>JAAALK010000080.1:62866782-63323663 GCA_019279435.1 Zizania palustris | reverse complement strand
AACCGATGGAGACAGAATGATCGATAGCCTTCTCAGAGAGTAACGGTTCTATTTCGGAGTATAACGGCTCTAAAGACTAACGGCTATATTGGCTCCACAAGGGATCCATCTCTGAAGCCATCTTCATGAATGTCTACGCACGGAATTTGGTCCGAAGACCTTCCACTTCCGAATGTTTCTAAGGATGGTAAAGTTTTCAAGCTCCTTTCTAAATTCTAAGCATGAAATTATTTCTTGCGTATACTGCCCTCTTCACTACATAGGCCATTTGGAGAGAAGTATTCTAGGGGCTAATGTCGGGAGAAAATATTTCATCCTCTAGAAGTCAAGGAGACTTCTATATCAATTCAAACAGAAGAGACAATGTGTAAGGCTTTACCTTCAGAGATAAATACAGCATCAAGACTTCACAGTATTCAGAGCCCTTTGCAGCGGAGGCCTCCGTCAAGACTTCGACATGATGGAGCCTTCTGAAGTCCCTTCACCAGAAGGGATATTGCCAGCAAGGATGGAAGATTTATCTTCTCACTGATTAGACTAGTCTTTTACTCTTTTAACACTATGAAGAATATTAAACAATATCTTCTTATTCGGTTGTAATTAGAGGGTAAAGAAGTCTTTTCCCTTTGTATTCGGTCTATAAATAGCCCACTTCACTCTGTAAAGGGTATCAAATACCCAGATATTCAATACACACTTTGAATTATCTCAAGCTATTATCCTTCTCAGAGGCTTGGAATAGTTTTCTTAAACAAACATTTTGTTTGTTAAACACTTTGGTTCTTTAAACCTGTTAGCGTAATATTTTACACCAACAATAATAAAGAAATTTTGTTCCTACATATTGCGTTCCACAGGTTTTGACCTCTAGACCGTTCTAGCATCATTTTCACGACCCGCTTTGGCTCAGCTACAACATGATTTACTGTCTGCCTCCGCTTGGGTTTCACGGTCATGATCCACTCTAACCCAGCCTTTGCTGAGATGTATCCGTTCTAGTCTCGACACCACGATCCTCTCTTGCTCGGCTACAACGTGATTTACCGATTGCCTACACTTTGGCATTGAGGTCACGATCCGCTCTGACTCAACCTTTGCTGAGATGAACATTTACCACCACTCTAGGCGAATAACTATGACCCGCTCTAGCTCATCTATTTTCGGATTGAAGAGATGTCATATTCCTCTTCGTCTGAACTCTCGAAGTTCAAAGCCTGGTTGACACTCGAGCATCTATGAGTCAATCACTCTAACTAAAGCAACCACGATCCGCTCTAGCATAGTCATTGTGAGGGTAACTCATTTTCCTAGGTACTCTAAATAGCGCTATGTTTCACCAACTGCTAATAATCGCCCTTAGCCGGACATGATGCTAACAGTTCTAAACAACATGCAGGTGGCCTAAGCTCCTTACATTACACAGACCTTAGCTACATCGATTAAGATGGGCCATGTTTGAATGCAATAAGACAAGAAAGCAAAGGCTGAGAATGAAGAAATCTTTATTACATTATGAGATGTACATGTACAATGATTTCTTCTATTCTATTTTTATCTGCTCAGCAGCATCCAGCCTCCCGAGGATGTTTCGCAGGGCTTTTTAAGGACTAGGAAGACCTCTGTCGATACCCCGAGAAGAAGAGAATTTGGAGGATCCCCGGCTAAGAGCACTAGTGCACCAAGCAAGCCATCGGGTCGAGGGAGATGGTCCCTCCTCCAAGGGGATGAACGGAGGGAGCCTTGGTGAGCTTTTTATCTACTTAGCAAGGTCTCATCGGCCCCATTGTCCTCTGCGCTTCTCTGAACCTGATGAAGCAGCGTCGTGCCGAACGCAGGAGATTCCGATGAGCGACGATATAAGGTCACCACATGGGCTCGCCCCGCCCAACAGGTGCTGGAGGTCCTTCATAAGGTCACCGCATGGGCTTGTAGTCCCACTTTCAAGACACTGATCATCTTCAAGAAGGAAAGAATGATCAAGACTCCAGCAAAGATGGTTGATGAAGAAGTCAACAAGTGAAATTCACTTACCCAAAGTCTACAAGTTCTTGATAACCCTTCAAAAAACTGTCGCACCACGCCATCAAAAGGGTTGAGCTTTCTGATGAAGAGAGGATTCAAGGCAGAGAAAATGATCTACGCCATTATCTGGGATAAATTGAAGCCAAAGTGCCTTATTTTAGCCCAAAAGCAGGTAGGGAGGCGAACCGCCAGGGCGCAATTTAAAGCGGAACTCCGTTGATGACGCATTGAAGGTCACTCCACTAGTCACCGTATCGTGACAGTCATATCCCCTACCATGTAGTAAGGATTCAGCGCCTGACGCACCTGTAACCTGAGCGCCATTTATTGCTTCGCCATGATTTTCACCATAGGACTCCGCCAAGCGGAATTCACGGGATTTAACAATCCCACCACCGTCGCGACTTGTGGCCGCCAAGATAAGTCTCCAATTCTCTATACTTCAAATTTCAATTTGATACATCTTTCAAATTTGGATTTTGTTTACTTGTGAGCACGATTATCAAAGCAGTAGTTGTTTTCTCTCACACTGTATCCATGATCCGCTCTGGCTGTGTTGCAGAGGGCCCCTCTGCTTCGGAGTGCTTAACAATTTTGCGGATCTTAAGAATTCCCCTTGGGACCTAGCACGATCTTCCTACTATGTATCGATGATCAGCTCTGGCTGAGTCAGTGAAGACCTCTCCGGAATGCTTAACGATTACCCTCTTTTGGAAATCTCCTCTACGGGATTTTGCGATCACTCACTCTATATCCACAATCATCTCTAGCTGAATTAGGTCGATCAGATTCAAGAAGAGTTTCCTCTATCGACTTGTTCCTGTGGTTCACGCGGCCTATAACAGTGCGGTTCAAAAAAGTGTGTATATGGCATGCGTTATCCCTACGCTAGCGAGCTGGCACCATGGCCAAATGATCACAACCAATCGGATAGCATATAATGATATTAAAAGTGATCAAGCAGCATCAAATTACATGTATTGAAAATACGTCACACATATTTTTGTCACTCGGTAGGAACAGGAGGAGCAGGAGGATACTCAATGTTAGTAGTTACGGCGTCAGCCACTTCCTCGACCTCGGCATAAGCTCGCTGGTTGTTGGCTTCGCTATAATGCACTAGCCACCCCGCCTAGACGAGATCCAGTCCATTGGTTGGGAACAACACCCGACGCTGCCCATCACGTGAGTAGCTGTCATCTTTGCAAAGTCCCGAGTCGACTGCTTCTGCCGAACTTCAGCACCATCCAGCCGAGCAAATGACTCGCTCGTCCACAACTGAGTGCTCGGGGGCTCATCATAAACCATTTGGATCATCTCCTCCACGCATGTCCGATGGGCATCTAGCTGCCTCTATGTGCTCGCCAATCATCGCTCCAGGTCTTCAAACTAGCCGGTCATCCGATAATGGATCCCTACAGAGCAAAACATAATTCTCAAGACAAAAATTGATGGAATTATCCATGGAAGAAAAAGCTCTATGAAGAAGTCCATACTTTTATACTCACCGCGCCATTTCTGGGCTGAAGCCTTAGACTTGGTGAGCTGCTTCTTTAGCTTCTCCAATTTGGCAGAGACAACATCCCTCTCGGCTGCCACAACATCCACCGAATGCTGCACCTGGCCAACAGCCATCTCCTTCTTCGCCGAGGGGGCAAGCCTCCTTACTCTTCCTCTTCCTATTGGTTGTGCCGCCATCCGACCTAGCGTGCTTCTGCTCGACAGAGCAAGGGTGCTCTGGTAGTGGAGCCAGAGAGATGAAGGCGGCCCGACCCTGCACAAGGTCACATTCAAGACCTATAGATTGATCGCAACTTCTGCTAGTGAGGAAATAGGAGGAAACAACATTACCTACGGCCGGGGATAATTGAGATGGAAGGGGCGGTAGTGGGTGGAGCTTTGGACGTCGACCTTGCTGTTGAAGACGCTTTGCACCCTCGCCACCACCTCCTCCAATGGAAACACTTCAGCCGACTCCCTGGTCAGATTGTCGAGCATTGAGAACTCATACTCAGGGTAGAGCTACTGCTTTAGTGGCGCTTCTAGACGAAGAAAGAAGCTGAGAACGGCTTGGAAGCCCATGAGATTCCTCTCTCGAAGATGACAGATCAAGATCACCAACTCATGGACTTGCCCCTACTCCTTGACTGGGCATCGGTCAGTCTAGGTAGAAGACACCAGTGGCACTTGGTCAATCTCTAGAGAAAGGGATGGATTGTGGGTGGCCACATAAAACTAACCCGACTGCATCCATTGGAGTCCTGGATGCCCTTGCCAAAGGTTTCAAACTGAACAGTCGCCGGGCTTTGCAATAGCAAACCACGCAGTTGTAGTGCAGGAAACTTTTGCGAGGTGTCAGAAGAATAGAAGACGAAGAAAATGATGGAGTACTACTTCAAAGTGCAATGGGGAAAGTTACTTATAACTTTCCTCTCGACGGTTCCCCTTCCCGAAGCATCACGATTTCCAAAGTGGACATTTCAGAGAATAACCTTTTCACCGTCAATCTTGTTGGCACGGTTCCCAGGGATCTTTTGGAAGGTCCTCATTCGTGTTCCAAAAGATGAAGCAAGCAAAAAGCAAGTTAAGCGACACCACTAACAGCTGTCTCTGATCCCCATGCGGTTACTTCTGCCCACAGGAGGGCGTGTAGTTTCGAAATCAACTACTCCAACGGTAAACTCCCCCGAAGAAGATGATTTGAGAGTGAATCCCATTCTCCGAAGGAACTTCAGACTCAAGGGTTGCACTTGGTAGGTGCACCTGGGCGGGGCACCGATCAAAGGCATGTTTATATCAAGGGTACTTGGAGCTCTTCCTGCCCACTTCGAGCAAGGCGCACACCGACAAGAGCCCGGGGGCTGTTGTCTGGTACATGCTCCAGGGTACCACACCGAGTGGTTTCACTAGGAGAAAATGTGCCCGAGTGGTGAGACGCCAACGGTCGGCATGGGGCTATCCGCCGAATGGTTATCGCCAATAAACGGCGACGATTACCCTAAATATTGATGTCTCTATGGCAGTCATTAGCGCCATTTAGAGGCAGTTATGTGGCTGTTTCCGCTGGCTATCAATGTCATGATTATTCTTGTAACTCCCTAGTCCTTGTCACATAAAAGGATTAGGGGGGCCTTAGAAGGGCATGTTGGGATGACATCCTAAGATCCCAGCACGCACAGTGCAACACTTAGATCGACATTGATTGATTCATACAGACACCCCCATTCATCCATACACAATAGGAGTAGGGTTATTATCTTTCGAGAGGCCCGAACCTATCTAAAAACTCTCTCGTGTCTGTCTCCTTGTTGTTTCTGTCCGTATCCAGCCCTATTCGGTTGGGGTAACCATCGAATCCATAGTCACGAATCCTCCCCTCTACCGACAACAAATCACAGTATGAGTACCCCCTATGGGCTTGTCGTTACCACACAACGACTGTAATAGTTGCTAGTGCGGAGTATCTGTTTGGAGCCCTAAGAGGGAAACATACTCGTGCGAAGTGTTCTGGTGCGAAGTCTGCTTGAAGGCACCTCACGTGCGGAGCTTGCACTATCTTTGCAGAGTTGTGTTTTTGGGTTTGCAGGTGTGAGCGAAGTCTTCTTGTCTTCGACCTCCGAAACAGACCTCCGAAGGGTGTGGTCGAAACATGTTTTGCAGGAGAGTATTTAAAACAGAAGGCTAGTTTAGCCTAAAATTTTAAAAGCTCCCATTCGCCCCCCTCTAGTCTCCCATTTCGGTCCAACTGTCATCAACCTCTTGACACATTGTAAAGCATATTAAAATATTGTTTATCGCTAGGTATAGAGGCTTATAACTAGATTAGAAAAACATATCAAATTGATAAAAGTTTGACATTCTTTCAACCGTGAATAGCATCGAGATATGTCAGAAAGCATATTAAATAACCATCAATCGAAGGTGATATGGAGTTAAACACGCTTTGAAGCATAAATATCCCTAAGACACATTTTAAAGTGTATCAAACAATTGTTGGAGAGCTAGCATGCAACAAACTATCACGCTACATTGCCATCTTTGACTAAATACATCAGGATAAGTATAAGTTACCGTATTAGTGGCAAATAATGAAAAAGTCCACACTCCCCCCGATGCAAAAGGAACAAAAATCGTAATATTTTCAACTATTTGAATTTAAAAATTTTATACAGTCAAAATACAACATATATTATTCAATTTAATTTTTTTGCATTTTTATAGGTTGGTTTGCTATATTTAATTTATTAATTGTGTTACTAGTATTTAAATTGAAATAGGTGAAATTTGTTCTACAAGTGTCTGAAATAATTAACCAAAATTTATAGAAAAATTATATTCATGTTTTTGAGTCTATTTTTTATTATATAACTAAATTTTAAAACATTATGAAAAATCTAGGTTACGACACTATTGGCAACATGGAGCTTTATAATTTTTTAATTCTAAAAAAATAATGTGAAGTCTAAAAAATACGAGACTTCGCATGGTGTTATATTATACGTATATACTGTGATAAAAATTTAAAAATGTTTCGACAAATTTTTAATGTTGCGGTTGTCGATATCCGCGCCTCCTATTCTGTCCATCGCCGGTGTAGACGTAGTAGCCGTAGTAGATGTACCGGTGGCCGATGTAGACGTACTCATCATGTTGGCGTAGCTTTCTTCCCCGGAGTCGCCAAAAAGTGTGTTGACACGGAAACATGCCCCAACACTTGGGTCAGTCCGGCAATCCAAAGGTGCACGGATACTTAGGGATAGGCCTAAGCGTGACGTAGCACCCACGCCGCGTTCCAACTACCCTTAATATTGATAAGGGGGGGGTCACCAGGCAACCACATTACACAAAATAACCCGATTAGCCGAAAGATAAGTTGAACAGGTAAAATACAGCAAAACCAGTCGGAGCTCTCCGGTTTCTGAGTCTAACCGCGAAGGGTGCGCCGAGGGTACCTTCGGCGTCTGAGTGCGAAGTACTCCACCGAAGGGTGCTTCGGCGTTTGGACTGATCCGGCCGAGGGTGAACTCCGACGGATCTGAACACGTATCACCTCCGAACAGTAGGTCCAGCGTGCGATCTCCGATACATGAATTACAGAGCAGTGACACAAAGGGCCACACGCAGGTGCAACTTCGTCTGGTATGGAGTGTACCGGGGCGAAGCCTATCACTACGAAGTATGCTGGCGAAGTCTGTTTCGAAGCCTGCGGTCCTCATCGAAGGGCGTCCTGGGGACCTCCGTAACCAATCTCTCAGCTTCGAACACCTCCGGCGAAGGGGCTCCGAATGTGCGAACCTACAACAGGGATGATGTGAAGTATCAATTCGGCCTTAGGACCGAATTTGCGAGGTATTGCACAGGTGGCGAAGGTAGCAATCTATTACGCAGATTAGCGGATACTTCATAGGCGAGTAACAAGGTGATTGCAATCTGTACGTAGATTAACGGGACTTTCACGGGCGAAGTACCAAGTCTTACCACTATTCCGTAGTGGCGAACGGAGGGCTTCCAGGCAAACCCACGAAGAGGTACAGAAAGTAAAGGTAAAAGTAAAGGTACGATCAAAGCAGGGCTTTGGTTTGGTTGTGTTAGGGGGGGTGTTCTTCCACGCCGGCCAGACCTCTCTGTTTATAGAGGGTTAACTCTAATCTAATATACTATTAATCCGCTTCGGTCAACTCTATCTCTACCGAAGTGGGCTTCGGTCAGGCCCGCCAAGGCCTATTGCTCGGGCCAAAGCTTCGGTAGCGCGGGCTTCGGCCAGGCCCATCGAGGCTTGTTCCTCGGGCCGAAGCTTCGGTAGCGTGGGCTTCGGCCAGGCCCGTTGTGGGTTGTTCCTTGGGCCCGAATCTTCGACAAGCGTTGGCTTCGGCCAGGCCCGTCGAGGCTTGCTTTTGAGCCGAAGTTTCGGTAGAGGGGCTTCAGAAGGACTCCGAAGCTCCGGCACGCGTGGGCCTCCGAAGCTTCGGCGGCGTGGGCCCTCCGAAGGCTTCCCAGCCGAAGCCCATGGGCTATATGGAGGCTTTCGGAGCCCATAGCTTGATGGGCTTCGGCCCTGTAAGGCTTCGGACAGACCCTGTACTTGTGTATTTCTGACCCAAATCACCAAAAATTGATATTTTGTTAATCTAGCCATTAATGCCATTTTCTGCTATCAACAGTCATTTACTACAATAATATAATAACTGATTCTATATTTATCTCTGTCTTCTTCATCTCTATTGGCTCCTTCATATTCGACAACGTATAACAACCGGACAGACTTCTTTGACCAACATTTGACTGGACTCCTTTGACTTTTATTGAGCGTGCGGTACTCCTAATGGGCCTAGTCTTTACCAAATCTTAGCGTCAACACATGTCCCCCCGATTTAGAGCACAAGTATAGCTAATGCTTCAAAATTATCAGTCATTAAAGCCCTCTACACCAGGTCTTTTCAAAAGTCTCTTCAAATTCTCCATTAGTAGCTGAAACCTTTCGTCTTTTGGTGCCTTCTGATCTTGCAGTATATATTTTAGAGTACTACCTTCATGTCGTATAAGCTCTTCATCTTTTTCCTTGCCTTTTCTTCTTCGGCCATGAATGATTGTGATGGATGTCGCTTGGTCTGATGAATCTACATTCCTTTGTGGCGGTATCGAACTAGGCGTCATTCCACACAGTTTAGCATTGGTATCTTTAAACAAAATAACTTAAGATTTTTCTCTTCCAATCCCAGACTTATGAAAAATTCGGCATTTCGAAAATTGTACGCATGATTGTACCTTTTGCTGAACATTGTAGATGGTCCCACCAAATCCGTCGAGATCATATTGACCCAACTCTTGAGGTGTCTCCCCCATTCTATAAGTATTAGTCGGCTTCTCCTTTTTTCTTCTATACTTTCTGCATACACATAACACCTCTCTGCCCTTCTTAGTCCTTGAGCTCATCGTCAATGCCTCCCGCACTACTTTCCGGCAACCATACTCCATCTCTTTCGTATCCTTCGTAGGTCTAGATACCCGCGAACATGTATCTTTCCTCAACTTCTGGTTGGAAAGATTTTTCTTTGCGGATCCACCCCAGATAGGTCACACTTCCCATATACAATTCCTGGTCGAGGAGCTTACTGGGAACAAAACATAACTATCGACCGATACCTTCATGCGGCCACCTACCACCTTCTTCACTAGGTACCAGCCAAGTTATCGGCTAATCAACCGGTCGGCCAATTTGGCAGTCCTTGGTGGTTCCTGCACTTTGTCTTAATGTCCATAAAGCCAATGTTTTCCACAATCCCCCTTTCTTTGATGAAATTCCCTTCTAACTACCTTGAATCGGTTGATCCAGTTTATCGCCAATGTTTATCTTTAGGTGAGGCAAATTAGCTTCGCCTTATAATAGTTCTGTAATTGAACTCCACTAGTCGATGTTCGGTATGCATAGGACCTCTACAGGAGGGAGTTGGGGCACCAAAGGGGAGGGAAGCTCTTCATAAATAGCCCCTTCTAGAATATCTATAGCTCCTACTGCAACTTTTGCTAAGATATCAGCTTGTGCATTGTCGGCTCTTTGGATGCTTCGAACAGAGATCCCTGTAAATGCTGCTTCAATCTTGCAGATTTCTTCTAGATATTTAGCATGTTGCATATGCTGAACATGGAAACTTTCATCAATGTGCCCTGCAACAATTTGGGAATCTGTTTTATAACAACTCTTGTAGCACCAAGGGCATGTGCCTTGCGAAGACCTAGCAAAATTCCTTCATACTCCGCAATATTATTGTTGCACTTAAAGTTGAACCTTGTGGACTACATTGCTTTCTATCTTGAAGGTGAAATAATCACCGCTCCGGCACCTGCTCCAAATGCTTGAAAAGCTCCATTGGAGTATATGGTCCATATTCCTTCACTTGATCCTTCCGGAGCCCATACTGCAAACGGAGTCCATTCTGCTACAAAATCAGCCACTACTTGTGACTTTATTGTTGTTCTTGCTACAAAGGAGATGTCGAAGGGTGCTAGCTCAATGACCCATTTTCCAATTCTCCCTGTAGAGTCCTTACTTCAGAGCATATCTCCGAGAGGATAAGAAGTTGGTATAGTTACATTATGTGCCAAAAAATAATGACGTAATTTCCTCAAAGCCATTACCAGAGAATAAGTGAATTTTTCCAACTCGGACTATCTGGTTTTCGCTCTAGATAAGGATTTTGATACAAAATATATTGGATTTTGTACCAACTTCCGAATGAAATCCATTTCTCGAACAAGGACCGCACTGATAGTGGAGCCCGTAGCTGCAAGATAGAGGAGAAGAGTTTCATCTATGATGGGCACAGTGAGCATTGAAAGGTTGCTGACATAATCTTTAATATCATCAAAACTTTTCTAGCACTCCGGTGTCCATCCAAAATCTTCGGACCCTTTCAAGGCTTTGAATATTGGGAGCTCCGCTCGGTAGACGTTGCCAAAAATCTACTAAGGGTTGCGAGGAGTAAGACAAGCTTCTGAACTATGCTTCAAATTTTCCAGCGGAGCCATTCTCTGCAATGCACTTATTTGTGTCGGGCTAGCTTCGATCCTCCTGTTCGAAACTAAATATCCTAACAATTTTCCCGGCTTGAGCCCCGAAGATACATTTTTTGGGGTTGAGGCGAACTCCACATGCTCGGAGGCTCTCAAAAATTTCTACTAAGTCCAGACTATGCTGGTGCTTTAAAGCATTGTTTATTACAATGTCATGCATATAGTCTTCGACATTGCGGCCTATTTGGTGACCTAGAGCCTTAGAAATTAATCTTGAAAACATTGCCCCAACATTTCTTAAGCCGAAGGGCATTCTTACAAAGCAAAAGTCTCCCGAAGGAGTTAAAAAGGTTGTTTTGGCTTTGTCTTCGCGTTTTAACCATATTTGATGATATCTTGAGTACGCATCGAGGAAGCTCAAAAGCTTGGAGCCAGTAGTGGAGTCGACTAATTGATCAATGTGGGGCATGGCGTAGGGGACACGTGGGCATGCTTTATTCAGGTATGTGAAGTCATGCACATGCACCACTTGCTGGAGGCCTTATTCTTGACGAAGACTGGGTTGGCTAACCACTCCGTTGAGTCACCTCTCTAATGATCCCGGCCTTCAACAAATTTCCACTTATGCTTTAGCAAGGTTCACCCTCTCTGTTGACAATTTGTGGAGCCCCTAGAGAGTAGGTTGTGCTAAATGATACTTCGGTCAACTCCAGGTGAGAAACCAAGTTGAAATGTGCCTTGGTTTCAAGTCTGTGATGAGTGATTGACAAGTTTCGTTCTTTGGGCGAAGGGGTCCCTCCAAAGGGGTTCAAAGATGTTTCCAAAGGTTGCGGATTTAGCTAGTTGCAGTTGTGTAGTAGAGTGTGTTTGTCGGAGCGGTCCGGTAGAGCATGATGACTGGGTAGTACCGAAGGGCTCGGTACTTTCAGCGGTGCACCGGAGTATGTACCGAAGGTTGTTTCCCGGAGAGGTCTCCGAGGTACTGGAAACACTTGTCTGCTTGTTGGTGGTGCACAGGTGGCTTCAGAGGCGACGGATGGTTCACAACGAGTGAACCTAGATAATGTGGGAGGCATGGTGCAAGGCGAGTGGGGAGCTCGATCACGAAGGTTGCGTGGAGTCGAGGTCGGTCCTCGGGTTAAGGTGCACCAAGTGAAGGCAAAAAAGTGCGGAGGGTGGCTCCGGCTAATGGTACCCTGAGGCGAAGACCTCGGAGGCGAGGCACTTTGAAGTGTCCTCCGGAAGGAGTGACTTCGGAGTATGGTGCACGAAGTCCTCAGCATTCACGCAAGGCGTTCGAAGTATGCTCCGGAGGGAGGCACTCCAAGGGACACCTGACGAAGGTCTCGGAAGTAAAGGTGCATCAAAGGCATGGTCCGGATAAGGGTCTTCATAGAAGTGTGCTCGGTGCTGAGACACTGTGAAGGGGTGCTTATGGAAATGCTTCATGCAGAGGCCTTGGACGGAGGGACTTCGAAAGGTGGTGAAAGTACTCTGAAGGTGGAGCTTTGGAGTATGGCTGACTTGAGGTACTTCGGCCATGCATGGCTTCGGTACACAGACTGACAGAGTTGGAGCTGGGAGTAGCTCCGAAGCCATGGTGGTCCACTCCGGAGGTGATTGTGCGAAGTCTCAAGAGCCTTGACGGCTTCGGCTCAAAACCATCACTATATCGAAAGCTGACTTCGGTGAAGCGAAGGCCTACGGGTTCAGGCTTGTCACCAAAACTACTGCACACCTCACGTGCGAAGGGGGCTTTAGAACACTCCAAATGTACAAAGGCTGATCATGTCGACTCTGCAAAAGCTAATGTTGTCTCCTCTACAAAGCTGAGAAAGGAAGCCTCAAGAAAAGTAGACTACCATCTGTACCCCCTTGTCTTGCTGAGACAAAAACAGTGTAAACCCTAGGGGTAGAGTATTCTATTCACAGGGCTGAATAGTGCCTATAAATAGTGAAGGCTGGCTAGGTCTAGGTAACACTTTGAGCACCCATTTATAGAACTTCAGAGCTAGCCGCCACACCCATGTACTCAGTCCTGTGAGTATTTTTGTGTTCCCTATTCATGCAATGAAATTTTCATTATGTTCTTTTGCTGCTTGAACTTGTATCCCTGTTTTACTCTGCATGTGTTGATTTATCGCAGCTCCACTTCGTTCTGTTCAACCCAGAGTTTTTGCTCTGTTTCTTTTCTAGCGAAGTGTGTGCAATGTGTGTGTATCTCTCACTGTGAGTTCACTCTGTGTAAACTAGAGACAAGTTCTCTTTTTACTAGCGAAGCACTGAGTGAAGCTAGGATCAAAGCTTGTTTTCCTTCCTCTATCGAAGTCCTCAGCGCAGTCTGTTCTGTTTACTGTTTCCCCTTCAAAATATGAAGCATAGTCCCAGTTGCTAGTGCTGAGTATCTATTCGAAGTCCACAGAGAGAAACCTTCTTCTGCGAAGTGTGTAGTGCAAAGCCTACTCGAAGACATCTAGTGTGCGAAGACTGCACTATCCTAGCAAATTTGTGTTTTTGGGTTTGTGGGTGTGAGCGAAGTCTTCTTGACTTTGAAATTCTGCTCTTTGTGAAGCCTAGTTTTGGAGCTACAAAATACCTCTGAACCATACCTTCGAATGGTGTGGTCGAAGTCTGTTCCATAGGAGATTGTTTTGAAATTAGAAGGCTATTTTAGTCTAAAATTTTAAAAGCTCCCTTTCACCCCCCTCTGGTCGCCCTTTCAGTCCAACAATTGGTATTAGAGCGGGTTAAGATCACCAGTTGACCTTAATCGTTTTTATGATCTTTTGGCGACATGGACAGTGTTAGTAAAATACCTCTGTTCGATAGGTCTGACTTTGCATACTGGAAGGTGCACATGGAGGCTTACTTGCTAAGCCAAGGAAATGCGGCTTGGGAGATTGTGGACACACAAAACTCCATCCCTATAACCTGCACCACTCAGATAGAAAAATATCAGTATAATTATAACTCCAAAGCTAGAAACATATTGTTCATTGGTTTGAGTCGGAGTGAGTTTGATAGGGTTCAACACCTAAGGACAGCTAGGGAGATTTGGACTACACTCACTATTTTTCATGAGGGCTCTACACAGATTAAGGCTAGGCGCCAAAGCACATACAATCAAAACTATCAGTTGTTTCTGCAAGCGCCTGGTGAATATATAGATGCCATGTTTTCTCGCTTTCATGCTATAGTGAGTAACTTGCGGTCCAATTGGACGCTTGCTTACAATGACCATGATAGGTCTATCAAGCTTCTCTATGGTTTTGATCGTAGCATATGGGAAGTGAAGATATCCAGCATTGAGGAGTCCATATATTATGACACATTGACCTGTGACGAGCTCTTCAGCAAGCTGAAGTCCATAGAGATTGCCAAGGCATCTCTTGAAGTGCACAAAAACTCTTTGCCACAGCCATTGGCACTAGTTTCTAGCTCCAGCCGTGGCACCACTACAGAACCAAGCACATCTAGTATGTGTGTTCTTGTTGGTGGTTTTTCTTTGTCCTCCCTAGTCACCATTACTAAGGAGCAGGTGGATACTCTGGATGACGAAGAGCTTGCTCTCATTGCCATAAGGTTCACCCGTTTTCACAATGAGAGACGGGATCAGAGGAGAAGTGGCTTAGTGGTTGTTTTGAGTGTGGTGACACTTCTCACATCAAGGCCAACTGTCCTAAGCTTAAGAGGAGAGATGAGAGTGAGCGCCCCAAATACCACAAGAATTAGAGGAAACCCTTTGTGAAGGGCCAACGCGGCAAAGTGGCTAAGAGAGTAGCCAAGGCCGCTTCCAGAACATTTGTTGATGCACTCAGTGACATCGACACTTCCTCGATTAAGGAGTCGATCTCTAACGAAGAGGAAGAGTCCCCAAGAAAGGAGGAGAAGAAGGAGAAGAAGGCAAGGGATTTCACCGGCCTTTGGTTCATGGCCGACAGCAGTCACAGCGGCGATGAGCTTGACTCATCTGAGGTACCTCTATCCTATGACCAGCTCTCAATTAAGGTAGATGAAATAAATGAAGTAGTTCTTGGTCAAGATAGATTACTTGTTCAGGCTGCTAGAGATAGAAAAGACCTTAAACTTAGGCTAGAATTTGTTTCTACTGATTATGCCATGCTTATGTCTAAGATTGATGATGTTGAATGTGAATCTTGCACTGTGGTCATGGGTGAGCTTGCTTAGTTGTGTTTTGTGCATGCTCAAATTGTTGATTAGCTTGATACTGCATAGAAGCAGCTTTTGGTGGTGGAGTCTAGACCTATTTCTTCTGATGCTTGTTCAAATTGTCCATTATTGATTAATAGCATTAATTTAATAGACAAGCATGATAGGGAGTTAGAGGCTAGTATGGAGAGTGCTGGGTGTTCTTAAGATGTGCAGCCTGCTTGTCCCACCTGCATCACCCTTAAGGACCAACTCAGTTTTGCTAGAGGGCAAGCTAAAAACCTTATGACTGAAAATGAATACCATCTTTTTGTAGTTAACAAATGCACAGAGGGAGATGGTAGGATGGATTTTCTCTTGGCCAAGACTAAGATGTGTGCTGATAGGGCAGGGTTAGCTCTAGGATTGGGTTTTGAGAGGATTCCTTTAGATAGTGAGAATAAAACTGTTTTTACCACACCCACTACCTTAGAGAAAGAAAGAGCCTAGTTCGACACTCCAACAGCTAAAAAGCCTACCCAAACTCCAAACAAAACCACCGCTCCTACCAAGAAAATTCCTCCCAAGAAGAACTCTCTGATAAAACCTAAGGATCCTGTGAGGATTGCTCCTATGACCAATGAGAGTGCCCCTAGGAGAGTGTTTCATTTGGTTGGATTTTGTTATTGTCGCATCAGGAATGAGTGACGTTCTCAGACGTTGAGGTTCCAAGACATGCATTACTCACCTCTAGGTATGAATGAGTCTGAGTTTTACTCACGTCCTGTTTACGAGGCTCCTCGATCTTCTCGGAGTAGCTTTGCCCCTCGTGGTGTTCATCATATTTCCTATGGTGCTAGACCTCATGTTAGTGGCTTTGCACCTCGACAGGGTGGGAGACCTCATCATGCATATGGGTTGCATCATGTAGGTAGACCTCACACTTTGCATCACTCCAATTTACATGTGCGTAGACTACTTTTATTGTGACTACTGCTCGTATCACTCAGTCCTAGATGCCTACTTTTATTATTCTCTCGAGGCTTGGAAGGCAAGTGGATCATGGACACCGGTTGTTCATGCCATATGACTAGGAATGCAGCATGGTTCTCTAGCCTCACCACAACCAAGCAAAATGAACAAATCACCATCGGCAACAACCGAAGAAGTATAGTGAAAGGTAAAGGTGTGGTAAGAATCAACTCGAACTTCACTCTCATAAAAGATGTTGCTTTGGTTGAAAATTTGGGATACAATTTGCTTTTTGTATCTCAATTGCTTGATGAGGGCTTCGAAGTGTGATTCCATTGCGATACTTTGCAAGTACTCAATTCTGATGGCGTTGTGGTCTGTAAGATTTATAGAGTTGGGAGAGTCTTTGGAGCTGATTTTTCTGAGTCATCTAGTTCTTTTCACTGCCTTATTGCTCATTTGACTTCTGAGCTTTGGAAGTGGCATATGAGACTAGGGCATATGAGCTTTTAGTTTCTCGCTCGGTTGAGTGCCCTAGGTCTGATCCGAGGATTGCCCAAGCTCAAATTTGAGAAAAATTTAGTTTGTCCTCCTTGTCGACATGGGAAAATGATTGTCGCTTCGCACTCGCCAGTCACTATGCTGATGACTGAACAACCCGAAGAACATCTCCATATGGACACTATAGGTCCTTCTCAGGTCAGTTCTTTAGGTGGCAAGTGGTATGTACTAGTAATTGTTGACGATTTTTCTCGCTACTCTTGGGTCTTCTTCTTAGCCAGCAAGAATGAAGTGTTTTGACACTTTCAGAGATTGGCTTTGATACTTTTCACTGAACTGCCTGATGCATTAAAATTCATTCGAAGTGATAATGGCACTGAGTTCAAGAACAATCTCTTTGTTGACTTTTGCATGGAGCATGGCATAGAACATCAATTCTCTGCTCCGTGGGTTTCTCGACAAAACGGTGTTGTTGAGAGAAAGAACTGCACTTTGGTTCAGATGGCTAGGACAATGCTCGATGAGCACAGGACCCCTAGAAAATTCTGAGCTGAGGCCATGAACACTGCTTGTTACATCTCAAACCGAATTTTCTTGCGCTCAATTTTGAACTTGACTTCTTATGAGCTACGTTTTGGGAGATAGCCTAAAGTTACTCATCTTCAAGTTTTTAGCTGTCGATGTTTTATCCTAAAACGTGGAAATTTGGACAAATTTGAGCCGCGCTCTTCTGATGAGATTTTCTTGGGTTACACTACTCACTATCATTCTTATCGTGTTTTCAATTTTGAAACTAACACTGTCATCGAGTCATGTGATGTGACCTTTGATGAATCAACCCCATGTGTTAGTTCTTCTTTTGAACAGGCCAATGAACACGATATGGAGCAAACCATCTTCGAAGATGAAGATCCTGGAGATTTTGAGGACGAACTTCTACTACCCTCGACATCGATCCCTGAAGCCGACCCTGCTTCGATCACTTCGGCAAGAGGCCCCGAAGCTACAACCTCAACATCGATCATCTTCGACTATTCACCGGCACAAGTTGAGGGGGAAACTACATCCCGCTGCGAGGCTCCTCATCATATTCAAAGGATGCATCCTCCTGCATAGATTATTGGTGAGATTGATCAAAGGGTAACATGTTCTCATGCTCATGCCGTTGATTCTGCTTTTGTTGCTTCTTTTGAGCCCTTAGATGTGATTCATGCACTTTCTGATTCTAGTTGGATCAATGCCATGCACGAGGAACTTGAAACTTTTGAGAGAAACCAAGTCTGGACTCTTCTAGATCCTCCACCTAATGTTCATTTTATTGGAACTAAATTGATTTTCAAAAACAAGCAAGGCGAAGATGGATCTGTAGTTAGAAACAAAGCTAGACTTGTGGCTCAGGTTATTCTCAGTTAGAAGGGATTGATTTTACTGAAACTTTTGCACTTGTTGCTCGTCTTGAGGCCATTAGGATTTTACTTGCATTTGCGGCATCCCGTGGTTTCAAACTTTATCAAATGGATGTTAAGAGTGCTTTTCTTAATGGCTTCATAGGCGAAGACGTTTATGTGAAACAACCAACTCGATTTGAAAACCCAAAATATCCACATAAAGTCCTTAATCTTCATAAGGTTCTTTATGGACTCAAGCAGGCCCCTCAGGTATGGTATAATAGACTTAAGTATTTTTTGCTTGAGCTAGGTATTTGATGGAATCTGTCGATAAAACCCTGTTCACTCTCAAGCATGGCAAAGATTTCCTCCTAGTTTAGATTTACGTTGACGATATCATCTTTGGTGGCTCTTCTCATGCTTTGGTTGCCGAGTTTGTAGAAACTATGAGCAGGGAGTTCGAGATGTCCATGATAGGGCAAACTAACATTTTTCCTTGGTTTGCAAATCAAACAAAGCAAATAAGGTACCTTCATCCATCAAACGAAGTACACCAAGGACCTGCTCAAGAAGTTCGACATGGCTGATGCGAAGCCCCTCTCCACTCCAATGGCTAAATCTGTAGCATTGGACCCTGATGAGGATGGAGAAGCTGTAGATCAGAAGGAGTTCCGAAGCATGACCGACTCTCTCCTCTACTTGACTGCTACGAGGCCAGACATACACTTCGCTGTGTGTCTGTGCGCTCGTTTTTAGGTATCTCAAGCATACTCTTGAATTTTGCATTTCGTATTCTACATCTTCCTCTTTGTGTCTTTGTGTTATTCAGATGCGGATTTTGCTGGGTGTAGAATTTATAGGAAGAGTACCTCTCGTACTTGTCATTTTCTGGGTACTTCTCTGGTTTGCTGGTCTTCCTGTAAATAGTCTAGCATTGCGCAATTTACGGCTGAGGCCGAATATGTTGCTGCAGCTAGCTGTTGCTCACAGATTTTGTGGATGGTTTCCACTTTGCGTGATTTCAGGATAGATTATAAGGGTGTTCCACTGTTTTGTGATAACACTAGCGCTATTTTCATTGCAAACAACCCGGTTCAACATTCCAGAACCAAACACATTGATGTGAGGTATCATTTTCTCAGAGATCACAATGAGAAGGGTGATATTGAACTTCAGTATGTTGATACCCAGAACCAGCTTGCCGACATTTTCACTAAACCACTTGATGCATCTTGATTTGCTTACTTGCATGGGGAACTTGGTATTTGTCAACCTTACGACATTTTTGAGGGGGGGGGCATGATTTCAATTACCTTGTATTGGCTTCCTCATGATGACTTGGTGATACACTTAGTTGTTGTTATATGCCTTTGCGTGATTGTCTTTCTCATTATGCTGTCAGCTAGAGTTAATATATCTAATTTCATAATGAGCATGCTTTAATTTACAAAACTCTAAATTTGATCACCGCTTAGTCTTGTGTCCGGCATGTGTTATACAGAACTGCTCTAGTTGTCTTTTATCTGCCTGGTAGCTAGAATCCTTTTCTATAGATGCACAAATGCAACTTGAAAATTATATTGCTATTCCTGAAATCATTCAACAAATGTTACACAACAAAAATCAATAGACATGACTTATGTGCTAAAAATTAAATATCTAGGTGGGTTTGCTTGTCACACTACTTTATTCTAGACTGCTTACCATAGCACCTTAGTATGAACTAGGATAACTTAGTGTCTACCAAAATCATTGTCTTAAGCTTCTGATGGTCTGTGTTGATCTAGGCTTGGCATGATTGGAAAGTATAAGGTGGATGAACAAATAACCCCTGGCACTATCAAAGAATTGCAAAGTCTAAATCACTTGCTCAATCAGGCTTGCTGAATGCACCATGAAAATTGGAACTTGCTCTCCTGGGTAGAAATTGCTTAGCTTCTGCAGTTCTTGTTTTCACTTGTCTAGGTGACTAGTCTGAGTGGTGATGATTTTTCTTTTCAACAATTGACAAATTCATCCCTCAAATATTGAATCTGGAATATATTTACTAGAGCTGAGCATTTGAGCCTGATAGTCTGTTTTGGCATATTTTTGCACTATATGTTGTCATATTCTTCATCATCTTGAAGCCTTGCATTTTCTGCTCCTTGATTCTTGCATTGCCAAAGGGGGAGAAAAATACTTGGTTTGCCTACCTAAGGGGGAGGACAAGTGATGAAGCTCAAAGGGGGAGAAAATTTTTAATGTCAAAAGGAGGAATTATTGCCAAATGGCCTTTCATTACTCAAGTCGATTGAAATTCATTAATCAAGTGACATGTTTTGGCTCTTTTCTGAGTTTTTATGGTCACTTTTGTGCTAAAAAATTTCAAATTTTCTTGAACTTGAATTTAGTTGTTAATGCACTCATCAAGGGGGAGATTGAGAAACCAAGTTGAAATGTGCGTTGGTTTCAAGTCTGTGCTGAGTGATTGACAAGTTTCCTTCTCTAGGCAAAGGGCTCCCTCCGAAGGGGTTCAGAGGTGTTTTCCGAATGGTGCGGATTTAGCTGGCTGCAATTGTGCTGCAGAGTGTGTGTGTTGGAGGGGTCCTGCAGAGCACGATGACTTAGTGGTACCGAAGGTGGCTTCAGATGTGACGAACGGTTCGTAGCGAGTGAACCTGGATGAAGTAGGAGGCTTGGTACCAGGCGAGTAGGGAGCTCGGTCATGAATGCTACGTGGGGTCGAGGTCGGTCCTCGGGTCAAGGTGCACCAAGCGAAGGCAGAAAATGCAGAGGGTGGCTCCGGCTGAAGGTACCCCGAGGTGAAGACCTCGGAGGCGAGGCACTTCGAAGTGTGCTTCGGAAGGAGTGACTTCAGCCTATGGTGCACGAAGTCCTCAACATTGAGGCAAGGCGTTTGAAGTTTGCTCCAGAGGGAGGCACTCGAAAGGACACCTGACGAAGGTCTCCGAAGTCAAGGTGCATCGAAGACATGGTGCCAATAAGGGTCTTCGTAGAAGTGTGCTCGGGGCTGAGACACTACGAAGGGGTGCTTATGCATATGCTTCATGCGGAGGCCTTGGATGGAGGGACTTCGAAAGGTGGCGAAGGTACTCCGAAGGTGCGGCTTCATAGTATGGCTGACTTTAGGTACTTCGGCCATGCATGGCTTCGGTACACCGATTGACAGAGTTCGAGCTGGGAGTAGCTGCGAAGCCGTGGTGGTCCACTCCAAAGGGGATGGTGCGAAGGCTCAAGAGCCTTGATGGCTTCGGATCAAAACCGTTACTGTATCGAAGGCTGACTTAGGTAAAGGAAAGGCCTACGGGTTCAGGCTTGTCATCGAAGCTACTGCACACCTCGTGTGCGACGGGGGCTTCAGAAGACTCCAAATGTGCAAAGGTTGATCGTGTCAGCTCCGCAAAAGTTGATGTTGTCTCCTTTGCGAAGGTGACAATGGAAGCTTCTAGAAAAGTAGACTACCATCTGTACCCTCTTGTCTTGCTGAGACAAAAACAGTGTAAACCCTAGGGGTAGAGTCATCTATTCATACGGCTGAATAGTGCCTATAAATAGTGAAAGCTGGCTAGGTCTAGGTAACACTTTGAGCAGCCCTTTCTAGAACTCCAGAGCTAGCCGCCACATCCATGTACTCAGTCCTGTGAGTCTTTTTGTGTTCCCTATTCATGCAATGAAATTTTCATTCTGTTCTTTTGCTGCTTGAACTTGTATCCCTGTTTTACTCTGCATGTGTTGATTTCTGTGAGCTCCACTTCGTTCTGTTCAACCTAGAGTTTTTGCTCTATTTATTTTCTAGCGAAGTGTGTGCAATGTTTGTGTATCTCTCACTGTGAGTTTGCTATGTGTAAACTTGAGACAAGTTCTCTGTTTACAAGCAAAGCACTGATTGAAGCTAGGATCGAAGATTGTTTTCATTCCTCTGTCGAAGTCCTAAGCGCAGTCTGTTTTGTTTATTGTTTCCCCTTCAAAATACGAAGCCTAGTACCAATTGCTAGTGCTGAGTATTCGTTCGAAGCCCACAGAGAGAAACCTTCTTCTACGAAGTGTGTAGTGCGAAGCCTGCTCGAAGACATCTAGTGTGCGAAGCCTCCACTATCGTAGCAGAGCTGTGTTTTTGGGTTTGTGGGTGTGAGCGAAGTCTTCTTGACTTCGAACTTCTGCTCTTTGCGAAGCCTAGTTTTGGAGCTGCAAAATACCTCCGAACCAGACCTTCGAAGGGTGTGTTCGAAGTCTGTTCCGTAGGAGATTGTTTTGAAATCAGAAGGCTATTTTTAGCCTAAAATTTTAAAAGCTCCCATTCACCCCCCTCTAGTCACCCTTTTCGGTCCAACACCAAGAATATCTTCATCGGACCAGGCAAAGACATCCAAATTTTCTCTAACTAATTCTTCTAACGAGGTAGCAATTTCTAGAGGCAATTCCTTGCCAAACTAGATGGGATAGTCTTTGCCGTCCTTGACAATGATCTTCGTTACAATTTCACCTTCGGGTCTTGGCCTAGGGGAGGATATCTTTGAGAATTCACTTGACACAAGGATATTGTCTGAATGGTCTTGCACATTATTTATTTGTCTAGGATCAAGAGATGGACCATGGTCATATTCTGCCCTTCGTTCTGCAACTTGGTTGCCGAAGACCGTAAGAACTCCTCCTTACGTGGGCATATTCAGGCATAGATAATTATGATGCACCACGACTCTGAATTCATTTAACATGCCCCTTCTAAAGATGACATTATAGGCATAGGGGGCATCAACTACGTCGAAAATCACCTCCTCCGTTCTAGCCAGGAGACTCTCTCTCCGAAGGCAACCTTGAGACCTATTTGGCCGAGGGCATCGAGAGGAGGTCCTACAAAGCCTTGAAGCAGACGAGCTGCAGGGAGGATATGTTTTTGCAGGATGCATAACTGGTTGAAGGCTTGAACAAAGATAATATCCGTAGAGCTTCCACCATCAACCAGCACTCTCCAAACTTCTGTTCCTGCAATATCAATAGTGATAACAAGGGGGTCCGCATGAGGAAATTTATACCCACTTCATCAACTGCAGAAAAATATATAAGCACGTGAGACCACTCGGGCATTTCAACAGCCGACAAGGAGGTCCCAATATGCCCTACTTCACGAACATACTTCCTCATTTGCCTTTGTGACATGCTGCTCCGGGTTCCTCCTCCGGAGATGGGAAGAACCACTCTTTTTCCGCGGTCTTGTGTATCTTCTTGCTTCGGAGGTGGCATAACACTAGCCACCGAAGGCTGCCTTGGGGCTTCGAAGCTGTCTACACGTCCGACGGTCTGTACCTGGCTTTGGACGTGCCTCAGGAGTGGCTCGGTTAGTATTGCCTCGACCAGAGCTCCTTTCGAGCTACTCGCTCCTCAGGGCTAGTATAGACTTACATGCATCGGTAGCATGGCTTCGATTCTCAGCTTGGAAACTACAAAAGAAGGCTTGGCCTTTGCCAGCCGGCTTCCCTGGCGGCCTCCAGCCATTGACCTTTATTCCCGAAGCTTGTGGATTCTTAGGCAGGAATTTCGACGAAGAGGGGGCAATGTTCAAGACTTCGGAACGAGGATGCTTTCACCCTCTTTGGCTATCATTGCGATTATTCTCGAAGAGGGATATTTGTTAAGAACTTGGGGGCTTTGGCTCAATCATGACTTCTTGGAGGAAAGTCGATGAAGACGAAGTGGTTCTTCGAAGCCATCCTTCTTCAGACCTAGCATAATCTTCAAAATAGGCCATCAGTTGCGCTATTGAAGATATATGCTTCCGATGAAGTGTGTCGAGGAGGGCCGCATTTGTAACACCTTCGCGCGGCGCATCAACGACGAACGACATGGAAAACCCCTTTATCTGAGACTTCGTATGAGCAAAGTGCTTGAAAAATTGTTGCAACGTTTCTCGAGGTTGCTGCTTCACCTGAAAAAAGACTCCCGGTGGACATAGGGGGCACGAAGGTCCCTTGGAAGTTATCTACGAACTTCATCTCAACTACTCCCAATATTTAATTGATCCTGGTTTTAAAGACCAGAACCAACGTAGAGCGACTCCTTCGAGCACCAAGGGGAAGCATTTTGCCATTGTATCTCAAACCCCTCCGCTAGCCTCGATTGCTAAAGCATACGAGCGGAAAAATTCTCCAGGGTCTTCTTCTCCAGAATACTTACAAAGCTTCGAAGTCCTAGATTTGGGGTCAAAGCGCACCATCTGTAAGTCTGGATGTAACGGAGATTCATTATCAAAAGAAGCATTCTCAGTGCTTCTTATAATCTCAGAGGCTTCGCGATAAAAGGCAAGATCATCATCTTGAGGCACCTCCGGGAAGCGGGGATAGCATGAGGGCGAAGCCTGTCCACAGCTTCATCTCTCCACCTTGTCACATCAGCATGAAGACAGGCCATCTGGGTCACCATGTCATCAGGACGGTCTTTATTTCTTCCAAAGGGGACCTTCGGGTCTTGAGAACTGAAAAAGTCAATTCAGAGCACAGTTAGAGCCACAGGAGGGGCTAAGTCGGTTTGAACCATGGACGGAGTCTCAAGAGGGGCTTCGTATGCTTGAGGAAGAGTGTTTGTGTTGGGAGTTTCAGGTGGGGGGCCACGGAGGGTGCTCCGACTTCGACGTTGTTCGAAAATCTCAACCCAAAGGTCCGAGAAGACCTCCGGAGGGGACTAGTTCCTAGGCTCCACTTAGGAGGGATGGCTCTAGGAAAGGATTGGTAGAGAACGAAGTTTTTGTACTAGGTTCTTCAAAGACGGTGCCAACTATTGGCGTAAAAGATTACGCTAACATGTTTAGGAAACTAAGTATCTGATAAACGAAGTGTTTGTTTAAGTAAACTACTCCAAGCCTCGGAGATGGAAAATAACTTGAGATAGTTCGAAGTGTGTATTGAATATCTGAGTATTTGATACCCTTTACAGAGTGAAGAGGGGTATTTATAGACCGAATACATGGGAAAAGACTTATTTACCATCTAATTACAATCGACTAAGAAGATACTATTTAGTATTCTTCGTAGGGGTAAAAGTGTAAAAGGCTAGTCTAATTAGTGAGAAGATAAATCTTCTATCCTTGCTGGCATCGAGAGACTTTGTTGCGTCGAAGCCTTGGTGGAGGCCTCCATTGTTTAAGGCTTCGAACCAACAGAGCCTTATTGCCTTAATGGTATTCGTGGATCAAAGTTCCTAACTTTGTTTCTTTTGCTTGTGTCGACATGAAAATGTCCTTGGCTTTTTGAGGATGTAATATTTCCCCCCAATAGTTATGCATTTGAAACCTTCCATCATCTCTTGGCACCGTTTGTGATACTCTTTTAGCACATCATCTTTCACTCATATTCACTTGACATGTTTCTCATCACTAGCAAGAAATCTCCCAAGATTACTACCGTAACGGTGCCAACATCCTCCAACAGCTGCAACCCTTTTAATACTGCTTTGTATTTGGCTTGGTTATTAGTGTAGAAGGGCCTGATTGTGTACGCAAACTCAAATGATAACACCGAGGAGAAATGATTACCAGTCCTACACCACACCATGTCGACACCCTGATCCGTCAAAGAATAATGTCCATGGTGCTGGCTCGACATAAGTTACTTCCTCATCTCTATGCTGGACTAAGAAATTGGCTATCGCTTGCCCTTTTATCGCCTTAGCCGATTCATATCTTAGGTCAAACTCGGTAAGGTTAAGCACCCATTTTCTGATACATCCTTTTAACATCGCGGTTGATAGCATGTACTTGATGACATCGACCATGCATAGTATGGTCCATTCTGTCGATAGCAAATAATGCCTCAACTTGGTGGATGAGAAATACAAACATAGCCAGAGCTTTTCTACTACGGAGTATCAGGTTTCAGCGTCCAATAGTCTTCTTCTGAGATAGAAAATCACCCTTTCTGTTTTATCGATCTCTTGTACCAGGACCAACCCAATGGCTTTATCATCGGCCGATAGGTATAACCTGAACGAAATCTCCTTTTGTGGCAGCGTCAGTACTGGTGGTGTGCTTAAATATTCTTTGATTTCATCAAATATCTTTTTCTTCTTGTCACTCCATATGAATTCTTGGTTAGGCTTTAACTTCAGTAGTGGTGTGAATGACTCCATTCTCCTTGAAAGGTCGGATATGTATCTTCTCAGAAAGTTTATCTTCCTTATTTGTGACTACAACTTGATTTTATCGGCAGAGGGCTGAGTATTTTTGATCGCTTCAATGCTGCGCTAGCTTATCTCAATCCCTCTCTCATATACAATAAAGCCCAGATATTTTCTAGCCGATACACCAAAAGTGCATTTCTCCGGGTTCATCATTAATCCATACTTCCTGGCCCTTTCCAAAACTTCGGCCACGTGGTTTTGAGTATCGCTTGATTTTATCACAACGTCATCTATTTATATCTCCACTAATATGCTGATCAGATCATGGAATATGTAATTCATGGCTCTCTAGTAAGTAGCTCCAGCATTTTTTAAGCTGAAGTTCATAACCACCCATTCATAAAGCCTAATGGCACATGGCACTAGAAAGTTGTCTTGTGGATATCTTCGTCTGCCATGAATATCTGATTATAGCATGCATTTCCATCCATGAAACTGACGACCTTGTGTCCCGATGCGGCATCCACCAATTGGTCCATGATTGGCATTGGGTATTCATCTTTTGGGGTCCTCTTGTTTAGATCTCTAAAGTCAACACATATCCTAAGCTTGCCACTTTTCTTCCATACGGACACGATATTTGATACCCATTCTGCATATTGGTATGGCCTTATGAATCCTGCACGTACAATCTTGTTACCTCGGCCTTGATATCTCTATATATCTTCGTCATGAATCACCGAGGTGGCTGCTTAAAGAGACGATATCCCTGCTTTATTGGGAGACGATGTTCTACAATCGATCGACTGAAACCTAGCATTTCATGATATTTCCATGCAAAAAATCTCCATATTCTCATAATAACGCAATTAGTTCATCTTTTATTTCATCAGGAAGTTGAGAACTTACAAAAGTTGGGCTCAGTATATCATTGGGTCAGATATCTACCTCCTATAGTTAATCAGATGTAGTGAAGCCCTGACTGAGTTTACCCTCTACATCATCGATGGTATCTTCATAGTGTGAGCTTGGGCTATTCATTACTAACTGGTTTGACTCCGTCGCTTGACACCTCGAGAAAATCATCATCCCAGGTTTTACCTGATAGATAATTGACTCCTTCCATTTCACATACCGATAAATCTGCTATTACCACGTTAACTGATTTATCGATGTCGATAATTTCCACTATATCGCTGACCCACTGTATGAGGCTTTGATGCATTGTTTACGGGACACAACAATTGTCATGAATTAAATTGTGCCCCAGTAGTAAGCTGTAGGATCATTTTCCCTATATGATGACGAACGTGGTCGACACTATTTTACTTCCAACCGTTAATTCTACATTCAGCACCCCCATCATTTCTGAAGAGTTACCACTGAAGTCCCTCAGCACCATATTGGTTTTATGAGGTCCTCCGACCATTTTTCTAGCTTCTGAAAGGTGTCGTATGGCATCAAGTTGATGGTTTCTCCTCCGTCTATCATCATTTTGGACATCGGTTTACCATTGACTAGTCCCATAAAATAAAGAGGTTTTAGGTGCCGTTGCCGAGGGACATCTAGTTCATCGAATGTCACCGACTGGGGCATCAGCACCAACTAAGCCTTCATCATTAGTATCAGGAGATCCCCAATATTCCACAGGAAGAAAGAACACCATGTTTACCCCTGTGTCTCTCTGATCATCATGATCGGCCTTCTCTGTAAATGGCCATTCTCTCTTGACCCTTGGACGATCAACATTAGCTTCATAATTTAGTACATTCAACTCTTTTTGCCACAACTATTGCACCCTTCTTTTCTGATTCTTCATACAAATTCCACTAAGGCACCATTGTTGCTTTCCTATCGTGGTACTGTCATTGGCCAATCAGTCATTCTCTTTGGCATTGATGGGGTCGAGCCTTTCAAGTGTCGATGGCCATGGTGGTGACATCTTCTAATGAATTCTTGTCCTTCCCTGATCATGTGACTTCGTCCTATTACTGTGGGAGCTAACATCACTTCTCCACCTATCTCTGTCGTCCCCACACTCAGGACAATTATTCAGCGATGTCAGATGGAATCCTTCATTCCAACAAAACCTAAAGAACTTACAATTCCAATGGGGCTTGAATCGTGAGTGATCTAGGTCATCTTCATTGCCTATATCTTCCTTTGACTTTATTTTGTACTTGTCAATCAGGTTCGATGAAGTTACTCGGTCCTTGCTAGTATGCATGTCCCTTTCCGTGCACCGATCGCTGGCATGGTGCACATGCACCATGTTGACTGGCTTCTTCCCATCATCGAACTTCATCCAGCCTTTCTCTTCGGCTAACTGAATCTACTGCATGAACACCTTACATTGATTATTGTGGTGCGATGGGGAATTGTGCCACTTACAATACTTCTTTTTCGTTGGCTCATCGACGGGTGGTATCATGTGATTGGGTGGCAGCTAGAATTGTTTCTCCTTGACCAGTAAGTCAAATATCTTGTTGGCTTTACTAATGTCAAAATCATATTTCTCCTCCTTATCAGATGCTTTGACCCAAGGTCATGTGATCTTCTTTGTGTTTCTAGACCTTTCGGCTAGCCTGACTTCTTCATCAAATTCACAATCCTTGTCAGACTCTGAAGGGCACACCTGAGCATATGCAACCTTCTTTTGATATTTAGCCCTTCTTGCTTCATGGAATCGGGTCTCATGTGTCGATACCCTCTATACCAAGTGTGAGAGGCTCTCGAACTTCCGTGATGAAAATCTCTCCTTTATTAGATTTAGGAGTCCTTGGAATGCCAACTCGGCTAGTTGCACATCACTGAGGTTCAATCTATAGCATCTGCTTCTCACATCGTGGAACCTCCATGCATAATAATCCTCAACCAACTCATCCATCCTTTGCTTCATCTCATGTATGTCGGTGAAGAAATACTTGTGAAATTTATTTTCCAGGTCTGCCCATCCTTTGACAGAGTTCGTCGGTAACGATGAAAACCAAGCAAATGTCGATACCGACAATGATAGCAGGAATAATCAAACCTTTAGTGCTTCATCGGCCGATGCCTCTAAACACTACGTGAGAAAACGACTACTGTGCTCAATTGTGGAGACCATGTCTTGCCCCAAGAATTTGGTGAAGTCATGCGGTATCCAAATGGCGACTAGAGGGGGCTGAATAGGCGCCTCAACAAAATTTTGTGAATTTGATGGCCTAACCTAAACACCCAACACTCCTCTAAAAATATCTAATCAAGTTTGTTTCTAATAGATCAACATCAAAACAAAATTCAGCCTCAAACAAGGTTTTTGTATAGGTCGGTGAATGAATAGTCGAACTACCCTGTCGGAGAATGGAACTCCAAAATAGACTAGCTAGTTCGACAAGTGAAACTCCGACAGATCAGTATCGATTGTTGAAACTCCAAAATATCTCAAAAAACAGAAGCACACTCAGTAGCTCAGTTTAATCATTTTAGAACATGCTCTTGTCAAGAATAAATGATCAAACACACTTCTTAATGTTCACAAAATCAAGAACAATCAATTTCAGTATTCAAGTGAAGCACCACATTTTGATCAGATTTGATATCAGGACAATCCAGTGAAATAGAACAGCCCTCAAACTTGTTTAAACAAAAATTCAAGATAGGAATGAGATTAATGAAGCTCAAACAAAGACTACTGCTCAAAATAATTGAAACAATTAGAAAAATACATTCAGCAGCAGTCGCACACTCAAGCTATAGACTATTCTTCTCAAGAAAGATGAAATGCACTCTCGCTGAAATCCTAAAACACAAATGATTTAAATTAGAAACTCCTGTTTAACAAATCTGCAACGATGAATAATTCATTTTCAATTTTTGCAAATCACTGTTCAACTCTTCACAACCTTCAGCATCACTCCAGAAACATGTACTAAAAACAGATAAACTTCAAGAAACTAAATTCATAACATGTAACCTCTTGTTAATTCATGAAATAGTATTTTTTCTAAAAATACTGAGTTTGGTAAATTTAGATCATCAGAAAATTCTAGACAACAGATGACAATCCAGATTAGAAGGATATATTTTCAAGCTTTCAAATATGCTCACAGTACTTATGTTACTGTTGTAATTTCAGTTTCTTACATACTAAACAGTGAATGAACCAAACTGACAAAATTCAGAGATAAACAACATTGTTTCAGACTGAAATGCTGAACCTCAAATCTTTTAGTGCAATCAGAGTATTAAAACTGAATCAAACTTATAGGATTAAGTGAGTAATTTCTAAAGGATTCAAGTAAGATAGCCAATAGGTGCATTAGGATTCATTGTAGTGGCAACAAGCACTATAACAGTGAATATATATACTGAAACATTTCAGAATAGCACTGTTTAGCTTCAGAAATTACACACTTCAAATCACACTTGACAATTATTATCTGCAAGAATACAAATTGTGATTCAGAATGCTATTTCAGATTTAAACTTCAATAACCAATCAATCTTGAGTAAAGCATCCAGATCTGAATATGAAAAATAAAAAACAGAGCTATATTACCAAACACTGTTCACTCACATTCTGATTTCACACAACTTCAGAGAATTGATAACAAAAACAACCTGTAAAATAGTGTTTTGTACTAATTCTTATAATACTAAATTCAGAGAAGAATTCAGGCTAACACACTCAAACAGTACTTGAAATTCTTTATCTCACACTGAACAGACCCGTATGGAAGAGCAGAGTGTTTTTTCCCATCATTCAATAGCCATCCAAAAACTTTACTTAAACATAAACTAGTAGTTGTTCAGAAAAATGTAACAATCACTCAACCAAATACTCACACAAGAATTTAATTTAACTAAAAAGAAGATCAAGAAGTTTCTGCTTATGGATCTGGGTAGAAAGTTACCTGATGAAGGGTAAACAATATTTGACTGAAAATTCCATGTGCAATTCCTGATTCTTCACAGATGTCTTGGAATGAACTCTCGTAAACACACACTCAAGATTAGCAGCAGTAAAACTTTGTAGACAAACAAAAAGAATCAACAAAGCAGATCACAAGAACAAGAATTGGTGGCAGCGCTAGAACCATTTCAGAACAAACTGATAGGGAATAGTATTTTTGGCACGCACAGTGAACGCAGGAAACTTGATGATCTTGAACAGCAAATCCTCAAAAAGATCAATAGAAATCAGAGCAAAATTATGAACAAGTAGGCAGCAATAATTAAACGTTAAATTTTGGTTTAATTATGAAAAAATGGGCAGCTCTAACCCTTGGGCATGGAGGCCTTTATATAGGCCCCCCATAGGATTAATGTTGGTAGTATTTACCCTAATGCCATGGTGTATTTTCATAATTATAAATTCTAAAAAATACACAAGTTTTGACTCTAATTTATTACAACTTTAACCCTATACTTTTAATATATTTTCAGAATTTTTATAATTCCGAAAAATACTAAAGATTTACACTTAATCTAAATTATAAACGAAAATAAATTAACTCCTAATTATTGGAATTTAAAAAACATTTAGAGATGAGATGGTTTTCAGCAAAAACCGACAAAGCCTCCTAGATCATCAATGATCGTTGTCAGTCCGTGAACTTGACTGCCAGCAAGTCTCTCCCGCTCTCGATCCCTCGAGCCACCTTGTCACTTGTACTGGCTTCCCTTTCGTTGACTCGAACGACACCTTGTCTCAATCAACTGTTATCTCGTGTCCTGCTTCGTCTCCATGCGTACATCTGAGGTCACTGTCAACTCCAACTGACATTTTTAACCATCTTGCATTAGACTCCCTGTCTAACTCTGATCCCTTGCCATCGATAGTTGAAAAGTATCTCAACCTTGCACACACGAAACAAGCATAGACACACACACTTCCAAGAAACCTATACATGAACATCATAGCCAACTTCGTCAATCACTCATCATAACCTTCAACCATAGTGAAAACCTCACTTGGTTTCTCAATCTCACCCTTGATGAGTGCATTGACAATCCAAGATGAAAGAAGATTAAAAAAAAGTTTAGCACACAAGTGACCATGAAAGCTCTAGATAGAGCAAGAAAAAGCATGTCACTTGAAAAAGGATGAAAGAACAAACCTCAAGGACAAAGCAACCTCAAAAAACTCAATTAGGCAACAAAGTTTCAACAAAATTACATGAACTCTCCCCCTTTAGCAATGCAGACATCAAGATAGCACCATGAGTTGTGAGAGTAAAGTGTCAGTGTAATGCTTCTGGAATATGATTAAGTCCAATTACACTACAAACAAGCATTGCGCCTCACAAGTTGTCCTAACCAATTGTATGACAATCTCGAATGTATACAATCTAATTAACAGTAAGAGCAATCATTTTCAAGTTTTAGCAAATAAAGCATCACTACTCAGACTAGGATACTAGACATGGCAAGGTAAGAGATGCAAAAGCTAATCACATACTAACCAGATAAGCACATTCCACTACAAGGAGCTGCAGCAAACTTGATATGCAAGAAAATTAAATGTTTTATTCTTTATTTAATTGCCAGGGGTTATTTGCAAGTCAACCTTATGCTAACCGACCAAGCCAAGCCTAGGTTGAAACCATCAGAAGCTTAAGGCATTGGTCATGGTATACACTTCAATGTCCCAGTTCATACCAAAGTGCAATGCTAAGCAGTCTAGAACAAAGTAGTACAACAATGCAAGCCCACCTAGATCTTTTCATTTTTATCATAAGATAAATATTTTTGTTTCATTTTCATTTTTCATCATTCATCATTTTGATTTTTCATTTTTCATCATTTTTTTAATTGTGAGGATAAAATGATCAAGTTGTGTATTAGCATCCAAGTGAAAAGGACAAAGCTATCAGGTATGTAATGAATAGCAAATGAATCCTAGCCTATTCATGCTAGTTTCCAGAATAAGTAGTGACCATTTTCAGATTTTCACAAATAAAATCCATGCTCAAGACAGGTAGTTAGATGTATTCAATCCAAGCATAATCACTAGAAGTATAAGATAGTATTGTAAAAGGCATAATAAAGCATGTACATGTAAAAGCAATTAATCAAATTACAGAAGCATATGCAAAAGTACACAACTCCCCCTAACATGATGCCATAAGGATGACAAATGTCAAGCTCTCCTGTCAAAAATGCAAAACAAGAAGCATCGAGATGCTTATTGAAAATATCTGCAAGCTGATTTTGGGTATCAACAAAGCGCAAATCGATATCACCCTTCTGATTGTGATCTCTTAAGAAATGATAACACACGTTAATGTGTTTGGTCCTAGAATGTTGTACTGGGTTGTTTGCTAAGCTAATCGTACTTGTGTTGTCACAAAACAGTGGAACACCTTTAAAATCCAACCCAAAGTCCCACAAAGTAGAAACCATCCACAAAATATGTGCGCAACAGCTAGCGGCATCTACATATTCAGCCTCGGTTGTAAACTGTGCAATGCTAGAATATTTGCGAAAAGACCAACACACAAGAGAATAACCTAGAAAGTGACAAGTCCTAGACATACTCTTGCGATCAATATGACATCCAGCAAAGTCAGCGTCAAAAAAATCTCTCAAGCATAATGAAGATGATGCACAATACCAAATGCCAAATTCAAGAGTGTGCTTGAGATACCTTAGAATGCGCTTGACAGCTTGATGATGTGAAGCCCTTGGAGAAGCCTAATAATGAGCGCATAGACACACAACAAAGTTTATGTCCGGCCTCGTAGACATCAAGTAGAGGAGGGAGCCGATCATGCTCCGGAACTCCTTTCGGTCCCCTTCTTCTCCATCTTCATCTGGATCAAGTGCAACTGATGTACCCATTGGGGTAGCAAGTGGTTTTGCATCTATCATGTCAAAAGCATTTTAGTAGGTCTTTAGTGTATTTTGCCTGATGTACAAAAGTTTCTTGTTTGCTTTGCTTTATTTGCAACCTAAGGAAAAAAGTTAGCTCGCCCATCATTGACATTTCGGATTCCCAACTCATGGATTCAAAAAACTCAGCCACAAGAGTATGAGAAGAACCACCAAAGATTATGACATCAACATAGATCTGAACAAGTAAGAAATCATTGCCATACATGAGAGTGAATAAGGTCTTATCAACAGAGCTCATTTTGTACCCGTGCTTAATCAAGAAGGTCCTAAGGCGGTTGTACCAAGCCCTAGGAGCTTGCTTGAGCCCATATAAAGATTTGTGAAGTTTAAAGAATCTATGAGGGTACTTGGGAGGTTCAAATCCAAGAGGCTGCTTGACGTACACATCTTCTCCTATGAAGCCATTAAGAAAGGTGCTTTTTACATCCATTTGAAAAAGTTAAAACCATGAGATGATGCAAAAGCAAGCAAGATCCTAATGGCCTCAAGTCGGGCTACCGGAGCAAATGTTTCTCCAAAATCAACCCCCTCGACTTGAGTATACCCTTGAGCCACAAGTCTAGCCTCGTTTCTTATTATAGCCCCATCCTCCCCTTGTTTGGTTTGAAAATCCATTTTGTTCCTATGATATATATGTTAGGGGGTGGATCAACAAGAATCCAAACTTGATTTCTATCAAAATTTTCAAGCTCCTCATGCATGGCGTTGATCCAACTTGCATCAGACAAAGCATGACTCATATATAATGGTTCAAAATTTGCGACAAAAGCAGAATCAATGAAGTGAGAAGGAGATTGGGTTACTCTTTTATTTATCTCGCTGATGATCTGTTCCGGAGGATGCATTCTCTGAATGCGAAGTGGTGCTTCTCTTTACGACAGAATCTCCCCCTCAACTCCTGCTGAAGTTTGCTCCATGCTTTAGGAAGTAGAGTCTTCAGGTCCTCTTGTTGATGTAGATGAAGCTTCTAGAGATGCCGTAGAGGGAGGTAGTGGTACAACATCATGATCTTCACCATTTGATGGTTCCTCTTCCTCAAAAATCATTTCATTCATATCGCGCTCACTCGCAAGTTCAAAAACAGGACTAACACATGGAGATGTTTCATCAAATGACACATCACAAGATTCAACTATACTGTTAGATTCAAGATTGAAAACACGATAAGAGTGACCATGCAAGGAATAGCCCAGAACAATTACATCAGATGCGCATGATTCAAATTTGTCCAGGTTACCTCGCTTTAGGATGAAGCACCGGCATCCAAATACTCTTAAGTGAGTGACCTTGGGCTTCATCCCAAAACAAAGTTCATAATATGTCACATTCAATAAAGAGCGCAAAAAGATCCTATTGGAGATGTAGCATGCTATACTCATGGCTTCTGCCCAAAATTTTGTAGGAGTCCTATGCTCGTTGAGCATCATCCTAGCCATCTCCACAAGTGTGAGATTTTTCCTCTCAACAACACCGTTTTGTTGAGGGACTCTCGGTGCAGAAAACTGATGTTCAATTCCATGTTCAAGCCAAAAATCTACAAACTAGATGTTCCTGAACTCGGTGCCATTGTCACTTCGAATGGGTTTCATTGCACCGAGGAGTTCATTGAATAGCCTCAATGCTAATCTGCGAAAGTGTATAAACACTTCATCCTCGCTTACAAGAAAGAAAACCCAAGAGTAACAAGAGTAGTCGTCAACAACAACAAGAATGTACCATTTTCCGCCTAAAGATCTAACCCAGGATGGACCTACAGTATCCATATGTAGAAGCTCTCCAGGTCGCTCAGTCATCACCATGTTTATGGGTGAATGAGAAGTGGCAACCATTTTTCAAGACGACAAGCAGCACAAATCAGGTTCTTCTCAAATTTTAGCTTGGTCAATCCTCGGATGAGTCTTAGGGCACTCAATCGAGCGAGAAGATCAAAGCTCATGTGCCCTAGTATCCTATGGCCCATCCAAAGCTCAGACGAAGGTTTAGCTAAAATGCAATAAGAAGACCCAAATGATTCAGATAAATCAGCTCCAAACACTCTCCCTACTCTCAAGATTTTGCAAATGAAAGTGACAGAAGAATCAAGCACATAAGAGGCATCATGACCAAAGTGAACCTCAAAACCCTCATCAAGCAATTGAGAGACAGAAAGTAAGTTATAGCTCAAGTCCTTGACCAATGCAACATTAGAGAGAGTGAAGTTTTCATTGATTCTAATCATACCTTGGCCTTTCACTCTACTTTTGTGATTGTTTCCAAAAGTGATGTGTTCTTGCTACCTGGTTAAGGTGAAGCTGGAGAACCATAATGACTTTCCGGTCATGTGTCGCGAACAACCGGAATCAATAATCCCCTTGTTCTTCAGGCTTCCATGCCTTCCCTACATAGAGACAGAAGACCTCGAGTACTCAGTGTTGGGGTCAGTGATAAAATGTTTAGGTATCTAGAACTAAACAACTCGAGAGTTAGGCAAAATAGAAGACTATGTAGGATGAGAATCATAATGAAAGTGATGTCTTCTTGCAAAGTGTTGAGTTCTCCTAAACAGACTTGGACTAAAACCTCTAACACATGGTCTAACATCATATGAAGCATGATGTAAACCATGATGGGTATAGTCACTCATATAATCATGAGGAGCCTCAAAATCAGAATAAGAACGATAATCATACTCATGCAAATCAGACGATGAATAATACAAATCATGAAAGTTTATAGCATGAGCACGACATTCATCCTTGATACAACGATAACAAAAACCAATCAAATGACCTACACGATGACAATAAGAGTAATGAAAAACTTTCTTGTGTGTAGGTTCATATGTTTCTGGAGCAAACCTCATAGTTTTTCTTGGTTTTTGCTTGGAGTCTGTCTTGGGTGGTGGAATGATTATCCTTCTAAGTTGGGTAGGATTTTTGGCTTTCTGAGTGGTGTCTAACTGGGCTTTCTCTTTCTCAATGGTAGTAGCTAGACTGAACACAGTCTTGCTTGGGGCATTTGGTGTAGTTCTCTCATAACCCAACCCTAGAGCTAACACTGCCCTGTGAGCACACATTTTAGTTTTATCCAAAAGCAAATCCATTTACCCTTCCCTTCGGTACACTTATCCACAATGGAAAGAAGATAATCATTCTCACACTTAAGTTTTTCGACTTGCTCTTTAGCGAAGTTTAGTTGGTCCATGTTGGCGTAAAAGATTACGCTAACAGGTTTAGGAAACTGTATGTGTGACAAACGAAGTGTTTGTGAAAGCGGACTATCTCAAGCCTCCGTATAGGATAATAGCTTGAAGTAGTTCGAAGTTATGTATTGAATATCTGAGTATTCGATACCCTTTACATAGTGAAGAAGGGTATTTATAGACCAAATAATAAATGAAAAGACCCCTTTACCCTCTAATTACAACCGACTAAGATGATAATGTTGAATACTCTTCATAGGGGTAAAAAGATAAAAGACTAATTTAATCAGAAAGAAGATAAACATTCTATCCTTGCTGGCAACACTCCTTCGGGTGTAAGGACTTCGGAGGACTTCGTTATGCTGAAGCCTTAATAGAGGTCTTCGCTGTATAGCCCCTCCAATACTTCTCTCCAAATTGCCTATACAATAAGAGGGCAGTATACGCAAGAAACAATTGCATACTTAGGATCAAGAACTTAGTTAATTTTACCACTCTTTTAAGCATTCGGAGGTCCAGAATCTTAGGACCAACTTCTATGCGAAGGTGCGTGTCGAAGCGGCTCAGGAGATAGATCCTTGCGAAGCTGAAATAACTGTTAGGCTTACAGAAATAGTCGTTGCCTTTTTTAAAGGCTACAATGTCGCTTCGTTTCTGGAGGCGTAATTTCTCATGAAGAGCTATAGTGAATCTTAACGGTAAAGAAGATGGAACGGCGCATATGAACGGTACACTGCAACTGCAAATTCACACTATAAATAAGAGAGCAAGGGTGAGTTTTGGATACTTTACCAACTGCTTCTGCATTTCCCGTTTCTGCTTCCTGAGCCCAAACTCCAACTTCATCTTCTCCAATGGCGAAAACTAGCCACAAAGTTCCCGTTCTTGCTTCGTTGTTGGCTAGGCAACAGACGATGGCGACAGCAGCAGCAGCAGCAGAGTCTTCGGATAATCCTTGCCCAGCCGGTTCTCATGATCTCCCAGCATTGGCCAAATATACGGAACAGTCATACAGTTTGGGGCCTTCAACTTGCTCGAAGAAGTCCATCGCAGCAGCGACTGCTAGGAAGACAGGTCTTGGATTCAAGATTCGCTCGGCCGGAAGAGAAGTGATTCCTACGCCGTGAGGCGGAGAGGTAGTTGTATTCGAAGCATTCTTCGAAGCAGGATTAGGCTTCCAGCAGTGGATTTCCTCTCCGAGGTATTGAGGTTGTTCCATGTCACCTTGCCTCAACATTCCCCCAATGCTATCGCTCGCCTAGCCATCTTCCAATGGGTGATGCGAGCCGAAGGTTGTGCTGGGATATCTGAGATCTTTGCGGTGCTTCACAAAGCTTCCTTCCAACCGAAGACTTACACTAGAGCCGGAGGAGAGAAGATGGTGGTTGTCGTCAACAGCATCAATTTCTGGCTTCGCGGATAATATCAAGACCGGTTCCCGGTGATGGCCATCAACACCAGATGGTATATGGATTGGATTCTTCGCTGGTTCTATGCCGAGGTAGTGGCGGACAATGTCTTGGCCGGACCTCTGGAAGACATATTCTATCAGAGGGAGGCGAAAGTCCAACCAGACCCAAGCCAACTCGAAGCTTGCCTCATACTGCTACAATCCATAAGTCATCGCATGAGCATGCGTGACTTAGCAGAGGAGTTCATCAGACTCTGGATTCCGCCCTTGATGGCTAGTTGGCCGATCAACTTCGAAGAGAACCCGGAGGGTGGACTCCGAGAGATCCCTTCAAGTGATGTAGGTAAACTTGTACATCCTGTAAAATGTTTTTGTGCGTAGTATTGGTTCTATAAAAATGATTTAACCGAAAGGAAGTCTTATCTTTCGGCTCCATGCACCACGCTAACTCTGGAACAAATTGTCCAAACTTCGGAGAAGATCCTCGAGGCTCCTACACCCGTTGAAAAGGAGTGGACGGTGAAATTGGTTGGCAGTTGGGAGCAATTCAACCGAGTATGAAGTGTACTCAGAGTTGAATCTCCCATTCTTCCGGACTGGATTAGCTCCAACCAAGCCCCGAAGAAAAGGAAAGGAAAGCTCGGAAACCAAAGGCACTGGTGATGAGGACATCACTTCACATGATACACACATGCACCACCATGATACACATGCACCAGGACATCACTTCACATGATACACACATGCACCACCATGATACACACATGCACCAGGACATCACTTCACATGATACACACATGCACCACCATGATACACACATGCACCATCAACCTACAATTCAATTACAAGGACCAATCACACGCGCCCGTGCCCGTCGCTTGAACCATGAGGTTAATTCTTTCTTTAGCAACTATGTTAATAGTTGTTTGGATGGGATGCTACTGAATACTAGTGATATTTGTTGCTTAGGAACATGAGAGATAGAATAGGAGAGTTGGAGTTGAAGACGGAGTCGCATGGATGATTTGAAGTCAAGAATTCGCTGGTTCGGACTACATCAACCACCATGCACCAAAATGGGCATAACTTCCTCATACAAAGTCCGATTGGCGCGTTCTTGAACTTTTTGGAAAGCTAAGGAGAAGACGGATCTTTTGGCGTTAGGTTTCGCCTCATTTGGAGTCTCGAGTCGTCCCGTGTGACTGAAACAGTCCTGCGTGACAGAATTGGGCCGAGTTGGACCTTGTACTGAGTTGGAGGCCGTGTTGGCCGATTGTCCGAGTCATGTGCGCCTCCTACAGGCTTCCCACGCTCTATATACTCACGACAACCGTCTTTAGGGTTAGGTTTTGCTTTGTTTGCATCTACACTTGTGTGTTTAGATCCCGCTCCTGCACCGGACCGATTGGCTGCTGCATCAGCGTTTGTGAAACCTCTCCTCATCATAGTTCATCTGTGATTTGGCATTTGACTTGTGTTATTCCTGTTCTTGCTTGTGTTCTTGGGTTCGCTTGCAGGAACTAGCCTTCGTGGCGAGGTCAATCGCGCCCTGCGTGGTTGATAACTGACGGAGACGGTGCTGTAGCGATTGCAAGGTTTTGATCCGCCGGACCGGAGCCTTGGATCGTCAACGTCGAGATTCTCCACCAATCCAAGTTATCCTTACCTAGCGGAAGATCGGGACCAATCCCCTATTAACTGGCTCCTGCCAAGTCTCGAACTTCGCCTTCGGAGTCATCTGAAGATGAAGCAGACAGAGTAATGGTGGAGGAATTTGAAGATCTACTATTAGGGATGAAGGGTCTCGAATGGGAACTGAAAACCCCATTCAAGACGATGTGGTGGCGGCGCCTGCCATCGAAGGCAACCCCGAACAGGCAGAGACTGAGGACGTCCTGCTTGGCCAAGTAAATGCTCCTGTTATGGGAGAAGGCGGAGTTGAGACTATGGATGCCCAAGTCTTGCCTCCGGACGAAGTGAGAGTTGTAGTGGTCGAAGATGTCTCGGCAGCTATTCCTTCGGTTCGAAGCCCGGAGTCCGACGAGAACTTTGGCTAGATGTTCGAGCCCACGAGCAGTCGAGTGCTCACCGACAATAAAATGTCGGAGGTAAACTTCAGCAGAATACATTTTCTTCTTCCCTCTTTTTTGTGTCCTGCCAAATTTAAGCAATATCATATACCTTTGGTTTTTTCAGGATCGGATCCGATGGAGGTGACTCCCGCTACGCAGGTTGTGCCGGAGGCTGTTGTATCTCTGAAGCCAGCTCCTGCATTAACTTTGAAGATGGGTCCTAGAAAAGGTAGAGGTAAAGGTGGGCATTTGCCTGCTCTTGTTCTAGGGTGGACTCCATCAGGATCCACGGACGGAGGTCAATCCATGGAGGCCTCCGAAGATGCTTCGCTGTGTTCCGGCCCATCTCCAAATGAAGATGATCAAAGTGCCTTGTCTTGGCTCCCCCTCTTAGCTCCTTTTTTGGAGCAGAGAATAGGACTTTGGACTTTGCTAGAGCCTTTCGCTCAGGCTAGTGGCGAAGTTAGGGAGACTAACTTGGTTTCTATTCTTGGAGAAGCGGAGGGGTCAGAGCTAGATGCGGCTTTGGAACGAGCAGCCTACCAGGTATGAAGTATCTACAAAAATAGGATTAGTTCGAACATATGTACACAATTTACTTGCATTGTTCTTTTTCTTCCTTCATAGCAAGTAGTTCTAGCTCGAGCTGCGGCTATATCACATGAGCGAGAAAACAACTGGCTCAAGGAGAAAGTAACAGCTCTTCAAGGGAGTCTTGTTAGCTCCGAGATTCGGACTTCGAGCTTGGAAGAAATGGTAGCCGCGGAAAGAAATGCTAGGACTATCTTGGAGGCTGCCAAAAATGAGCTCGAGGTTGAGTGGGTTGTTCTTTGGGCCGAGGTGGAAAGGCTACAGGGAGAGCAGGCTGTTGCAGGAGCCAAAATGGTCAAGCTTCGAGAGGAGCAACTGAATTTGATGGAGGAGGCCAAAAAACTGCTCGGACAGAAGAATTCTTTGATGACGGAGGTAGCTAGAATTTTATCTCTGATAGATGAGCTGACTTCGTCAAACAAGACTTTGTCTGAAGAGAAGATAAAGTGCGAGGAGGTGGCTTCGGAGACCATGGATGCCCTTCGGCGTGTCTTGGAGTACTTCGGCACTTCTTGCACATCTTCTTTGACTGGCAATGACTCTGTGCTATGGAGGTTGAAGATGATCCAAGCAGCGGCGAAGACTATGAAGGCAGGGGTACTCGGTACAGAGAGATCTCTGGCCAAGTAGCTGCTCTTTTGGTACTTTGTTACTATGAAGATCTTGGGTTATCTGTTTCACCAGAGCCCAAAGCAACCCCCATCAATTTTGGTGACGACCGACTCCTGATTCCTTCTGTGGATGTAGCTGCGGCTTGGGAGACCATTCAACCATCTTGGATAGCTGAAGGCCGATCGACTATAAAGACATGGATTGATGAAGGTCTCCGTCAAAAACAAGCGCGGTTGCAGCCTTCAAGCAGCAAACCTCCTTCGGACCCGAAGGTTTAGTTCTCCTTAGGGCCCCACTTATGTAAAACTTATGCTTTATTCTCTTTTGAATGAAAAGACTCATTTGGAAATGTTTTTAGGCTTCCCAATCTTTTTGGATGAGCTCAAAGTGTTAGAGATTAACGAAGAACTCCGCCTACAATGGGCCACCTTTGAAGCTTTAAGGCCTCATAGGCGTCCTCGATTTTCAATTCCTCGGGGAAGTTCTGGGGAGGTTATACCCATTATATATAAAGAAGTATTATCTTATATTAAAAAGGAGGAAAAGGAAGTTGGTATAGAAACTTCATCTTCAGAGGACGTTAAATGGTCCAAAGAAGCAAATGCTGATGAAGAGCAAGTAGAAAAGAGTCCTGCAATGACTTCGAAGCTGGGAGAGGAGCCCCCAACGACTTCGGACCTATGTTGAACTTCAGCAAGAGCAGAAAGACTTCCGAGCTTCAAAACAAGGGAAGAGAGTTAAACGTAAAGTTTTAAAGACTCCGGGATCTAATACAACTCGCCCTCAAAGTCAAGCTAATTTTGAAAGAAGCTCTGGGGATTGAAGAGGTCTTCGTTTCCTTCTTGGCATAGACAGAGTTCTTTCATGATGTAATGCAATCTGTTTAAATAGTATAAAATAGAAAGTTTCAAAATTGTCTCACTACTTCCTAGCCCCTCTTTGGGGGTAAGCACCTCCGAAATTTGATCGAAGGTGGTTACGCACAACGAAGATAACGTTAGATAGGAGTACAATTTTGGAGGTTCGAAGCCCCTTATCATATTAAAGAGTAATTAAGGATTTGAGTCCAAAAATGGTCACTAAAGACCTCGAAAATATCTTCTACTCTACTAATTTTGAGTCTGAAAACTGGTAACTTAGTACTCTTTTTCGAATGTGGTCACTTCAGACTCTTTTTTACAGATGTTTTCAAGCTAATTGCTCGGAGTCTGTTTTGTTTGGTCTCCTTCGACTATTTTTATGGATGTTATCAAACCAGTGGTTCAGAATCCACTTTTTTGTGGTCTCCTTGGACTCTTTTCACGGATGCTTTCAAGTCGGAGCTTGGAAACTGTATTATTTGTCTCTTTGGACTCTTTTTACGGATTCTTTCACGCCGGTGGCTTGGAATCTGTTTTTTGTGACTTTCCCATCTGGTCAGAAGCTTCGAAGTCTGTAACATTGGTTCAAATGAATGACACTTTCGTTCGCAATCAACTTTGTTCTTCTAGTGCATCCACTAGATGTAGGTAATGTTTGAGAAGTAGGCATTATACGAACAATGAGCTTTATTTATTCAGAAATGTTTACAAATGATTACAAGGAACCCTATGCAAAATATCACTTAAGGTGCTCCACATGCCAGACATGCTTTAATTCTTCACCTTCTAAATTAGTTAACTTAAAAGAACTAGGGCGTCCTGAACGAAGGATGATATATGGACCTTCCCATTTATTTCCTAATTTCCCTGGTGCTATAATGCTTCACAAAACTAAATGACCTGGTTTAAGTTCATTAAGTTTAATCTTCGGGTCATACCAAGTCTTCGTCTGATGTTGATACTTGTCAGATTTGCAATAGCTCAAAGCCTTGTTTCTTCCGTTAAATCTAGCGAAGCTTGTCTTTCATCTTCTTTTTCATGTTCGATGGCGCGAAGAGATCCTCCTTTAAGCTCCGTCGGCATCATGGCTTCATTTCCGAATAGTAATCTAAAAGGAGTAAAACCTGTGGACCTTGCTTGAGTTGTCCGAATGGACCATAAAATCTTCGAGAGCTCTTCGGTCCACAGTCCCTTTGCCAATCCTAATATCCTTCGATTCAGTCCTGATAAAATGTTACCGTTAGCTCGCTCGACGGCTCCATTATATTGAGTATGACGAACAGCTGCGAAACACATTTCTATGCCAAGACCTTCATAGAACTCTCTAGAGGGTTCGACATCAAATTGGGTGCCATTGTCGATTGTCAACTGTCGAGGAACTCCGAACCTGCATATAATATTCTGCCAGAAGAATTTTTGTACATTTTTTGAAGTGATAGCTGTGAGCGGTTCTGCTTCGACCCACTTGGAAAAATATTCAATTGCTACCACCGCAAATTTTAAAATCCCTTTTGCCATTGGAAAGGGGCCAATGAGATCCATGCCCCATCTGGCCATGGGACAAACTGGAGCACTAACTTGAAGAGGTGTTGGCGGACGATGACTTCGTCTTCCCATCCATTGACAACCTTGGCAAGTACGGACCAAGGCCTCCGCATCAGCTACTATTTTAGGCCAATAAAGCCCCTAGCGAAGTGTTTTTCCTGCCAAAGCTCGAGGGGCAAGATGGCTACCACAAAAGACTTTATGAATTTCTCGGAGTATATCTTGGCCTTTAGCTCAAGAAATACATCGGAGTAGGGGGGAACATATTCTGGCCTTGTAAAGAATATTGTTCATAATGTGATAATTCCAGACTCTCAATTGGAATCTTGAAAGCTTCGGTCCTTCAGGTAAGGTGGCTTTGCCTTGCAGTAATTCCATAATTGAACTTCGCCAGTCGGTGTTCGGAATGCAAAGGACCTCCGCAGGAGGGAGTTGGGGCACCGAAGGAGAAGTAAGCTCTTCATAAAAAGCCCCTTCCGGAATATCTATGGCTCTAGCTGCAGCTTTTTCTAGGATATCAGCTTGTGCATTGTCAACTCTTGGTATACATCGGACAGAAATCCCTTTGAATGTTGCTTCGATCTAACGGATCTCTTCTAGATATTTAGCAAGTTGCGGATGCCTGGCATGAAAACTTTTATCAACATGCCCTGCTACAATTTAAGAATCTGTTTTTATAACAACTCTTGTAGCACCAAGACCATGCGCCTTGTGAAGACCTAGCAAAATTCCTTCGTACTCCGCAATATTATTGGTTGACTTGAAATTGAGTCTTATAGAGTACATTTCTCTTTGTCCCGAAGGTGAAATTATCATTGCTCCAATGCCTGCTCCGAACGCTTGAAAATCTTCATCGGAGTATATGGTCCATATTGCCTCGCTTGATTTTTCTAGAACCCAGACATCAGATGGAGTCCATTCTGCTACAAAATCTAACACGACTTGTGACTTTATTGTTGTCCTTGCTACAAAGGAGATGCCGAAGGGTGCTAGCTCAACGACCCATTTTCCTATCCTCCCTGTAGAATCTTTGCTTCAAAGCATATCTCCCAAGGGATAAGAAGTTGGTACAATTACATTATGTGCTAAGAAATAATGTCACAGTATCCTTGAAGCCATCACCAGAGCATAAGTGAATTTTTCTAGTTCGAAGTATCTTGTTTTTGCTCCGGATAAAGCTTCGGATACAAAATATACTGGATTTTGTACCAACTTCTAATTGAAATCCACTTCTCGAACAAGGACTGCAGTAACAGCGGAGCCCATAGATGCAAGATAAAGAAGAAGGTTTTCATCTGTCATGGGCATAGTGAGTGTTGCAAGGTTGTTGAGATAATATTTAAAATTTCAAAACTCTTTTGGCACTCTGGTGTCCATGCAAAATCTTCGGACCCTTTCAATGCTTTGAATATGGGGAGGCTTCGCTCTACGGACCTTGCCAGAAATTTGCTGAGTGCTGCAAGGCCTCCAGTAAGCTTTTGAACCTGTTTTAAATTTTCTGGTGGAGCCATTCTTTGCAGTGCAGTTATTTGAGTTGGGATAGATTCGATTCCCCTGCTCGAAACTAGATACACTAACAGTTTTCTAGCTTGAGCCCCGAAGATAGATTTTTCGGGGTTGAGGTGAACTCCACATGCTCGGAGGCTCTCAAATGTTTCTTCTAAGTCTAGACTATGCTGGTGCTTTAAAACACTCTTTATTACAATGTCATCCATATAGGCTTCGACATTACGGCCTATTTGGTGACCTAGAGCCTTAGCAATTAATCTTGAAAAAGTTGCCCTGGCATTTCTTAATCCGAAGGGCATTCTTACAAAGCAAAAGACTCCCGAAGGAGTTACAAAGCTTATTTTGATTTCATCTTCGCGCTTTAACCATATTTGATAATATCTGGAACACGCGTCGAGGAAACTCAATAGCTCCAAACCAGTAGTGGAGTCAACTAATTGATCAATGTAGGGGCATGGGGTAGGGGTCACGTGGGCATGCTTTATTCAAGGATGTAAAATCAATGCACATGTGCCATTTTGAAAAGTCCTTCTTGACGAAGACTGGGTTGGCTAACCACTTCGTATGAGCCACTTCTCTTATAATCCTAGCCTTTAACAATTTTTTAACTTCTGTCTTAATAAGGCTTGCCCTCTATGCTGATAATTTTCGGAGCCCCTGCCGAATAGGCTGAAACCTCGTATTCACAAGTAAACTGTGCTCAATGATATTTCGGTTAACTCCCGGAATGTCTTCATCAGACCAAGCAAAGACATCCAAATTCTCTCTAACTACTTCTTCCAGTGAAGTAGCGATTTCTGAAGGCAATTCTTTGCCAAACTATAAGGGATAGTCTTTACCATCCTTTACAATAATCTTCGTTATAATTTCTGCTTCGGGGCTTGCCCTTGGAAAGGATATCTTCGAATATTCACTTGATCTAGCGATATCCTCCGATTGGTCTTGCACATTATTCATTTGTCTTGGATCAAGAAGTGGGCCATGGCTGTACTCTGCCCTTCGTGCAGAGGCTTGATCACCTTGTCACTTCGGCTTGAAGATTGGCCATCTAGGTTGCCACATCATCAAGGCGGTCTTCATTTCTTCCGGAAGGAGGATCCGCGTCTTGAGAACTGAACAAGACAGTTTGGAGTACAGTCGGAGCTATAGGAGAGGCTCCGTCGATTCGAAGCATAGACGGAGTCCCTAGAGGGGCTTTGTATGTTTGACGAAGAGTATTCATTTCGGGAGTGTGAGGTGGGGGAACTACAGATGGTCCTCCAACCTCAACAGTATTCAAAGATCGCACTCTAGAGGTCCGAGGGGACCTCCGAAGGGGACTACCACCTAAGCTCTATTTAGGAGGCATGGCTCTAGAAAGAAATTGGTAGAGAACGAAGTTTTCGTACTAGGTTCCCCACGGACGGCGCCAACTATTGGTTTAAAAGATTACGCTAACAGGTTTAGGAAATTGTATGTGTGACAAACGAAGTGTTTGTGAAAGCGGAATATCTCAAGCCTCCGTATAGGATAATAGCTCAAAGTAGTTCGAAGTTATGTATTGAATATCTGAGTATTCGATACCCTTTACATAGTGAAGAAGGGTATTTATAGTCCAAATAATAATGGAAAAGACTCCTTTACCCTCTAATTACATCCGACGATGAAGATATTGTTGAATACTCTTCATAGGGGTAAAAAGGTAAAAGACTAATTTAATCAGGAAGAAGATAAATCTTCTATCCTTGCTAGCAACACTCCTTGGGTGTAAGGACTTTGGGAGACTTCGTTATGCTAAAGCCTTAATGGAGGTCTTCGTTGTATAATACTCTAAAGACAACACAACTCCAATGCTTTTAAGACCTTCGAAGATCAAAGCTTATGACTTCACCTCTTCTACTGGTATTTATAGGGGAACGTTCTTGACCTCTAGAGGATGAAATATTTTCCCCCAACAGTAGCCCCTCGAATACTTCTCTCCAAATTGCCTATACAATAACAGGGCAGTATACGCAAGAAAAAATTGCATACTTAGGATCAATAACTTAGCGAATTTTACCACTGTTTGAAGCATTCGAAGGTCCGGAATCTTCGGACCAACTTCTATGCGAAGGTGCGTGTCGAAGTCGCTTCGGAGATAGATCCTTGCGAAGCTGAAATAACCATTAGGCTTACAGAAATAGCCGTTACCTTTTTTAAAGGCTACACTGTCGCTTCGTTTCCGGAGGCGTGATTTATCGTGAAGAGCCATAATGAATCGTAACGGTAAAGAAGATGGAACGACGCATATGAACGGTACACTGCAACTGCAAATTCACACTATAAATAAGAGAGCAAGGGTGAGTTTTGGATACTTTACCAACTGCTTCTGCATTTCCCGTTTCTGCTTCTTGAGCCCAAACTCCAACTTCATCTTCTCCAATGGCGAAAACTAGCCACAAAGTTCACGTTCATGCTTCGTTGTTGGCTAGGCAACAGACGATGGCGGCGGCAGCAGCAGCAGCGGTGGCTTCGGATAATCCTCGCCTAGCTGGTCCTCATGATCTTCTCTCAGCGTCGGCCAAATATACGGATCATTCGTATAGTTTGGGGCCTTTAAATTGCTCGAAGAAGTCCATCGTGGTAGCGACTGCTGGGAAGACGGGTCCTAGAATCAAGATTCACTAGGCCGGAAGAGAAGTGATTCCTGCGCCGCAAGCTGGAGAGGTAGTTTTGTTCGAAGCATTCTTCGAAGCAGTATTGGGGCTTCTAGCAGTGGATTTCCTCTCCGAGGTATTGAGGTTGTTCCATGTCACCTTGCCCCAACTTTCCCCCAATGCTATCATTCGCCTTGCCATCTTCGAATGGGCGATGCGAGCCGAAGGTTGTGTTGGGAGAGCTGAGATCTTCGCGGTGCTTCACAAAGCTTCTTGCCAACCGAAGTCTTACACTGGAGCCGGAGGAGAGAAGATGGTGGTCACCTTCGACAGCATCAATTTCTGGCTTCGCGAAGAATATCAAGACCGGTTCCCGGCGAAGGCCATCAATGCTAGATGGTATACTTATTGGATTCTTTGCTGGTTCTATGCAGAGGTAGGGGAGGACAGCGTCTTGCCCGGACCTCTAGAAGACATCTTCTATCGGAGGGAGTCGGAAGTCCAACCATACCCAAGCCAACTCGAGACAGGTTACCTCCAGATGAGGTGCCACTGCTAGAAGTGGAAACTAGTGCCATGGATTGTGCCAAAGAGTTCCCAATTTCAGAACGAGATGCCTTGGCGATCTCGGTGGACTTAAGCTTACTAAAAAGTTCATCGCAAGTCAAAATGTCAAAGCTCATGGACTCTTCAATACTCGAGATCTTTACGTCCCATATGCTATGATCAAGAGCATAGAGACGTTTGATCGCCCTGTCATGATCCGAGTAAGCTAACGTCCTAGTGGAGCGAAAGTTGCACACAATTCCATCAAACCATGCAAACATGGCATCTACAGATTCACCGGGGCCTTTCTCAAACATTTGGTATTCTTGATTATATGTGCTTTGCCTCCTAGCCTTAATCTAAGAAGTGCCCTCATGAAAGGTTTTCAAAGTATACCAAATCTCACGTGCTGTTCTAAGCTGCTTGACCCTATCAAACTCATTGCAACTCAGACTGATGAACAATATATTTCTTTCTTTGCTATTACGATCATACTGTAACTTCTCAGTCTCTGAAGTGCGAGTTTCAGGGATCACATATTGGGAAGCAAAAATGTCCCAAATAGCACTTCCTTGGGTTAGTAGATAAGCCTCCATGTGCAACTTCCAATAAGCATAATCTCAGCCATCAAACATCGGAATCTTAGAATTCTTATCCACGTCGCCACAAGAATTACAAACCGGTTAAGGTCAACTGGTGATCTAACCTGCTCTGATACCAATTATGGGATCAAAATGACGACTAGAGGTGGGGGTGAATAGGTGTCTCAACAAATTTTTGTGAATTTGACGGCCTGACCTGAACACCAAACGCTCCTCTAAAAATATCTGATCAAGTTTGTTTCTAATAGATCATCATCGAAACAGAATTTAGCCTCAAACAAGGTTTTTGTATAGATCGGTGAATGAATAGTCGAACTACCCTGTCAGAGAATGGAACTCCGAAATAGAATATCTAGTTCGACAAGTGAAACTCCGACAAATCAGTATCGATTGTTGAAACTCCGAAATAACTCAAAAAATGGAAGCACACTCAGTACCTCAGTTTAATCATTTTAGAACATGCACTTGTCAAGAATAAATGATGAAACACACTTCTTAATGTTCACAAATTCAAGAACAATCAATTTCAATATTCAAGTGAATCACCAAATTTTGATCAGATTTGATATCAAAACAATCCAGTGAAATAGAACAACCCTCAAACTTGATTAAACAAAAATTCAGGATAGGAATTAGATTAATGAACTTCAAACAAAGACCACTGCTCAAAATAATTGAAAAAATTAGACAAATCCATACAGCAGCAGTTGCACACTCAACCTATAGACTATTCTTTTCAAGAAAGATGAAATGCACTCTTGCTGAAATCTTGAAACACAGATGATTTAAATAATAAACTCATGTTTAACAAATCTGCAATGATGAATAATTGATTTTCAATTTTGCAAATCACTATTCAACTATTCACAACCTTCAGCATCACTCCAGAAACATGTACTAAAAACAGATAAACTTCAAGAAACTAAATTCAGAACATGTAACTTGTTAATTCATGAAACAGTATTTTGTCTGAAAATACTAAGTTTGGTAAATTTAGTTCATCAGAAAATTCTAGACAACAGATGACAATCCAGATTAGAAGGATATATTTTCAAGCTTTCAAATATGCTCACAATACTTATGTTACTGTTGTAATTTCAGTTTCAGACGTACTAAACGGTGAATGAACCAAACTGACAAAATTCAGAGATAAACAACACTGTTTCAGACTGAAATGCTGAACCTCTAATCTTTTAGTGCAATCAGAGTGTTAAAACTGAATCAAACTGATAGGATTAAGTGAGTGATTTCTCAAGGATTCAAGTAAGTTAGCCAACAGGTGCATTATGATTCATTTCAGTGGCAACAAGCACTATAACAGTGAATATATACATTGAAACATTTCAGAATAGCACTGTTTAGCTTCAGAAATTACACACTTCAAATGACACTTGACAATTAGTATCTACAAGAATACAAATTGTGATTCAGAATGCTATTTCAGATTTAAACTTCAAAAACCAACCAATCATGAGTAAAGCATCTAGATCTGAATATGAAAAATCAAAAACAGAGCTATATTACCAAACACTATTCACTCACATTCTGATTTCACCCAACTTCAAAGAATAGATAACAAAAATAGCCTGTAAAACAATGTCTTTGTACTAATTCTTAGTATACTAAATTTAGAGAAGAATTCAGGCTAACACACTCAAACAGTACTTGAAATTGTTTATCTTAGGCTGAACAGACCAGTGTGGAAGAACAGAGTATTTCTGTTCAGATCATTCAATAGTCATCCATAAACTTTACTCAAACATAAATCAGTAGTTGTTTAGAAAATGTAACACACTACAGGAAAACGATAAACTTCCGTCGGCCAAATTAACTTCCGTCGGCCCCTGGAGGCCGACGGAAGTTAACTTAACTTCCATCAGCTCCTGACAGTGGCCGACGGAAGTTAGCGGGGATTTTTCCGCGGCCGATCGGATACCCCTAACTTCCGTCGGCAAAGCCGACGGAAGTTAGAGCCGACAGAAGTTAGCTAACTTCCGTCGGCTTTAATGCTGGCCGACGGAAGTTAGGGGCCTTTACCCCCAACCGCGCGCGCGTACAGGGAGACCTAACTTCATGTAAGCGCCCACGCCGCCGCCGCCTCCCGCCGCCGGACCGCGCCGCCGCCGCCCGCCCTCGCCACCTCGGGCCGCCGCCCGCCTCGGCCGCCGCCCGGCCGCCGCCCGCCTCGGCCACCGCCCACGCCGCCCGGCTCGGCCACCGCCGCCCGCTCGCCAACCCGCGCCGCCGCCCGGCCCCCGCCCACCTCCGGCCACCGCCAACGCTCGCCCCCGCCGCTGTCGGCACCCGCCCACCGCCGCCCACGCCACCCGCCCCCGTAGCCGCCCACTAACACCGGTCCGTGCCGCCCGCCGCCGCCGGCCAACGGCGGCCTCCCCCACCGCCCGCCCCTGCAGCTGCCGGTCCGCGCCGCCCGTCGCCACCCGCCGATGGCTGCCACCCCCTCCCGGCCACCGCCCACTCCCGGCCGCCACCGCCCCCAATTCGGCCATCGCCATCCGTCGCGTGGTGCCACCGTGATCACCACCGGCCTCCGGACACCATCACCCATCGCCTATCGCCCACCACCCGTCGCCGCCCGACAATTAAGTAATTTTTTTCGGCTTTAATTTTTTTCGCTTTTTATTTGTGCATGATATGATATTGTCAGTATAGTTGAAAGTTAACTTATTTGTGAATTTTGTCGTTGTACTGGATTGCAATATATTGAAATGTGGAATGATAGTAGTATGCATCTTGCTTTATAAAGGTTTCTTAGATGTTTTTTAGTATGACTTGCTTCTTGGTATTTTTTGCTACATATATGAATTTTGTCATGTATTAATATTGAGATTTTATGTATGTTTCACGCTTTTAAATATGTTTCATATGTGATGTTTTGTTTTAATATGCAATATATGTTGTGATATTATGTATATATGATTCTAATTATATTATTCTATTAATTTATAGTTTTTTATGATTTCATTGGGTGATTAGTATTATATCTATATATACTTTCTTATATATTTTTCTTTTTGTATGCAATTTTTTATTTGACAACAATGTAGATAGTGTAACGAAACCTATGCGTCACCCATTTCGAACCAACATGTCTCACACGTGTCATGCGTGTGAGATGTGTAGGTCCGGAATTATCCCTTTTTGGACAGCCTCGGAGTGGGCGACAGAGCGTGGTCTTTATGATGAGTCATGAGTCTGAATGGGATTTCAGTAACATAACCTTGTTGTTCTCCATTGCACCACTATCAGGCGTGCAATTGGAGAACAGCGGGGTTATGCTGCTGAAATTTTGTTCGGACTCATGGCTCGTCATAAATACCACGTTTTGTCGGTCACTCTTGGGTGGGTTTAGGACCTATCTTTTCCTATAGACCATGGTTGCCACGGCGTCGCCTGCGCCGACTAGACGTCCAGGCGGTCACCGCCGGATGCCATGGTGAATCGCCTAGCCATGGTGAATCGCGATCGCCATCAGGCGTGTCTGGGCGGGCGCCTAGGGTCCGTGGTAGTGTCTAAGGCGTGGCACAGGCCTTGCGTCGCCGGCCGCCTGGCCGCCTCTGCTTCCCCTCCGTTGTCCGGAGGCGGAGGCGGGGGGTGGCCAGGGTGTGTGTATGTTGCGAGCCCCTTGATTGAATGAATGTTTTGCATATAGAATGGCTGAGGATGACCGACAGTGGATGTATAGTGGTTGGATGAAAAGTGGAGCTCACACGAGGGAGTGGGTAATCAACGCTGAGAAATTTGTTGATCGTGCATTCGCTTTGACAACAAACACTAGCGCGAGGTGCCCATGCATGAAGTGCAGAAATTCTCGTTGGCAAGACAAGAGGACGTTGTCATTGCATATTTTCAAATATGGTTTCGTGCCAGGTTATGAAGTTTGGTCTTTTCACGGCGAGACAGGCCGTGAAAAAACGGTATTAGTAGTGGAAGAAGAAGATGATAGCGTTGCTGACGATAGGATGGATGAGATGGTTGATGCTATACGACTGGAGTTTGAATCAAACCCCGAGGATCCTCCAACACCGGAGGTTCAAAAGTTTTTCGACATCCTTCGAGCTTCAGAAGAGCCATTGCATGATTTGCAGTGTGTGCTCGCTGACAATGTACATATAGACTTGCGACAGCTCTCTTACGGGAGTATTAGTGCCAAAAGTTACGGTCGCTATGATGTTAATGGTTTCCGCTTCCGTTCAACTATTTTTGAAGCATATCGACCTCTAGCGGCAACAACTAATACTGGAGTTGTTACAAGGGTCGTTGATGGACAAGGACTCGAAACTATGTATTATGGAATCATCAAAAATATAATCGAGTACAAATTTGCCGGGAATAAGGAGATTAAAGTAGTCTTCTTCGATTGTGATTGGTTCGACCCTAAACATGGTACTCGTGAAAACCAATTTGGGATGGTTGAAGTCAAACACGCGGAACGATTATCTGGTTGCGACAATTTTGTCCTTGCTCACCAAGTCGAGCAGGTGTATTATATGCCCTACCCATGTGAAAAACTAAGTGCTTGGTGGGTAGTGTACAAAGTGAATCCTCGGGAACGTCTACACACCCCTAGTGATGGTGCTTATCAATTGGAGGTTGAAGAGGTCGATGAGGTTTACCAAGATGATGAATTGCCGACTTCATTTAATGTAGAGTCAGAATCGTCGATAGATTCTTTTCTTGGCGATTCTAATGATGTGGCAGTTCCCGAGAAAAGGAAACACCAACATAAGAAGAAAAAAGTAACATGGCGTGCTTTGGGGAGAAAAGGACAAATTGATCCTGATTTTGATGATAATTGACAAGTAATTGTTTTCATACATGGATATGCAATATACTTCATATTACATGTTTTTTTATATGTTCAAACCTTCTTTACTAATAAATGCTCGTTTGTGCTTGTTTTGAATAGGATGTCGAAAAAGATGAAGAGTGTCACGAGGAAGCTCTTCCGCTTGGGGAGTTCATCGGCGAGAACTCCGGCGAGTACACCGACGAGTCAGGAGGACACCCTATTCCAGGGTAGTTCCTCTTCGTCAAACAGACGTCGTCAAGAGCAGCTCCTGAGATGCATAGATCCGACATTAATTGGTCGGCCTATTGCATTTCAACTAGAAGATGAGGTAACTTTCAGCTTGTTTTTTATGCCAGTTATAAACTATTCCTAATTGTTTCAATACTGTTTTGTAGGAGGAAGAACACTTGGAGAGTGCAGGTCACGAGGATCATCCGGTGGGTGGGGGGCAGGAGGGGGATGTCCCAGAGTGTGTGGCACAGAGGGATGACCCAGAGGGTGTGGGGTAGGGGGATGACCCGGAGGGTGCGGGGCAGGGGGATCTCCCGGAGGGTGCGGGTCAGGAGGAAGGTGCTGAGGCTGCCGGCGGGTCCTCAGTATCTTTCAGGACGAGCCACCTGGTCGCCCCACCAGTAGTCTCTTCCGGTGGAGCCAAGATCGAGATTACGCCTGTTGGTGACGGGTAAGTGTAATACTCTTCTGTTGTTTTGCTTTTTTTTCAAAAAATTTCTTTCACTAAACTAATTAACTTTATTTATTATGTATTTCTAGATCTTGGATTGACTCTCGGTTCGACGGCACTTCGAGGGTCAGGCAGGTTATCCAGATATTGGGTAACCTGTGCCGTCTGCACTACCCAGGGGTGCTGACAATGCCGACCGGTGAGCGGGTTCTATGCCAGACATGGGACCAGTACCGGTTCGCTCCTAACGGGCGCCACGGAACTGTTCAGGGGGCGGTGTCTCATGACTTCTGGGTATGCAAGTGTTTTTTCAATCTTCTTTTAGGCTTTTCGAGTTACAACACTATACTAATCATTACTTTTGCAGTTACGCTTTTGCTTGCCAGAAGTCGGCAATCACCATAACCATGCCCTTCAAGTCTTCAACAACAATGCACATAAGGTGGTGAAGGACACCATTTCGTATGCCCGCATTCAAGCGAACAATGCTTACTACAAGGAGAAGCTAGGGCAACGAATGAGCAAGGCAACGGGCTCATCGTCAATCTATTTGACTGAAGAAGAATACCGTTCGGTAAACAATTCTAACTTTTTAAATCTTCGATTGTTGAGATTTGTTGTCATATAATACAAATAGCATCTCTGTTCAGGTGAGGATTCCGTGGTTTGCAAACCGCGAGGACGCATATTTCGAATTCTGCAAGATTTGGTCTTCAGCCGCATTTAAGAAGAATTCCGAGCAGAAAAGACAATGCCGCGGGACGGATCCGAAGCACAGATATGGTGCCGACAGACATATTCGCCACGCTAAACGCTTGGTAAGACCTCCTTCTGTCACTCTCTAGCTATAGATACATTGTAATGCGACTAACTCATTTCTAATGTACAGGAAGCTAAATCTGGCAACGTGCCAAGTGACATAGAGGTGTATACCTCTTGTCACAAAGGAAGCGATCCTACACAGCCAGATGTCTTGTGTAGCCAGACAGCCACGGACCATTTGGTGAGATGTTATTAAGAGTTTACGTAATTTCATTTTTCTGCGTCTAGCTAATCGGACATGTTTTTTGCAGACGCAATATGGTGAACACATGGTTCGACTCCATGGAGAGGACTATGATTGGCAGAGAGAACCTGTCGACCAAATAGCCGTGTACTCCAGCAGAGGTGGCAAAAGCCATGGACGGTGAGACGGTGTTTTTATTAATGTTTTGTGTATGGTATTGTGATGGTAATTAACTCATTCAATGTTGCAGGTACTCCATGTTCAATGGAGTTATTGACTCGAGAGCGGTGAGAGCTCAGAAGTCAGCTCAATCGTCGCAGAGCTCCGTCGGAGTTGGCTCTAGCCGTCGTCGCTCTTCAGAAACCCCGGAGGTGGATCGGTGAGGGAGGAAATGAGGCAGGAAATGAGGCGGCGCGACGAGTACTATACCGCCTGCTTAGCACAACAGCAGGCGATGATCCAAGTAAGTTTAGTTTAGAGTGTTGTAGTTAAAAAGTATTCAGAAATAGGTTTAGAACTAACTGATTACATTACAACATGTGTAGCAACTAGCCCAGCAGCATGGTGGATTGGACATGTCCAATTTCCAACCACTACCTCCCCCGCCACCACCATTATATTCTACATCACCTGAGGTACCTCCTGACATATCGTTACTTCAGATACTTAAGTTAGTGTTTAGAAGAGTAGTTGAGTTAATTCGTTCTCTAATTTTGTCTATTTCTTCAGACTTTCCGTACGCCTGGCCAGGATGGAGCCTCTCGGGCAAATGTAGATGAAGCAGGAGGCAGCGGCGGCACCCACGACCCAAATGTGGGCGATCAGTGAGTATATGGACAAATATGACTTTGTATGTGGCTCTCGCTGTGTTTTGTGAATTTGTATGTGAATTTGGATGTTATATGTGAATTCAGATGTGTAATATGACTTTGGATGTGAATTCAGTTATATTATGTGATTTTGGATGTGATGTGTGAAGTGTGAATGTGAATTGGATGTGAGATGTGATTTTGGATGTGAGATGTGATTTTGGATGTTATATGTGAAGTTTGAATGTGATTTTGGATGTGAAATGTGATTTTGGATGTGTATTGTGAATGTATGTGAAATTGTGGTTGGATGTGAGTAGGGGAACCAGGAAAAAATAAAAAAAATGCCAGGTAACTTCCGTCGGCTTTGACCATAGCCGACGGAAGTTAGCTGGTTTCGGCCACGTGGGCAGAAAGGCTAACTTCCGTCGGCTTTGGCCCTAGCCGACGGAAGTTAGCTGCCCCTAACTTCCGTCGGCCAGGTTGGCCGACGGAAGTTAGCGCTCCTCTGCTGACGTGGCAGTGTTCGGCGCTAACTTCCGTCGGCCACGTCAAGCCGACGGAAGTTAGCTAACTTCCGTCGCCTCGCTTCCGTCGGCCAAAGGCCGACGGAAGTTAGCGTTTTGCCGACGGAAGTTAGCTTCTTCCGTCGGGAAAGGGCTAACTTCCGTCGGCTTTGGCCGACGGAAGTTGCCTGGATTGTTGTAGTGAAATAGGTGTCGAGTTTTAGTTTAAATTTTTAGTTTTTGTAGTGTTACCTCTTGGTATAATTTTTAGAGTGGTTCTACTCTGATATTACTCGCATGCCATCTGTCAGTGACACACCAATAGCATATTTGCAAACTGTAAAAATTGTAATGGCATAGAAAAAATTAACTCGTTTTTATAGGATAATTTTCAGAATTGTTAATTGTGAAATTACTAAGGGTCTATGTGTAAAATGGGGGCTTCTAGAACATGAGTTGGTGGGATATTGCTGATCCTTTGGAGAGCTTTAGAGACAAATATTCTAATGAAAATGGCTGAGAAAACTTCAATTTGAAGAAATCTGGACGGGGAACAATGATTTCCAGTGATTTTCAGATTCTGCACCGTATTTTCGGCAAATCCTGTTCACCGTAAGGCTGCTTCGAGCGCAGGTAATTTCTGTGGTCAAATTTATTTTTGTGCTGTGTTTTCTACAAAATCTAGTGCAGAAGTTGATGTTGAAGTTTACCTAACTTTTGTTGTGCATGAATTGAATGATCCATTTTTGAAAGTTGCAAAGGATTTCTGTGATTTCTTCTTATTTCTTTTGCTGATCTAAGTAGGCACCACAGTGCTGAAATATTTTTCTGGAACTGTGTTTTTTTTTAGATATTTCACTTCACATGTTTGATAAAATGTTTCATCAAGTATTCATCAGGTTTTTGGCTGATCATTGAAGTGTTTCTTAAATGATTACTTGGTAGAAGGTAGATCAAACATTTTTGCCTAGCTTATCAAGGGATCATCACAGGAAACAAAAAGTGAGTTCTCTTGCATCTTCTTTGGGAATTTTTGATAATTTAGATGGTTTTCCTGTGAGATTACATTTAGACACGTGTATGATCTGTCTTGAAGTTGATTGATCCTTGAAATCATTTAGTATTCATGAGAACATCTTGATTTAGGCACTGTTTTGGTAATCACAGCTCTCTAGGAAGATTATTTCAGTTCAGCTTCAACTTTGTTCTGAGATGTGTTTTTGAGAATCCTGATTAGAAGGTGTTTTTGTGTCTTGAGATAGTTTAGTCATCAACTGTCTTTCCACATCTCTGATGTCCTGTTGGTTGAAGAGTTCTGAAATTGAGTCTTGCTCTGAAATGAAGTATTACAAGAAGTAATTTGTTTTAGAGATCAGTTTGATCTGTTTAGTTGCAGTATAGTTTTTGCAATTGCTTCAGAACAATTTCTTCTCTGCATTCACGTTAAACATATTCTGTTTCTTGTATCTGCAATCTGCTGTAACTTGGCAAACTAAATCTAGTTCAGAACTCACAATTTAGTGGTGCAAATTGAAGTTTCAGTTTCAGAAGTTTAAAATCTGGTTTGAATTAATTCTCTGGTTTTAGTTTTCATGAATAGAATTAACTTGTGTGTGCATTTCATTAATCTGTTTTGAGGATTGAATCTAAATACTGAACTAATTGAAATCTGAATGTTGGTTTGATCCAGAACTGTTTTGCACTATTCACTGTCCTGTATTTTTCAGAACTGAAAATCTGAATTCAGCTTTTAGAGTTGAATTGAAACTGAATGTTTGAACAGTTTTTACCTGATCTGAACTGATGTTATAAACTGAGCTGTTTTGTTACTGCAATCTGAAATTTGAATCAAACAGATCTATTTGTTTAATCTGTAGTTCAGATCTGCACTGAAATGTTGAGTATTCTAAATAGTCTGAAGTTGAATTGAGTTTTGTTACAGTTTTGAAATCTGTTGCTGTTTTTAATTCTGAACCATGAAGCTACATGTCTAAATTTGAACCAAATCTCTGATCTCTGTCCTGTTTTTCTGAAAAATGGCAGCATGTTGTCTAAGTTTGGTTCTACAGGAACTCATTGATGTGTGATTGCTGCAGATGATTGATTTGCTGATTGTTTGATATGTTTCAAGTTAGATGATCTGTTCTATACCGCTAAATCCCAAAATTACTCCTGTTTGTTTGTTCTGTGTTGTTGTGATTCCTGAAAAAGAAGAAACAAAATTTGTACTCAGTTTTCAATCAAAGTTGAGAGCAAAACTCTGTAAAATTGATTCTGTTCAGAGTTAGGAGTTTGATGTTTCTCTGATGCACTACAGTGTTGTCGACAAAACTTGTTTAGCATTTAACTTTCTTGTTTCAGCAAGTAAATCAGTTGTGGGTTGAAATATCATTTGAATTCATTGCTTATCATAATCTGAAAGTATCGTAGAATCTATTTGTGCTTTTGTCGGTGAATAGTGTATGCTGTTAATTATCAGTTTTTCTGTCGACAACACTATTCATCATCTAGTTTTTCCTGTTCCCAGCTAGTGAATTCCTGTGATACTAATCTGAATCTGATATGCTGAAATTAAACATGTTCAGAAATTGATGTATGCAAATTGAACCATAATCTGATTTCTGAATAGTTTTGAAAGTAATTGTTACTATTCATCATCCAGAATATTTCAGAAGGTTTGAAATTTCTAGTTAGCTTTCTTCTCCAAAGTTGATTTGCAGTCTTGAGTAAAGTGTGTTGATATTCATTGACTAAACAATTTTAACTTGAGCTGAATTGTGTTTGTCATTCTAGTTGAGCTCAAACTTGTACTGATTGGTTTAAATCTTGAAGTTGAGTTTTTAGAGGTGCGTTGGGTGATTTGATTAGGCCATCACATTCGAAAGAAAGTGTTGAGGCGCCTATTCACCGCCATAGTCGCCATTCCGATCCCACAAAGTACCTCGTTGTGAGTCATGTTCTTGAGAGGCACGTCTTCGGTCCATTTGGTGAAGTAGTCTGTCACCATCAACATGAACCGATGCCCTTTTGAGGAAGGAGGGTGAATTTGGCCGATGAAGTCTAAACCCCAACCTCGGAACGCCATGGCTTGACAATAGGGTTAAGTAATGAAGCAGGAGCTAATTGAAAATTGCCAAACTTTTGACATGCTTCACACCCTCTATAATACTTAAAACAATCCTCAGTCATAGTCGACCAGTAGAAAACCGCTCTCTTGAGCATCCAACTCACTTTCTGGGCCGACTGATGAGTGCCACAAAGCCCTTCGTGGACTTCTCCCATAGCCACTTGGGATCATTCATTGTCTAAACACTTCAACAATACTCCATCAATAGTTCGGCGATATAGTGTATCATCTAGCAACACAAATTTAACCGCTTGCCGCCGAACTTTCCGATCAACCCTTTGGTTACGTTCTCTCAAATACTGGACGATTGGAGTTCTCCCATCACCCTTATGGACTCATGAGAGTTTTGCTAGCTCACTCCCTTGAATAATGTCTAAGCTACTAATTTCGGAGTGCCCCCGAGCCCTTCTTGCTTCTACCGAAGCCTGCTGAGACTGATTGCGTGAAGCTGTTCTGGCCGAAGCCACCTGCCGGAGGGTCTGGGCTCGCAGAAATCCATACTATCCCGGGGACTTTGGCTCACAGGCTCCACCATGCCAGACCCTTTGGTGGGTGGAGTACTCCGGCCACGCATCCTCGGCGGGAGGTGGTCTTCGGCGACTGGAGGGGTTCGACCCGGAAGGTGTGCCTGTCCGAAGTCACTAGATTCAGTAGTGAGACCAAACATCGGCTTTTCTCGCATAGAAAATTTTCCTCTCCTGAATTGGTAGCCAGATGCCTGCTGAGCGAAATCATTTGAGACTGAATTGGCCTCTCTTGACACATGAGAAATTTTGAAGTCATCAAAAGTAGCAACTATGTCTACGCATTTATCCAAGTAGTTGTTGAGCAAGACATTAAAATATTGAGCACTCTTAGCCACTTGTTGCACCACTAACATAAAATCACCATGCGCATGAACATGTTTAACACCCATGGATTCCAACAATTCAAGCCCTAGCAGTAAAGCCTCATATTCAGCTTGGTTATTAGTAGAGGGAAATTCTAAACGAGCCGAAGATTCGAAGTGCACCCCACTAGGTGATATGAGAACCACTCCAACACCATGGCCATCTTTGCAAGCCGAACCATCGAAGTAAAGTTTCCATGGTACTACCTCAATTAAAGAAACATTGTCACTCAAACTGACATTTATGTGGTGATCAACTATAAAGTTGGCTACAATTTGGCTTTTCATAGCTTTTATCGGTTCATAGGCCAAATCGTACTCAATCAAAGCGTACGCCCACTTCCCGATTATTCCACTTAGAATCGTCTTTTGTAACATGTGCTTTATAACATCGGTTTGGCAAACGACAACACATGTAGTAGGGAGAAGATAGTGGCGTAATTTGGTACATGCGTAGTAAAGTGACAAACATAAACGTTCCACAAACGCGTACCTGGTCTCGGCATCCAGCAGGCGGCGGCTAAAGAACATGATGATGTACTCTTTTCCTTCTACCTCCCAGTTAGAATGGCCCCGATCACTCTATCTTCAGCAGCGATGTACAGCCGAAACGAAATCCCGGCTTTGGGTGCTCTCACCATGGGCTGCGATGACAAGCACTCCTTGATTTTTTCAAAGGCGCTTTGTTGACTTGCCCCCCAAGTGAACGCGGCCTCGTTCTTTAGTAGGATTATGGGGACAAAGGCATCAATATTTCTACACAAGTTAGATATAAAGCGATGCAGATAATTCATCTCGCCTAGCAACTTCTACACATCTTTCTTGCATGTCGGTGCCGCAATGTTTCTAATTTTCTGAAGCCTCTTAGGATCAATCTCTATGCCCCTTTCATGAATCACGAAACCCAAGAACTTGCCCGCCGACATGCCAAAAGCACATTTCAGTTGGTTCATTTGTAAGCCGTACTGTCGCATCGTATCAAAAGCAACATTCAAATCGGTGAAATGATTTCCTATAGCATCTAATTTGACTACCACATCATCAATGTACACTTCTATCATAACTCCTAGCAAGTCATGAAAGATCAAGTTCATAGCACGTTGATACGTAGCGCTAGCATTTTTTAAACCAAAAGTCATAACGACCCACTCGAATAAACTGACAAAACCAGGACATCGAAAGGTTGTCTTGTAGACATCCTCTTCAGCCATAAAGGTTTGATTATAACCAGCATTGCCATCAAGAAACATAGTACCTTGTGTCCTAAAGCATCGTTGATTAGCATGTCGGCTATCGACATCGGATACTCATCCTTCGTCTATCTTTGATGTTGCTGCTGCCTTTCTTTTTTACAGGCACAATGTTAGCGACCCATTCTGCATACCTGCATGGCCTAATAAATTCAGCTTTGAGCAGTCGCTCCATTTCTTCTTTAACTCAGTCATAGACGACCGAATTAAAGCGACGAGGAGGCTGTTTATAAGGCCTAAATCTAGACTTGATAGGTAGCCGATGCTCCACAAGCTCACGACTTAGTCCCGGCATCTCGCTATACTGCCATGCGAAATAATCGACATACGACCGAAGCAACTTTATTACTTCGGCCCTTTCATCAGGCTCTAGATGTTGGTTTACAAAAGTCGGCCTCGGGATGCTACCATTGCCTATGTCAACTTCTTCTAAGGGATCGGCCGATGCAAAACCTTGTCCTAATTTATCTACTTCGCTAAAGTCCTCGATGGCTTCGGTAATACCGTCTTTATTAGACCGATACTGCTCTACATGAGACTTTAGCCAATCTAGATTACTCTTGTTAGACATGACTACTAATATAAAAATAGCAATGCTACACCAGCCAGCTTTACAGACACTGGTACAAAACATCCTCCGGACACGCTAACAAAATCGTAATCCGAAAGATCTCTACCTGATAGACATTCTTCTTTGTTGTGAACGGTGTTGATGGACACATCGGCCAATGCCACTTGGGCCGAAGTGTCGGTGGTTATGACCTCTACTTCATCGCCATCCCACTGAATTAGGCACTGGTGTAAAGTAGAAGGAATGCATCAATTTGCGTGAATCTAGCCACACCCAAGCAGTACACTGTAGTTACCTTGCACATCGACGACGAAAAATGCTATTGGCAATGTCTTGTTGCCCACTGTCAACTCCATGGAGAGCACGCCTTTGGCCTCAGAACTCTCTCCGTTGAAGCCATTGAGCATCAAGTTGGTCTTCTTCAGATCATTCTCGTCCCTGCCATGTTTCCTCAATAGCGAGTAAGGCATTAGGTTAACAGTGGCACCACTGTCAACAAGCATTCGGGAGATCGTCTTTCTGTCAATGTGACCCCTGATGTAGAGAGGATTTAGATGGCGAGTCGAGTCCTCGGGTTTCTCAAAGATAGCATTGCGCGGGCCTTGGTTCAACTGAGAAACCTCGGCCTCGTCCTATGGTATGGAGAATTCAACGTGCAGCATGACGACTTTGATGTCCATCAGCTAGGGTGTGGGCCCCTCGGAGATGGGCGAGTAGTCATCATCGAGCATGTCGTCTTCGTCGTCGCTCGGACTAGGAGCCGGATTGGTCATCTCAATCGGCTTAAGTTTCCATATCTATCTTGTTATTGGTTGAGGGCGGATTTCTTCAAAAATAGCATCTCGCTCATCCTCGGCCTTCTTCTCATGCATCTCCTATGCCCGTATTCATTGTAGACGCCTTTTCTATGATTTGGACATACCTAGAGGTTCCGAAGATGGATGTGGCTTGGTGCCGGGTGCCACTGTCTGGTTCCTATTAACTCTGGCCGAAGTGGTTCTTTCCATCTCGGCCTTGCGCACTCTGTATTCGGAGGAGCCCTCGTTGCGGACATCGGCAGTCGGACTGGCCTCATTTGGCCAATCGGACCAGGCTCTAGAGCGAAGTCCGGCCAGTGTAGGGGACTTACCTTCATCGGACTTCGGCAAAGGGGCCTTCGGAATTGGGACTTCCTAAGACCCTACTCTGACTGTGATAGCTACAGACTCCCTTTCCTTTGCCTCTTCATGCCCACATTCTATGACTTCATTCTGCACGAGTCGATTCGGAGGTACCACGAACAACCTGTGGACGATGCCTCCCTCCGCTGCGCCTGCTTGTCCGTGCCATTCATAACACTCTGAAGGAAAACAAGGCATAGCGTTAAGTTGCGGAGGGTACACCGGTTGTGATACATATGGATCCCACGGAGTCCCTGCCCAGTTGTACGGCGGAGGCATCGGCGGCTCCAGTGGATTTGCCCACTGTTAGCCAAACCTATTACCCGGAGGAGGGTTCGGCAGAGTCGATGGTGTCTCTGACCATATCAGTGAGGGTTCCTGCCAGGACAGAGGTACGCTCGACCAGTGTGGGCCGAAGCCTCCTGTCGGAGGGCTCATCTAGAGTGGTGCAGGGTTCAGCCACTGAGGGCCGAACTCACTCTGCGTGGGGCTCGACCACTGGGGTCCGAAGCCACTGTACTGGGGTTCGGCCATTGAGGTTCGAAGCCGCAATAGGGGGTGTTAGGCCATTGTGGCGTGGAGTCAACGTGCAGGGGGTTCAGCCACTGTGTTCCGAAGTCGCCATGCGGATGGCTCAGCCACTGTGGTCCAATGCTACCCTCCGAATGCCTTGGGCCCTTCGGCTGACTTAGTTTTTTAGCATGGGGGCTTGTTTCCTTGTCTTTTCTTTGGTTCTTGTTTAACAACATCTTATATGTTACCTTCAGCTTCTTGCGAGCCCTACCTGAAGTCTGCTAACATTTTGCTTCCACACTACGGGTGTAGATGCCGCCGAAGTCTCGACCTCCGCTGTGATCACCCCAGCTACGGGTGAGTTGGGGACGACTGTCTCCAGCTCCAAACTCGCAGCAGCGGGTGCTAAAGTGTGTGCCGTGTCCACCTCCGCTGCCTCTTGAGCAGAAGCTTCGGTTGGGCCCCCTGCTTCGTCTTCATCGCCATCCAGAAAGATAGTTCTCAAAGTCTTTCGCCAACTGGATGTCGGAGTCCTTGCTTCCGGGGCCTTTGCCCCCAGAGTCATCCGAAGCTGAGCTCCGAATGCCCAAGGATGAGGCAGATGATGCCGGGGTCGGCTTAGGAGGAATTTTTGCTACCTTCTTCCCCTTCTTGATGAGGGTTTTGCCGGCTTTCTTCGAAGGCTCGGCGATTGCTTTTCTCTTCCGGGGGCCGCTCCGACCGGGTTGAAATTCAGTAGAGGAGGAGGCACCATTCTGAGGGGCCCCCATACTCTGTTGAAGCATTCCCAGCTCCCCACAGGCTCTATCCTTTTTTGCCTTTTGTCCACCGTAGGGGCTTCGAGGACCCGTTCGGTGGCTCGTGTTATCTGCTCCGAGGCTAACGCCGGTGGAGACGCTGAAAAAAGGTAGCATATTATAATTATGTTATTTCTTCATCTAACATATTATTCAAGGAGAGTCGAAGTCTTACCTAGACTTCGGTGCTCACCCTTCGAAGCGTGTTGGAACACTATCGGCTAGTCTACCCTGAGGGGTGGAATTCAGAGAGTGATGAACTCTTCGGCCAGGTCACACATGCTCAAGCGACTGGCAACTGAAGTTAATAGCCCTAGCCGCGTTGAGAGAAGGCTAGGGTTCGGGGTGACCTCCGCCTCCTTTCAGAACCAGATCTCTTGGAGTGGTCCTGCGAAGGGGGAATCCTCTCCGACTTCGGCGTAGAACCACCGAAGGATCCAGTTGGTATACCATCGGTCGTTGATGGCCTTCACTGGAATGTGTTGGGCGTGCTCCCTCCGCAATTGGAAGTTAACACTTCTGAAGGCCGTTATCACCTTGGTGTCTCCAGGGCCATCTTGCGGCTTCAGCTGGCAGATAGCCTCATGGGTGGCGGCGAAGACCTCTGATCGTCCTTCACACCCTTCAGCTAGAAGCGCCCACTCGAAGATGGCCAACCGGGTGATGGCGTTGGGAGACAGCTGAGGCAAGATAATGTTGAACATTTCCAATACCTCTGATAAAAATTGATGGCAGGAAGCCCCAGACCTGCTTCGAAGAATGCCTCGAAGACCACAACTTCTCCGCTTCGTGGCCTTAGGGTTGACTCTGGTCCGGGGACCCGAGTCCTCATTCTGGGCCCCAGCTTTCTGTCCACGGCTTCTTCGATGGACTGCGTAGTGCTTGTGGACTGGCCGATGAGGAAGCTTTGGGGGATTTTCTACTTGGATGGAGGGTGGAGCTCTCGAGGATTCTTGGGCCAGGCGTCTCTAGGAGCTCCCGCCATTGCCACAACCGCTCAAGCTGCCCAAGCCTGCCTCTGCACCAAAGTATCCGCTGCCGCTGGCACGGTGTGGCTGGTTCTCGCCATCGCTCGATTGCTCTAGATGTTGAAAGATTTAGAGGTTGAAGAGAGTAAGTTTCGGATGCTAAGCATGGTAAAAAGTCCTTGGTGAATTCCGATTCCCCTTTTATAGCCTCCCGATAGTAGCTGTGTTTCGATTACATTCACACTGCAGGTTCGACTTCCGTCGCTGGCAGGTAGGTCTAGGAAGCGAAATGTTGTGAGTCCGCAGTAAATTTCGACCGTTACGTTTCGAGAGCATAACGGCTACTTGTAGAGTAACGGCTCCAAATAAATGGCTCCTCACGACATTTAGACTACGCAATGGTTCGCTTTCTCACGAAGCATTCACACGACAGTCCTAGTTCGAGGCCATTGTCCGGATGCTTCGGGGTCAGAGGCCCTTCGAATAACTGTAATGTATTCAAACTTCTCTAAGTCTCAGAATATGAAAATATTCCTTGCGTATACTGCTTCCCTACTATACAGGTTAAATTCGGAGAAGCGTATTCGAGGGGCTACTGTTGGGGGAAAATACTTCACCTTCAGGACTTACAGATTAACAGTTCAAGATAACTTATCAGCTTCGGAGTTGATAAGCTTATACCCGAAGCTGGTAGAGTCGTTAAGCCGAAGGGTGCTTCGACTTACAATCCGGAGGAACCCTTTGCAGGATATGAAGCTCCGGTGCAAAACTGCAAGGTTGATAATATGTTTGACTTATCTATTTACTCCGGGTAGATTTTACCATTTTAACCGTGTTCAGGGTACCGAATAGTTTCCACTATGTCGGTTGTAATTGAGGGGTAAATAGGTCTTTTCCTTAGACTTTTTTGCCTATAAATACCCCCCTTCTTACCCTGTAATAGGCATCGAATACTCAGCTATTCAATACACACATTCAGACTACTTAAGCTATTATCCAATTCAGAGGCTTGAGATAGTTCTCAACACGAATTCATTATCTGTTAGTTCTTAATCTTAGAGAACCTGTTAGCGTAATCTTTTACGCCAACAGTGCTAATGCTTCAAGCCTTCAAAAGTATTTGAGACTGAAGCTTATTCTTTGAAGAAACTTTAGTCTCGGGGGCTGCACTCGGTAGGTGCACCTAGGCGGTGCACTAGTCAGGGAGAACATATCATCAACAATTGTTTCGAAGCTCTTTTAACCTACTTGGGACTATTCGCATGCCTAAAAGAGCTCGGGGGCTGCTATTAGAGATGTAACCCCGGGTACCCTTCCGAGTGGTTTTCGAATCCACTACTCAATTGTCGACTACCTCCTGAAGTCTAATGCTGAGGGGTCCGGAGTCCCTCAGAACCTACACTTAGGGAGCAATCTCCTTAGTGCCGATACTCCAACAGTCTTCCTTAAAAGGCGAGGCCATCATCAATCACCATGAAGGCCGTCACAATTGTAATCGTAATTCTTAGCAATTAACACCCATTATTTGACTATTTTATTAGTCATTAGTAGGGTAATTTATCATCATTTGTAACACCTGATCCCTCTCATATAAATTGATCGGAGGGAGCCTCTATAGAGGCACACTCAAAAAATCTCTGACACAGTATCAGAAGTAGTAACACCTACAACAAGGACTCTACATTCGTAAGGAAGAGTGATTCCCTTTAATCATAAACACATGAGTAGGGCTATTATCCTCTGAGAGGCCGAACCTTTCTAAACAACTGAGTCCCCTCTCTTTTTGTCTTGTTTGTCAAGGTAACCATTGATTCACCTTCATGACTCCCTTTTCCACCTACACAAATCAAACTATGGTTACCCCCGTAGGCTATTGTTGTTCCCACGCAATAACACTTCTCATCTGAGCTATGATCACTCCTAACTTGCAAAGCATCCTAGATGACCCTCATGTTGCATTGTTCTTCTTCTGGTTATGAGCAAGCAACGCTGAAGCAACCTCTTCTGACTTGCTAGTTTCTTTGCCATATGTCAATGAAGTAACCAATTACTCATAAGAATCTAGCAATGAACACAAAAGAATAATTGCCTTGTAATCATCATCAATTTTCACTTCCACCTTCACAAGGTCCGTGATTAATTGATTGAAGACATTAATGTGCTCTACGAGATTGGACCCCTCGTGCATCTTCAAGCCAAATAGTCTCTGTTTCAAATACAACTTTTGGGTCAATGTCTTGGACATAAACCGACTGGCCAATTTACCACAAATTTTCTTAAGTGACATTTCCTCCATGATGAGATACATGTTCTAATCAGAGACGCACAATCTGATGGTCACAAATGCCCATGCCTTCATCTTATCCCACTTATCATTCTCCACCTTCTCTGGCTTCTTGTCAATAATGGTCTTCAAGATTCCCTATTGAGCAAAAATATCTTTCATCCTCGTCTGTCGATCACCACAAATTTAGGAGCGACTGACGCCATCTGTCGATCCACGATTAAATCATTTGTTTCCACAATCAAATCGCTAATACCGGCTCCACGTATCTCCTCGTCTATCCACCTATGACTATCATCGAGCCCTATTGCACGCTACCTTGGAACAGCACAACCTCCTAGAAAGGGTTCACCTTTGTAGTCTTCAAGACACCATCGACCTCCTCACATCGATTACACAAGATGTGCCTTATCGATCGCTTAAAAACCACCCTCGTTGATCGAAGGCTTTTATTTTCGATCAAGACTTTCTTTTTTAGATGTGCATATTTTGTCCTCCGCTTGTTACATATTTGTACCCTTGAAAAGACCCCAAAATCTGCAAAATAGAGTCAAATTTGGGCAAAAATTGAGTTCTAAATAGATTCCAAATAGAGAAATCTTCCTTTTTCCAATCTGACTCAAATTCTTCTCCATTGGCCTCTTCTTGGCATGGGCCTACTCAGCTCCCACACCAGGCTGCGCCTCCCACCAGGCCTCTAACCCATGCTACCTACACCGATGCCAACCTAGGCTAGTGCCATCATGTGTGCCCACCTGCAGCAGCGCCCAGGAAAAAACTGCTCCGATCCGTTGGGCCTGTCAAACTGTCTCCCGAAGCCTCACGAACCCGTCACTGGACTGGTCGCACCTGCATGACGTTGTAAAGTGCGAGCCAATAGAATGCACGCAATGCAGCTGCTCACAGCGCTTGAAGCAGCTCACGCCCTGCTGGCCTCTGTGACGCCATCGCTAATGCCATCCACTAGTGCACGAGACTTCCTTGCTAGCCTACACTGATCGCAACGATGCCTCACGCCAGCACTCAACACCCATTAAAGAGTCTAAATCTTTTCACATCTATTCTCCTTTGCAGATCAAGACTCATGTAGATCTTCATGGCCTTCACCATCCCATTATTTACTCCACCTTGATCGTAACAACAACAATTTATCACATCATATGAACCTAACTCCTACGATCACCATAGTACTTCCCACTGCTCCGTTGATTTCTCGGGCATCAAATTTGACTAACCCACCATCGAACAACAGCCTAGCCACCAATCAACTTAATATCTCCATGTCTAGTCTGATTCTAGTTGATTGCAATTCATTGGATGGTTTGAGATACCTGCTCGAAGTTCTCCAATCCCACTGATCAAATCTTCAATCGACGGCATGCTCCATCATCCTGCACCACATGTAATCTCGCACAATATAGAACATCATCATGCCTTTGTTGGTGTCTTTTTTGGTCAAAGTTTAACACACGTGTGGCCTGAGAGATCTGCTTAACTCTATTGCATGTCCTACAATCTTAGAAAAAGAGTTCAAGGCATGTCAATCAGTTTGACCCTCCAACTAATAAGAAAATAGAGGAAATGTCATTAGTAGCAAAACCTATCGAATGCCAAGCCGATGACTATGGTAAGGATATAATAATTATGAATGAATAACATTGATCGGAAATAAGGCCGATGACCAAGGCAGAGTGATCGGGATGAATGCGCCATCGGCTGATGAGCATCACCTCGATAACAAATAGAATATGAATTTGAATTGAAGATAACCTATCCGCTTGTTCTCGTATAGAAATAAATAAAACATGCCTAATAATATGTCTCTATTATCAAAATCATCACAATAACAAGATTGGGCCTAACCAAGACAGTAGCTTTATTTAGATGAACGGTATACAACATGAAAAAATGTATAATAGAAAGAGATCTTAGACTCAACCGATGAAGCGTCAAAAAACCACACCTAAATCACAACAATCTAAGAGATCAAACTGATGTAGCCTTAAACCTAGCCAATACACCGAGATAAACTGACGACCGTACTATTTCAGTCGATGCCTCAAGAGATCAAATTGATGCAGCCATGAGGACACTGACCTAGTCGATACGATCATCGGGCGTGGCAGGACTCACCTCTTCGCTGGAGATCAGAATGATGTAGCCTAGCTCCAAGTGCCGAATCCCACCGAAATTAACCTTGGGAAGGCAAGGGTAGTGATGCGTTGAGTAGTTGTTTGACTGAGTTGTGTTTTCGACCTAACTAAGGTATACATATTTATAGTCTGGAGACTTGTCATCCAAGCAATCTATCCTAACCGAATATGGATAAAACATCATCTTCTCATCATCGGCTTCTTCATATCCGGCATGTTGTAACAGACGGGCTTCTTTGGCCATCTTTCATTGAACATTCCTTGAATTTCGTTCACCGTACGACAACCTTGGTGGGCCCTGGGCTTTACCATATCTTGGCGTCAACATATGCCCCCAGTTTCGGAGCATTAAGTGGCTTCTCATGGTTCGAAATTACTAGCCATCATTACTCCTTAACACCACATCTTCTCGAACGTCTATCCGCATGATCCCTTCTCTTTAATTGCCATCCGAAACCTTTTATCTTCTAACACCTTTATAACTTCACCTAGGGTTCCAACTTCGTAATTTTCTCTCATTTTTCTGCTTCTTCATCTTCGTCCATTCACGACTGCGTTAGGTGTTGCCTGGTTTGTTACTTTTATGTTTCTTCATGGCGTTGTCCGACCAAGCTTCATCCCACATTGTTTTATGTTGGACTTCTTTAAAAACTGTACTTACGATTACCTATTGCCGAACATTGTAGGTGGCCCTAGTCAAATCCGATGGAATTGACTTGACCTGGCTGTGGATGAGTCACTTCTTTCTTTTTAAGCGCCCCGGCTACTCCACCTCTCCTCCTCATGCTTTCGGCTTACTACTCGTTCTTTCCCCTTGAGCTCACCGCTGTATACTTTCAAACGCCGCCGTTCAAAATCTTCTTTTTCTTTATCAACCCACACGCCGGTGACACCAACGATGGCCACAATTGACGTGATCTCCGAGGTACACTTTTGGCCTTATCTTCTTTCTATTGTCCTTTGGTGCTTGATTTGTCCACCATTTATACTCGTTGTTTGTTATCTCTCTTACTATTCTCCCCTTTTCACTTCTATATAACATACTACACCAGGTTTTGATTCCAATAAACACCAACCCGTCTGGTTTCTTCTTGGGCCCTCTTCCATCCCTGGTTGGCATGATTGGTATCTCAAGGTATCAACTACCTATTGTACCTTTTGGGATGACATCGATATCGGTCATTTTATCAGCCTTTCTCTTACTGCACCATATTAGAATGAGCTGATGCTGGCCACATTTTGTTATTTCTGGTCTGATGCTTTGAATGCTTTCATGTTTGCTCATGGGCCGATGAGTCCCACTATGCTCGATGTCTTCTTCTTAAGTTGCCTTAACATTAATTCATTTGCCAATCCCCTTTATTTTCGTTTCCAACATTCCCACTGCCTTAGAATCAAGTCGACCAATAACTGGGGCCGATATATCGTGAGGCACAACAATAGAACTAGCCCCGTAGACACTCGTGAACACATTGATTTCCTTACCCACTGGTTGGAGGAATTTGTCTTCTACGTATCGGCTCTGTTCTCGACCTAACAATTTCAGTTTTTAGCTGAATAGCTTGCCGCCCACGTGAGGATCCTTCTCGATTGTTTCCTCTTAGGAGGTACATATCACCTCCTTCAACTTGTATAGACTAACCTATCGGCCGACAATTTTATCGACGACCCAAAGGTTCTTGGTGGTTCCTCCAACTTTGGCACAATGTCTAGACGACTGATTTTATTGGAGGGACTCCCCTCACTCGATCGTATTTTCCCATCAATTTCCTATAATCGGTCGTTCCCTTTTATCTCCGCTGCTCTTCTTTGGGTGAGGCGGTGACATTCTTCCCTGCTTTTCCTTTATCCCCCATGGCTTTAGATATTTTCTTCAACAGCTTCTACCTCGGGTTTTTTGATCGGACCACTTGGTTTACCTTCGGATATTACTCGAAGTAGGAGCGCCCTCATCGGCTAGTTCCGCCTGATGTGACACGGCATGAGGAGTCCCTTCTTATATTTTTATCCGCAATCCTTCCTTGCTTGCTCCCTATTAACTTCACCGATGAGCGTTCTTGGCAGTGCTCCTACGAGTTCCACCACCCATCGTTCTCCACGAGGCAACTAGGCTTTGGTCAGCTCCCACCCTATCTCTTCTTCGTCGTCGGTAAAAACCGATCTCGTGCGAAAATCAAGAGTGCCTTGGAGTGGGATGGTTTTTGTAACCTTGTCTCCTGGACTACCTACCAAGCGTCCTCCTCTGCCTTTTGACGATGGCACTACTAGAAGACCCCCCTGTAGCTACGCTATATATAGATTTTAGACACGCTTTATTTTGTCTCAATGTCAATATAGACACGTCTTCATAAAGAGTGTTAGAAGCGTCTTCGTACGTACCGCGTTAGACCTGGTAGAGATGAATTCTTTATGTGTTGCTATGAAGGAAAGAGACATTCTATAAACACATTATATGCATATGTAAAAATATAGATACAATTTAGCAGATACATGTCATTAATTTTAATAAATCTAGATACAATTTAAAGATACATATACAAAACATGTGTACTAATATAGACGCTTTTTATAACGACGCCTTATTGCGCAGTAATAAGTATAGAGACAAATTTGTAGAGTGTGACATGTGACGTTGCAGATGATGTGGCACGTGATGTGGCCAATGATGTGGCAATTGACATGGCAGATGATGTGGTGATTCACGTGGCACGTGACATGACGGATGATATGGCAGGTGTCACGTTTCGTAGTAACACCACAATGCGTGTTAACAAATGTCTAAACAATGTGGTAGATACATTTTATTACATATGTGTGCATACAACTATTTTCATGTGTACTAATATATAATGATTTTTTATTTGCATTTATAATTGTAATATATATTTATATTTTCTTATTAGATAATAATTTATAAATAAATATTCTATAAGGAGCTCTGGTCGAGGCACTACTTATCGAGCCCCTCCCGTCACACATCCGGAGCCGGTGCAGGCTGTGAGACGTGTGGACAGTTTTGAAGCCCCAAGACAACCTTCTGTGGCTAGTGTTATGCCACCTCCGAAGCAAGAAGACAACCAACACCATGGGAAATAGTTAGTCCTGCCCATCTCTGGAGGAGGGAACCTGAGCGGCATGTCGAAGCGTTAGCAAATGGAATATGTACGCGAAGTAGGGCACATTGGGACATCCTTGTCAGCAGCTGAAATGCCCGAGTGGTCTCATTTGCCCATATCCTTCTCCGTAGATAATGCGGCTGGAATTAAATTCCCCCATGCGGACCCTCTTTTTATTACAGCTTAAATTGCAGGAACAAAGGTCCAATGAGTGTTGGTTGATGGTGGAAGCTCCACGGACATCATCTTCGTTCAGGCCTTCGATCAATTATGTATCATGTGAAAGCATTTACTTCCGGCAGCTCGTCAGCTTCAAGGCTTAGCAGGCCCTCCTCTCGATGCCCTCGGCCAAATAGGCCTCGAGCTCGTCTTCGGATAGGGGCACCTGGCCAGATCGGAGGAAGTTATCTTTGATGTCATCGATGCCCCTTATGCTTATAATGTTATCTTCGGAAGGGGAATGCTGAACCAGTTCAGAGCTGTAGCACATCACAATTATTTATGCCTGAAAATGCCCACGCAAGGAGTACTTGCGGTACTCGGCGACCAAGCTACAACGCATAGAGCAGAGTATGGCCATGGCCCACCTCTTGATTCCAAGCAGGTAAATAATGTGTAGGACCATTCAGAGAATCCTTCTGCATCAAGAGAACCTTCGAAGATCTCCTCCCTCAAGCCATGACCCGAAGGCGATGTTGTAACGAAGATCATCGTCAAGGATGCCAAATACTATCCCATCCAGTTTGGCAAGGAATTGCCTCCAGAAATTGCCACTTCACTGGAAGAGGTAGTTAAAGACAATCTGGATGTCTTTTCCTAGTCAGATGAAGATATTCCCAGAGTCAACTGAAGAATTATCGAGCACAGCTTGCTCGTCAACCCAAGGGTTTGACCTGTTCACTAGGAGCTCCACAATTTGTCAACAGAGCGAGCAGATCTCACCAAAGAAGAGGTTGAAAAGTTATTAAAAGCTGGGATCATTAGGGAGGTGGCCCACACAAAGTGGATAGCTAACCCCATCTATGTCAAGAAAAAGACCTATAGCAAGTGACGCATGTGCATTGACTTCACATCTCTAAATAAAGCATGCCCACGTGACCCATACCCCATGCCCCGCATTGATCAACTCGTCGACTCTACTAGCTGGCTCTGAGCTTTTAAGCATCCTCGACGTGTACTCCAGATATTATCAAATATGGCTAAAACACGAAGCCGAAGCCAAGACAAGCTTCATAACTCCTTCGGGAGTCTTTTGTTATGTCAAAATGCCCTTCGGCTTAAGGAATGCCTGGGCACCTTTTTCAAGATTAATTGCTAAGGCTCTAGGTCACTAGATAGGTCGCAATGTTGAGGCCTATATGGATGACATTGTAATAAAGAGTGCTTTGAAGCACCAACATAGTCTAGACTTAGCAGAAACTTTTGAGAGCGTCCGAGCATGTGGAGTTCGCCTCAACCACGAGAATTGTATCTTCGGGGCTAAAGTAGTTAAATTGTTAGGGTATTTAGTTTCGAGCAAAGGGATCGAAGCTAGACCAACTCAAATAAGTGCATTGTAAAGGATGGCTCCGCCGAAAAATTTGAAGCAAGTCCAAAGCTCGTCCGATGCCTCACAGCCCTTAGCAGATTTTTGGCAAGGTCCGCAGAGCGGAGCCTCTCAATAGTCAAAGCTTTGAAGGGGTCCAAAGAGTTTGCTTGGACACTAAAGTGCCAAAAGAGCTTCAATGAAATTAAGGACTATCTCGGCAATCTCGCAATGCTTACTGTGCCCTCGCAGATGAAACTCTCCTCTATCTTGCAGACACAAGCTCCGCTGTTAGGGTAGTACTTGTTCGAGATGTGGATTTCAATGGAAAGATGGTGCTGAATCCGATATACTTTGTATCGTAAGCTTTATCCGGAGCCAAAACTCGGTACTTCGAGCTCGAGAAATTTACTTATGCCCTGGTAATGGCTTCGAGGAAGTTGTCGACATTACTTTTTGGCACATAATGTAATTATTCCAACTTCTTACCCTCTTAGAGATATGCTCTAAAGCAATGATTCCACGGGGAGAATTGGGAAATGGGTTGTCGAGCTGGCCCCTTTTGGTATTTCTTTCATAGCAAGAACAGTCATCAAATCACAAGTGGTGGTTGATTTCGTAGCGGAGTAGACTCGATCTGTAGTATGGGCTCCAGAGGAATCAAATGAAGGTGTATGGACCATATACTCTGACGGAGCGTTTCAAGCATCCGGAGCGAGTGCTGAAGCAGTCATAATCTCGCCTTTAGGGCAAAAAGCAATGTACTCCGCAAGGCTCAACTTTAAGTCCACCAATAATATTGTGGAGTACGAAGGGATCCTACTTGGGCTTCGCAATGTGCGCGCACTTAGCACGGCAAGAGTTGTCAAAAAAACAAACTCTGAGATTATCATAGGGCATGTTGATAAAAGCTTTCAAGTTTGACATCCACACCTTGCAAAATATTTTGATGAAATCAGCAAGACCAAAGAAGCATTTAAAGGGATTTCTATCTGGAGCATCCTATGAGCCGACAACTTGCAAGTAGACGTCTTGGCCAAAGCTGTAGCCGGAGACCTAGATATCCCGGAAGGGGCTTTTTATGAATAACTTGCCTCCGACGAAGTCATGACGCCGACGGAGCTAAAAGGATGTTTCCTCCACACCATCGAACCAAAGCTTGACAATGAAAGATAGACTTCACTAGACTTGACTGAATAAACAAGGCTTCGATCTGTTACCAACCTAACGAAGTACCAACATTAGACGAAGACTTGGTATGACCTGAAAATAAATCTTAATGAACTTAAGCCGGGCCATTTGGTATTGCGAAGCATAATTGCTCCAAGAAAATTAGGAAATGAATGGGAAGGACCATATATCATCTTGTGTTCAGGATGCCTGGATCTTTTAAATTAGCTAATTTAGAAGAAGAAGAATAAAAACATGCATGTCATGCAGAGCACCTTAAACGTTATTTCGTTTAGGGGCTCCTTGTAACAGATTGTAAACACCTTTCTAAATAAATAAAGCTTATGGTTCGAATAATGCATGCTTCTCAAGATGATTCCTACCCCTAGTGGATGCACTAGGGGAACAGAGCTGATTGCGGAGGTAAGTATTATTCATATGAACCCAATCAACGGAGATTGAGCTGTTGGGGGAAAATATTCCATCCTCAGGGTTATTGCAGTAACAACACAAAGGCAGATAATGGATTCGAAGGTTTCCAACATGCATCTTCGGAGATGCCTTCAGTCAAGCTCGAAGTATGAAGATGGACCTTAGTTCGGAGTATATCTTCGAACATGAACTCTTCTGAGATCTTTTCTGCCAGCTAAGATGGAAGACTTATCTTCTTTCTCATTAGATTAGTCTTTTACCATTTTAGCCCTATTAAGGGTACCAAATAGTTTCCACTATGTCAGTTGTAACAGAGGGGTAAAAGGGTCTTTTCCTTAATGTTTGGGCCTATAAATACCCCCCGTTTCACCCTGTAATAGGGACCGAATACAAGTTATTCAATACACACATTCGAACTATTCTAAGTTATTATCCTTTCGGAGGCTTAGAACAATTCACTTCACAAACACTTCGTTTGTTAGTTTCTATTGTTCAGAAACCTGTTAGCGTAATCTTTTACGCCAACAGTTGGCGCCGTCCGTGGGGAACTTAGTCCAAGAAACTTCGTTCTCTACCAACTTCTTACATCATGCCTCCTAAGCGGAGCGCAACTCGTAACCCTGTTTGGAGGTCCCCTCAGACCTCCGGAGAGGCACCTCCCGACACTGTTGAGGTCGGAGGACCTTCGACGTTTCCCCCACCTCAAACTCCGGAAGGAGTTCCCATTCCTCGAGCATACGGATTCCCTCCGCCAACTCCATCCATACTTCGACCACCCGGAGTTCCTCTTCCACCTCAAGTTCCACTTCGAACTGATCCTTTCAGTTCTCAAGACCCGGAAGATCCTTCCGAAGGAGATGAAGACAATCTTGGTGATATGGCCGCTCAAATGGCCAGTCTCCAAGCCGAAGTAGCGAGATGGCGACAAGAAGCTGCAAATAGGGTTCGCTCTCAAGCCATCCCCGTTATTCCAGAAGTGCCTGAAGACGACGAACACATCTATCCCGAAGCCCCAGAGAATGCCTCTTTTGATACCGAATCTCCGTTGCATCCTGAACTGCAAAAAGTTCGCTTCGATCCGAAGTTTAAGACTTCGAAGCTTTGTAAGTATGCCGGAGAGGAGGATCCTAGAGAATTTGTCCGTTCTTATGCTCTAGCAATTGAAGCTAGTGGAGGAGTTCGAGATACCATGGCAAACTGCTTCCCTTTAGCTCTTCAAGGAGTGGCATTAAGGTGGTTCTGGTCTTTGAAGCCAGGATCAATTAATTCATGGGGGCAGCTGAAGAAGAAGTTCGTAAGCAATTTTCAAGGCACCTTCGTGCCTCCAATGTCGATGGGAAGTCTTTTCCAGGTGAAGCAACTCCCTGGAGAGACATTGAGGCAATATTTCAAGCGCTTCGCTCATACGAAGTCGTAGATCCGAGGGTTCACTACATCTTCGGTAGTTGACGCAGCTCGGGAAGGTGTCATTCATCAAGGCCTCCTTGATAAGCTTCACCGGAAAAGCATATCTTCTGTTTCTCAGTTGATGTCATACTTTGAAGAATATGCGAGGTCGGAAGAAGGTTGGCTTCGAAGAACTGTAGCTACTCCGTCCATACTGCAGGAAGTAAAAGTGGAAATAAAAACCTCGGCACAGCCGCGGGAACCAGTCTTCGAAGTTCAGCATGATAGGAGAAGGGGGCAAAAGCATCCCCGTTCTGAAGTCCTGAACATTGCACCCCCACAAAAGTTCACCCAGAGAGCTCCACAACCTTCGGGAAACAAGGTCAGCGGCTGGAGGCCGCCAGGGAAAATGGCTGGCAAAGGCCAGACCCTTTTCTGCTGTATTCATGGTGAAAACCGAAGCCACGCAACTGATACATGCAAGGCTATACTTACTCTGAGAGGAGAATATCTAGAAAGAACTTCGGGTCGAGGTACTACCGACCGAGTTCCAGCTGCAGCGCGCCCAGAACCGGTCCAGGTTGTGGCGCAGATAGAAAATTTCGAAGCCACAAGACGCCCTCCGGTGGCCAATGTTATGCCACCTCCAAAGAAAGAAGAAGGGCAAGACCGAGGAAAAAGAATAGTCCTCCTCATTTCCGGAGGAGGTACCCTCGGAAGCATGTCAAAAAGGCAAAGAAGAGAGTATGTCAGAGAGGTGGGCCACATTGGAACTTCGTCATCTGCAGCTGCAATGCCGGAATGGTCTCATGTACCAATATCTTTTTCTGCGGAGGATGCAGCTGGCATTAAATTTCCACATGCAGACCCACTTGTCATCACTGCGGACATTGCAGGAACTAAGGTTCGAAGAGTGTTAATTGTCGGAGGCAGTTCGGCAGACATTATTTTTGTTCAAGCCTTCGATCAGTTGTGCATCTCCAGAAAACACCTTCTTCCAGCGGCTCGTCCTTTGCAAGGCTTTGCAGGACCTCCGCTTGATGCACTAGGCCAAATAGGACTAGAAGTTACCTTCGGAGAAGGATTGTTAGCCAGAATAGAGGAAGTAATCTTCGACGTTGTAGATGCTCCATATGCCTACAACGTCATCTTCGGGAGAGGCATGTTAAACCAGTTCGGAGCTGTGGCACATCACAATTACTTGTGCATGAAGATGCCCACGCAAGCAGGAGTGCTTACTGTCTACGGAGATCAAGCTACCGCCCGAAGAGTGGAATACGGCCATGGCCCCCCTCTTGATCCAAGACAAGTAAATAGCGTGCAGGATGATCAAGAAAATTTTTTAGCTCCTTCTGAATATTCGAAGAAATCCTTCCCAAGACCAAGTCCTGCAGGAGAGATCGCAACGAAGATTATTGTTAAAGATGGTAAAGAATATGCATTTCAATTTGGTAAAGATTTACCTCCAGAAGTTGCAACCTCCTTGGAAGAAGTGGTGGAAGAGAATTTAGATGTCTTTGCTTGGTCTGACGAAGACATCAAGGGAGTCGATCGGGATATCATTGAACATAGTTTGCTTGTAAACCCGAAGGCCCGGCCTGTTCGGCAAGGACTCCGAAAAATGTCTGCAGAAAGAGCTATTCTAGCGAAGGACGAAGTTGAAAAATTGTTGAAGGCTGGGATTATCAGAGAAGTGGCTCACACAGAATGGTTAGCCAACCCAGTCTTCGTCAAAAAGAAATCCTCCGGGAAGTGGCGCATGTGCATTGATTTCACATCCTTGAATAAAGCATGCCCTCGTGACCCTTACCCCATGCCTCGAATTGATCAATTGGTCGACTCCACCGCAGGTTCGGAGTTATTAAGCTTCCTTGACGCGTATTCTGGTTATCATCAAATATGGTTGAAGCGCGAAGATGAGATCAAGACAAGCTTCGTAACTCCCTCGGGAGTCTTTTGTTATGTAAGAATGCCTTTTGGCTTAAGAAATGCCGGGGCTACTTTTTTGAGGTTAGTTGCTAAGGCTCTAGGTCATCAATTAGGTCGCAATGTGGAGGCCTATATGGATGATATTGTAATAAAGAGTGCTTTAAAGCACCAACATAGCCTAGACTTAGCAGAAACATTTAATAGCCTTCGGGCATGTGGGATCCGTCTTAACCCCGAAAAATGTATCTTCGGGGCTAAGGCTGGGAAGTTGTTAGGGTATTTAGTTTCAAGCAGGGGTATTGAAGCTAGCCCTACTCAAATAACTGTGCTACAAAAGATGGCTCCTCCGGAAAATTTAAAGCAAGTGCAAAAGCTGACTGGACGTCTGGCAGCACTTAGCAGGTATTTAGCAAGGTCTGCGGAGAGAAGCTTGCCTATATTTAAAGCATTGAAAGGGTCCGAAGATTTTGCATGGACACCGGAGTGTCAGAAATCTTCGAAGATATTAAAGAGTATCTCAGTAATCTCGCTACACTCACGGCGCCTTCTGCGGATGAAACCCTACTCCGTTACCTTGCAGCTACAGGTTCTGCTGTCAGTGCAGTCCTTGTCAGAGAAATGGACTTCAATGGGAAGTTGGTGCAAAATCCTATTTATTTTGTGTCCGAAGCATTATCAGGAGCGAAGACAAGGTATTCCGAAATCGAAAAGTTCGTTTATGCTCTGATAATGGATTCGAGGAAATTAAGATATTATTTTTTGGCTCACAATGTAATTGTACCAACTTCGTATCCTTTGGGAGATATGCTCCGAAGTAAAGACTCCACTGGAAGAATTGGAAAGTGGGCAGTCGAACTAGCACCCTTCGGCATATCTTTTCTGGCAAGGACAGCAATCAAATCGCAAGTCTTAGCAAATTTTGTAGCAGAATGGACTCCACCTGCAACTTTGGTTCCGGAGAAGTCAAGTGACGGAGTTTGGACTGTTTATTCCGATGGGGCTTTCCAAGCATCTGGAGCAGGCGTTGGAGCAGTGTTGATTTCGCCTTCAGGGCAAAGAGCAATGTACTCCGCAAGACTCAACTTTAAGTCTACCAATAATATAGCGGAGTATGAAGGGATTTTACTGGGACTCCGAAAAGCACGTGCTCTAGGGGCTACAAGAGTTGTTATAAAGATAGGTTCTCAAATAGTAGCAGGGCACGTAGATAAAAGTTTTCAAGTTCACCATCCACAGCTTGCAAAGTACTTAGAAGAAATCCGTAAGATCGAAGCACATTTCAAGGGTATTTCCATTCGGAGTATAACAAGAGCAGAAAATGTGCAAGCGGACATCTTAGCAAAAGCCTGCAGCAGGAGCTATGGATATACCAGAAGAAGCTTTCTATGAGGAGCTCAGTACACCTTCGGTGCTACAAATTCCCTCTGCAGAGATTCTTTGCATTCCAAGTGCAGATTTGAAAAATTCAATCATGGAACTTTTACAAGGAGGGACAAATTTGCCTGAAGAGCCACAGCTTTCAAGATTGAAACTCAGGGCTAGAAATTATCAAATAATCAACGGTATTTTATACAAGGCCGGAGTATGTTCCCCTCTGCTCCGATGTATATCTCAAGCCGAAGGTCAAGAATTTCTTCGTGAAATCCATGAAGGACTTTGCAGTAGCCATTTAGCCCCTCGAGCTTTGGCAGGAAGAACACTTCGCTAGGGGCTTTATTGGCCTACAATAACAGCTGATGCGGAGAGCTTGGTCCGCACTTGTCAAGGATGTCAGTGGATGGGTCGACGGAGCCATCGCCCACCAACAACTCTTAAAGTTATTGCTCCGGTATGGCCTATGGCCTAGATGGGGTATGGATTTAATTGGTCCCTTTCCAGTAGCTAAGGGAAATCTAAAGTTCACAGTGGTAGCTATTGAATATTTTTCTAAGTGGGTAGAAGCAGAGCCCTTAACAGCTATCACTTCGAACAATGTACAGAAATTCTTTTGGAAAAATATCATTTGCCGGTTTGGAGTGCCTAGACAACTCACAGTTGATAATGAAACACAGTTCGATGCAGAACCTTTCAGGAAGTTTTGCGAAGATCTAGGCATCCAGTTATGTTTTGCTGCAGTGAGGCATCCTCAGTCTAATGGAGCTGTAGAAAGAGCCAATGGAAATATTTTGTCAGGGCTAAATCGAAGGATAGTAGGATTAGCAAAAGGACTGTGGACCGAAGAACTTCCGAAGATTTTGTGGTCCATTCGGACTACGCAAACAAGGTCCACATGTTTTACTCCATTCAGATTACTATTCGGAGATGAAGCTATGACACCAACGGAGCTCAAAGGAGGATCACTTCGTAGCACCGAACCGGAGATTGAAGAAGAAAGACAAGCTTCGTTAGATTTATCAGAAGAAACAAGACTTCGAGCTGTGGCCAATTTATCAAAGTATCACCAGCAGACGAAGGCTTGGTTTGACCCGAAGGTTAAGATCAATGAGCTTAGACCGGGTCATCTTGTTTTACGAAGCATTATAGCGCCAGGGAAATTAGGAAATAAATGGGAAGGTCCAGACTTAATTGTTCGTTCAGGACGCCCTAGCTCTTTTAAATTAGCTAATTTAGAAGGTGAAGAATTAGCACATACTTGGCATGCGGAGCACCTAAAGCGATACTTCGCATAAGGGCTCCATGTAAACCACTTGTAATCATCTTCTGAATTAATAAAGCATATGGTTCAGATAGTGCCTTCCCATCATAAACCTCCAACTTCCGAGTGGACGCACTGGAACCGCGGGGTTGACCGAGAGGGAAGTGTCATAAAGCTGAATCATATTTTCGAACTTCGAATCATTGGTTCGAAGTTTCCGACGTGGGGGCTGACATAATCCGGAGTCCAAGCCACCAGCTTGTAGGCATCCGTAAAAGAGCCCAAACCACATCATACGGAGTCCAAGCCATCGGCTGGTAGACATCCGTAAAAAGAGTCGAAGGCGACCAAAATATGCGGAGCCCAAGTCATTGGCTTGTAGGTATCCGTAAAAAGAGTCCAAAGAGACCACTGCGAACTCCGAACCACTGGTTTGACAGAGTTCGCAAAAAAGAGCCGAAGGTGGCCAAAACAAAACAGAGTTTGAGCCATGAGCTTCGAATGTCTGTTAACATAGTCCAAAGTGACAAATTATCTAAGACACTAAAGTGTCCTGAAAGTTATCTCAAGTGATTTCTTTCAAAAAACAAAGGGTACTAAGTTGCCATTCTTCAGACTGCAAATAGTCGAAGACATTTTACAAGATTTTAAAAGATCTTTAAATTACAGAGGGGCTCCGAACCCCAAAAAATTGTACTCCGAAGTTTTTCTTTGCGCATAACCATCTTTGAATACAGTTCGAAGTTGCTTATACCCAAAGAGGGGCTAGTAAATAGGGAGACAATTTTAATCTATATTTATTATTCAAACGAATATGATTACAGTTTACATCATGAAAAATTGGTATCTATACCAAGAAGGAATCAAAGACCTCTTTGATCTCTAGAGCTAGGGTTGGAACGACTAGTTCTAGTGCCGGGAGTTCTAACAACTTTACGTTTAACTCTCTTGCCTCCCTTCGAAGCTCTAAAGTCCTTCTGTTCTTGCTGAAGTTCGGCCCAAGTTCGAAGCCGTTCGGGGCTCCTTTCCCAGCTTCCAAGTTCTTCAGGCTTTTTACTTCGAGTTTCATTTTCGTCTTCGGACCATATAACGTGTTCAGAAGACGAAGTTTCCAAGTTAACCTCTTTTTCTTCCTCTTTAATATAAGATAGTATATCTTTGTTTACTTCAGACGTAATTGCACCGGAGCTATCTCGAGGAACTAAAAATCGAGGGCGCTTGTAAACTTTTAAAATATCGAAGGTAGCCCACAATGAGCGAAGTTCGTCGTTAATGTCTAACATTTCGACATCCTCCATATGAGGCAAAGCCTAAAAACATGATAAACAAATTTTCATTGATAAATGTACATAAGCGCAAAGCTTTACATAGTCAAAAATCCTAAGATATATCTAAACCTGCGGGTTCGGAGGAGGCTGACTGCTCGAAGCTTGGGTCCGAGCTTGCTTCTGGCATTGTCCTTCGTCGATCCAGGCCTTGATCGCAGAGCGACCTTTGGCTCTCCATGAAGTTTGGAAGGCTTGCCAGGCAGCGGCCACACCTTCGGAAGGAGTCAGAAGCTGCTCGTCGTCGAAGGTAATTGGGCCCACTCCTGCGCTCGGAGTTATCGATCGGCCTAGATCCTCGTAGTAACGAAGTAGGCCAACAGCAGCCACTTGTCCGGAGAGTTCTCCGTAGCGAATGCCTATTGTCTTCATTTGCTTCGCCACTCCTTGAATCCTTTTCAACCGGCGCAGAAGGGAAATGTTGTCATCAGAAGGAAGCGTCCCGGTAGTACCGAAGTACTCCAGAACGCCTAGCAGTTGATCCATAACCTCCGCATCTACCTTCTCGGACTTCAGCTTATCTTTGATCAGCGCGTCCTTCGCCGAAGTTAGCTCTTCCAGAACTCCGGAAAGTCTAGCAGCCTCTGTAGTTAAGGAATTCTTTTGATTCAAAAGCTGGCTAGCTTCCTCTTGGAGCCTAACAAGCTCGGTCCCCGCAGTAGCGTGCTCCGCCCGCATTGTCTCAACTTCTGCTCGAAGCACAATTCTTTCTGCTTCGAGCTCCTTGTTCGCAGCCTCGAAGCCTTGTCTGGCCCTGTGCTCCATTGACACCATGTTGTCCATATGAACCACTCGGCCTTCGGAGATAGTGAGATTCCGTTGAAGAGTTTCGTTTTCCTCTCGAAGGCGAGCGATTTCTCGTTCATTTGATATATTTGCAGCTCGGGCCAAGACTGTTTGCTGTGAAAAGAAAAAACCAAGGTAAGAAATTATTTGTATGTAAATTTGATGTTATTTCACAGATGCTTCGTACCTGGTAGGCTGCGCGTTCCATAGCAGCGTTAAGCTCTGAGCTCTCTGCTTCGCTCAAAATGGCCACCAAGTTTGTCTCCCCAATAGCGTGACTAGCTCGATCCAAAGGCTCGAGCAAAGTCCGAAGACCAGTTCTTCGCTCTAAGAAAGGAGCTAGAAGGGGGAGCATACTTAAAGCTTGTTGGTCGTCTTCGTTTGACGAAGGCCCGGAGTGTTGAGCTGTAGTCTTCGGAGCCCCCGGAGACTGGCCCCCTCGGTAGATTGGCTCTCGTCTATTGACTCAGACGGAGTTGATCCGGAGCTCGCAGCAGGGAGGGAGTCCATTTTTCCTTTGCCTTTTCCAGGCCCCATTTGAGTGGCTCCTGGGATTGGCTCCAAAGTTGTCGAAGGTCCAGGGATTGTATCTTCCGGACAGACCTCGTCTATGGAAGTGGACTCTGTAAAACAAAAGTATTATACATTGTATAAATACACAAAATAAATATAAAAGAATTATTCGAAGTTTACCTTCGACATTTTGACGACGGGTGAGCATCGGACTGCTTGGCGGATCGAAGGCGAGATCTTCGTCCGAATCAAGCGTCAAGTCTTCGACTGCAGGAACATTTTCCTGAACAGTTGTTGTTTCATCTGGAATCGAAGCCATATTGACTTCGACTCCACTTTCATCCGCAGGAACTTCGTCCTCAGGTAAATCCTCTTGAGCTACCGAAGTCCTTATTTGTTCAAGGTTCTCTTGAGACTCCGGCACGTTCGCAGGTACTTCAACTTGTGCAGATTCTTGAGCTGCATCTTTATCAATCAGGCTCACAAGTAACCTGCCTTCGTCCTCCTGGGAATCGGAGACTGAAGCCCTTGTGCTCGAAGGTGCTGGGTTCTTTGGATTTCGAGCCACCTTCTTGACCGGAGTCTTGGCGGAGCTCGAAGTCCCAGCTTCAGCCTTCCTCTTCTTGGGTCCTTTCTCCGAAGGCACCCAATCCACCAAAGGGGGCGGAACGATTTCCAGCATTCCCCATACTCTGTTAAATCTTTCCCAACTCCCGACCAACTTGATTCTCCATTCTTTTTTGGTCGGAGTTGGAGCGCCCAAAATCTTCTCTGAAGCCCGTATGATTTGCTCCGAAGTTATAGGGGCTGAAGAAGCTAAAAAATGAGTTGAGTTAGTTAATTCTTCGAATAAATATACATGGAGTATGTTGTTTTCAAAGTTACCTGCAGGGCTCGAAGTCGAAGTAATTTTTCGGAGACTGCCTTCCGAATCCTCTTCGAAGATGATAGGCCAGTTGGCCATCAAGGGAGGAATTTGGAGCCCAAGGAATTCTTCGGCTAAGTCTCGCATGCTCAACCGATGGCTAATCTTTTGAAGCAAGCTGAGGCGAGCTTCGAGCTGACCGAGGTCTGGATGCACAAGGGCTTCCTTTCGGAAGTTGATGTCTTGCAGAGGTCTAGCCAGACGGTTGCTCGCCCCAACTTCGGCATAAAACCATTTCATGATCCAGTCGGTATACCATCTAGCATTGATGGCCTTAGCAGGAAACCGAAGGGCGTACTCATCCCAAAGCCTGAAGTTAATACTTCCGAAGGCTACTACCATTTTTTCACCTCCAGGGCCTACAAAGGTCTTTGGCTGGCACAAAGCTCTGTGCAACGCAGCGAAGATTTCTGCCCTCCCCTCACAACCTTCGGCTCTCAGCGCCCATTTGAAGATGGCTAAACGAGCTACTGCATTCGGAGAAAGTTGGGGGAGAGTAACGTGGAACAGATCCAATACCTCAGCCAAGAAATCCACTGCCGGAAGACCTCAGCCATCTTCGAAGAAGGCTTCGAAGACGACCACTTCTCCGGGTCTTGGTGACGGGATAAGTTCCTTTCCAGGTTTGTGGATCATAACTCCCGAACTAATTTTGCCCTCTACTGCGGCCGCCAGTGATTCTCTTTTGCAGGTTGAAGGCCCCAGTTGGAAGGATTGATCCATGTATTTTGTTGATGCCGGGAAGAGGCTTTGATCGCCAACATTTTGGGGATTTCCTCCTCCCGCCGCCATGGTTGTCGCTGCGGGTGTTGGAGCTGCCGTCGCCAATGCCGCGGCCGCTGCCGCCGCACTCGCCTGCTGTCGAGCCAAGGCTAAAGGTGCTCCAGAACCTTTGGTTTTCGCCATTGAAGCTACTGAGTTGCTTTGGAAGAAGAATGAAGGCTAGGGCTCAAAGGATGACTTGGTTGCAAGAAAGCGGTGGAAAGGTACTCAGGAAAGTTCTAGGCCCTCTATTTATAGCCTAGACTTCACATTTTTTACCGTTTGTCCATGCCGTTTCGCATTCTTGCCCGTTACTTTTTTCCGAAATTAACGCACTGTGTAACTTCCGTTAGAAGAAAGAAGCCAACGGCTATTTTTTCTAAGTCTGAAAAGGCTTTCGGGCTTCCTGAGTTAGTTCTAAGATGGTTCGAAAGTAATTGTCTTAAAACTGATTCGAAGTTTTATATCTCCATACATTTCGGAGATAAATTAAAAATCTAATAACCCCTACGCATGGTTATTTTTTCTTCCGTACATTGCTCTCCTAACATTACAGGTTTAACGGAGAAGCGTAATCGAGGGGCTACTGTTGGGGGAAAATATTCCATCCTCAAGGTTATTGCAGTAACAACACAAAGGCAGATAATGGATTCGAAGGTTTCCAACATGCATCTTCGGAGATGCCTTGAGTCAAGCTCGAAGTATGAAGATGGACCTTAGTTCGGAGTATATCTTCGAACATGGACTCTTCTGAGATCTTTTCTGCCAGCTAAGATGAAAGACTTATCTTCTTTCTCATTAGATTAGTCTTTTACCATTTTAGCCCTATTAAGGGTACCGAATAGTTTCCACTATGTCGGTTGTAACAGAGGGGTAAAAGGGTCTTTTCCTTAATGTTTGGGCCTATAAATACCCCCCGTTTCACCCTGTAATAGGGACCGAATTCAAGTTATTCAATACACACATTCGAACTATTCTAAGTTATTATCCTTTCGGAGGCTTAGAACAGTTCACTTCACAAACACTTCATTTGTTAGTTTCTATTCTTCAGAAACCTGTTAGCGTAATCTATTACGCCAACATGAGGCATCGGCTCGAATCATCCGTCAAGGTGGGAAAGTACCATGAAAAACAGATTCTGAGCCATCGACTTGAAAGCATCCGTAAAAATTGTCGAAGGTAACAAAAATACATGGATTCCAAGCCATTGGCTTGAAAGCATCTAGAAAATATTCGGAGGTGACCATGAAAAATGGATTGCGAGCCATCGGCTTGAAAGCATCCATAAAAGAGTCGAAGGCAACCAAAATACATCGATTCCGAGCCATTGGATTGAAAGCATCCGTAAAAGAGTCGAAGGCGACCAAAATAACTGAATTCCAATACATCTGAAAAAGAGTACTAAGCAACCATTTATGGACTCCGGACCTTTAGGTTCGAAGAGTCCTACGAGGTCCATAACAACCATCTACTCGGATTTCGAACCACTAGTTCAAAATTCTTATTCAATACAATAGGGGCCCCGAGCATCTAAAATCAAAAACCCTATAGAAATTGTGCATTTAGCAGGCATGATAGTCGATGTGTGTGACCGACTTCGCTTAATAATCGAAGGCGCTCACCCTCAAAGAGGGGCTTGGAGGTAAAGGAAAAATTTGAAAGCATTTCAATTTATATTACTAAATCAATTATATTACATCATGAAAAATCAGTGTCTAAACCAAGAGGAAAATGAAGACCCCATTGATCCCTAACACAAGTTTCAGAGTTAGCCTGACTTCGAGGGCGACTTGTTCATGAGCCCGGAGTCTTCAGAACATTGTGTTTAATCCGCTTCCCTTTCTTTGAAGCCCTGAAGTCCTGCTCTTGCAGAAGCTCAACCTAGGTCTGAAGTCTTTCGGGGCTGGTCTTCGCTTGGTCTTCGTCAGACCACTCCTATTCAGACTAGTCGATGTCCTCCGAAGATGAAGATGTTAAATTTACAACTTCTTCCTTTTCCCTTTTACTCCTTAATATAAACTAGTACTTCTTTACAAATTTTAGGTATAACCTCTTTGTGGAGCCCTCGAGGAATAGAAAATCGAGGATGCATGTGAGGCCTCAAGGCTTCGAAGGTAGCCCAGTGCGGATGGAGCCCTTCGTTAACCTCTAGCACTTCAAGCTCATCATCCAGAAAATGAGAAAAATCCTAAAAGCATTTCCAAATAATTCTTTTTCATTCAAAGCAAGACAAAATAAAAGTTTTTTACATAATAGGACCCTAAGGAGAGCTATACCTTCGGGTCTTGAAGAGTCATGCTTGTTGAAGGCAGTATCTGCACCTGCTTTTGACGGTAGCCTTCATCGATCCACGTCTTCACCGCCATCCGCAGAACGTTGCTGCTCTTCCCGAAGCCTTATAAATTCAGCTCCGGAGGTTGCATGCTCATCTCGAAGCCTTTCAACATCCGTTCGGAGCACCACCCACTCAGCAAAAATCTCTTCATTTATAGCTTCCAGCTTCGCCTTCTTGCTTCGCTCTGCATGAAGTATCTCCTCCAAGCTCGAGGGCGTGCTCTCAGAGTCAACAAGGCTCTCTTGGAGCACCGTCCCCTTCTCTTTGAGCCGATTGCATTTGTGGTCATTAGAAACAGCAGCTGCATGAGCTAAAATAATGTGCTCACAAAAGAAAAAGAAGAACTAGGTAAGTATGTTATGTACATCAGATTAAATTAACTTTTGCAGGTGAATCGTACCTAGTAAGCTACCCGTTCAAGGGCGGCGTCTAGCTTCGACCCTTTGGCCTCGCCTATGATGGAGACCAGTTCGGTCTCCCCCACTTCTCGACTAGCCTGGGCTAGAGAGTCTAGTAGAGGTCAAAGCCCTATCTTCATTTCGAGAAAAGAGGCCAGAAGGGAGAGCCTTGTCAAGGCACTCCGGTCGTCGTCGGTGGGAGTAGGTTCGAAACGAAGAGAAGAATCCTCCGAAGCTTCCGTCGATTGGCCTCCATCAGTTGACTCAGACGGAGTCAACCCCACTGTAGGAGCAGGCATTGGCCAAGATTTACCTTTGCCATTTCTAGGAGCCGTCACCTACTTCAGAGCCATCTCCTGTGTCGGAGTTGACTCTTGCATCGAAGCCATCTCCCGTGACAGAGTTGTCTCCTGCGCCAAAGCTGTCAATGATGCCGAAGCTGTCTCAAGCTCCAGGACCACCTCCTTAGCCGGAGCCACCTCCACCGGAGCCTATTCTACGAACTCAGATGTATTTCATATACTCCAGGGCCTGAACACTTTCGGCCTCAACTGTTTCTTTGTCCCAAACGAGGACGTCCAACCGGCCTGATGGAGCAACTTCGGCATCCACCTGCCTAGGCTCGCTCCCCTCTTTGGTTGGTGCCACCTCCGCGCCATCTCGGTTGAAGGTCTTGGTTTCCATCTGAGACCCTTCATCGTCCCCCACAAGTAGAGCTTCAAACTCCTTCACCATCTGCATGTCCGTATCATCTTCTTCTCCAGACTGCTCCAGCGATGAAATAGGCGATTTCGAGGGGGTACGAGCCTTCGGCTTGTAGGTCACAATCTTCAATGGCGTCTTCACCGGGCCAGAAGTCCCGACCTCATCCTTCCTCTTCCTCAGCACCGTGTCTGCTACAGACCAGTCTAGAAGGGTTGGGGGCTCAACTCCGAGTATGCTCGATACTCGATTAAATAGCTCCCAGTTCCTGACCAGCTTCACCCTCCTCTCTCTCTCTCCACGAGCGTAGGGGCTCCGAGCAGTTTCTCCACAGCTTGGACAATTTACTCTGGAGTCTAAGTCATCCATAGAGCTGAAAGATAAGATATCATCTGATTAATTCAATGACATTAAATCAATATATGTGTATGAAACATCTTAATGCAGGATACACAGGAAGCCTACCAGCGGATTTCGAAGAGATTTCTCGAAGTCCCCCCTTTAGCTTCTCTTTGAAATGGATTGGCCAGGCGGTCATCAGGGGAAGAATTCGGAGGGCAATGAATTCCTCCACTAAGTCGCGCATACTCATGCGTTGACTCACGGAGTATAGAAAAACAAGACGTACCTGAAGCTGGCTTGGATTAGGGCTCATCTCCACCTCCCTCCAGTAGAAAGTCTCCTCTAGGGGCCCCACCAAGGTGCAGGTCGTGCCCACCTCCGCATAGAACCAGCGGAGGATCCATTCAGAATACCACCGGTCATTGATGGCCTTCACCAGAAACCGGTCTTGGAATTCATCCTGAAACTGGAAGTTTTTGCTTCTGAAGGACACCACCATCTTCTCCCCTCTGGGTCTATTGTATGTCTTCAGCTAACATGAAGCCTTGTGGAGAACAGCGAAGATCTCGACTCTCCTCGCAAACCTTTTGGCCCGCAAGTCCCATTCAAAGATGGCTAAGCGAGCAATTGCAATCGAAGAAAGTTGAGTAAGCTTTACATTGAATAGATCCAATACCTCCATCAAGAAGTCCACAACGGGTAGCCAGAGTCCGGCTTCAAAGAAGGCTTCAAACACCATGACTTCTCCCTCTTGCGGCACCGGAATAATCTCTTTCATGGGGATCACACTTTCACTCCAGGATCTAGCTTCCCAGCCACCACCTTGGCAATTGTCTTCTATGAGCAGGTCGATGCCCCCAAGCTATACAAATAATCCATATACTTGGTGGATGTCGGCTAGAGATCACGAGGCCCCACCGCCGCTGCCGACGCCGCCATGGCTTGCTGCCGAGCCAAATCCAAAGTCGGCGCAAGAACTTTGGAGATAGTTTTCGCCATTGGAGAAAGCTAGAAAGACTAGAAATGGGCGCTCAAGAAGGAGAAAAGCAAGTCTACATAAGCAGTCGGTAACATTCCTAAATATCACTATTCTCCTTTTTATAACCCCTGAAGTCCCTTGTGTTGTACATTACAGAGAAACGTTTGAGTTGCTTTGTTTTAGTTTCGACTCCATTGTGACATGCAGGACCATCATAGTGAAGACTTGCAACCGCCGTGAGATTGTGCAACCATTAGCCTTCTTAGAGTGTAACAGCTCTAATTTGGGTCTAACGACTCTGAGAACTAACGGCTAGTTTGGCTCCGAAGAAACTTCGACTATGAAGCCGCATCCTTGGAAACCTACGAACGGGTTTCTTGTCTGATGATTTCTTATCCCCGAAGGCATTATTACTAATGGTTTTAAGTACTTTCGGATTTTTTTCCAAGTTTTAGAGATGAAATTATTTCTTGTGTATACTGCCCCCTTCACTGCACAAGCAATTTCGAGAGAAGTATTCGAGGGGCTACTGGTGGGGGAAAATATTTCATCCTCCGCATCCTGACAAAACCTCTACATCAACGCTGTTAGAAGACAAAATGAAGTCAGAAGCTTTTAATTCCGAAGGTCGTAAAGCATCATGGCTTCGCTGTATTCGGAGCCTTCTACGATAAAATCCTCCACTAAGGCTTCGGTGAGACGAAGAATCCTGGAGCCTCTTTACCCATAGTGGTACTACCAGCAAGGACAGAAGAATTACTTTCTCACTGTTTACTTAGTCTTTTACTCTTTTAACCCTACAGAGAATATTAAACAGTATCTTCTAAGTCAGTTGTAATTAGAGGGTAAAGGAGTCTTTTCCTAATGTATTTTGTCTATAAATACCCCTCCTCGTTCTGTAAGGGGTATCGAATACTCAAATATTCAATACACACTTCGAACTATCTCAAGCTATTATCCAATTCGGAGGCTTGGAATAATCCCCATAAGAAAACACTTCATTTGTCATTCTTTTGAGTTCACTAAACCTGTTAGCGTAATCTTTTTCTCCAACAACATCATCATTAAAACAAGTTCACCCATTATAGATTAATAATGCAATGTTAGCTTTACATACCATACTTGTCAATATGGGATCTTGCGAAAAATATGTGGCTATTTTACCATTACCTTCATGAACATGTTTATAAGTTCTGAGTTCTGGCTAATACACCTATATATATTTTTCACTCCCGCCGTCTGAAAACCTAGTTTCATTTCTAAACCGTAAACTCCTGTGTCGCCCCCCTTCGCCTATCACCGCCGTCCCAGAGCACGTCGCCGCCACCCTCCGCCCATCACCACCATCCTCGGAACCCATCCTCACCGCTCGTCGCCGCCGCCCTCCGCCCATTGCCGCTAGTCAGTAAATGATTATTAACCTTTGGTCTTATTTTATCCAAGCTTAGGGTTAAAATTATTTCTGATTGTTATATTAATTTATGCATGGTAATATAATTTAGTATAATATTACTAGTAGAATGCACTATAAAAATAATGTTTTTTAATGTACTATAAAAACCGAATCAATGTGACAAAAAATTGCAGATGCTATGTATACATACATGAGCCATTCAAGGATATATGTTGTTCACTTGTTTGGAGCATGTAAAAAGCTTGCCGCTATTGGACTTTATAATTTCATTTGCTAATGAATAATTGATTAATTTGATATGAATTGTGAGTTGTAGTATGTGATATAATTAATAATTGAATCATTTGCTAATGCATGTCCGGGCCTAGTGAAACAGTTCAAGAAAATGCTCCCCCTTGTTCCTATTGAGCCTGTTGAGCCTGTTCCGGATCTGAATATTGATGATCGGTCAAGGGTTATTGATGATGTGAACACGGGAGAGCAGTTCAGACTTCTTGATGATGCCGAGTTGGTTGAGGATTGGCAAGTTGAGGCTTTTCATCTGTTTAATCAGAAATAGGTTGGGTTTGTTGAGAATAGGAAGAGATTGAAGAACCCTGCCAGAACAATAAAGAATGTGGTGCCAATTGTGGCGCTTCATCAGAGTGCTAGAATTAAACATGATGGGGTGCCCATTTCAGAGAAGACAAAGCAAAGGGTTGATCTTAAAAATGATATCTCAGGTTTATCGAAGTTTACTATTCTACAATCTGCTGATAATAATTGCCTGAAATTAATTGCTAGTGATGCTGGTATAAGTTGATGAATTTCATTTTGCAGTGGAAGAATCGCTTGAAGAGAGTGGACCGAGGAAGAAGAAGAGCAAACCAAAGCTTCCTTTTGGGTTTGGGCTAGAAGTGCATTTTCGTTTGGTGTGTGGTTCGATGTGTAAGCTGGTTCATCCAGCCTGGACTTGTGTCTGTTTACTTGCTTTCCAATAAACGTGATGTGTCAAGTTTGAATGTGAATTTGGATGTATATATTAATTTGGATGTGATATGTGAAGTTTGGATGTGAATTTGGATGGATATGTGAATTTGGATGTGATATGTGATTTTTGATGTGATATGTGAAGTTTCAATGTGAATTTGGATGTGATATGTGAATTTGGATATAAAATGTGTTTGATTGTGAGTGTGGATATAAAGATACATTTTTTATAATGGTTTTAAATTTATTGGATAATAACTAATAATAGAGTCAAAAACATGAATATGGTTTTTCTATAAAAACATGTCCTCTAGTTCAAATTTAACTTATTTTGACTTTGATCATAAAAACACACTTAATGAAATAAAAAACAGTAAACTGATTCAGAAAAATAGCAATTTTTTAAAAATTTTATAAGTTATGATGTATTTTTATTGTTAAGAAAATTCATGTTCAAACGAGGATTTAAACATCAATAAAAAAGTGCTGAAATTTTTAAAAATAAGAAGTGAAAAATTGTTTGAGGACTAAAAGCAAGGTTCAAACCTCAAACCATCTGTCGGCAGCAAGGTTCGAATCTCGAACCGCATGGCCCCAAGATAGCCCCCGTACCATTGCGCTACAAAGTGTTTCTTGACATTGTCGCTAGTGTACGCTAGATATAAAAATAAAAATACTCCTCAGAGTTAACAATGACGGGCACGTGTTTAATCAGTGGCGGACATGGTAACGTCACCAGCCCGCCACTGCTATTCCTTTTAGTAGTGGCGGTCAGGGTGACGTCAGCGGCCTGCCACTAATAAGAGGAATAGCAGGGGCGACCGGATTACTAGTGGCGGCTGGTGACGTTACCGCCCGCCACTAATAAGAGAAATAGCAAGGGCGGGCAAGATGGCGTCATCATGCCCGTGACTGCTAATACACCTATATATAATTTTTTGCTCCCGCTTGGATGAAACCTAGTTTCATTAGCCTCTAACTCCCGCGCTCGTCACCTCCGTCCCGTAGCCCTTCACCGTGCGCCATCCCGGAGCCCACACCGCTGTCCCAGAGCACGCGCCTCCACCATCCCCGGAGCCCGTCGCCTTCATCCCCGAGCCCGCGCCGCCGTCCTGGAGCACGCGCCACCACCGTCCCTGAAGCTCGTCGCCTTCATCCCCGATCCCGCGTCGCCGTCTCGGAGCTCGTGCAACTGCCCTCCACCCGTCGACACCATCTCGGAGTCCACGCCGCTGCCCTCCGACCGTCGCCACAATCCCCGAGACAGCGTGGCCATAAGTTGTGGTAATTTTATATTAATGCCAGAGAAAAGGGCTCGTTCTCTAACAGTTACATAATTCTGTCAAAATAACTAGCATGTCATAGATTTGATTAGTTGTCCAGAGCATGCATTTCCTTTTTCTTGACAGAGACATGAGGAGTAAAAAGAACATGTTTGTTTAAGAGGAAAAAATAGACTAACGTCGGTGCCAAACATTCAAGAATTGTTGTGGTTAAGCATATTCTAAAAAGAAATGTATAAATCAATGTAACAATGAATTAGAAAAAACATAAACAATACATAGTATTCATCCATATGAGGCCAACATAGATGAGATCATTAATATAGCTAAATTGAACAGAACCAGAATTGCATGGACAAACACAATAAAGGTAACCTATGTTTTGTCCTTGGAACAAGAAGGGGGTGGAAAACAGAGTTTAGTCACTTGATGGTGGTACTAGTTCATGGCTGGTCACTACTAGTATTTTCTTGGGAAGTTACGGCTAGCCATTTTTTTGGACATTAGTAGTAAGCAGTTGAGAGCTGCTAAGATTTCTGAAGTTGTTTTTCTTGGGGAGGGTAGTGGCTGGTTGAGTTCAAAGAGCGATTAATAATGACAGTGATAAAGAAATATTGTAATGTATTACATATACCAATGAACACCATATCATCCATTTTTTGGCCTTCAGATTGTAATGTTTGCATTGTGATTTCATCCAAAAAGGCAGTTGGGACTTGGGAGAGAGGAGTTATGTAGCCAATAAGAGTTTTCATACATTAGATTCTGCAAATCCTTTTAGAGGCCTATGATGTAAATTGTTATTGAGATATCTCATGTATGTCATCAAAGCTGTGAGACACATCCATTCCTTACAACAGCTTCTTCTTTATGGTAAAGCTGGCAGGGAATGGATGTGCCCACGTGTTCCATGGCAGCCATGAACATATTTGAAAAACAACACAAAATATACCGAGGCCTCAACAACACTAGAGAAAGAGAACAACACAATCTTCTAACTTGAGGATTAGTATAGTAGCACTATATTTTCCTGCCTTATTCCAAGAAACCCCTGGGAACTAAAAAATAAAGGAAAATGGGATTTGCCCTAGGCGCTGCCTAGGCACCTTTAGGTGCTAGGCGCCAGGCCGCCGCCTGACTAGCGCCTGGCGCCTTTTAGAACACTGCTAGGGATTAGATCTTCAATAGTCCTGTTTAGATTATATTGCTATCTTTCAGAGGCCTATGATGCAAATTGTTATTGAGTTATCTCATGTATGTCATCAAGCCATGTGACACATCCTTTCCCTTCAACAGCTTCTTCTTTCTTGTGCTGCTGCCAGGGAATGGATGTGCCATGGTTTCATGGCAGCCATAAACATATTTGAAAAACAACACAAAATATGCTGAGGCCTCAACCACTTTGTGCATTGTTTCGAACATGAAAATATGACAGTGAACCTTTTTTGCATAACCAAAATTCTGATACATTAGTCTCTTAACTATGAATAGTTCATCTATGGCGGAAGAAGGACGTCCCGTCAAGGAGCTCATCTACGAGTCTCCCGCAAAAACAAATAAAGAGGGTTCATCTGAAGGATCCTCCGACAGCGAATCTTCATACCACTCTCCAGAGAATGAACATCTAATGGAGACTAGGAAAAAGAGAACGAGAGAAGACGCTGATGAGGATTACATTCCTAAAGCTCAAGCGGAGGTAATTATTGCGTTAGTAAAAAGTAAGAGCAGCTTATAACCGAGGATTACATTCTTAAAGCTCACATTGTCTTTCATCATAGGGTCGTCCAAAGCGAGGAAGCAAGCGTCGATTATTCCAAGTCGAGAAAAGAATAGCTATTGTCCCAGCTGTTGAGTCATCTGAGCCAATAGTTTATGAGCCCGATGCCACTACATCCTCTGCAAATGCGAAGAGGAGAGGAAAACGGGAGAAGAACAAGCTGCATACAGCTATCTACGAGGTTGAAGATGTGTATGTTGCTGGGGCTCCAAAGAAGCCAAAAGAAATCATAGCTAAGTGGCGTAATGATTGTGGATGTCTCGCCAGGGAGCGGTGTAAGATAATTTGGAAAAACTGGAACATTGTCCCTGAAGCTACGAAGAACGAATTGTGGGATCATATAAAACCACATTATAAATTCCGGGAAGATCGCTTAGAAGATGCTAAAGCTGCCACATAGATGACTATTGGGAAGTCTCTTCGTACGTTCAGGACTAAACTGAACACACAGTACCTTTAGAAAGGAGAGTCACCACTCAAAAACTACGGATTTATCATGCCAAATGAATGGAACGAATTCAAATTGCAGTATTGCTTGGAAGAAGCAAAACAAGAAAGCATCGTGTTCAAATAACTTAATAAGAAAAATAAGTTGTAGGATCGAAAGTAGCGACCAGAGTGGGGGTGAATGGGCGCCTAAAAATTTCTTGCTAAACTATGATCTAATCCCAACACCTACACAAACTTAACCAGACAAATAATATTAGCAATGCAAATTACTGGAATTAAAGTTGTCTAGCCTAAAAATAATCGGTATCTTAATTTAAATGATATTAAAGATAAACTAAATAAAAATACTGCAGTAAATAAAAACACCTAGATAAATCACGAGATATTTATATTTCAGCCTAGAAATAAAATACTAATCAAATGAATAAAACATGGATCATTAAAAATTAATTCGGAAATAAATCGAAAATATTGCACGTAAAAACTAGGCTAAAAAAATTACTACGACTAATAAATTTTTCTTTTTATATGAGCAGATTAAAAACACTTAAATAAATAATACGAGATAAGTAATAAAAATTTAATACATTAAAAGTTCAACTGCGAGATTAATTTTTTATGCTAATACAATAAAAACTAACATATAAAATTAACTACGAAATAACTAACAAATTTAAACTAATTAAAAATTAAGAGATAAAAACTTACATGCATCCGATCTGTGGAAGACTGCGCCGTGGAAAATTTTTCCGTCGCCGATGCTCCAGTTCATTTTTTTCTTGCTGCCGTGCGATGTGATCTCCCGCCGTGCTTCGTGAATCGTGCCAGGGAAAATTTCCATCCAACCAAAACGCTGCCGGCTGCTGCAACGAAATCATGCGCCGTGGAAGCTCGTCTCGGGCCGCGCGCTCACAGAAAACAGGAGGCAGAAAACCACCTGGCCGCTAGTGGTTTGCGCACAAAGAAAAACGTCGGCTGCAGCTTTATTCGCCGTGGGAAAACACGTGCCGGTCGATGTTGTTTCTCCCGCCGCTTGCGCGCGCTGCCACTGAGAAGAAGAGCGACGGCAAAGAAAGCCAGAGAGAGATTTTTGGTGGACTGCAGATTGATCTATTAGAAACAGTTATCCTATCCCCAAAGGGGTAGGGGCCTATTTAAAGGCGACTCCTAATACATGAAAATACTAATTTACCCCTAACACTGACTCTAAAATAAATTCCAAAAATCCTAAAATACCCTTGGAAAAATCAACTGACACAAATAAAAATATTCTAAACTTAAAAACTAAATATTAATATCCTAAAACAAAAATAATCATAGGTTGTCAGTTTTGCACCAAAATTGACAAAGCGTCCACCGTATTCGCACCGGGTACCCGGATTGGGCCGACCTGACCCCGCAGCTTCCTCAGCCCGGCAATCGCTCGCCTCCCATGTACCTGAGTCAAACCCAGTCAACAGACCAGTGGATCATCTGCCGCTCCTAGCCTATGTACCCGGATTGGGCTAGCCCGACTCCGCGGCTCCTCTGCCCAGCTGTCGCTCGCTGCCCGTGTACCTAAGTCACATGCGCTCTAGACACGGCAGGTCTTCATGTCTCATCCTTTGACTTCCGTTGACAATCACTCATCACATCTGGAGTATTAAACCAATGTTCTTCAACATGGTTTCTCAATCTCCCCCTTGATGATTGCATTGTCAACAACCTCTTCAGCACTTCATCAGAACCTGCAAAAACATGTGGAAACAGGAAAACAAAAACAAAAGAAAATAGAAGAGAGAAAATAAAAGAAAGAGAGAAAATAAAAGTTTAACCATAATGACCAAAAGCCAAACAGAAGCAAGAAAATGGTCATTATGGTTAACCAAAAATAAAGACTCAAAAGCAAGTGCAAATCTCAGAATTACCAACAAGGATAAAGAGTAAAGGTAAAAGACTGAACTACTCCCCCTTAAATAAATCCCAGAGAAAGCCAAAAAATGTTCCTTAACCTCCAAAATCTCTCTCCCTTGTTGACAATTGGACTCATCAAGTGAGACTAAATACACTCTAAAGAGACATAGACACAAACTCCCCCTGAAATGCAGCTCCCCCTCAAAATATGCCATGAATGCAAATGGGGTGCAGGTGGAGTGTAAAAAGCATGCTTCTTAGCTATGATTAACTGCAATTATAACATCTAACAGGTATAGCAAAAGATATACTTTCTAGGATACATGACATGATCAGTGCAACAGATGATATCTAAAGAGAGTCATTAGCACGCATTTTTCGATTTTTTCAAACAAAAGCATCACCACATTTTCTAGTTGACAAGCAGAGTAAAGCATGAGATGCAAAAGCTAACTGATATCTACCAAGATAAGCATTGTCATCTTTTTAAAATTTTCAGACTTTTTATTTTTCCTTTTTATTTTTTCATTTATGCTAGGGATTATTTGCATGTCAAACCTTATGCTAACCGACCAAGTCAAGGCTAGGCTAGAACTGGACCATCAGAAGCTTAAGACATTGGTCTTGGCATAAATTACACCGTCCCAATTCATACCAAAGTGTTATGGTAAGCAGTCCAGAACAGTGAAATGCGACAAAGCAAACCCAACTGGATCTTTTCTAATAATCATAAAAATGCATAAATTTTTCTTTTTTTCTGATTTTTTTATCATTTTTATAACACATTTTTCATATTTAAAGCATATAAATGTCCAAGTTGCATATCTGCATCTGAGTAAGGATCTAGCTACCAGGCATGTAAAAGATAGCGAAAGCATTCAGCCTACACATGCTAGTTACCAGATGGAATGGTGATCATTTTTCAATTTTAAAGCATAAAAGCCATGCATATGACAAAAATCAGATATATCATGTGAACTGAAACAGAACATGATCATCAACAAGTAATCAAAAGCATATACTAGCTAGAGAAAGTAAAGCAAACCAATCATATAATAGAAGCAAGCTCAAAATGTGATATATGATTATGCGTGATATGAATGCACACAAAAAGAATCAATAAAAAATAAAGAAGAAAGAAAAAATTGACTCAAAATATCCTAAAAAGGATACACAACTCCCAAATCCCCTCGCAAGCACTCAAAAGTAGACTGATCTAGGTGTTTGATAAAAATATCAGCCAACTGCTGATGGGTATCAACATGAACAAGATCAATGACCCCTTTCTCATATTGATCCCTCAGAAAGTGAAAATGCACATCAATATGTTTGGTTTCAGAATGAAGACATGGGTTTTTCACTACAACAAAACAGAACATTTTCATCGACCAATTTAACTTCCATCGGCTTTTGGGAAAGCCGACGGAAGTTAAATAACTTCCGTCGGCTCCTAGAGGCCGATGGAAGTTAAGTTAACTTCCGTCGGCTTTTCACAGTGGCCGAAGAAAGTTAGCGGGGAATTTTTCCGCCGCCGATTGGATCCCCTAACTTCCGTCGTCCAACATTAAAGCCGACGGAAGTTCCGTCGGCTTTAATGCTGGCCGACGGAAGTTAGGGGATTTATTCCCCAACCGCGCGCGCGTACAGGGAGACCTAATCTCCCTGTACGCGCGCTTGCCCACAGCCGCCTCCTGCCACCCGCCCGCCGCCTCCCGCCACCCCGGCCACCCACCTCCAGCACACGCCACCGCCTCCCTCATGCCCGCGCCACCACCCGCCTCCGACCCGCGCCACAACGCCGGCACCAAGCGCCCGCCCGCCCCCACCACCCGCCCCCGCAGCCGCCTGCCGCCGCCGGTCCGAGCCGCCCGACGCCGCCGCACACCGTAGGACGCCGCCGGCCCCCCGAGCGGCCGCCCGCCCCAACCACCATCCCCCGCGGCCGCCCACCGCCACTGGTCCACGCCGCCCGCCACCGCCGGCCGATGGCCGCCGCCCCGATTCAGCCGTCGCCATCCGGACACCGTCGCCTGTCGCCCGTCGCCGCTCGCCGTCGCCAGGTCTGCATCTAGCTCTATAGGTTTAGCCTTCCAGTGATTTCGTGTTTGTTTTGAGAATCTGTTGATGATCATGATGAACTCTGGAACTTAGTGGTTGATTTGAGTAATTAATGGCCTAGACGATGTTGTGGATGTTTTAGTTCTTGTGATCTATGAGCCAAGTACTGACTCAAAGTATTTCTGTGTTTGTGTATGTAAAAGAAGGCCAAATAGGTTGTTCTGAATTCTGTCTCTAGTTTCATCTTCATATTGCTGATATTAATTTTCTTATGAGATCAGAGTGAGTTTTCTTCACAAATCCTTTGTGCTAGGACTGAATTGATTTTTGTTTTGTCTCTTGACATGAGTTCATGTTGTCTGATCCACATATGGTCCTGATTAGACTGTGTTTTGTGTCAAGACATGTTAGTCTGTTCATAGGTAAACTAGTTTCTTCTTTTCGGTTTAGATCTGAACATGTTCATGATAAATAAGTGCAATGTCTTTGTTACAAGTTGTTGGATCAAATCAAAACTCACAGTGATAGGTAGGCTTCTTGGGATGTGGTTCAGGCTTGGGATTCTTAGGCTTGGTGGTGTTGGGTGTAGCCTCTTTGGTGTGAGAGGGTCCAGGTAAAGAGTCAAGAGAAGTGTGGAGTGGTTTAGGCTTTGGAACCCAGATCTGCTTCTTAGGTGGAGCTTTAGGTTATTATTGGAACACTCCATCCTTGGGCTGACTATCCTTAAAGGACTCAGTGGAGTGAGTCTTGGGATATCTCTGTTCGGGAGTAATCTTACTCCACTCTACTGCTCGGCTAATGGCACTCTCAAAATCAGCCTTGGTATAGGTGTAACCTACCCCAAACCCATCCTGTCTCTTGAACTGCTGGATCATCATGTCGAGCTATGGCTCTCTGGCACTAATCCAACTCAGGATCTGACGGAGGTAAAAGTTCTCGTTCTGAATATCAGCTAGCTCCTCTCTCAAAGAAGCTAACACCTCAACCTGAGACAAGCAAATCTCACACTCTCTATCAACATCGACAGACTTCTCTTATTTTAGCTTGATCAACTCCATTCTCATGGACAAACAGTTCTCACAAACAGTGGGTGGAACTGTCAAGGTCTCAAGCTCTAGCTTAGTCTGCTCCAACTCAGCTCTCACTCCAGCTAACTCGCTCAAGTGCTCATCACTCTTGGCTCTCAGCTCAGCTATACTAGCTAAATGAGATGGACAGTCTACACAAGGTACGATGACAGTGGCATGAGCATTTTTCAGCTCCTTCTAAGCGCTCTCAATCTCAGTGGCCAAGGCGTCTCTCTCATCTACTCTCTCTGTGTACGTGAACTTAAGAGTCATCAGGTCACACAACAACACCTCATAGTTAGGGCACTCACCACTATCACCCAAGCAAGGGGAAGAAGACAGACTATCAATCTTGTCATTCGCCATGGCAAGCTCACTCTCAAGCTCATCTATCCTCTTCTTAGCCCCTCTAAGTAGTTTCTCCCGATACTTCAACTCCTGACGGTTCTGTTCTAGTAAATTAACAACTTCTTGTTCATAGGAAGATACCTTCTCATCGTCGTCATCATCGGAGTCATCGGAGGAGTCCTTTTCTTTCTTCTCCCCAAGAGCCATTGAGCAGAAGCTCTTGTGGGGTCTTCGACTATCACGTGAGCGATTCTTCGTCTTGTCCCTGAAGGCCATGAAACAGAGGCCAGCCGGATCGTCCCTGTCCTTCCCCTTCCTAATCAAAATCTCTTCATCACTTGAACTCGAAGATGAGGAGGAAGACGAGGATCTCTTAGAGTAGCTTTTCTCCATCTCGGCGACGAAATCCTTGTCTCGCTTCTTGTTCTCACGGCTGTAGTCCTTCAAAGCCTTTCGAAAGAATCTCGTCTTGGGCTTGCCCTTCGTGGAGTTGTCATACTTGTCGGAGTCGTAGGAGATATCGTCGGTTCCCTTCTTGTAATTCTTCCGCTTGGGGTAGTCGGCAATGAAATGACATGTATCACCATACTCAAAGCATACGGATGTTGTGACGTGTCTCTTAAACATTCGCTTATGATAGACACGTCGCACCCGGTTGTTAAACAAGCATAGATCATCATCTCCTGGTGAATCAAGTTGTTCCTCAGAGATAGACATCAAGGAAAAGGCAGTACAAATCATGGCATTAGGATCAGCAGACGGTGTCGCAAGCGCCAGAGTCTTTGAGCCAGAACCAGTGAGATTTGATCTCAACTGGATATCGACCTCTGAGGCCTTGAGCTTACTAAAAAGCTCTGCGACGGTCAAGGTATCATAAGATGCGCTCTCAACAATAGAAGAAACCTTGATCTCCTAGATCTTAGGGTCCAAGGTATGGAGAACCTTAAGCGTCTGTTCATGATCCGAGACCAGCTGATCACGCTCAGCCTTGTTGACGTGAAGCTTGTTAATGATCGATTGAAAATGACCAAACAAAGCCTCAATAGTCTCACCCAGCTTCTGTGAGAAATATTCATACTCACACCTGTAGGTCTGGTAGAGCCTAGCCTTGACCTAAGCTGTCCCCTCATGGTGTGCCTGGAGGGTAGCCCAGATCTCTCGAGAAGTGGTGAGATGGATAACACGCTCAAACTCACTAGGACCTAGACCAGAAAATAAAATGTTCACTGCTTTACTATTGTCTTAATGCTGGGTAATTACATCTGCAGTAGTATCCACAGCAATAGGCACTATGGTGAAAGTAGGATGAACACAAATCTCCCATATGTTCGAGCTCTCGCTCATAAGGTATGCTCGCATGTGAGTCTTCCAATAATTGTAGCCAAAAGCTTCTAGGGACGGGATTTTACCAGAAGATGTCATGGTCACTACCTAGGTTTAGAATCGGTTAAGATATGAGAAAACCCTAACCTTGCTCTGATACCACTTATAGGACCGAAAGTAGCGACCAGAGGGGGGTGAATCGGCGCCTAAAAATTTCTTGCTAAACTATGATCTAATCCCAACACCCAAACAAACTTAACCAGACAAATAATATTAGCAAAGCAAATTGCTGGAATTAAAGTTGTCTAGCCTAAAAATGATCGGTATCTTAATTTAAATGATATTAAAGATAAACTAAATAATAATACTGCAGTAAATAAAAACACCTAGATAAATCACGAGATATTTATATTTCAGTCTAGAAATAAAATACTAATCAAATGAATAAAACATGGATCATTAAAAATTAATTCCGAAATAAATCAAAAATATTGCACGTAAAAAGTAGGCTAAAAATACTAATAGATAAGTAATAAAAACACTTAAATAAATAATACGAGATAAGTAATAAAAATATAACAGATTAAAAGTTTAACTGCGAGATTAATTTTTTATGCTAATACAATAAAAACTAATAGATAAAATTAACTACGAAATAACTAACAGATTTAAAATAATTAAAAATTAAGAGATAAAAAACTTACCTGCATCCGATCTACGGAAGACTGCGCGCGCCGTGGAAAATTTTTCCATCACCGGTGCTCCAGTTCATTTTTTTCTTGCTGTCGTGCGATGTGATCTCCCATCGTGCTTCGTGAACCGTGCGAGGGAAAAATTTCCCTCCAACCGAAGCGCTGCCGGCTGCTGCAACGAAATCGCGCTCCGTGGAAGCTCGTCTCGGGCCGCGCGCTCACAGAAAACAGGAGGTAGAAAACCAGCTGGCCGCCGATGGTTTGCGCCGTGAGTAGGCAAAACCACCAGGCTCCTTGGTATGCGTGCACACAAAGAAAAACACCGGGCTACAGTTTAATCGCCTTAGGAAAACACCTGCCGGCCGAAGTTGTTTCTCCCGCCGCTTGCGCGCTGCCACAGAGAAGAAGAGTGGCGGCAAAGAAAACCAGAGAGACATTTTTGGTGGACTGCAGATTGATCTATTAGAAACAGTCATCTTATCCCCAAAGGTGTAGGGGCCTATTTATATGCGACTCCTAATACATGAAAAGACTAACTTACCCCTCAGGTAAATTAACACTGACTCTAAAATAAATTCTGAAAATCCTAAAATACCCTGGATCGATGAAGGTCTTCGTCAAAAGCAAGTGTGGGCACAACCTTCTTGCAGCAAACCTCCTTCGGACCTAAAGGTTTAGTTCTCCTTAGGGCTCCGCCTATGTAAAAAACTTATGTTTTTGTTCTCTTTTGAATGAAAATACTTATTTGGAAATGTTTTTAGGCTTCCCAACCTTTTTTGGATGAGCTCGAAGTGTTAGAGGTTAATGAAGAGATCTACCTATAATGGGATACCTTCGAAGCCTTAAGGCCTCACAAGCATCCCCGATTTTCAATTCCTCAGTAAAGCCACGATGAGGAGCAAGTGGAGAGAAGCCCTGAATGACTTCTGACCTAGGCCGAGCTTCAACAAGAGCAAAGGGATTTCCGTGCTTCAAAGAAGGGGAAAAGAGTTAAGCGTAAAGTTTTGAAGACTCCAGGTTCTGGGATGAATCGTCTTCGAAGTCGAGCCAACTCTGAATCCAACTCTGGGGATCGAAGGGGTCTCCGCTTCCTCCTTGGCTTAGATATAGTTTTTTCTTAATGTAATATAATATATTGAGTAATATAAACTAGAATGCTTCAAAATTGTCTCATTATCTCCCAGCCCCTCTTTTGGGGGTAAGCATCTTCGAATTTCGATCTAAGGTGGTTACGCAGAACGATCACGATGCTAGTTAAGAGTAAAATTTCAATAATTTTATTTTCGGTGGCTTGGAGCCCCTGATATGTAAAAGAGGAACTAAGGACTCGCAGTCCAAAATTCAAATAGATGGTCGCCAGGGATCTCAAAAATGCCTTCGACCTTATTGGTCCAGAGTCCGAAAATGGTAGCTTAGTACTCTTTTTCGTATGTGGTAGCTTCAGAATCTTTTTCGGATGTATTAGAATCAAATTATAATGGTCCCTTTGGACTCTTTTCACGGACGTTTTCAAGCTAATTGCTCAGAGTCCATATCATTTAGTGTTGGCGTAAAAGATTACGCTAACATGTTTATGAAGATTAGAAACTAACAAACGAAGTGTTTGCGAAGTAAACTATTCCAAGCCTCCGAAAGGATAATAGCTTAAAATAGTTCGAAAGTGTGTATTAAATAACTTGTATTCGGTCCGTATTACAGGGTAAAACGGGGGGTATTTATAGGCCCAAACATTAAGGAAAAGACCCTTTTACCCCTTTATTACGACCGACATAGTGGAAACTATTCGGTACCCTTAATAGGGCTAAAATGGTAAAAGACTAATCTAATGAGAAAGAAGATAAGTCTTCTATCTTAGTTGGCAAAGAAACTCTCGGAAGAATCTAAGTTCGAAGATATACTCCGAACTAGAGTCCGTCATCATACTCCGAACTTGATTCAATGCATCCCCGGAGTTATATACTGGAAATCTTTGACTTAATCACAAGCCTTTGTCCTGTTACTGCAATAACCCTGAAGATGAAATATTTTCCCCCAACATTTAGTCTCTTTGGACTCTTTTTACGGATGCTATCAAGCCGGTGGCTCAGAATCCGCTTTCTGTGGTCTCCTTCAACTATTTTTACGGATGCTTTCAAGCTAATTGCTCAGAATCCGTAGCATTTGGTCTCTTTGGACTCTTTTTATGGATGCTATCAAGCCGGTGGCTTGGAATCTGTTTTTCATGTAACTTTCCCACCTTGACGGATGCTTCGAGCTCCATCCTCCTAGTGCGTCCACTAGGTGTAGGAGTCATCTTGAGAAGTAGGCATTAAGCGAACCATGAGCTTTATTCATTTAGAGAGTGTTTACAAATGATTAGAAGGAGCCCCTATGTGAAGTATCGCTTGAGGTGCTCCACATGCCATGCATGTTTTAATTCTTCACCTTCTAAATTAGCCTATTTAAAAGATTTGAGTCGTCCTGAATGAAGGATGATATTTGGTCCTTCCCACTTATTTCCTAATTTCCTCGGAGCGATAATGCTTCATAGTACTAAATGACCAGGCGGTTTATGTTCATTAAGTTTAATCTTCGGATCATACCAAGTCTTCGTCTGATGTTGATACTTTGTCAGGTTAGTAACAACTCAAAACCTTGTTTCTTCAGTTGGGTCCAGCGAAACCTGTCTTTCATTTTCTGTTTCAGGTTCGATGGTACGAAGGGATCCTCCCTTAAGCTCTATCGGCATCATGGGTTCATCTCTGAATAGTAACCTGGATGGGGTGAAACCTGTGGACCTTGCTTGAGTGGTCCGAATGGACCAAAAAATCTTTGGGAGTTCTTCGGTCCATAGCCCCTTTGCTAATACTACTATTCTTCGATTCAGGCCTGATAAAATATTACCATTAGCTTGCTCGATGGCTCCGTTAGATTGAGGATGATGGACATATGCAAAACACATTTCAATGCCAAGACCATCGCAGAACTCTCTGAAGGGTTCAACATCAAATTGAGTGCCATTGTCGATTGTCAGCTACCGAGGCACTCCGAACCTACAAATAATATTCTGCCAGAAAAATTTCTGTACATTCTTTGAAGTGATAGTTGTAAGGGGTTCTGCTTCGACTCACATAGAAAACTATTTGATTGCTACCACTGCAAATTTTAAATTGTCTTTTTCCATTGGGAAGGGGCCAATGAGATCCACACCCACCGGGCCATTGGCCACAGCGGAGCAATAACTGGAAGATGTGTTGGTGGACGATGACTCCATCTTCCCATCCATTGACAACCTTAGCAAGTGCGGACCAAGGCCTCTACATCAGCTACTATTGTAGGCCAATAAAGCCCCTGGCGAAGTGTTTTCCCTGCAATGGCTCGAGGGGCAAGATGGCTACCACAAAGGCCTTCATGAATTTCTTGGAGTATATCTTGTCCTTCGACTTGGGAAATACATCGGAGTAGGGGAGAACATACTCTGGCCTTGTATAAAATACCGTTGATAATATGATAATTTTGGATTCTTAACTACAATCTTGATAGCTTTGGGCCTTCGGGCAAATTAGCTTTACCTTGCAATAATTCCATAATTGAACTCCGCCAATTGGTGTTTAGTATGCATAGGACCTCCGCAGGAGGGAGTTGGGGCACCTAGGGGAGGCAAGTTCTTCATAAAAAGCCCCTTCCGGAATATCTATGGATCCGGTTTTAGCTTTTGCAAAGATATCAACTTGTGCATTGTCAGCTCTTGGGATTCTTCGAACAGAGATCCCTTTAAATGCTGCTTCAATCTTGCAGATTTCTTATAGATATTTAGCAAGTTGCGGATGCCGAACTTGGAAACTTTTATCAACGTGCCCTGCTATAATTTGGGAATCTATTTTTGTAACAACTCTTGTAGCATCATGGGCAAGTGCCTTGCGAAGACCTAGCAAAATTCCTTCATACTCCATAATATTATTGGTGGACTTAAAGTTGAGCCTTGCAGAGTACATTTCTTTCTGTCCTGAAGGTGAAATTATCATTGCTCCAACACCTACTCTAGATGCTTGTAAAGCTCCATCGGAGTATATGGTCCATATTCCTTCACTTGATTCTTCCGGAGCCCATACTGCAGACAGAGTCCATTCTCCTACAAAATCAACAACCACCTGTGACTTGATTGTTGTTCTTGCTACAAAGGAGATGCCAAAAGGTGCCAGCTCAACGACCCATTTTCCAATTCTCCCTGTAGATCTCTTGCTTCAGAGCATATCTCCCAGAGGATAAGAAGTTGGTACAATTACATTATGTGCCAAAAAATATCGTAATTTCCTCGAAGCCATCACTAGAGCATAAGTGAATATTTCCAACTCGGAGTATCTCGTTTTTGCTCCAGATAAGGCTTCTGATACAAAATATACTAGATTTTGTACCAACGTCCCATTGAAATCTATTTCTCGAACAAGGACCACACTAACAGCAGAGCCCGTAGCTGCAAGATAGAGGAGAAGAGTTTCATCTGCAATGGGCACAATGAGTGTCCATGCAAAATCTTCTAGAATTCTGGTGTCCATGCAAAATCTTCGTACCCTTTCAAGTCTTTGAATATTGGGGGGCTCCGCTCTGCGGACCTTGCCAAAAATCTGATAAGGGCTGTGAGGCGTCCGACAAGCTTCCGAACTTTCTTCAAATTTTCCGGCGGAGCCATTCTCTGCAGTGCACTTATTTGATTTAGGCTATCTTCGATCCCCTACTAGAAACTAAATACCCTAACAATTTCCCAGCTTGAGCCCCAAAGATACATTTTACAGGGTTGAGGCGAACTCCATATGCTCGGAGGCACTCAAAGGTTTCTGCTAAGACTAGACTATGCTGGTGCTTTAAAGCATTTTTATTACAATGTCATCCATATAGTCTTCGACATTACGACTTATTTAGTGACCTAGAGCTTTACTAATTAATCTTGAAAAAGTTGCCCTGGCATTTCTTAAGCCGAAGGGCATTCTTACATAGCAAAAGACTCCTGAAGCAGTTACAAAGCTTGTCTTGGCTTCATCTTCACATTTTAACCATATTTGATGATATCCGGAGTATGTGTCGAGGAAGCTCAAGAGCTCGGAGCCAGCAGTGGAGTCGACTAATTGATCAATGCGGGGCATGGGGTAGGGGTCACGTGGGCATGCTTTATTCAGGGATGTGAAGTCAATGCACATACGCCACTTGCCGGAGACCTTTTTCTTGACGAAGACCGGGTTGGCTAACCACTCCATCTAAGAAACTTCTCTAATGATCCCGGCCTTCAACAATTTTTCCACTTTTTCTTTAGCAAGTTTTGCCCTCTCTATTGATAATTTGCGGATCCCCTAGTGAACAGGTCGAACCCTTAGGTTGACGAGTAGGTTGTGCTCAATGATAGTTCGGTCAAATCCAGGAATATCTTCATCAGACCAAGCAAATACATCCAAATTTTCTCTAACTACTTCTTCTAGTGAAGTAGAAATTTCCGAAGACAATTCCTTGCCAAACTGGATGGGATAGTATTTGCCATCCTTGATAATGATCTTTGTCACAATTTCTCCTTCGGGGCTTGGCCTAGGGGAGGATATCTTCGAGAATTCACTTAACACAAGGATATCTTTCAAATGGTCTTGCACATTATTTATTTGTCTAGGATCAAGAGGTGGACCTTTTTCGTATTCTGCCCTTCATGCTGCAGCTTGGTCACCGAAGACTGTAAGCACTCCTCCTTGTGTGGGCATATTTAGGCATAGATTATTATGATGCGCCATGGCTCCAAATTGATTTAACATGCCCCTTCTGAAGATGACATTATAGGTATAGGGGGCATCAACTATGTCGAAAATCACCACCTCCCTTCTAGCCAGGAGCCCTCTCCGAAGGCAACCTCGAGGCCTTTTTGGCTGAGGGCATCGAGAGGAGGTCCTGTGAAGCCTTGAAGAGGATGGGCTGATCGGAGGAAATGTTTTCGTGTGATACATAGCTAGTCGAAGACCTAAACAAAGATAATATCCGTGGAGCTTCCACCATCAACCAGCACTTTCCAGACTTCCATTCCAGTAATATCAGTAGTGATAACAAGAGGGTCCGCATGAGGAAATTTTATACCCACTTCATCGGCTGTGGAGAAAGATATAGGCACGTGAGACCACTCAGGCATTTCAGCAGCCGACGAAGAAGTCCCAATATGCCCTACTTCGTGAACATACTCCATCCTTTGCCTTTTTGACATACTGCCTAGGGTTCCTCCTCCGGAGATGGGAAGAACCACCTTTTTGTCGTGGTCTTATGAATATTCTTGCTTTGGAGGTGGCATAAAAGTAGCCACCGAAGGTTGTCTTGGGGCTTCGAAGTTGTCTACACGTCTGATGGTCTGTACCAGCTCTAGATGTGCCTCAAGAGGGGCTCGGTCAGTAGTGCTTCGACAAGAGCTCCTTTCGAGGTACTCGCTCCTCAGGGCTACTATAGACTTACATGCATCGGTAGCATGGCTTTGGTTCTCACCGTGGACATAGCAGAAGAAGGCTTGGCCTTTGCCATCCGACATCCCTGGCAACCTCCAGCCACTGACCTTGCTTCCCGAAGGTTGTGGATTCTTAGGGGGGATTTCGACGAAGAGGGAGCAATGTTCAATACATCAGAATGAGGATTCTTTCACCCTCTTCAGCTATCATTGCGATTATTCTCGAAGAGGGAGACTTGTGAACAACTTGGGGGCTTCGGCTCAATCTTGACTTCTTGGAGGAATGTCGATGATGGAAAAGTGGTTCTTCGAAGCCATCCTTCTTTAGACCTAGCATATTCTTCAAAATAGGCCATCAGTTGTGCTATTGAAGAAATATTCTTCCGATGAAGTTTATCGAGGAGGCCTGCATTTGTAACACATTCGCACGCCGCATCAACGATGGATGATGTGGACAACCCCTTTATTTGAGACTTAGTATGAGCACAACGCTTGAAATATTTCCGTAAAGTTTCTCTAGGTTGCTGCTTCACCTGAAAAAGACTCCCGGTGGACATAGGGGACATGAAGGTCCCTTGGAAGTTATTTATGAACTTCTTTCTCAACTGCTCCCAAGATTTAATTGATCCTGGTTTCAAAGACCAGAACCAACGTAGAGCGACTCTTTCGAGCGCAAGGGGGGAGCATTTCGCCATTGTATCTCTAACCCCTCCACTAGCCTTGATTGCTAAAGCATACGAGCAGGAAAATTCTCCTGGATCTTCCTCTCCAGAGTACTTACAAAGCTTCGAAGTTCTGAACTTACGGTCGAAGCGCACCTTCTGCAAGTCTAGATGTAACGGAGATTCATCATCAAAAGAAGCATTCTCAATGCTTCTTTGAATCTCATAGGCTTCGTGTTGGACCGGAAACGGCGACCAGAGGGGGGGTGAATGGGAGCTTTTAAAATTTCGGGCTAAAACTTAGCCTTCGGTTCAGTTCTGTCTTCTGCGGAACAGGCTTCGAACACAACCTTCGAAGGTCTGGTTCGGAGGTACTTCGACAGCTCCGAACACAGGCTTCGCAGAAGCAAAAGTTCGAAGCCAAGAAGACTTCGCTCCACTTACAACCCTCGAAAATCTACTCTGCTAAGTCAGTGCAGGCTCCGCACACAGGGTGCTTCGAGCAGGCTTCGCACTTCACCCTTCGCAAGAGTGGACAGCCCTCTGAGGACTTCGACCAAGTACTTGGCAACAGCAACAGGTGCTGGGCTTCGTACACGAAGGTCTAAACGCACACACACGGACTTCGCTAAGGGCTTCGACACAAGAAGCAAAACGGACCTTGATCAGGGCTTCGCTAGTTAACTGTGAGGACTGGCCTCAAGTTACACAGAACGAACGCGCACTGAAAACACACTTCGCACAGACACAACCTTCGCCTAGACAGGCATCGGTGCACTAAACTAGCGAGGTATGTAACGCGAGCTCAAGCAAAAAGCACAAAGAAGCAGGGCTTCGCCGCTTGAACAAGGAACACAAATATATTGAACCCTGGATGAATACAGTGAGGTATGTGGCTACAGGAGCTCAACAGTAAATGCTCAAAGTGTTAAATGTTACCTACCGAGCCCCCATATTTATAGCCCACAGTTCACCCAAAGGAAATGACTACACTACCCCTAGGGTTTACATTGATTTTGACTCTACAGAACTAAGGGGTACAAAAGGTAGTCCACCTTTATTCTGGAGGCTTCTTTGTCAGCTTTGCAGAGGGGACAGTGTCAGCCTTTTACAGAACAGACAGTGTCAACCTTTGTAGTCTTTGACCTTCTGGAATCCTCCCTTCGCACGCGAGGGTTCGGTAGCTTCGGCGAGAAGCCTTGAGCCTAGTGGCCTTCGCTTCGCCGAAGATGACCTTTGATACAGTGACGGTTTTGAGCCGAAGCTGTCAAAGCTCCTTGGGCCTTCGCACCAACACCTCCGGAGTGGACCACCACGGCTTCGCAGCTTCACCCAACTCGAACTCCGTCAGTCCGTGTACCGAAGCCATGCAGGCCGAAGCACCTCAAGTCAGCCACACTTCGGAGCTAGCCTCGCTCCGAAGCCTTCCTCACTCCGAAGCCCCACCTTCGGAGTACCACCCTTCGAAGTCCCTCCTTCGTCCAAGGCCTCCGCATGAAGCATTCCATGAGCACTTCGTCGCAGTGTCTCTCCCCGAGCACACTCCTCGACGAGCCTCACCCGGACCATGCCTTCGATGCGCCTTGACTTCTGAGACCTTCGTCGGGTACCTTCGAGTGTCTCCCTCCAGAGCACACTTCGAACCCTTGCCTCCGTAGAGGACTTGTTCCAACCAACTCCGAAGTCACTCCATTCGGAGTACCTTCAAAGTGCCTCACCTCCGAGGACTTTGTCTCGGAGTACCTTCACCCGGAGCCACGCTCCGCACTCTCTGCCTTCACCTGGCACGCCTCGACCCGAGAACCGACCCGGACCACCTTCGCAGCCACCGTGACGGAGCTCCCCGCTCCCCTGGCATCAAGCCTCCTGCTCGACCCAGGTTCACCTGCTGTGAACCTTGTCTGTCTCCTCCGAATTCCCTGCGTACCACAAATAGGCAAACGAGTGTTTCCAGTACTCCGGAGACCTCTCCGGGTTAGCAACCTCCGGCACACACTCCGGTGTACCGCCCAAAGTACCGAACCCTTCGGTACAAACCCAATCATCGCGTACTGTCGGACCCCTCTGACGAGCACACTCCGCTGCACAGCTGCAGCAAGCAAACACCGAACACCCTTCGGTGAAACCACCTCCGAACACCCTTCGGAGGTCCAACCTCCGAACCCCCTTCGGAGGTACCCCTCGAACAGAGGGTAAAAATCCTGTCAATCACTCATCACAAAACACCGAAACCAACCCTTGGTTTCTCAATCTCCCCCTTGATGAGTGCATTGACAACCAAATCCAAGTTCAAGAAAATTTAAAATTTTCAGCACACAAGTGACCATAAAAACTCAGAAAAGAGCCAAATCATGTCACTTGACAAAAGAATTTTCCTCCCCCTTTCTCAAAAGAGTAAAAGGCCCTTCGGCAATAAAACTCCCCCTGAGTTAAATTATCCCCCTTTGGCAAACAAAGAGCCTTTATGTCATGATTTCTCCCCCTTTGGAAATTATACCCCTTGCGGCAGAGAACGAAGCAAGTGACTCCCCCTTGAGGAATTTCTCCCCCTTTGGCAATGCAAGCATCAAGGAGCAAGTAAAAGATGCAAAGCTTCGAAATGAGCAGAATTGCAAAGACATATGAAGCAAAAATATGCCAACATTAATACCAATGATCATGTGCTCAGCTCAAATTAACATTCTCTAACAACATGAAGAAGCATGTGATTTGATCATTTTTGAAATAAAAGTATCACCACTTAGTCAAGGAAACTAGACAAGTAAGAGCAAGGACTGCGCAAAGCTAGTCAATTTCTACTCTAGACAGACAAGTCTAGTTCAAATGGAGCTTGAAAAGCAAACTTGATAATCAATGAATTTTGTTGTTCTTTTCTTACTGCCAGGGGTTATTTGTTTGTCCACCTTATACTTTCCAATCCGGCCAAGCCTAGGCATAAAAGCCATAATAAGCTTAAGGCAAAGATTTTGGTATACACTACACTATTCCAGTTCAGACCAATGTGCGATGGTAGGCAGTCTAGAATAGGGTAGTGCGACAAACAAACCCACCTGGATCTTTTAACTTAAAGCATGCAAATCATGGAATTTTTGATTTTAACCAAGTGAACCAATTGTTTGGTACTTTGTGAATATCCATGAAAATTGAGAACAATTTTTCAAGTTGCAATTTTTAGCATCCAAAGAAATGTGTCTTGCTATCAAGCAGATAAAAGATAGCTAAAGCAGTCCTGCCTAAACATGCTAGATTCAAGACTAAGCAGTGAGCACGAGTTGATTTTGAACATAAAACACCATGCACATGAATGTTCCAGATGAATTAAAAAGAGCTGAGCTGACATGATTTCATGAATTATGAGCAGGCATATAAGTGCAAAATATATAAATGCAATTTCAGCACAATTAGCAAAAGCACATCCATCTAAAACAGCTCCCCCTCACAAAATGCCGTAAGGGTGACAGATGCCAAGTTCCCCACGCAAGTAAGCAAATCGAGAAGCATCAAGGGGTTTTGTAAAAATGTCGGCGAGCTGGTGTTGGGTATCAACATATTGAAGTTCAATATCACCCTTCTCATTGTGATCTCTGAGAAAATGATATCTCACATCAATGTGTTTGGTTCTGGAATGCTGAACCGGGTTGTTTGCAATACAAATAGCACTAGTGTTATCACAGAAAAGTGGAACACTCTTATAATCTAATCCGAAATCCCGCAAAGTGGAAACCATCCACAAAATCTGAGAGCAACAGCTAGCTGCAGCAACATATTCGGCCTCAGCCGTTGATTGTGCAACACTAGACTGTTTGCGGGAAGACCAGCAAACCAGTGAAGTACCCAGAAAATGACAAGTACCAGAGGTACTCTTCCTATCAATTCTACACCCAGCAAAATCCGCATCGGAATAACCTCGAAGACATAAAGATGAAGACGCTGAATACCATATGCCAAATTCAAGGGTGTGTTTGAGATACCTTAAGATGCGCTTAACCGCTTGGCGGTGCGAGGCTCGTGGCGAAGCCTGAAAACGAGCGCACAGACACACAGCGAAGTGTATGTCCGGCCTCGTGGCAGTCAAGTAGAGGAGGGAGCCGATCATGCTCCGGAACTCCTTCTGATCTACGGCTTCTCCATCTTCGTCAGGGTCCAATGCTACAGATAGATGTAGCCATTAGAGTGGCGAGGGGCTTCGCATCGCTCATGTCGAACTTCTTGAGAAGGTCCTTGGTGTATTTTGTCTGGTGGACAAAAGTACCTTGTTTGCTTTGCTTGATTTGCAAACCAAGGAAAAAGGTGAGTTCACCCATCATTGACATTTCAAATTCCCTGCTCATGGTATCTGCAAACTCGGCAATCCAAAGCATGAGAAGAGCCACCAAAGATGATATCATCCACATAAATCTGCACTAGGAGGAAATCTTTGCCATGCTTGAGAGTAAACAAAGTTTTATCAACAGAGCCCATTAAATACCCTCGCTCAAGCAGAAAAGACTTAAGTCTATCATACCAAGCCCGAGGGGCCTGCTTGAGTCCATAAAGAGCCTTATGAAGTTTAAGGACTTTATGTGGGTACTTGGGGTTTTCAAAACCAGGGGGTTGTTTTACATAAACATCTTCACCTATGAAGCCATTAAGAAAAGCACTTTTGACATCCATTTGATAGAGTTTGAATCCCCGGGATGTCGCAAAGGCAAGCAAAATCCTAATGGCCTCAAGGCGAGCTACAGGTGCAAAAGTTTCAGTAAAATCAATCCCTTCTAGTTGAGAAAAGCCCTGAGCTACAAGTCTAGCCTTGTTTCTAACTATAGTCCCATCCTCCTCTTGTTTGTTTTTGAAAATCCATTTTGTTCCAATGAAATGAACATTTGGTGGAGGATCAACTAAAGTCCAGACTTGGTTTCTCTCAAAATTTTCAAGTTCCTCATGCATGGCATTGATCCAACTAGAATCAGAAAGTGCATGACTAACATCTAAGGGCTCGAAAGAAGCAACAAAAGCAGCATTAGCGAAATGAGCGTGAGAGCGTGTTACCCTTTGATCAAGCTCACCAATGATCTGCTCGGGAGGGTGCATCCTTTGAACATGATGTGGAGCCTCGCGGCGGGATGCAGTCTCCCCCTCAACTTGTGCGTTGGATTGGTCCAAGATGACCGATGTTGAAGTAGTCGCTTCGGGACCTCGTGCCGAAGTAGTTGAAGCGGGGTCAGCTTCGGGGGTTGACGTCGAGGGTAGTAGGGGTTCATCCTCGAATTCTCCAGGATCTTCCTCTTCGAATAAGGTTTGTTCCATGTCGTGTTCATTTGCCTGTTCAAAAGCAGAATTAACAGAGGGGGTTGATTCATCAAAAGTCACATCACATGACTCGATGACAGTGTTAGTTTCCAAATTATAAACACGATAAGAATGACCATGTGTAGTATAGCCCAAAAAGATCCCGTCAGAAGATCGCGACTCAAATTTATCCAAGTTACCACGTTTTAGGATAAAGCAGCGACAGCCAAAAACTCGAAGATGAGTAACCTTGGGCTGTCTCCCAAAACGTAGCTCATAAGATGTCAAATTTAAAATTGAGCGCAAGAAAATTCGGTTTGAGATGTAGCAAGCAGTGTTCATGGCCTCGGCCCAGAATTTTCTAGGAGTCCTATGCTCATCAAGCATCATCCTAGCCATCTCAACCAAAGTGCGGTTCTTCCTCTCAACGACACCGTTCTGTTGAGGAACCCGCGGAGCAGAGAATTGATGTTCTATGCCATGCTCCATGCAAAAGTCAACAAAGAGACTATTTTTGAACTCAGTGCCATTATCGCTTCGAATGAATTTTAATGCACCAGGGAGTTCAGTGAAAAGTCTCAAAGCCAAGCTCCGAAAGTGTGAAAACACTTCATCCTTGCTGGCAAGAAAGAAGACCCAAGAGTAGCGAGAGAAATCGTCGACAATTACTAGAACATACCACTTGCCGCCTAAAGAACTGACCAGAGAAGGACCTACAGTGTCCATATGGAGAAGTTCTCCGGGTTGTTCAGTCATCACTGTGGTGACTGGCGAATGCGAAGCGGCAATCATTTTTCCATGTCGACATGGAGCGCAAACTAAATTCTTCTCAAACTTGAGCTTGGGCAATCCTCGGATCAGGCCTAGGGCGCGCAGACGAGCGAGCAACTCAAAGCTCATATGCCCTAGTCTCCTATGCCATTTCCAAAGCTCAGAAGTCGAATGTGCAACAAGACAATGAGAAGAACCAGACGACTCTGAAAAATCAGCTCCAAAAACTCTCCCAACCCTAAAGATCTTACACACCACAACGCCATCAGAATTGAGCACTTGCGAAGTATCGCGATGAAATCGCACTTCGAAGCCCTCATCAAGCAACTGAGATACAGACAGCAAATTGTATCCCAGGTTTTCAACCAAAGCAACATCTTTGAGAGTGAAATTCGAGTTGATTCTTACCACACCTTTACCTTCCACTCTGCTCCTTCGATTGTTTCCGAAGGTGATATGTTCCCTTTGCTTGGTTGTGGTGAGGCTGGAGAACCATGCTGCATCTCCGGTCATGTGGCGCGAACAACCGGAGTCCATGATCCACGTGCCCTCCAAGCCTCGATCTGTCGCCTACACATGATAAGAATATCTCGATCGCTCAGTGCTGGGGTGAGTGGAATAATGACGAGGCATCCAGCACTGAGTGACACAAGTAGTAGGCACAGTAAAAGCAGACGGTCTACGCACATAATAATCAGAATGATGCAAAGTGCGAGGTCTACCTACATGCTTTGAACGAATAACATGTCGAGGTCTCCTACTCTGACGAGATACAAAGCTACTCACCCGAGGTCTACCACCATATGGAACATGGTGAACACCTCGAGGAGCAAAACCTCTCCGAGAAGCACGAGGAGCCTCAAAAGCAGGACGATAGTACATCTCAGACTCATGCATACCTAAAGATGGGTAATGCATGTCCTGATAACTCATCGCCTGTGCGCGTCGCTCATCCTTGATGCGACGAAAACAGAACCCAACCAAATGACCTGCCCGCTGACAATAAGAACAATGGAACACTCTCCTAGGGGCACTCTCATGGGTCACAGGAGCAACTCTCACAGGCTCCTTGGGTTTCTTCTGTGTGGTTTTCTTGGGAGGGATTTTCTTGGCAGGAGGTGTGGTTTTCTTCGGTGGATGGGTAGGCTTTCTGGCTGATGGGGTGTCTAACAGAGCTCTCTCTTTCTCTAGGGTAGTGGGAGAGGTGAAAACAGTTTTGGACTTACTGTCTGAAGGTATCCTCTCAAAACCCAAACCTAGAGCTACCCCTGCTCTGTCAACACACAACTTGGTCTTGGCCAAGAGCAAATCCATCCTACCCTTTCCCTCAGTGCATTTATTAACCACGGAAAGGAGGTATTCATTTTCTGACATGAGGTTCTCAGCTCGCTCTCTAGCAGTGCCTAGCTGGTCCTTAAGGGTGATGCAAGTGTCACACACAGGCTGCACATCCTTAGAACTACCGGCCCTCTCCAATCTTGCCTCTAAATCATGAACATTCTTATCACGTAAATTAATGCTTTCGCGTAATAAAGAGCAGTTCATGCAATCAATAACAACATGAGGTCTAGAATCTACCTCCAAAAGCTGCTTCTGTGCAGTCTCAAGCTCAGAAAGAGTTTGAGCATGAACAGAACGCAACTGAGCAAGCTCACTCATGACAACAGAACAGGACTCACATTCAGCATCATTAAACTTAGACTTAAGCATGGCATATTCAGTAGAAACATTTTCTAGCCTAAGTCTAAGGTCTTTTCTTTCTCTAGCGGCTTGCACAAGTAATCTATCCTGACCAAGTACTACTTCATTCAGCTCATCTAATTTAATTAGTAGCTGGTCAGATGATAGGTTTACCTCAGATGAGTCAAGCTCATCGCCGCTGTGATCGCTGTCGGCCATGAAGCAAAGGCCGGTGAAGTCTCTTCCCTTATTGTCCTTCTTGTCCTCCTTCCTTGGGGACTCCTCCTCCTCAGAGCTCGACTCCTCAGTTGAGGACGTGTCGATGTCGCTGAGAGCAGCAACAAAAGCTCTGGAAGCGGCCTTGGCTACTTTCTTAGCCATCTTGCCGCGCTTGCCCTTCACAAAGGGTTTCCTCTCCTTGTGGTATTTGGGGTGCTCACTCTCATCTCTCTTTTTGAGCTTAGGGCAATTAGCCTTGATGTGAGAAGTGTCACCGCATTCAAAACAACCACCAAAACCACGTCTCCTCTGATCCCGTCTCTCATGATGAAAACGGGTGAACCTCCGGGCTATGAGAGCAAGCTCATCATCAGCTAGAGTGTCCACCTGCTCCTTTGTGACGGAGACCAGAGAGGACAAAGCAAAACCATCTGCAAAAACACAAGTACCAGATGTGCTTGGTTCTGCTGTGGTGCCACGGCTAGTGCTAGAAACCAATGCCAATGGCTGTGGCAAAGAGCTTCTGTGCACTGCAAGAGATGCCTTGGCAATCTCTGTGGACTTCAGCTTGCTAAAGAGCTCATCACAGGTCAATGTGTCATAACCTGTGGACTCCTCAATGCTGGATATCTTTACTTCCCATATGCTACGGTCAAGAGCATAGAGAAGCTTGATAGCCCTATCATGATCACTGTAAGCAAGCGTCCCGTTGGATCGCAAGTTACTCACTATTGCGTCAAAGCGAGAAAACATGGCATCTATAGATTCACCAGGTGCCTGCACAAACAGCTGATACTGTTGATTGTAGGTGCTTTGGCGCCTGGCCTTAATCTGAGTAGAGCCCTCATGAAAAACAGTGAGTGTTGTCCAGATTTCCCTAGCAGTCCTAAGGTGCTGCACCCTATCAAACTCACTTCTACTCAAACCGATGAACAATATGTTTCTTGCCTTGGAATTGGCATTATACTGATCCTTCTCAGTCTGAGAGGTGCGAGTCTCAGGGATGGAGTATTGTGAGTCCACAATCTCCCAAATTGCATTTCCTTGGCTTAACAAGTAAGCCTCCATGCGCACCTTCCAGTATGCAAAATCTGTCCCATTGAACAGAGGAATTTTACTGCCTCTATCCATGTCGCCAACAGATCACAAAACCGGTTAAGGTCAACTGGTGATCTTAACCCGCTCTGATACCAATTGTTGGACCGGAAACTGGCGACCAGAGGTGGGGTGAATGGGAGCTTTTAAAATTTCGGGCTAAAACTTAGCCTTCGGTTCAGTTCTGTCTTCTGCGGAACAGGCTTCGAACACAACCTTCGAAGGTCTGGTTTGGAGGTACTTCGACAGCTCCGAACAAAGGCTTCGCAGAAGCAAAAGTTCGAAGCCAAGAAGACTTCGCTCCACTTACAACCCTCGAAAATCTACTCTGCTAAGTCAGTGCAGGCTCCGCACACAGGGTGCTTCGAGCAGGCTTCGCACTTCACCCTTCGCAAGAGTGGACAGCCCTCTGATGACTTCGACCAAGTACATGGCAACAGCAACTGGTGCTGGGCTTCGTACACGAAGGTCTAAACGCACACACACGGACTTCGCTAAGGGCTTCGACACAAGAAGCAAAACGGGCCTTGATCAGGGCTTCGCTAGTTAACTGTGAGGACTGGCCTCAAGTTACACAGAACGAACGCGCACTGAAAACACACTTCGCACAGACACAACCTTCGCCTAGACAGGCATCGGTGCACTAAACTAGCGAGGTATGTAACGCGAGCTCAAGCAAAAAGCACAAAGAAGCAGGGCTTCGCCGCTTGAACAAGGAACACAAATATATTGAACCCTGGATGAATACAGTGAGGTATGTGGCTACAGGAGCTCAACAGTAAATGCTCAAAGTGTTAAATGTTACCTACCGAGCCCCCATATTTATAGCCCACAGTTCACCCAAAGGAAATGACTACACTACCCCTAGGGTTTACATTGATTTTGACTCTACAGAACTAAGGGGTACAAAAGGTAGTCCACCTTTATTCTGGAGGCTTCTCTGTCAGCTTTGCAGAGGGGACAGTGTCAGCCTTTTACAGAACAGACAGTGTCAGCCTTTGCAGTCTTTGACCTTCTGGAATCCTCCCTTCGCACGCGAGGGTGCGGTAGCTTCGGCGAGAAGCCTTGAGCCTGGTGGCTTTCGCTTCGCCGAAGATGACCTTTGATACAGTGATGGTTTTGAGCCGAAGCCGTCAAAGCTCCTTGGGCCTTCGCACCTAACACCTCCAGAGTGGACCACCACGGCTTCGCAGCTTCACCCAGCTCGAACTCCGTCAGTCCGTGTACCGAAGCCATGCAGGCCGAAGCACCTCAAGTCAGCCACACTTCGGAGCTAGCCTCGCTCCGAAGCCTTCCTCAATCCGAAGCCCCACCTTCGGAGTACCACCCTTCGAAGTCCCTCCTTCGTCCAAGGCCTCCGCATGAAGCATTCCATGAGCACTTCGTCGCAGTGTCTCTCCCCGAGCACACTCCTCGACGAGCCTCACCCGGACCATGCCTTCGATGCGCCTTGACTTCTGAGACCTTCGTCGGGTACCTTCGAGTGTCTCCCTCTGGAGCACACTTCAAACCCTTGCCTCCGCAGAGGACTTGTTCCAACCAACTCCGAAGTCACTCCATTCGGAGTACCTTCGAAGTGCCTCGCCTCCGAGGACTTTGTCTCGGAGTACCTTCACCCGGAGCCACGCTCCGCACTCTCTGCCTTCAACTGGCACGCCTCGACCCGAGAACCGACCCGGACCACCTTCGCAGCCACCGTGACGGAGCTCCCCGCTCCCCTGGCATCAAGCCTCCTGCTCGACCCAGGTTCACCTGCTGCGAACCTTGTCCGTCTCCTCCGAAGTCCCTGCGTACCACAAACAGGCAAACAAGTGTTTCCAGTACTCCGGAGACCTCTCCGGGTTAGCAACCTCCGGCACACACTCCGGTGTACCGCCCAAAGTACCGAACCCTTCGGTACAAACCCAATCATCGCGTACTGTCGGACCCCTCCGATGAGCACACTCCGCTGCACAGCTGCAGCAAGCAAACACCGAACACCCTTCGGTGAAACCACCTCCGAACACCCTTCGGAGGTCCAACCTCCGAACCCCCTTCGGAGGTACCCTTCGAACAGAGGGTAAAAATCCTGTCAATCACTCATCACAAAACACCGAAACCAACCCTTGGTTTCTCACTTCGGGATAAAAGGCAAGATCATCATCTTGAGGCACCTCCAGGATGACGAGGCTAGCTTGAGGCACCTCATCACTTCAGCCTAAAGATGGGCCATTTGGGTCGCCACGTCGTCAGGACGGTCTTCATTTCTTCCGGAGGGGACCTCTCGATCTAGAGAACTAAACAAGTCAGTTCGAAGCACAGTCGGATCCGCAAGAGAGGCTCCGTTGGTTCGAAGCATGGACAGAGTCTTGAGAGGGGCTTCGTATGTTCGAGGAAGAGTATTTGTTTCAGGAGTCTGAGGTGGGGGACCACAGGAAGGTCCTCCGACGTCGACGGTGTTCGAAGATCTCAACCTAGAGGTCCGAGAAGACCTCCGAAGGGGACTAGTGCCTAGGCTCCGCTTAGGAGGCATGGCTCTAGAAACAGATTGGTAGAGAATAAAATTTTTGTACTAGGTTCTCCACGGACGACGCTAATTGTTGGCGAAAAAGATTACGCTAACAGGTTTAAGAAACTAAGTGTCTGGCAAATGAAGTGTTTCTTTGAGTAAACAATTCCAAGCCTCCGAGATGGATAATAGCTTGAGATAGTTCCAAGCCTCCATTGAGGAAGAACACAAAGCCATATTGCGATCGAGAATCATCTTTATCAGTATGAAAGCTAGCTTCCGTGTAACTACTTACAATGAGGTCCTCTTCACCACCATATACTAGGAATATTTCCTCAGTCATTCTCATGTACTTGAGGATACATTTTACTACAGCCCAGTTACTTTCACCCGGGTTTGATTGGTAATACCTGCTCATAACACTTAGAGCATATGACACATCTGGGCGTGTACATAGCATGGCATACATGATGGATCCAATTGCGCAGGCATATGGGATCACACTGATCTTATCTAGCTCATCAGGTGTCGTAGCACACTGAGTCTGACTAAGAGAAATACCATGTGACATTGGCATAAAACCCTTCTTCGAATTCTGCACTTTGAACCTTTTCAAAACCTTATCAATGTACATACTTTGGCTTAATCCAATTAACCGTTTTGATCTATCACTATAGATCTTTATGGCCAAAATGTATGCTGCCTCTCCAAGATCTTTCATCGAAAAACTATTTTTTAGTCAAGTCTTGACAACATTCAACAAAGGAATGACGTTTCCGATCAACAATATGTCATCCACATATAATACCATAAACACAAGTGAGCTCCCACTAGCTTTTTGTAAACAAAAGGCATTTCTTTGTTCTTGATGAAGCCAAACCCTTTGACTACCTCAACAAAGCGAAGATTCCAACTCCGAGAAGCTTACTTCGATCCATAAATGGACTTTAGCAACTTACAAATTTTCCCAGCATTCCCTGGACCATCAAGACCTTCAGGTTGTGTCATCTACACATCCTCACTTAGGTTTCCATTTAGCAAAGACGTCTTGATATCCATTTGACATATTTCATAATCATAAAATGCGGCAATAGATAGGATGATCCAAATAAACTTAAGCATAGTGATGGGCGAAAATGTTTCATCATAATCAACACCTTGAATCTATTTGAAACATTTCTCCACCAATCGTGCCTTTTAAAAGTGAACATTTCTATCAATGTCTATCTTTTTCTTGAAGATCCATTTACACTCAATGGTTTTTACACCATCGGGTGGATCAACCAAGTTCCAAACATGGTTAACTTGCATGGACTCCAACTCGGATCCAATGGCTCCAAGCCATTTCTCAGAGTTTGTTCCCATCACTGCTTCCGCATAGGCCTTGGGCTCGTCATTCTCCAACAACAACACGTCTCGATGCCCAGTGGTCAAGAACATATACCTCTCTGGCACATGGACTACTCTCCCAGACCTTCGTGGGGATAGCGCATGTACAACAGGTTCCCCAACATTTTGCTTATCCTGTTGTTGATCAGTGGGATCTGGAATACTTTCCAACGGCCCTCGAACCTATTCAAGATGAACCATCCTCCCACTAAATCCTTTTGAGAGAAACTCTTTCTCAAGGAATACACCATTTCGAGCGACTAACACTTTTCCCTCCTCTCTATTATAGAAATAGTATCCTTGGTTTACCTATGATACCCCACAATGAAGCACTTGTCATACTTAGGACTGAGCTTGTCAGACGCCATACGTTTGACATATGGCTCACATCCCCAAATCTTTAGAAAAGAAAAACTGGGATGCCTCCTAGACCAAATCTCATATGATGTCTTCTCTACTGACTTAGATTGAACTCTATTAGTCATGGAAGTTGTGGTTTCTAGAGCGTCACCCCAAAAGGATAATGGAAGATCAGTGTGACTCATCATGGACCGCACCATGTCCAACAAAGTGTGGTTTCTGTGCTCGGACACCCCATTCCATTGAGGCGTGCCGGCTGGAGTTAGTTGTGGAACAATTCCACACTACTTCAGATGATCACTAAACTCATGGCTAAAATATTCACCCCCATGATCCGATCTTAGAAATTTAATTGTCTTGACCATATGATTTTGTACCTCATTCTGGAACTCCTTAAACTTTTCGAAGGATTTCCACTTATGCCTCATCAAGTAGACATAGCCATATCTACTAAAGTCGTCGGTAAAAGTAATAAAGTACTGAAATCCTTTCCTAGCTGTGTGACTCATTGGACCATAGACATCAGCATGTACTATGTCCAATAGCTCACTCACCCTCTAACTCTGTCCAATGAAAGGCGTCTTCGTCATTTTGCCAAGTAAGCAGGACTTGCATGTGTCATATGATTCAAAATCAAGTGACTCCGAAAGTCCATCACTATGGAGCTTTTGTACACACTTCTCATTTATATGACCCAAGCGACAATGTCAGACGTAGGTGGGATTCAAATCATGGAGTCGTTGTTTCTTAGTACTAATATTATAAACGTGTGCATCATCAAGACTCAAAATATAGAATCCATTCACCAATGGAAAAACACCATAGAGCAAGCCATTCGAAAATATTGAACAACTCTTGTTCTTTATTACGAATTCAAAACCATCTTCCTCTAAACATGAAGAAGAGATAATGTTTCTGCCAAAGGCAGGAATCAAACAATAATTATTTAAATCCAAAACTAATCCTGACGGTAGCTACATTGAATAAACGCCGACAGCCAACACTGTTGTTGGCGTAAAAGATTACGCTAACAGGTTTCTGTAGAATAGAAACTAACAAACGAAGTGTTTGCGAAGAGAACTGTTCTAAGCCTCCAAAAGGATAACAACTTAGAATAGTTCGAATGTGTGTATTGAATAACTTGTATTCGGTCCCTATTACAGGGTGAAACGGGGGGTATTTATAGGCCCAAATATTAAGGAAAAGACCTATTTACCCCTCTATTACAACCGACATAGTGGAAACTATTCGGCACCCTTGATAGGGCTAAAATGGTAAAAGACTAATCTAATGATATAAAAGATAAATCTTCCATCTTAGCTGGCAATAAAGATCTCGCAGAACCTTAGTTCGAAGAGGTACTTCGAACTAATGCCTATCTTCGTACTTCGAGCTTGACTCAGGGTATCTTCGAAGATGGACGTCTGGAAACCTTCGAATCCACTATCTGCTGTCATGCCGTTGCGGCAATAACCCCGAAGAGGAGATATTTTCCCCCAACAGTAGCCCCTCGAATACTCTTCTCCGTTTAACCTGTAATGTTAGGAGAGCAGTATACGGAAGGAAAAAATAACCAGACATAGGGGTTATTAGATTTCAATTCATCTCCGAAATGTACGAAGATAGAAACTCCGAATCAGTCTTAAGATAATTACTTTCGAACTATCTTAAAACCGACTCAGGAAGTTCAGAAGTCTTTTAGACTTAGAGGAAATAGCCGTTAGCTTTCTGTTCCTAACGGAAACTGTAGAAAGCGTTAATTTCGGAGAAAATTAACGGGCAAGAATGCGAAACGGCATGGGCTAACGGTAAAAATATAAAGTTTAGGCTATAAATAGATGGCCTAGAACTTACCCGGTTACCTTTTCACTGCTCTCTCGCAATCAAACATCTTTTGAGCCCCTTGAGTTCTTTGAGCCCTAGCCTCCATTTCCCCAAAGCAATCCGGCAACCGCAATGGTGAAGACCAAGGGATCTGGAGCTCCGTCAGCCTTGGCCCTGCAGTAGGCGGCTGCAGCAGCAGCTGCTGCAGTGTTGGCGGCGGCACCTCTGGCATCTGCAGCGACATCCATGGCGGCAGGAGGGAGAAATCCCCAAAACGTCGATGATCAAAGTCTCTGCCCGCCATCAACGAAGTATATGGACCAGTCTTTCCAACTGGGATCTTCTACCTGCAAGAGGGAATCGCTAGCAATTGCGGTAGAAGGAAAAATCAGTACCGGAGTGATGATTCGGAAGCCCGGGAAAGAACTCATTCTGTCACCAAGGCCTGGAGAAGTGGTTGTATTCGAAGCTTTCTTCGAAGCTGGCTTGGGCCTTCCTGCAGTAGACTTCCTGGCGGAGGTACTCGATCTATTCCATGTCACCCTCCCTCAATTATCTCCGAATGCAGTAGCTAGACTGGCTATCTTCGAATGGGCATTGAGAGCCGAAGGCTGTGAGGGGAGGGCAGAGATCTTCGCTGCACTGCATAGGGCTTCATGCCAGCCTAAAACCTTCGTAGGCCCCGGAGGTGAAAAAGTAGTGGTATCCTTCGGAAGCATTAATTTTAGGCTCCGGGACGAATATGCCCTGCAATTCCCTGCTAAGGCCATCAATGCAAGATGGTACACTGACTGGGTTATGATGTGGTTCTATGCCGAAGTTGGGGCGAGTAATCCTATGGCCGGACCTCTGAAAGAAATTCAATTCCGGAAAGAAGCCTTAGTGCATCTCGGCCAAGGTCAGCTCGAAGCCCGCCTCAACCTACTTCAGCGAATCAGCCGGAGGTTGAGTATGCGACACTTAGCCGAAGAGTTCCTCGGGTTACAAATTTCTCCACTGATGGCCAACTGGCCTATCGTCTTCGAAGAGGATTCGGAAGGCGGTCTCCGAAAAATTACCGTGACTTCGAGCCCTGCAGGTAACTTCGAAAACAACATGTATTATGCATATTCACTTCGAAGAAAGACTAACTTGATTTATTTATTTTTTTAGCTTCTTCAGCCCCTGTTAGTTCGGAACAAATCATAAGGGCTTCGGAGAAGATTTTGGGCGCTCCAACTCCGACCGAAAAAGAATGGAGAGTCAAGTTAGTCGGAAGTTGGGAGAGATTTAACAGAGTATGGGGAATGTTGGGAATCACTCCGCCCCCTCTGATGGATTGGGTGCCTTCGGAGAAAGGACCCAAGAAAAGGAAAGCCGAAGCTGGGGCTTCGAGCTCCGCAAAGACTCCGGTGAAGAAAGTGGCTCGGAAGCCCAGAAAACCTGCACCTCCGAGCCCAAGGACCTCAACCTCCGGTTCTAAAGAAGATGAAGGTAAACTATTAGTGAGGTTGATTGATGAAGATGCAGCTCAAAAAGATATTCATATTGAAGATACTGCAGGTATGCCGGAGTCTCGGGCTAACATTGAAGAAGTGAGAACTCCGGATGCTCAAGAAGAAGAGCAAATCGAAGCCCCTACGACTGAAGGTGAAGTCGAAGTTACAACGACTTCGGCCTTGGATGAAGGAAAAAATGTTCAAAGAGATACTCCGGCAGTTGTAGTTCTGACTCAGGATTCAGACGAAGACCTCACCTTCGATCCTCCGAGCAGTCCGATGCTCGCTCACCACCAAAATGTTGAAGGTAAACTTCGTATAATTTTCTTGTTCTTTTCTGCAACATTATACAGTGTATAATACCTTTGCTTTTGCAGAACCCTCTTCCGTGGAGGAAGTACGTCGCAAAGATCCAATTCAAGGGCCTTCGACAACTTCGGAACCGCACCCGAAAGTCGCTCAACAAGGGCCTGGAAAGGGTAAGAGACATATAGAACCTCTCCCTGCTCAAGGATCAACTTCGTCTGAATCAACAGACGAGAGTCAATCTACTGAGGGGGGCATCTACTGAAGTTCCAAGGACCTCAGCAGAACGTTCCGGAGCTTCGCCAAGCAGGGATGACCAAGAAGCTTCGGCAATGCTCCCTCTTTTAACTCCTTTTTTGGAGCAAAGAACTGGGCTTCGGACTCTGCTCAAACCTTTGGGTCGAGCCAGTCGCGAAGTCGGGGGGACAAAGCTGGTAGCTATTTTAAGCGAGGCGAAGAGTTCGGAGCTAAACGTCGCCATGGAACGAGCAGCCTACCAGGTACGGAACACCTTCGAACCAATAACAAATTATACATGAATAATTTCTTATTTCAGTTTTTTCTTTTCTTAGCAAGCGGTCTTGGCCCGTGCTGCAACTTTATCAGGCGAACGTGAAATTGCTCAGCTTCGGGAAGAAAACGAAGCTCTTCAGCGCAACTTATCTTTCTCCGAAGCTAGAGTGGTTCAAATGAATAATATGATTTCGGCAGAACGCAGGGCCAGACAAGGTTTGGAGGCTGCAAATAAGGAGCTCGAAGCAGAAAGGATCGTGCTTCGGGCGGAAATCGAAAGGGTGTGGTTGGAGCATGCTAATGCGGGGTCCGAGCTTGTCAAGCTCCAAGAGGAAGCTAGCCAACGCCTAAATCAGAAGAATACTTTAACTACGGAGAATGCTAGGCTTTCCGGAGTTCTAGAAGAAACGACTTCGAGCAAGGATGCATTAATTGAAGAAAAGCTTGAGTCCGGGAAGTAGGTCATATTGGGACTTCGTCGTCTGCAGCTGCAATGCCGGAGTGGTCTCATGTACCGATATCCTTTTCTGCGGAGGATGCAGCTGGTATTAAGTTCCCGCATGCAGATCCATTTGTTATCACTGCTCATATTGCGGGCACTGAAGTTCGAAGGGTGTTGATTGACGGAGGTAGTTCGACAGATATCATTTTTGTTCAAGCCTTCGATCAATTGTGCATTTCCAGGAAGCATCTCCTTCCAGCGGCTCGTCCTTTGCAAGGCTTCGCAGGACCTCCGCTTGATGCACTTGGCAAATAGGCCTGGAAGTTACCTTCGGAGAAGGTTTATTGGCCCGGACTGAGGAAGTAATCTTCGATGTTGTAGATGCCCCGTATGCTTACAACGTCATCTTCGGAAGAGGCATGCTAAACCAGTTCGGAGCTGTGGCGCATCACAATTATTTGTGCATGAAGATGCCCACACAAGCAGGAGTCCTTACTGTCTTCGGAGATCAAGCTATTGCTCGGAGAGCGGAATATGGTCATGGTCCCCCTCTTGATCCAAGACAAGTAAACAGTGTACAAGATAATGAAGAAATTTTTTCAGCCTCCTCCGAAGCTTCGAAGAAGTCCTTTCCGAGACCAAGTCCTGAGGGAGAAATTGCAACGAAGGTCATTGTTAAAGATGGTAAAGAGTATACATTTCAATTTGGTATAGATTTACCCCCAGAAGTTGCAATCTCCTTGGAAAAGGTGGTAGAAGAAAATTTGGATGTCTTCGCTTGGTCTGACGAAGATATCACCGGAGTCGATCGGGATATCATTGAACATAGTTTACTTGTAAACCCGAAGGCCCGACCTATTCGGCAAGGACTCTGGAAAATGTCTGCAGAAAGAGCTGCTCTAGCGAAGGACGAAGTTGAGAAATTGTTGAAGGCTGGGATTATCAGAGAAGTGGCTCACACAGAATGGTTAGCCAACCCAGTCTTCGTCAGAAAGAAGTCTTCCGGGAAATGGCGCATGTGCATTGATTTCACATCCTTGAATAAAGCATGCCCACGTGACCCCTACCCCATGCCCCGAATTGATCAATTGGTTGACTCCACCGCAGGTTCGGAGTTATTAAGCTTCCTTGACGCGTATTCTGGTTATCATCAAATATGGTTGAAGCGCGAAGATGAAATCAAGACAAGCTTCGTAACTCCTTCGGGAGTCTTCTGTTATGTAAGAATGCCCTTCGGCTTAAGAAATGCCGGGGCTACTTTTTCGAGGTTAGTTGCTAAGGCTCTAGGTCATCAATTAGGTCGCAATGTGGAGGCCTATATGGATGATATTGTAATAAAGAGTGCTTTAAAGCACCAGCATAACCTAGACTTAGTAGAAACATTCAATAGCCTTCGGGCATGTGGGATCCGTCTTAACCCTGAAAAATGTATCTTCGAAGCTAAGGCTGGAAAGTTGTTAGGGTATTTAGTTTCAAGCATGGGAATTGAAGCTAGCCCTACTCAAATAACTGCGCTACAAAAGATGGCTCCTCCGGAAAATTTAAAGCAAGTGCAAAATCTGACTGGGCGTCTGGCAGCACTTAGCAGGCTTTTATCAAGGTCTGCGGAGAGAAGCTTGCCTATATTTAAAGCATTGAAAGGGTCCGAAGATTTTGCATGGACACCGGAGTGTCAGAAAAGCTTCGAAGGTATTAAAGAATATCTCAGTAATCTTGCTACACTCACGGTGCCTACTGCGGACGAAACCCTACTCCTTTACCTTGCAGCTACAGGTTCTGCTGTCAGTGCAGTCCTTGTCAGAGAAGTGGATTTCAATGGGAAGTTGGTCCAAAATCCTGTTTATTTTGTATCCGAAGCATTATCAGGAGCGAAGACAAGATACTCCGAACTTGAGAAGTTCGTTTATGCTCTGATAATGGCTTCGAGGAAATTAAGACATTATTTTTTGGCACACAATGTAATTGTACCAACTTCGTATCCTTTAGGAGATATGCTTCGAAGTAAGGATTCCACTGGAAGGATTGGGAAGTGGGCAGTTGAGCTAGCACCCTTCGGCATATCTTTCTTGGCAAGGACAGCAATCAAATCGCAAGTTCTAGCAGATTTTGTAGCAGAATGGACTCCACCTGCAAATTTAGTTCCGGAGAAGTCAAGTGACGGAGTTTGGATTGTTTACTCCGATGGGGCCTTCCAAGCATCCGGAGCAGGCATTGGAGCAGTGCTGATTTCACCTTCAGGGCAAAGAGCAATGTACTCCGCAAGACTCAACTTTAAGTCTACCAATAATATAGCGTAGTATGAAGGAATTTTATTGGGACTCCGAAAAGCACGTGCTCTAGGGGCTACAAGAATAATTATAAAGACAGATTCTCAGATAGTAGCAGGGCACGTAGATAAAAGTTTCCAAGTTCGGCATCCATAGCTTGCAAAGTACTTAGAAGAAATCCGTAAAATCGAAGCACACTTCAAAGGTATTTCCATTCGGAGTATACCAAGAGCAGAAAATGTGCAAGCGGACATCTTAGCAAAAGCTGCAGCCGGAGCTGTGGATGTGCTTGAAGAAGCTTTCTATGAGGAACTCAATATACCTTCGGTGCCACAAATTCCTTCTGCAGAGATTCTTTGCATTCCTAGTACAGATTGGAAAAATTCAATCATGGAACTTTTACAAGGAGGAACAAATTTGCCCGAAGAGCCACAACTGTCAAGATTAAAGCTTAGAGCCAGAAATTATCAAATAATCAATGGTATTTTATACAAGGCCGGAGTATGTTCCCCTCTACTCCAATGTATATCTCAAGCCGAAGGCCAGGAAATTCTTCGAGAAATTCATGAAGGCCTTTGTGGTAGCCATTTAGCCCCTAGAGCTTTGGCAGGATAAACACTTCGCCAGGGGCTTTATTGGCCTACAATAAGAGCTGATGCGGAGAGCTTAGTCCGCACTTGTCAAGGATGCCAGTGGATGGGTTGACGGAGTCATCGCCCACCAACAGCTCTTCAAGTCATTGCTCCGGTATGGCCTATGGCCAGATGGGGTATGGATTTAATTGGTCCCTTTCCAGTAGCCAAGGGAAATCTGAAGTTCGCAGTGGTAGCTATTGAATATTTTTCTAAGTGGGTGGAAGCAGAACCCTTAACGGCTATCACTTCGAACAATGTACAGAAATTCTTCTGGAAGAACATCATTTGCCGGTTCGGAGTGCCTAGATACCTCACAGTTGATAATGGAACACAGTTCGACGCAGAACCCTTCAGGAAGTTTTGCGAAGATCTAGGTATTCAGTTATGTTTTGCTGCAGTGAGACATCCTCAGTCTAATGGAGCCGTAGAGCGAGCCAATGGAAATATTTTATCAGGGCTAAATAGAAGAATAGTAGGATTAGCAAAGGGACTGTGGACCGAAGAGCTTCCGAAGATTTTGTGGTCCATTCGGACTACGCAAACAAGGTCCACAGGTTTTACTCCGTTCAGACTACTATTCAGAGATGAAGCTATGACTCCAACGGAGCTCAAAGGAGGATCATTTCGCAGCACCGAACCGGACATTGAAGAAGAACGACAAGCTTCGTTAGATTTATCAGAAGAAACAAGACTTCGAGCTGTAGCAAATTTATCAAAGTATCATCAGCAGACGAAGGCTTGGGTTGACCCGAAGGTTAAGCTCAATGAACTAAGACCGGGTCATCTTGTTCTACGAAGCATTATAGCACCAGGGAAGTTAGGGAATAAATGGGAAGGTCCATACCTAATTGTCCGTTCAGGGCGCCCTGGCTCCTTTAAGTTAGCTAATTTAGAAGGTGAAGAGTTAGCACATACTTGGCATGCGGAGCACCTAAAGCGATACTTCGCATAAGGGCTCCTTGTAATTCGCTTGTAATCATCTTCTAAATTAATAAAGCATATGATCCTGATAGTGCCTTCCCCTCATAGACTTCCAGCTTCCGAGTGGACGCACTGGAACCGCGGGGTCGACCGAGAGGGAAGTGTCATGAAGCTGGGTTGTATTTTCAGACTTCGAACCTGCAAGTTCGAAGCTTCCGACGTGGGGGCTGACATAATCCGGAGTCCAAGCCACCGGCTTGTAGGCATCCGTAAAAGAGCCCAAAACCACATCATACGGAGTCCAAGCCATTGGCTGGTAGACTTCCGTAAAAAGAGCCGAAGGTGGCCAAAACCTGCGGAGTCCAAGCCATTGGCTGGTAGACTTCCGTAAAAAGAGCCGAAGGTGGCCAAAACCTGCGAAGTCCAAGCCATTGGCTGGTAGACTTCCGCAAAAAGAGCCGAAGGTGGCCAAAATATACGGAGTCCAAGCCATTGGCTGGTAGACATCCGTAAAAAGAGTCCAAAGAGACCATTGCAAACTCCGAACCATTGGTTCGACAGAGATCGCAAAAATAAGCCGAAGGTGGCTAAAGCAAAACAGAATTTGAGCCATGAGCTTCGAATGTCTGTTAACACAGTCCAAAGTGACAAATTATCTAAGATACTAAAGTATCTTGAAAGTTATCTCAAGTGATTTCTTTCATAAAACAAAGGTACTAAATTGCCATTCTTCCGACAGCAAATAGTCGAAGACATTTTATAAGATTTTAAAAGATCTTTAAATTGCAGAGGGGCTCCGAACCCCCAAAAAATTGTACTCCGAAGTTTTTTCTTTGCGCATAACAATCTTTGAATACATTTCGAAGTTGCTTATACCCAAAGAGGGGCTAGTAAATATGGAGACAATTTTAAATCGGTATTCATTATTCAAACAAATATGTTTACAGATTACATTATGAAAAATTGGTATCTATACCAAGAAGGAATCGAAGACCTCTTCGGTCCCTAGAGCTAGGGGTGGAACGACTAGTTCCAGCACCGGGAGTTCTAACAACTTTGCGTTTAACTCTCTTGCCCCCCTTCGAAGCTCTAAAATCTTTCTGTTCTTGCTGAAGCTCGACCCAAGTTCGAAGCCATTCGGAGCTTCTTTCCCAGCTTCTAAGATCTTCAGATCTTTTATTTTGAACTTCATCTTCGTCTTCAGACCAAATAGTGTCTTCAGAAGACGAAGTGTTTACGTTAACCTCTTTTTCTTCCTCTTTAATATAAGACAATACATCTTTGATTACTTCGGGCGCAATTACGCCGGAGTCATCTCGAGGAATTAGAAATCGAGGACGCTTGTAAGTCTTTAGAAGTTCGAAGGTGTTCCATAATGAGAGAAGTTCGTCGTTAATATCTAACACTTCGATATCTTCCGTATGAGACAAAGCCTAAAAATATGATAAACAAATTTTCATTGATAAATGTTCATAAGCATGAAGCTTTACATAGTAAAAAATCCTAAATTATTCCTAAACCTGCGGGTTCGGAGGAGGCTGACTACTTGAAGCTTGGTTCCGAACTTGCTTTTGGCGTTGACCTTCGTCAATCCAAGCCTTGATCGCAGTGCGACCTTCGGCTCTCCATGAAGCTTGGAAGGCCTTCTAGGCAGCGGTCACGCCTTCGGAAGGAGTCAGAAGCCGCTCGTCGTCGAAGGTAATAGGGCCCTCTGCGCTCGGAGTGATTGTTCGGCCCAAGTCCTCGTAGTAACGAAGTAGTCCGATGGCAGACACTTGTCCGGAGAGTTCTCCGTAACGAATGCCCGTCGTCTTCATTTGCTTCGCTGCTCCTTGGATCCTTTTTAACCGGCGCAGCAGAGTGACGTTGTCATCTGAAGGAAGTGATCCAGTAGTACCGAAGTACTCCAGAACACCTAGCATCTGTTCTATGACCTTCGTAGCTACCTTCTCAGACTTAAGCTTTTCTTCAATTAATGCATCCTTGCTCGAAGTCGTTTCTTCTAGAACTCCGGAAAGCCTAGCATTCTCCGTAGTTAAAGTATTCTTCTGATTTAGGAGTTGGCTAGCTTCCTCTTGGAGCTTGACAAGCTCGAACCCCGCATTAGCATGCTCCAACCGCACCCTTTCGATTTCTGCCCGAAGCACGATCCTTTCTGCTTCGAGCTCCTTATTTGTAGCATCCAAACCTTGTCTGGCCCTGCATTCTGCCGAAATCATATTATTCATTTGAACCACTCTAGCTTCGGAGAAAGATAAGTTGCGCTGAAGAGCTTCGTTTTCTTCCCGAAGCTGAGAAATTTCACGTTCGCCTGATAAAGTTGCAGCACGGGCCAAGACCGCTTGCTAAGAAAAGAAAAAACTGAAATAAGAAATTATTCATGTATAATTTGTTATTGGTTCGAAGGTGTTCCGTACCTGGTAGGCTACTCGTTCCATGGCGACGTTTAGCTCCGAACTCTTCGCCTCGCTTAAAATAGCTACCAGCTCTGTCCCCCCGACTTCGCGACTGGCTCGACCCAAAGGTTTGAGCAGATTCCGAAGCCCAGTTCTTTGCTCCAAAAAAGGAGTTAAAAGAGGGAGCATTGCCGAAGCTTCTTGGTCATCCCTGCTTGGCGAAGCTCCGGAACGTTCTGCTGAGGTCCTTGGAACTTCAGTAGATGGCCCCCCCTCAGTAGATTTACTCTCGTCTGTTAATTCAAACGAAGTTGATCCTTGAGCAGGGAGAGGTTCTATATGTCTTTTACCCTTTCCAGGCCCTTTTTGAGCGACTTCCGGGTGCGGTTCCGAAGTTGTCGAAGGCCCTTGAATTGGATCTTCGCAACGTACTTCTTCCACGGAAGAGGGTTCTGCAAAAGCAAAGGTATTATACACTGTATAATGTTGCAGAAAAGAAAAAGAAAATTATACGAAGTTTACCTTCAAAATTTTGGTGGTGAGCGAGCATCGGACTGCTCGGAGGATCGAAGGTGAGGTCTTTGTCTGAATCTAGAGTCAGAACTTCAACTGCCGGAGTATCTCTTTGAACATTTTTTCCTTCATCCAAGGCCGAAGTCGCAGTAACTTCGACTTCACCTTCAGTCGTAGGGGCTTCGATTTGCTCTTCTTCTTGAGCATCCGGAGTTCTCACTTCTTCAATGTTAGCCTGAGACTCCGGCATACCTGCAGTATCTTCAATATGAATATCTTTTTGAGCTGCATCTTCATCAATCAACCTCACTAATAGTTTACCTTCATCTTCTTTAGAACCGGAGGTTGAGGTTCTTGGGCTCGGAGGTGCAGGTTTTCTGGGCTTCCGAGCCACTTTCTTCACCGGAGTCTTTGCGGAGCTCGAAGCCCCAGCTTCGGCTTTCCTTTTCTTGGGTCCTTTCTCCGAAGGCACCCAATCCATCAGAGGGGGCGGAGTGATTCCCAACATTCCCCATACTCTGTTAAATCTCTCCCAACTTCCGACTAACTTGACTCTCCATTCTTTTTCGGTCGGAGTTGGAGCGCCCAAAATCTTCTCCGAAGCCCTTATGATTTGTTCCGAAGTAACAGGGGCTGAAGAAGCTAAATAAATAAATAAATCAAGTTAGTCTTTCTTCAAAGTGAATATGCATAATACATGTTGTTTTCGAAGTTACCTGCAGGGCTCAAAGTCACGGTAATTTTTCGGAGACCGCCTTCCGAATCCTCTTCGAAGACGATAGGCCAGTTGGCCATCAGTGGAGAAATTTGTAACCCGAGGAACTCTTCGGCTAAGTCTCGCATACTCAACCTCTAGGCTGATTCGCTGAAGTAGGTTGAGGCGGGCTTCGAGCTGACCTTGGCCGGGATGCACTAAGGCTTCTTTCCGGAATTGAATTTCTTTCAGAGGTCCGGCCAGAGGATTACTCGCCCCAACTTCGGCATAGAACCACCTCATAACCCAGTCAGTGTACCATCTTGCATTGATGGCCTTAGCAGGGAATTGCAGGGCATATTCGTCCCGGAGGCTAAAATTAATGCTTCCGAAGGATACCACTACTTTTTCACCTCCGGGGCCTACGAAGGTTTTAGGCTGGCATGAAGCCCTATGCAGTGCAGCGAAGATCTCTACCCTCCCCTCACAGCCTTCGGCTCTCAATGCCCATTCGAAGATAGCCAGTCTAGCTACTGCATTCGGAGATAATTTAGGGAGGGTGACATGGAATAGATCGAGTACCTCCACCAGCAAGTCTACTGCAAGAAGGCCCAAGCCAGCTTCGAAGAAAGCTTCGAATACAACCACTTCTCCAGGCCTTGGTGACGGAATGAGTTCTTTCCCGGGCTTCCGAATCATCACTCCGGTACTGATTTTTCCTTCTACCACAATTGCTAGCGATTCCCTCTTGCAGGTAGAAGATCCCAGTTGGAAAGACTGGTCCAGATACTTCGTTGATGGCGGGCAGAGACTTTGATCATCGACGTTTTGGGGATTTCTCCCTCCTGCCGCCATGGATGTCGCTGCAGATGCCAGAGGTGCCGCCGCCAACGCTGCAGCCGCTGCTGCTGCAGCCGCCTGCTGCCGGGCCAAGGCTGACGGATCTCCAGATCCCTTGGTCTTCACCATTGCGGTCGCCGGATTGCTTTGGGGAAATGGAGGCTAGGGCTCAAAGAACTCAAGGGGCTCAAAAGATGTTTGATTGCGAGAGAGAAGTGAAAAGGTAACCGGGTAAGTTCTAGGCCATCTATTTATAGCCTAAACTTTATATTTTTACCGTTAGCCCATGCCGTTTCGCATTCCTGCCCGTTACTTTTCTCCGAAATTAACGCTTTCTACAGTTTCCGTTAGGAACAGAAAGCTAACGGCTATTTCCTCTAAGTCTAAAAGACTTCCGAACTTCCTGAGTCGGTTCTAAGATAGTTCGAAAGTAATTATCTTAAGACTGATTCGGAGTTTCTATCTTCGTACATTTCGGAGATGAATTGAAATCTAATAACCCCTATGTCTGGTTATTTTTTCCTTCCGTATACTGCTCTCCTAACATTACAGGTTAAACGGAGAAGAGTATTCGAGGGGCTACTGTTGGGGGAAAATATCTCCTCTTCGGGGTTATTGCCGCAACGGCATGACAGCAGGTAGTGGATTCGAAGGTTTCCAGACGTCCATCTTCGAAGATACCCTGAGTCAAGCTCGAAGTACGAAGATAGGCATTAGTTCGAAGTACCTCTTCGAACTAAGGTTCTGCGAGATCTTTATTGCCAGCTAAGATGGAAGATTTATCTTTTATATCATTAGATTAGTCTTTTACCATTTTAGCCCTATCAAGGGTACCGAATAGTTTCCACTATGTCGGTTGTAATAGAGGGGTAAATAGGTCTTTTCCTTAATATTTGGGCCTATAAATACCCCCGTTTCACCCTGTAATAGGGACCGAATACAAGTTATTCAATACACACATTCGAACTATTCTAAGTTGTTATCCTTTCGGAGGCTTAGAACAGTTCTCTTCGCAAACAATTGGTTTGTTAGTTTCTATTCTACAGAAACCTGTTAGCGTAATCTTTTACGCCAACAGCAGTGTTGGCTGTCGGCGTTTATTCAATGTATCTACCGTCAGGATTAGTTTTGGATTTAAATAATTATTGTTTCATTCCTGCCTTAGGCAGAAACATTATCTCTTCTTCATGTTTAGAGGAAGATGGTTTTGAATTCGTAATAAAGAACAAGAGTTGTTCAATATTTTCGAATGGCTTGCTCTATGGTGTTTTTCCATTGGTGAATGGATTCTATATTTTGAGTCTTGATGATGCACACGTTTATAATATTAGTACTAAGAAACAACGACTCCATGATTTGAATCCCACCTACGTCCGACATTGTCATTTGGGTCATATAAATGAGAAGTGTGTACAAAAGCTCCATAGTGATGGAATTTCGGAGTCACTTGATTTTGAATCATATGACACATGCAAGTCCTGCTTACTTGGCAAAATGACGAAGACGCCTTTCATTGGACAGAGTTAGAGGGTGAGTGAGCTATTGGACATAGTACATGCTGATGTCTGTGGTCCAATGAGTCACACAGCTAGGAAAGGATTTCAGTACTTTATTACTTTTACCGACGACTTTAGTAGATATGGCTATGTCTACATGATGAGGCATAAGTGGAAATCCTTCGAAAAGTTTAAGGAGTTCCAGAATGAGGTACAAAATAATATGGTCAAGACAATTAAATTTCTAAGATCGGATCATGGGGGTGAATATTTTAGCCATGAGTTTAGTGATCATCTGAAGTAGTGTGGAATTGTTCCACAACTAACTCCAGCCGGCACGCCTCAATGGAATGGGGTGTCCGAGCACAGAAACCACACTTTGTTGGACATGGTGCGGTCCATGATGAGTCACACTGATCTTCCATTATCCTTTTGGGGTTACGCTCTAGAAACCACAACTTCCATGACTAATAGAGTTCAATCTAAGTCAGTAGAGAAGACGTCATATGAGATTTGGTCTAGGAGGCATCCCAGTTTTTCTTTTCTAAAGATTTGGGGATGTGAGCCATATGTCAAACGTATGGCGTCTGACAAGCTCAGTCCTAAGTATGACAAGTGCTTCATTGTGGGGTATCATAGGTAAACCAAGGATACTATTTCTATAATAGAGAGGAGGGAAAAGTGTTAGTCGCTCGAAATGGTGTATTCCTTGAGAAAGAGTTTCTCTCAAAAGGATTTAGTGGGAGGATGGTTCATCTTGAATAGGTTCGAGGGCCGTTGGAAAGTATTCCAGATCCCACTGATCAACAATACGATAAGCAAAATGTTGGGGAACCTGTTGTACATGCGCTATCCCCACGAAGGTCTGGGAGAGTAGTCCATGTGCCAGAGAGGTATATGTTCTTGACCACTGGGCATCGAGACGTGTTGTTGTTGGAGAATGACGAGCCCAAGGCCTATGCGGAAGCAGTGATGGGAACAAACTCTGAGAAATGGCTTGGAGCCATTGGATCCGAGTTGGAGTCCATGCAAGTTAACCAAGTTTGGAACTTGGTTGATCCACTCGATGGTGTAAAAACCATTGAGTGTAAATGGATCATCAAGAAAAAGATAGACATTGATAGAAATGTTCACTTTTAAAAGGCACGATTGGTGGAGAAATGTTTCAAATAGATTCAAGGTGTTGATTATGATGAAACATTTTCGCCCATCACTATGCTCAAGTTTATTTGGATCATCCTATCTATTGCCGCATTTTATGATTATGAGATATGTCAAATGGATATCAAGACGTCTTTGCTGAATGGAAACCTAAGTGAGGATGTGTAGATGACACAACCTGAAGGTCTTGATGGTCCGGGGAATGCTGGGAAAATTTGTAAGTTGCTAAAGTCCATTTATGGATCGAAGCAAGCTTCTCGGAGTTGGAATCTTCGCTTTGTTGAGGTAGTCAAAGGGTTTGGCTTCATCAAGAACAAAGAAATGCCTTTTGTTTACAAAAAGCTAGTGGGAGCTCACTTGTGTTTATGGTATTATATGTGGATGACATATTGTTGATCGGAAACGTCATTCCTTTGTTGAATGTTGTCAAGACTTGACTAAAAAATAGTTTTTCGATGAAAGATCTTGGAGAGGCAGCATACATTCTGGCCATAAAGATCTATAGTGATAGATCAAAACGTTTAATTGGATTAAGCCAAAGTATGTACATTGATAAGGTTTTGAAAAGGTTCAAAGTGCAGAATTCGAAGAAGGGTTTTCTGCCAATGTCACATGGTATTTCTCTTAGTCAGACTCAGTGTGCTACGACACCTGATGAGCTAGATAAGATCAGTGTGATCCCATATGCCTGCGCAATTGGATCCATCATGTATGCCATGCTATGTACACGCCCAGATGTGTCATATGCTCTAAGTTTTATGAGCAGGTATTACCAATCAAACCCGGGTGAAAGTAACTGGGCTGTAGTAAAAAGTATCCTCAAGTACATGAGAATGACTGAGGAAATATTCCTGGTATATGGTGGTGAAGAGGACCTCATTGTAAGTAGTTACACGGAAGCTAGCTTTCATACTGATAAAGATGATTCTCGATCGCAATATGGCTTTGTGTTCTTCCTCAATGGAGGCTTGGAACTATCTCAAGCTATTATCCATCTCGGAGGCTTGGAATAGTTTACTCAAAGAAACACTTCGTTTGTCAGACACTTAGTTTCTTAAACCTGTTAGCGTAATCTTTTTCGCCAACAATTGGCGCCGTCCGTGGAGAACCTAGTACAAAAATTTTATTCTCTACCAATCTGTTTCTAGAGCCATGCCTCCTAAGCGGAGCCTAGGCACTAGTCCCCTTCGGAGGTCTTCTCGGACCTCTAGGTTGAGATCTTCGAACACCGTCGATGCCGGAGGACCTTCCGTGGTCCCCCCACCTCAAACTCCTGAAACAAATACTCTTCCTCGAACATACGAAGCCCCTCTCAAGACTCTGTCCATGCTTCGAACCAACGGAGCCTCTCTTGCGGATCCGACTGTGCTTCGAACTGACTTATTTAGTTCTCAAGATCGAGAGGTCCCCTCCGGAAGAAATGAAGACCGTCCTGACGACGTGGCGACCCAAATGGCCCGTCTTCAGGCCGAAGTGATGAGGTGCCTCAAGCTAGCCTCGTCATCCTGGAGGTGCCTCAAGATGATGATCTTGCCTTTTATCCCGAAGCCTATGAGATTCAAAGAAGCATTGAGAATGCTTCTTTTGATGATGAATCTCCGTTACATCTAGACTTGCAGAAGGTGCGCTTCGACCGTAAGTTCAGAACTTCGAAGCTTTGTAAGTACTCTGGAGAGGAAGATCCAGGAGAATTTTCCTTCTCGTATGCTTTAGCAATCAAGGCTAGCGGAGGGGTTAGAGATACAATGGCGAAATGCTCCCCCCTTGCGCTCGAAAGAGTCGCTCTACGTTGGTTCTGGTCTTTGAAACCAGGATCAATTAAATCTTGGGAGCAGTTGAGAAAGAAGTTCATAAATAACTTCCAAGGGACCTTCATGTCCCCTATGTCCACCGGGAGTCTTTTTCAGGTGAAGCAGCAACCTAGAGAAACTTTACGGAAATATTTCAAGCGTTGTGCTCATACTAAGTCTCAAATAAAGGGGTTGTCCACATCATCCATCGTTGATGCGGCGTGCGAATGTGTTACAAATGCAGGCCTCCTCGATAAACTTCATCGGAAGAATATATCTTCAATAGCACAACTGATGGCCTATTTTGAAGAATATGCTAGGTCTAAAGAAGGATGGCTTCGAAGAACCACTTTTCCTTCATCGACATTCCTCCAAGAAGTCAAGATTGAGCCGAAGCCCCCAAGTTGTTCACAAGTCTCCCTCTTCGAGAATAATCGCAATGATAGCTGAAGAGGGTGAAAGAATCCTCATTCTGATGTATTGAACATTGCTCCTTGTTCGTCGAAATCCCCCCTAAGAATCCACAACCTTCGGGAAGCAAGGTCAGCGGCTGGAGGCTGCCAGGGATGTCGGCTGGCAAAGGCCAAGCCTTCTTCTGCTATGTCCACGGTGAGAACCAAAGCCATGCTACCGATGCATGTAAGTCTATAGTAGCCTTGAGGAGCGAGTACCTCGAAAGGAGCTCTTGTCGAAGCACTACTGACCAAGCCCCTCTTGAGGCACATCCAGAGCTGGTACAGACCATCAGACGTGTAGACAACTTCGAAGCCCCAAGACAACCTTCGGTGGCTACTTTTATGCCACCTCCGAAGCAAGAATATTCATAAGACCACGACAAAAGGGTGGTTCTTCCCATCTCCGGAGGAGGAACCCTAGGCAGTATGTCAAAAAGGCAAAGGATGGAGTATGTTCACAAAGTAGGGCATATTGGGACTTCTTCGTCGGCTGCTGAAATGCCTGAGTGGTCTCACGTGCCTATATCTTTCTCCACAGCCGATGAAGTGGGTATAAAATTTCCTCATGCGGACCCTCTTGTTATCACTACTGATATTACTGGAATGGAAGTCCGGAAAGTGCTGGTTGATGGTGGAAGCTCCACGGATATTATCTTTGTTTAGGTCTTCGACTAGCTATGTATCCCACGAAAACATTTCCTCCCATCAGCCCATCCTCTTCAAGGCTTCGCAGGACCTCCTCTCGATGCCCTCAGCCAAAAAGGCCTCGAGGTTGCCTTCGGAGAGGGCTCCTGGCTAGAAGGGAGGTGGTGATTTTCGACATAGTTGATGCCCCTATACCTATAATGTCATCTTCAGAAGGGGCATGTTAAATCAATTTGGAGCCATGGCGCATCATAATAATCTATGCCTAAATATGCCCACACAAGGAGGAGTGCTTACAGTCTTCGGTGACCAAGCTGCAGCATGAAGGGCAGAATACGAAAAAGGTCCACCTCTTGATCCTAGACAAATAAATAATGAGCAAGACCATTTGAAAGATATCCTTGTGTTAAGTGAATTCTCGAAGATATCCTCCCCTAGGCCAAGCCCCGAAGGAGAAATTGTGACAAAGATCATTATCAAGGATGGCAAATACTATCCCATCCAGTTTGGCAAGGAATTGTCTTCGGAAATTTCTACTTCACTAGAAGAAGTAGTTAGAGAAAATTTGGATGTATTTGCTTGGTCTGATGAAGATATTCCTGGATTTGACCGAAGTATCATTGAGCACAACCTACTCGTCAACCTAAGGGTTCGACCTGTTCACTAGGGGATCCGCAAATTATCAATAGAGAGGGCAAAACTTGCTAAAGAAAAAGTGGAAAAATTGTTGAAGGCCGGGATCATTAGAGAAGTTTCTTAGATGGAGTTGTTAGCCAACCCGGTCTTCGTCAAGAAAAAGGTCTCCGGCAAGTGGTGTATGTGCATTGACTTCACATCCCTGAATAAAGCATGCCCACGTGACCCCTACCCCATGCCCCGCATTGATCAATTAGTCGACTCCACTGCTGGCTCCGAGCTCTTGAGCTTCCTCGACGCATACTCCGGATATCATCAAATATGGTTAAAATGTGAAGATGAAGCCAAGACAAGCTTTGTAACTACTTCAGGAGTCTTTTGCTATGTAAGAATGCCCTTCGGCTTAAGAAATGCCCGGGCAACTTTTTCAAGATTAATTAGTAAAGCTCTAGGTCACTAAATAAGTCGTAATGTCGAAGACTATATGGATGACATTGTAATAAAAATGCTTTAAAGCACCAGCATAGTCTAGTCTTAGCAGAAACCTTTGAGTGCCTGCGAGCATATGGAGTTCGCCTCAACCCTGTAAAATGTATCTTTGGGGCTCAAGCTGGGAAATTGTTAGGGTATTTAGTTTCTAGTAGGGGATCGAAGATAGCCTAAATCAAATAAGTGCACTGCAGAGAATGGCTCCGCTGGAAAATTTGAAGAAAGTTCGGAAGCTTGTCGGACGCATCACAGCCCTTATCAGATTTTTGGCAAGGTCCGCAGAGCGGAGCCCCCCAATATTCAAAGACTTGAAAGGGTCCGAAGATTTTGCATGGACACCAGAATTCTAGAAGATTTTGCATGGACACTCATTGTGCCCATTGCAGATGAAACTCTTCTCCTCTATCTTGCAGCTACGGGCTCTGCTGTTAGTGTGGTCCTTGTTCGAGAAATAGATTTCAATGGGAAGTTGGTACAAAATCTAGTATATTTTGTATCAGAAGCCTTATCTGGAGCAAAAACGAGATACTCGGAGTTGGAAATATTCACTTATGCTCTAGTGATGGCTTCGAGGAAATTACGATATTTTTTTTGGCACATAATGTAATTGTACCAACTTCTTATCCTCTGGGAGATATGCTCTGAAGCAAGGGATCTACAGGGAGAATTGGAAAATGGGTCGTTGAGCTGGCACCTTTTGGCATCTCCTTTGTAGCAAGAACAACAATCAAGTCACAGGTGGTTGTTGATTTTGTAGGAGAATGGACTCTGTCTGCAGTATGGGCTCCGGAAGAATCAAGTGAAGGAATATGGACCATATACTCCGATGGAGCTTTACAAGCATCTAGAGTAGGTGTTGGAGCAATGATAATTTCACCTTCAGGACAGAAAGAAATGTACTCTGCAAGGCTCAACTTTAAGTCCACCAATAATATTATGGAGTATGAAGGAATTTTGCTAGGTCTTCGCAAGGCACTTGCCCTTGGTGCTACAAGAGTTGTTATAAAAATAGATTCCCAAATTATAGCAGGGCACGTTGATAAAAGTTTCCAAGTTCGGCATCCGCAACTTGCTAAATATCTATAAGAAATCTGCAAGATTGAAGCAGCATTTAAAGGGATCTCTGTTCGAAGAATCCCAAGAGCTGACAATGCACAAGTTGATATCTTGGAAAAAGCTAAAACCGGATCCATAGATATTCCGGAAGGGGCTTTTTATGAAGAACTTGCCTCCCCTTCGGTGCCCCAACTCCCTCCTGCGGAGGTCCTATGCATACTAAACACCAATTGGCGGAGTTCAATTATGGAATTATTGCAAGGTAAAGCTAATTTGCCCGAAGGCCCAAAGCTATCAAGATTGTAGTTAAGAATCCAAAATTATCATATTATCAACGGTATTTTATACAAGGCAGAGTATGTTCTCCCCTACTCCGATGTATTTCTCAAGTCGAAGGACAAGATATACTCCAAGAAATTCATGCAGGCCTTTGTGGTAGCCATCTTGCCCCTCGAGCCATAGCAGGGAAAACACTTCGCCAGGGGCTTTATTGGCCTACAATAGTAGCTGATGCAGAGGCCTTGGTCCGCACATGCTAAGGTTGTCAATGGATGGGAAGATGGAGTCATCGTCCACCAACACATCTTCTAGTTATTGCTCCGCTGTGGCCAATGGCCCGGTGGGTATGGATCTCATTGGCCCCTTCCCAATGGAAAAAGACAATTTAAAATTTGCAGTGGTAGCAATCAAATAGTTTTCTAAGTGAGTCCAAGCAGAACCCCTTACAACTATCACTTCAAAGAATGTACAGAAATTTTTCTGGCAGAATATTATTTGTAGGTTCGGAGTGCCTCGGTAGCTGACAATCGACAATGGCACTCAATTTGATGTTGAACCCTTCAGAGAGTTCTGCGATGGTCTTGGCATTGAAATGTGTTTTGCATATGTCCATTGTCCTCAATCTAACGGAGCCATCGAGCAAGCTAATGGTAATATTTTATCAGGCCTGAATCGAAGAATAGTAGTATTAGCAAAGGGGCTATGGACCGAAGAACTCCCAAAGATTTTTTGGTCCATTCGGACCACTCAAGCAAGGTCCACAGGTTTCACCCCATTCAGGTTACTATTCAGAGATGAACCCATGATGCCGATAGAGCTTAAGGGAGGATCCCTTCGTACCATTGAACCTGAAACAGAAAATGAAAGACAGGTTTCGCTGGACCCAACTGAAGAAACAAGGTTTTGAGTTGTTACTAACCTGACAAAGTATCAACATCAGATGAAGACTTGGTATGATCCGAAGATTAAACTTAATGAACATAAACCGCCTGGTCATTTAGTACTATGAAGCATTATCGCTCCGAGGAAATTAGGAAATAAGTGGGAAGGACCATATATCATCCTTCATTCAGGACGACTCAAATCTTTTAAATACGCTAATTTAGAAGGTGAAGAATTAAAACATGCATGGCATGTGGAGCACCTCAAGCGATACTTCACATAGGGGCTCCTTCTAATCATTTGTAAACACTCTCTAAATGAATAAAGCTCATGGTTCGCGTAATGCCTACTTCTCAAGATGACTCCTACTCCTAGTGGACGCACTAGGAGGATGGAGCTCGAAGCATCCGTCAAGGTGGGAAAGTTACATGAAAAACAGATTCCAAGCCACCGGCTTGATAGCATCCATAAAAAGAGTCCAAAGAGACCAAATGCTATGGATTCCGAGCAATTAGCTTGAAAGCATCCGTAAAAACAGTCGAAGGAGACCACAGAAAGCGGATTCTGAGCCACCGGCTTGATAGCATCCGTAAAAAGAGTCCAAAGAGACTAAATGTTGGGGGAAAATATTTCATCTTCAGGGTTATTGCAGTAACAGGACAAAGGCTTGTGATTAAGTCAAAGATTTCCAGTATATAACTCCGGGGATGCATTGAATCAAGTTCGGAGTATGATGACGGACTCTAGTTCGGAGTATATCTTCGAACTTAGATTCTTCCGAGAGTTTCTTTGCCAGCTAAGATAGAAGACTTATCTTCTTTCTCATTAGATTATTCTTTTACCATTTTAGCCCTATTAAGGGTACCGAATAGTTTCCACTATGTCAGTCGTAATAAAGGGGTAAAAGGGTCTTTTCCTTAATGTTTCGGCCTATAAATACCCCCCGTTTTACCCTGTAATACGGACCGAATACAAGTTATTTAATACACACTTTCGAACTATTTTAAGCTATTATCCTTTCGGAGGCTTGGAATAGTTTACTTCGCAAACACTTCGTTTGTTAGTTTCTAATCTTCAGAAACCTGTTAGCGTAATCTTTTACGCCAACACTAAATGATATGGACTCTGAGCAATTAGCTTGAAAACGTCCGTGAAAAGAGTCCAAAGTGACCATTATAATTTGATTCTAATACATCCGAAAAAGATTCTGAAGCTACCACATACGAAAAAGAGTACTAAGCTACCATTTTCAGACTCTGGACCAATAAGGTCGAAGGCATTTTTGAGATCCCTGGCGACCATCTATTTGAATTTTGGACTGCGAGTCCTTAGTTCCTCTTTTACATATCAGGGGCTCCAAGCCACTGAAAATAAAATTATTGAAATTTTACTCTTAACTAGCATCGTGATCGTTCTGCGTAACCACCTTAGATCGAAATTCGAAGATGCTTACCCCCAAAAGAGGGGCAGGGAGATAATGAGACAATTTTGAAGCATTCTAGTTTATATTACTCAATAGATTATATTACATTAAGAAAAAACTATATCTAAGCCAAGGAGGAAGCGAAGACCCCTTCGATCCCCAGAGTTGGATTCAGAGTTGGCTCGACTTCGAAGACGATTCATCCCAGAACCTGGAGTCTTCAAAACTTTACGCTTAACTCTTTTCCCCTTCTTTGAAGCACGGAAATCCCTTTGCTCTTGTTGAAGCTCGGCCTAGGTCAGAAGTCATTCAGGGCTTCTCTCCACTTGCTCCTCATCGTGGCTTTCCTGAGGAATTGAAAATCGGGGATGCTTGTGAGGCCTTAAGGCTTCGAAGGTATCCCATTATAGGTAGATCTCTTCATTAACCTCTAACACTTCGAGCTCATCCAAAAAAGGTTGGGAAGCCTAAAAACATTTCCAAATAAGTATTTTCATTCAAAAGAGAACAAAAACATAAGTTTTTTACATAGGCGGAGCCCTAAGGAGAACTAAACCTTTAGGTCCGAAGGAGGTTTGCTGCTCGAAGGTTGTGCCCACACTTGCTTTTGACGAAGACCTTCATCGATCCATGCCTTCATGGCTGACCGGCCTTCAGCTCTCCAGGATGGCTGAAAAGCCTCCCAAGCTGCGACCACGTCAGGCGAAGGGGTCAACAGTTAGTCAACGCCAAAGTTAGCGGGGGCTGCTTCGGGCTCCGATGAAACAGATAATCCGATGTCTTTGTAGTAACGAAGCACTCTGAGAGCGGCTACTTTGCCGGAGATCTCTTTGTACCGAGTACTCGCAGTCTTCATTGTCTTTGCTGCTGCTTGGATCATCTTCATCTTTTGCAGCAGGGAGTTGTTGGCAGCTGACAAGGTGCAATAAGTGCCAAAGTATTCCAGAACACCCCGAAGGGCTTCCATGGTCTCGGAGGCCCACTCTCACACTTTATCTTTTCTATAGCCAATGCCTTATTTGACTTAGTTAGCTCGCACATCAAAGAGGAGAGTTTCGTTGTCTCTGTCATTAGGAAAATTTTCTGTCTAAGCAATTTCTTCGCCTCCTCAGCCAAACATTGCTGCTCTTCCCGGAGCTTGACAAGTTCAGCTCCCAAAGCTGCCTGCTCCTCTCGGAGCCTTTCCACTTGAGCTCGGAGTACAACCCGCTTAGCCTCGACCTCCTCCTTCATAGCCTCCAACCTAGCTCTAGTGTTTCGCTCTGGTGAAGCCGTCTCTTCCAAGCTCGAAGCTCGGGTCTTAGAGTCGATAAGTCTCCCTTTAAGAGCTGTCACCTTCTCTTTGAGCCGATTGCATTCTCGATCATTCGACAAAGCTGCAGCTCGAGCTAGAAGCACATTCTGCAAAGAAGAAGACCAATGTAAGTAAATTATATATGCATATTTAAATTAAATTATTTTTTGTAGATGCTTCATACCTGGTAAGACAACCGTTCGAGAGCAGCATCAAGATCCGACCCTTCGGCCTCTCCAAGGATGGAGCCCAAGTTAGTCTCCTCCGTTCAAGGAAGGGTGCCAGGAGAGGGAGACTTGACAAGGCACTCCGATCATCATTGTTAGGAGAAGGACTGGAGCGCAGTGAAGCACCTTCGGAGGCCTCCATGGACTGGCCTCTGTTTGTAGACTCCGACGGAGTCTACCCTAGAATAGGAGCAGGCATGGGCCAACATTTACCTTTACCCTTCCTAGGGCCTACTACCTCCTTCGGAGCTACTTCCAGATTTGGAGCCACCTCCGGCTCCATAGCAAGTGTCGGCACCAGAGCCGCCGTAGGTTCTAGGACCACCTCCGCAACATAAGCCACTTCTGTCGGAGCTAATCCTGAAAAACCAAAGGTATACGATATTTCTTAAATTTTTCAAGACATAAAGAAAAAGAAGAAAACAAGGTATTCAGCTGAGGTGTACCTCCGACATCTTATTACCGAACGAGCACTAGACTGCTAAGGGTCTCGAACATCTGTCCAAAGTCCTCTTTGGACTCTAGACTTCGAACCGAAGGAATAGCTACAGAGATATCTTCGACAACTGCAGCTATCACTTTGTCCGGAGACAAGACTTGGGTATTCACAGTCTCGACTCCGCCTTCTTCCATGGCAGGAACATTTACCTGGTTAGACTGGATGTTCTCAGTCTCCGCCTACTCACGATTACCTTCAGCAGTAAGCGCCGCCACCGCACCATCCCGAATGGAGACTTTAGCTCGCATCCGAGACTCTTCGTCGCCAGTAAGAAGGGCCTCAAACTCCTCTGCCATCGCCATGTCTACATCATCTTCATCTTTAGACTGTTCCGGTGACGAGACTGGAGATTTCGAAGGAGTGAGGGCCTTAGGCTTCCGGACAACTTTTTTGGTAGGTGTCTACACCAATCCTGAAGGCCCTGCTTCTGCCTTCCTTTTCTTGGGAGGCTGGTCCAAAGCGGACCAGTCTGGGAGAGTTGGGGGCTCAACTCTGAGCACACTCCACACTCGGTTGAACCGTTCCCAACTCCCGACCAACTTAACCCTCCGCTCCTTTTCAACGGACGTAGGGGCTCCGAGAACCTTCTCCACAGCTTGGATGAACTATTCCGGAGTAAGGGTCACGTGCGAAGCTAAAAGATAAGATGCCATTTTAATTAAGTCATTTCTATAAAATTGATAATGCGTGCAAAACACTTTGTACGATATATGGATAGCTTACCTGCGGAGCTTGAAGGGATCTCCCGAAGTCCCCCCTTCGGGTTTTCCTCGAAGTTGATTGGCCAGGCAGCCATCAGAGGAAGGATCCGGAGTTTGATGAACTCCTCCGCCAAGTCACGCATACTCATGCGACAACTCACGGAGTGCACCAATCAAAGACAGACTTGAAGTTGACTTGGGTCAGCTTGGACTTCCACCTCCCTCAGGTAGAAAATGTCCTCTAAGGGTCCAGCCAAGGCGCATTCCGTCCCCACCTTGGTGTAGAACCAGCGGAGGATCCAGTCTGAATACCATATGTCATTGATGGCCTTCACTGTAAACCGGTCCTTGAATTCTTCCCAGAGCTGGAAGTTGATGCTCCCGAAGGCAATCACCATCTTCTCTCTTCCGACTCCGGTAAAAGTCTTCGGCTCGCATGAAGCTTTATGAAGAGCCGCGACAATCTCCGCTCTCCTGGCGCATCCTTCAGCCCACATAACACCATGATAAATCTCGTATTTTTCAGACTTTATATGATTTTACTAGAATTAAAAAACCCTTAAGCTCCACATTATCGCTGGAGTATCATAACATCGTTTTTTCAGAGAAACTATGAATTTAGTGGAAAATAACTAAAAATGGAAGAAAAAACATGAATATGATTTTTCTATAAATTTTGGTCCATTATATGAGGTACTTGTTGTTCAAATTTTTCATATTTCAATTTAAATCGCATGAACACAATGAATGAGTTAAAAATTGTAAATGGATTTAGAAAAATGCAAAAAACTAAAATGGAATGAGATATGTTGTATGTTGATTGTACAAAAAGTTTCAAATTGAAATAAAGATTTAACAATCAATATACATTCGACCCGAACCTATTCCTTTTGAAAACTCTACTTCCTCAAATTTTTATCATAGAATGTACGTGTAATATCATAACACCATGACAAATCTCCTATTTTTCAAACTTTATATGATTTTCTTAAAATTAAAAAAACCCTTGGGCTCCACATTATCGATGTAGTATCATAAAATTGTTTTTCAGAAAAATTATGAATTTAGTGGATAAGAAATAAAAATGGAAAAAAACATGAATATGATTTTTTATAATTTTTTGTGCATTATATGAGGTACTTTGTCACGCCCCGATTTAATAAATCAGGACTTTTATTGAAATTCCATAGAAAATCAATAAACCAAGACGTTCATCATGCGACCACGTACAATATGAGCAATCATTCACGGTTCGTAGACTGGATTAGTACAAAAGTGAATAAAGGTGAAGAGAAACTAATAAAACAAAGAGTCCTAGATGAACGCCTTCTTCCAGTCTCGCCTTGACTGGGTCGCTACTCCAAACCTTCATCCTCCTCGTAGTAGACGGGCTCTGGTGGTGTAAGTCAACGGGGGTGAGTACAAACGTACTCAGCAAGCCACTGAATGCAAATATAATGCAAAGTAATAACAAGGGGGATAGTGGCTAATTTTGCGGAAAAGCATAATTGTAAAGCAATTAAATGTGAGCAAGTTATTAGTACTGAAATGTAAACATGTGTATGCATCATCATCTTCTAACTCGAGGGGTACAGTCAGCCCCACCTCGCTCAACAGTCCTTACATGCCATGAATAGCTCAACCATTCCAACAATACTAAACTAACTGCAAGTAGTCACACAACCCGCCCTTGACCGTGGGCTCAGCTTTTTGAAAAGATTAATTACTCTGATCAGAGATGTACCACTGTACCCACAAAGCACGCACTCATCACTTACACCATAGTGTAACGAGATAACCCATACCACGGGAACTCGTGCCAAAACCTTCCATATGGTTCGCCTCGACTCAACAACACCCTCTTATAGGTTTCATATGGTGTCCCGACGCGTCAGAGTCTCACCATACCCCCCTTGAGCCCCGTCGGTACAAGTCGCCCGTAGGCTTGCCCCTTGCCCCCCTCCACTATGGTGCATCGAGTTGGATTGTTCCATACTTCCAGTTAGGACATACCCATTAGACTTGTGGTTGGTATGGAAGTGCTTTGCAACAGATCCCGCAGACCGGTCCTTATAGTGCCCTGGGTGTGACCAACCAATTCCCGAGCTTGCACCCGGAACCCACCATACTTATAACATAGCCAACTCCAACAGAGTCCAGAGACAAGAATAATGGGGAAATTCATATAACAGAATCCATCTACCTACGACTCATTCTTTATATCCTATAGCAATTGTGCCGGTACATTGGGCACTAGCTAATATAATATTTGTAGAGTGACAAGGAGTTAAGGCTCAATAAGCATGGCTTGGGTTTGCACACAAGGACGGGGATCTAATAAATATAAGTGTAGGGCTTGATGTTTGACTAATGCAATATTATCCTATGAGTTATAGTGATAGTTATAAAAACTGGGCTCAATGATGATCAACTATTTCCACAAGAGGGGTCGATGACTTGCCTTGATCAGCAAATGGTGAAGGTGGAACCTCGGGGTAAAACTTCAGATCTTCAACGACGTCGTAGTCTTCTCGATACGGAAAAGTAAATAAAACATTCAATAAACAATCCAAAACAAACCAACCATACTAATATACATGTTTTTGTTGGATTAAGTAAAGGAGATAGAGTCTTAAATTCTAGGAAATTGTTACTTAAATATTTAAGATTGATTTATAATGAGATTTCTGAATTTTATAACTTGATGTAATTATTTTTCCTAGGGGTTTTTATTTTCCCTTTTTAGAGATGAATTAAAAAGGTATAAAATTAGCCTTAATATTTTTATTGAAGTAGAAAGAGTGAAATTAAGTTATTATGTCTTCTGAAGTTATTATATAAGTTTTTATGATATTTTTATAAGGGTTAACTTTTTATTAAGTGAATTACTTATTTATCTTAAAAGGACCTTTGAAATATTATTTAATAAAATGATATGGACAAGATGAACATTCTATTTTATTGTATTAAAATAGTGAAATGAAGTCATTAAGGCCTCTGAATTTAATATATAAATTTTTAACGGTTTTTCTTGATTATTTAATTGAAATCTTAAGTAAATCCTAAAGGGGACTTTTCTTTATTAATTAATAAGAATATTTGTGCCAAATAAATATATTATTTTATTGCATAAATGTGTAGAGAATAAAAAGACATATTTTTCAGAATTAAAATGGTCAAATTTGGAGTTAATTTGAGCAAGATATGAATTTTTAAAGCATAAATAGATCTTCTGGAATTTCTAAAATCAATTTTCTGAATTAAAACAGCTCTGGTTCACGGTGGACCGATCCCATCGTGCGCGGGGTCACTATTCCCGTGGACCCGATTGCTGTGGGCCGTCCTTATTCGGATCCAAGGGCTGGCGGCGGGGCGGGTGGCTTAAATGAGATTGGAGGGCTTAGATTGCCTGATACCGGTCATCTCCGGTCAAAGCAATCCGGGCCCTCGATCTCGGGTTCTAATTGTGGCCATCCCCCTCGGATCCGACGGTCATGATTTGATCCGGCACGGTGGCGGCACGGGGGAAGCCGAGGGCTTCGTCCCCAGCGTCGGCCGAGCGACGGCGAGCGGTGCGCGGTGGCCGCGATGGCCTATGGCCCCGGGCGACTACGAAAATGGATAGAGGGAAGTGAGGGGAGTGTATCCGTACTGGAGGCGGCGGCGGCGGGGGTCTGATGGCGACCGGAGGTGAGGAGAGGCAGCGGAGCTTTTCGGGACTGATGACGACGGCGAGCTTCGGCGGTACTTCGGCTTAACGGAGGTGAGGCCGGGAACGGGGAGGTGACACTGGTTCGGTTGGTGCCATCGGCGAGGGCGGCGGGGGTGTGTGGCGCCGGCGAAGGGCTGCCGGAGCCGAGGCAGGGGTGAAAACCGGAACGAAGAGGCGAGGGCTCGGGACAGTGAGGGCTTGAGCGATGTTGGTGTGGGCGAACTGCGGCGAGGCCAGGGGCTTTTATAAGCTCGTCGGAGGTGTAAATGGGAGGCAGAGGGAGGAAAACCCGAGGGACTTCCATTTTTACTCCGGCGAACTTTCCAAGCTTTCGGGTGGCGTCCACATGGCTGGATCCGCGTGGGAAAACGAGGGAAAGGGATCGCCGGGTGTCGGGGCAAGTGAATCCGGGGCCGGTTCGGTGGGATTTGGCGGCCGGGAGCGAGATTGGGGAGGGGGGAGTCGCCGGATGGAAGGGAATCCCCCTTTCCATCGAGGAAGACGGAGCTGACAGGTGGCCCCCACCTGTCAGCGGGCGGCCGCGAGGAGAAGGGGGAATGACAGGCGGGCCAGGCCTGGCAGCGGCAGAGGAGGGGGCGTCGGTGGCTGACGCGCGGGGCCGGACGAGCGCGCGCGTGGGGAAGTGAAGGTAGGACGCACCGACAGGCGGGTCCCGCTTGTCAATGGCCGAGATGGCTGGACCGGGCCGGGCTGGAGGGAAATGGGGGTCGCGGCCCAATAGGATTAAAAATGCATTTTTCATTTAAAATAATTCTAGAAATTGGTTTATTTGTTTAAGGCTTGAAATACTGTTGCTAAAATTTTGTCAAAATTCTCAAAAATATTTCTTGGCTTCTAGATTCCATCATAAATTTTCCAAGTCCAAATGTTGAATACTTCTCCCTGTTTGGCTTTAATAGGGCTCTTTTAGCCTTTTCTTTAATTAAATAATTTCTTTTATTCTAGAAAATTCATTTCTCTCATTTTTATTTTATTTTAATTCTGGGGCTATTACAATCCTATCCCCCTTACAAAGAATCTCGTCCTCGAGATTCGAAGCGAACCTCCGGGAAAACAAGGGGACGGGGTTCTACGGGTGCTCCGGATTAGGAGAAGGTGTTACATCAGAAATAGGCAAAGTGACCTCCGGATCTGGGTTGGTTGAGATCAAATTGGGAGTGTCTTTGGTTGTATCTTTGTTTTCTTGAGCGGAGTTGGGGTGAATTAGGGTATGTCCCTCTGGGTTTGGAACGGAGGATGGCGCCACCCGCTTAGGGTAGGAGCACTTGTAGGAGTAGTGGCCTTCTTGGCGACAGTTGAAGCACACAATTGGGTTGCCGTTCCTGTCCCTCTTGTATCCGGTAGCTTGCGCTAGTGTCCTTCTGGCTGGCGGTGCTTGGGGTGGGATGCCTGTGCTTGGTCCTCCCAGGGTGGTTCGTGGCTTGGCAGGGGTTGGGGCTTGAGGTGAAATCACCCTGATTTCTTGCGTAATTGCTTCGTTCACCAATCTCTGAAAGTTGGCAAAGTCCCCGTAGATTAACTGAAGGGAGAGCTCGTGTTGGTGTTGTTGGAGACGGAACAACTGTGCCTGCTGTTCTTGCATCTATTTTTGTTGTTGTTGCATCTGGGTAAGCAGCATGGTGATCAGTTGGTTTTGTTTTGCCATCATCTCCGCTAGTGTGGGATGATAGGCAACGTGGGTCTGCTGTTCTCTAGCTGCACCCCACTGAGGCATATTGCCTGAGGGGTTTCCGTCGCGTGGGGCTTCTGATCCTTGGTCGTTGGCCATCCTTAAGGGTTCAAAAAGAAGGTGCCAATAGTTAAGGGGAAATGGTTAATGATTTTATTGCCCAAAATGAACAGTTTGACCTAGATGCTTACATATTTTATTTTAGTCCCTTATTAACTTTCACACTCATGCCTTATATTATTTTTAATATAAATGATTTATCATGTATTTTATTCACACAACATTTATGTTGTAATATATTTTATTAATTAGTGTTAGAGGTTTAAGATGAAATGACGTTGATTATATCTTATTGAATTCCTTGGTACCCAAAAATTCCGGAAAATTTTTGGAACACAATTTAATGCTTAGGAGAATATTTAGGAAAATACTCTAGCTATCTGTTATTTTTACTTGAAATTTTTAGGCTTGTATTTTAGCTTTCCTCTTTCTTGATTCATACTGAATCGTTTTCTTGCAATTCATTTATTAATTTCTTTATTTTATTTTTAACGCCTGACGAGAATCATGGTGTTACAATTCTAACCTCCTTAACAAGAATCTCGTCCCGAGATTCGGAAAGGCTAGAGATAGAAAGCCATGGATATGAATCACTTCTTTACACTACAGGCTTTAAGTCTACATCTTCATAGATTGGGTTTGGCTAAGTTAGGGCTTTCTTGACAACGTGTCTTGACTTCATGATTGGAGTTGATCTTGCAGAACGGCGACAAGCGAATTATGTTGAGTTGAAACTAGAGGTAGATTCTCTCCTTTAGATTGGGATTATGACCTAATAGGCATAGGAGGAAGAGGGAAATGATACTAAGCTTTATTTCCAAAATGTGTCGTTCTTGCGATTACATTTATTGTCTTTTATTTAATTCTTCACTCATGCCTTATAGTTGACATGAGTGGCATTACAAACAAGGAAAAGAAAACAATCAATCGTAAATACTACGTCTATGGCAGCTCAGGGGACGACTCGATCACGGGCTCGATGGAGACGGTCGGGGAGGTGGAACTGGAAGGTCTGGCGGGAGGTGCGCTGCGGGATATCCTCTTGGGCCTCACGGTGGGGGTCCGAAGCGATTTCCGCTTGCGGGGTGGAAGGGGTGCGATCTCCTCGAGATCCTTCTTCAACTCCTTAAGCTGATGGCGAAGCTGGGTGGTGACGAGGGCGCCCTGGCGTAGAAGCTCATTCTGATGCCTCAACTCTTCTACCTCGAGGGTCAACTGGGGGTTCTGCTGGACCTGTCGACGAAGCTCAGCACTCTCGCGGTTCAGGTTCTCCGAGGTATGGCGGTAGAAGTCGATGGTGTCGTGTTGGCTGTCTGCGTCGATAACGGCCTCTGTGTGAAGGTTGTCCATGGCCTCCAAAAGTCTCATGGTGCGGGCGATGGCAGAGTTTCTCTAGGTGAGGGGCTGATGTAGATGCTGCGGTGACTCCCGGGTGTGCGCATGGGCATGAAGCGGTAGATGGTGTCGCGGAGGTGGCAGTCGTAGACCAGTCGAAGCTCAGCGAGGGGCTGAAATGCAGCGCGCTGGCTGGCCACCACGAACGAGCGTCCTCCGACTCCATGGGTGTAGAAGGGAGGCTGCGTGGGAGAGGAGCGGATGACAACCGTGACCTCGCAGTAGCTCTCGCTCGCATCGGGAAAGATCCCGTGGAATGCGGGCTCATGGGAGAATCCCAAGAAGTCGACGAGCACGCGAAGCTCATGGATGAATCCGGACTCGTCATGAAGAGTCCCGCTCATGGTATGGACCGGCATATACAAAAGGGAGAAAATTTTTGTGAAAATCTCGGAAGAGGAGAGGTTAAGTAGTTTTGTAAGAAAGTATGGTTAATATAAGTCCTAGGGTCAGGTCTGTTTGGCTTCCTACAGTCAAGTCGGCTCTGATACCATCTTGTCACGCCCCGATTTAATAAATCAGGACTTTTATTGAAATTCCATAGAAAATCAATAAACCAAGACGTTCATCATGCGACCACGTACAATACGAGCAATCATTCATGGTTCATAGATCGTATTAGTACAAAAGTGAATAAAGGTGAAGAGAAACTAATAAAACAAAGAGTCCTAGATGAACGCCTTCTTCCAGTCTCGCCATGACTGGGTCGCTACTCCAAACCTTCATCCTCTTCGTAGTAGACGGGCTCTGGTGGTGTAAGTCAACGGGGGTGAGTACAAACGTACTCAGCAAGCCACCGAATGCAAATATAATGCAAAGTAATAACAAGGGGGATAGTGGCTAATTTTGCGGAAAAGCATAATTGTAAAGCAATTAAATGTGAGCAAGTTATTAGTACTGAAATGTAAACATGTGTATGCATCATCATCTTCTAACTCGAGGGGTACAGTCAGCCCCACCTCGCTCAACATTCCTTACATGCCATGAATAGCTCAACCATTCCAACAATACTAAACTAACTGCGAGTAGTCACACAACCCGCCCTTGACCGTGGGCTCGGCTTTTCGAAAAGATTAATTACTCTGATCAGAGATGTACCACTGTACCCAAAAGGCACGCACTCATCACTTACACCAAAGTGTAACGAGATGACCCATACCACGGGAACTCGTGCCAAAACCTTCCATATGGTTCGCCTCGACTCAACAGCACCCTCTTATAGGTTTCATATGGTGTCCCGATGCGTCAGAGTCCCACCATACCCCCCCTTGAGCCCCGTCGGTACAAGTCGCCCGTAGGCTTGCCCCTTGCCCCCTCCACTATGGTGCATCGAGTTAGGACTTACCCATTAGACTTGTGGTTGGTACGGAAGTGCTTTGCAACAGATCCCGCAGACCGGTCCTTATAGTGCCCCGGGTGCGACCAACCAATTCCAGAGCATGCACCCAGAACCCACCATACTTATAACATAGCCAACTCCAACAGAGTCCAGAGACAAGAATAACGGGGAAATTCATATAGCAGAATCCATCTACCTACGACTCATTCTTTATATCCTATAGTAGTTGTGTCGGTACATTGGGCACTAGCTAATATAATATTTGTAGAGTGACAAGGAGTTAAGGCTCAATAAGCATGGCTTCGGTTTGCACACAAGGACGAGGATCTAATAAATATAAGTTATAGCGATAGTTATAAAAACTAGGCTCAATGATGATCAACTATTTCCACAAGAGGGGTCGATTTGCCTTGATCAGCAAATGGTGAAGGTGGAACCTCGGGGTAAAACTTCGGATCTTCGACGACGTCGTAGTCTTCTCGATACGGAAAAGTAAATAAAACATTCAATAAACAATCCAAAACAAATCAACCATACTAATATACATGTTTTTGTTGGATTAAGTAAAGGAGATAGAGTGTTAAATTCTAGGAAATTGTTACTTAAATATTTAAGATTGATTTATAATGAGATTTCTGAATTTTATAACTTGATGTAATTATTTTTCCTAGGGGGTTTTTATTTTCCCTTTTCAGAGATGAATTAAAAAGGTATAAAATTAGCCTTAATGTTCTTATTGAAGTAGAAATAGTGAAATTAAGTTATTATGTCTTCTCAAGTTATTATATAAGTTTTTATGATACTTTTATAAAGGGTTAACTTTTTATTATGTGAATTACTTATTTATCTTAAAAGGACCTTTGAAATATTATTTAATAAAATGATATGGACAAGATGAACATTCTATTTTTATTGTATTAAAATAGTGAAATGAATTCATTAAGGCCTCTGAATTTAATATATAAATTTTTAAGGGTTTTTCTGGATTATTTAATTGAAATCTTAAGTAAATCCTAAAGGGGACTTTTCTTTATTAATTAATAAGAATATTTTGTGCCAAATAAATATATTGGTTTATTGCATAAATGTGTAGATAATAAAAATACAGATTTTTCAGAATTAAAATGGTCAAATTTGGAGTTAATTTCAGCAAGATATGAATTTTTAAAGCTTAAATAGATCTTCTAGAATATGTAAAATAAATTTTCTGAATTAAAACAGCTCTGGTTCACGGTGGACCGATCCCACCGTGCGGGGGGTCACTATTCCCGTGGACCCAATTGCTGTGGGCCGTCCAATTCGGATCCAAGGGCTGGCGGCGGGGAGGTTGGCTTAAATGAGATTGGAGGGCTCAGATTGCCTGATACCGGTCAACTCCGGTCAAAGCAATCCGGGCCCTCGATCTCGGGTTCTAATCGTGGCGATCCCCCTCGGATCCGACGGTCACGATTTGATCCGGCATGGTGGCGGCACGGAGGAAGCCAAGGGCTTCGTCCCCAGCACTGGTCGAGCGACGGCGAGCGGCGCGAGGTGGCCGCGATGGCCTACGGCCCCGGGCGACTGCGAAAATGGACAAAGGGAAGTGAGGGGAGTGTATCCGTACCGGAGGCGGCGGCGGCGGGGGTCTGATGACGACCGGCGGTAAGGAGAGGCATTGGCGCTTTTCGGGACTGACGACGACGGCGAGCTCCGGCGGTGCTTCGGCTTAACGGAGGTGAGGCCGGGAACGGGGAGGTGACACTAGTTCGGTTGGTGCCGTCGGCGAGGGCGGTGGAGGTCTGTGGCGCCGGCGAAGGGCTGCCGGAGCTGAGGCAGGGGAGAAAACCGAACAAAGAGGCGAGGGCTCGGGACGGTGAGGGCTTGAGCGATGTTGTTGTGGGCGAACTGCGGCGAGGCCAGGGGCTTTTATAAGCTCGTCGGAGGCGTAAATGGGAGGCGGAGGGAGGGAAACCCGAGGGACTTCCATTTTTACTCCGACGAACTTTCCAAGCTTTCGGGTGGCGTCCACATGGCCAGATCCGCGTGGGAAAACGAGGGAAAGGGATCACCGGGTGTCGGGGCAAGTGAATCCGGGGCCGGTTCGGTGGGATTTGGTGGCCGGCGGCGAGATTGGGGAGGGGGGGTCACCGGATGGAAGAGAATCCCCCTTTCCATCGAGAAAGACGGAGCTGACAGGTGCCCCCCACCTGTCAGCGGGCGGGCGCGAGGAGAAGGGGGAATGACAGGCGGGCCAAGCCTGGGAGCGGCAGAGGAGGGGGCGTCGGTGGCTGACGCGTGGGGCCGGCCGAGAGCGCACGGGGAAGTGAAGGGAGGACGCGCCGACAGGCGGGTCCCACCTGTCAGTGGCCGAGATGGCTGGACCGGGCCGGGCTAGAGGGAAATGGGGGTCGCGGACCAATAGGATTAAAAATGAATTTTTCATTTAAAATAATTCCAGAAATTGGTTTATTTGTTTAAGGCTTGAAATACTGTTGCTAAAATTTTATAAAAATTCTCAAAAATATTTCTTGGCTTCTAGATTCCATCATAAATTTTCCAAGTCCAAATGTTGAATACTTCTCCCTGTTTGGATTTAATAGGGCTCTTTTAGCCTTTTCTTTAATTAAATAATTTCTTTTATTCCAGAAAATTCATTTCTCTTATTTTTATTTTATTTTAATTCTGGGGCTGTTACATACTTGCAATTCAAATTTCACATATTTCAATATAAATCGCGGGAACACGATTAATGAGTTGAAAATAGCAAATGGATGTAGAAAAGTACAAAAAAAATAAAGTGAAATGAGATCTGTTGTATTTTGATTATACAAAAAGTTTCAAGTTCAAATAAAGATTTAACCATCAATTTAGACAATCTTCAAAGAATAATTTTCTGAATTTGATGTTGTCCCTGAATTGAAATTTTTGCAATTTTGAATTTTACCAGATTTTGATTTTGTACCAAAATATTTGGAATTTTGCATTTGTACCAGAATATTTGGGATTTTGGATTTTCAAGCAAATATAAAACTGAAAGCACACAACTAAAATCAGAGCTTAAAGGATGCTTTCTGTTATGGCAGGCAAATCACATGGAAGGATTGTTCAAGTATCTATTTGTATTATACCAGCATAACAAATGCTTTCTATTATGGCATACAACTATTCATATCAAAAGCATACAATCTGATCAAAAATAGCATCATAATATAGCATGCAACCAAATAGAAGTATCATTACTAATTCTTAATTATAGGATCCATCAGTCATTAGTGCATCCATCCATCGATTACAATATCCACCACAATATGAACAAAACATATCAGTGATCTGTCGGTAAGAACAACCAGCACTAACCAAAATATACCAACGATCCATCGATAACAAGAAGCACCACTAACTAACCAAAATATTAGCTATAGCGTCATCGTCCATGTCATTTACATCACATCTTGTCAATCACTACGTCAATCTTGTCCATCACTACGCCCATCTTCTCAATCACAATGTCTATGTATTGAATCACTATGTCTAGATAGTCCTGCATCAAGAGAGAAACATTGATTCAAAAACTTGGATAAAATTTTGTGCATTGAAACTCAGATATCACTACTACAAAGCGACACTGTAGCGGCGGGCAAAATCGACCTATAGTGGCGGGCATCCAGTCCGCCACTGCTCTAACGCCACTGCTATCGCTGGTTAGCAGTGGCGGTCAGAGCGCCCGCCACTGCTGTGTTAACATCAGTGGCGGGCGTGCTGACATCATCTGCCCGCCACTGCCGTTATCAATAGCAGTGGCGGGCAGATGATGTCAGCACGCCCGCCACCACTATGTCAACAGCAGTGGCGGGCGCGCTGACCTCGTCTGCCCGCCACTGCCGTTATCAATAGCAGTGGCGGGCAGATGATGTCAGCACGCCCGCCACTGCTGTGTATAAGCCATAACACAGAATGCTGTGATCCCACAAACCAAAACACAGAAATTATATGCTTCACACAGCCATCCACATACACAGCAGCAAAACATCCACATATCCACATACACAGCAGCAAAACATCCACATATCCACATACACAGCAGCAAAACATCCACATATCCACATACACATCCACAACAACAACACATCAACACAACAACCATCAATCTCATCAATTTTCAAAAATTCACAATATTTACATTCTTCCGGTTTTTGTTTCGCAATAACCATCCATCAACACAATTCATTGTTTCACAAATACATGCTCATGCGGTTTATGTTTTCTTGGAAGGCTAACTCATATCTTAATTGGTTCGCCTTTTCATTCTTCCGGCCCAATCATACAAAGTTGGATGCTTGGCCACTTCACTCTCAGGATCGAAAAATACTCCAAGCTCATGAAGAATCTCATGCATCGTGAAGCGGCACATCCTTGATACGATTTCGTACATTTGTGATTCAGAGAGTTGGCTCTTCTCGGCAACGGTTGATGGACCTGACGCCTGCATACGTAAAATATAAGTACATACGCTGCAAGTTATATTAGATTAACACACAAGAAATCAACTTACTTCTTTAGTATCCTCAGATACTGTCCGCCCAAACTTTCCTAAGTTGTTGCTCATGAAATCACAAGTATAGTAGCCACAATGCACGGAACCAAGAGATTGTTTGTGACACTTCAAAATAGACAAAGTTAGAACGATATATAGTTTGGCTTTATCAATTGAATTAACAAATTTAAAAATATAATATTACCGGAAAGTTGGTTCTGATAAGCATTTCTTTCGGCCTCTGTGGATCATGTGGGCCACCTAACTTTTCCACGTAGTATCTATGTGCACTCTGAATAACATTTAATATATCTTGATATTCTTTTTTGGGTTTGTCGAGCGAGTCGAGCACATAAACCCTTGAGCTTTTTGGGTATATCAGAAGTGCAATCCAATGATCACTATCGAAAGAAGTAATATATGATTATGTTAGTTTCATAATCGATAAAACGTGTTTAAGTGGATATAGTGGGTATACTTACTTAAAGTTATATGCCCCACATATAATTTCTCTGTCCTTCCATTGATACATGCACCGCGCAATATACAACGCGGCACAACTCCTTTTGTTCTTCTTAAGTTTGTCTTCGTCTTTATTGAACATCTTTCTTTGAAATTTTTTCTTACCCGCAGTCCAGTACTTGCTATCATTCTGGTTTAGTGTCGGGTTCAGCGCACTTTGGCTTATTAATGACGGGTTTAGGTACCCATACAATTTAGACTCGTCACCGCGGTGAATTACAACTGCATATGTTATAAAACAATAGTCAATATAAGACATTATTTATTTTTTCTTTGTATTGACAAAGTATAAAGTACTTACATGCACCAGAGCATCATGCTTGTGATGTCGGTTCGCTTCAGACGAAACATCCGATGGAAGTCGTCGAAAAATAGTGCAAGCTTAAACTCTGGGCAGTTGAATATTTCTTGTGGAACCGTCAGTTCTATTTGTGTTACACCTAACGAAGACGCTTCGAGGTACCAGTCATGAAATGTTTTCATCGCCCAAGGCATACAATTAAGTACTCCTTGGGGTAATAATGGTTTGCCTGGTTCGTATTCGATATAATCCTCGTCTCCGTAGGTCCTCTTATCAACAGAAAGTGAGCCCGCATGCTTTTGTACTGGAGCCTTTATGGGAGCCGCTTCGGGCATAGAACGTGTTTGCCCCAAAGTATTAAAAAATTTATGCATTTCAGATTTCAGCGCAGAACACTGCCCAGCTTGAACAGTTATCTTGTGGATTGCTGGCTTTGGGCATGCATCTTGTTTTTCAGGCTCGGCAGCAACTAGCACTGGCACTTGAGGATCAGCCGGAACTAGCACTTGAGGCTCAGTCGGAACTAGCACTGGCATTTGATCTGGCTCTGGCACATTTGTGTTGGGCTCATCAGTGGGCTCAAGCACTGGCACTAGCTTTGTCACTTGAGGATCAGAAGTCACTTTCGATTCTATCACTTCTGCCACTTTATTGGGCACTGGCTCTTCCTCTGCCTTTTCCTCTATTTCACGCTCATCAACAGGTGATAATGATCCTATATTTTGCACATCCTGAGATGAAAGATATGCGGGGGATTGTGATGAGACAATAGGTGATTTACTCTGAGAACTTGTCTGCAGTAATTTGATATCTCGGCTCGCCCATAGGACAAAGTTATTTAGAGCATCTCCGATTGTCTCAATCCCCTCATCAGGCATTGGAAGATCCAAGGGGTCATTAATAAATCTGTCGTTGGTGATCTCATTGACCTGAACCTTGGTATAGTCAGCAGGAATAGGCCGATTGTGAAATAAATCCCCAGGCATAGCAATGCCTCGTGCAGCCTCTTGGGAATGCCCTTTGCGCCCTATCGGTACATGCAGGCTGCAGGGTGTGTCCTCTTTAATATAATTTACAGGAAATTTGTCTTGTACTGAGCCAACACTGCTTGGTACGTCGAGTCGTACCTCTGGCACAATTATTTGTCCAGCTGCAGCCTGCATTATGTTTGGATTCTCGTTAATAAATTCAAAAAAGTGTCGCTCCCACTCTGCACGGCGCTCTGCGGCGTCGTCTGTGCGTGCTTGACGCTTCTTGTATGTGGCACCCTCCTGTTTCTTGAAAGTATTTTTCCAGGGTGCTATAGAAGAGACACCTCGGGTGCGCCCTCGATGTTCCTCGTTTCCGAGAGCAGATGTAAGCTGGTCATTACATCCCTCGGGCTTGAACTTTCCAGTCTTCTCCAACTCAGCGATTTCCTGTGCTTTCTGGAATACTTCACTAGTCCGTGAGTCGGAGAGCATATATTGGCCCTCGGGTGTTTTTTTAGCTCGACCTAGGAGCCATCTCTTAGTGCGCTGATCAGCACCTGAAAATTGTTCAGGTAACCCAGCCGCACGGTCCTCCTCCTCCTTTTTACTCCACTCATCCTCCTTAGCCTTATATCCACCTGGCCCAAGTTTATGGGGGAACTTATTCTTCTTATTAAGTTCTTTGAACATTATGCTCTCTTGTTTGGCTTCTTCGGAGCAATGCTGCATTTTGAATTCATTCCATTCATTTGGCGTTATAAAGCCGTAGTCGTTGAGTGGCGACTCATCTTTCTGAAGGTATTGTGTGTTCAGTTTAGTCCTAAATGTACGGAGAGCCTTCCCGATAGTCTTCAATGTGGCAGCTTTAGCGTCTTCTAAGCGGTCTTCCGGGAATTTATAATGCGCTTTTATATGCTGCCACAATTCGTTCTTTGTAGCTTCAGGGACAGTCTTCCAATTTTTCCAAACTATCTTACATCGCTCCCTGGCGAGACATCCACAGTCGTTACGCCACTTCGCTGTGATTTCTTTTGGCTTCTTTGGAGCCCCATCAACATGCACTTCTTCAACCTCATAGATAGCTGTATGTAGCTTGTTCTTCTCCCGTTTCCCTCTCCTCTTCGCATTTGCAGACGATGTTGTGGCAGCGGGCTCAACATCTGTTCGCTCAGCTGACTCAATAGCTGGGACAATAGTTGTTCTTTTCTCGCTTTGGAATAATCGACGCTTGCTTCCTCGCTTTGGACGATCCTACGATGATAGACAATGTGAGCTTCAGGAATGTAATCCTCGGTTAGAAGCTGCTCTGACTTGTTACTAACGTAATAATTACCTCCGCTTGAGCTTCAGGAATGTAATCCTCATCGGCGTCTTCTCTCGTTCTCTTCTTCCTAGGCTCCATTGGATGTTCATTCTCCGGAGAGTGGTACGAAGATTCGCTATCGGAGGATCCTTCAGATGAACCCTCTTTATTTGTTTTTGCGGGAGACTCGTAGATGAGCTCCTCGATGGAACGTCCTTCTTCCGCCATAGATAAACTATTCATATGAAGATGCTAATGTATCAGAATTTTGGTTATGCAAAAAAGGTCTGATGTCATATTAATCCTAAAGTTAGGATGTTGTGTTGTTTTCTCTCTCTAGTGTTGTTGAGGCCTCAGCATATTTTGTGTTGTTTTTCAAAATGTTCATGTCTGCCATGGAACCATGTTCACGCCCATTCCCTGTCAGCAACACGAGAAAGAAGTTGTTGATAGGAATGGACGTGTCACATGGTTTGATGACATACATGAGATAACTCAATAACAATTTGCATCATAGGCCCCTAAAAGGAATTGCAGAATCTAATGTTGGTCTTCAACCGGATGCATGAACTTGAGGATTAGTATATAGTAGCCTTAGAAATAATAGCGGTAGTAAACTGATCACAATGTCGTTGAGGCCTCAGCATATTTTGTTGCCATGGAACATTAGAGGGAAAAACAACACAAAATATGCTGAGGTATCAACAAAACTAAAGAGAGAGAACAACACAATCTCCTAGCTTGAGAATTAATATAGTGGCTTCGGAAGTAATAGCTGACTACTGTAGCCAAGAAGATTTTTCATGCATTTCCCACCTTTGACACTGTGATCAGTTTACTACTGTAGCCTCAGAAATAATAGCAGTAGTAAACTGATCACAGTGTCAAAGGTGGAAAATGTATGAACACTCTTCTTGGCTACAGTAGTGAGCTATTACTTCTGAAGCTACTATATTAATCCTCAAGTTAGGAGATTGTGTTGTTCTCTCTCTCTTGTGTTGTTGAGGCCTCAGCATATTTTGTGTTGTCTTTCAAATATGTTCATGGCTGCCATGGAACCGTGAGCACATCCATTCCCTGTCAGCAACACGAGAAAGAAGAAGTTGTTGACCGGAATGGATGTGTCCCACGGCTTGATGACATACATGAGATAACTCAATAACAATTTGCATCATAGGCCCCTAAAAAGAATTGCAGAATCTAATGTTGGCCTTCAGCCAGATGCATGAACTTGAGGATTAGTATATAGTAGCCTTAGAAATAATAGCGGTAGTAAACTGGTCACAGTGTTGTTTAGGCCTCAGCATATTTTGTGTAGCTTTTCAAAATGTTCATGGCTGCCATGGAACCGTGAGCACATCCATTCCCTGTCAGCAACACGAGAAAGAAGTTGTTGACCGGAATGGATGTGTCTCACGGCTTGATGACATACATGAGATAACTCAATTACAATTTGCATCATAGGCCTCTAAAAGTTGTTCTAAAAAAGTGGTAATGTGGTATGCAATATTTCTCATGGCATAACTTAGATATAGAAGACTTCACTCAAGAACTAGATTTAGCTCCAATGAGTCAAATTAAAGAGTACATCACAAACTTGCTATTTAATCTTTATGTCTAATCAAGAAATCAGAATTTAAACAAACTTAATTATCTAAACACCTTGCAATGATTTCAAGGGTAGCCGAGGGTGGCGTGGGCTTTGGGAGCGACGTGCGGAGTTTGGCGCCGACACGTGAAGCACACATGAAGCACACATGGATGTTAGAATCATAGTTGTTAAGGCGTCGCCTAATCGTCGCCTAATCGACGATTAGGCGTCCAGGCGATCGCCGGCGAACGCCACGGGCGACGACTTGCCACAAGTGAGTGTGGCGTCTGCCTCGGCGAGTATGGCGCCCGCCTCATCTTGTTTGGCGTCGTGCGGACGCCTTATTGCTTCACATGGACGACACACGACAGCTGTGATGGCTTGACGAGGAGACAACGCCAGATCCGATCCACGTCCGAGACGCCTAGATCTGCACCCCACTGCTTGGATCCACATCGCCATCTCTGCCCGGCCACCGCCCAGTCATCGCCGCCCGGTCGCCGCCGCCCGGTCGCTGCCGCCAGATCTGCGCCGGCATGAGTCTGCCGACCGCTGTGAGAGGAGTGGGGAACTGGGGTCTGAGGAGGGGAAGAGACAGCGGGAGAGGGGAGGGAGTGAGGCGTGGAACCAGGAGGAAAGTGAAAAAACAGAGAGAGGGATGAGAAAAGTGAGGGGAGAAACAAAGAGAGATGGACAAAGTGAGAAAAAGGAAGAGAGGGATGGAGAAAAGCATGGCAAAAGGCAGGTTTCAAAAAGTATGTGCCATGCTGCCCCAACAAGCCAACAGAGTAGCACTGTGCACAGTTTTTTTCTATAATTACATATTGAAAAAGTGTTTTAGTTTATCAGTTAATTCAGTTAATTTCATGATTAACCCTTAATCTCTAGTCAATTGATCACTACACCAGCTATCAGTGACTGGTAAACATTAATCTATTAGTGACCTAAAGTTACCTAATTAGTATTAAGTGATGATAAATTAATGGTGTTTTCATATTTATTCCCAATACAATTGTGCAATACTATTGCCATGTCATTTCTATAAAGTGAATATGGCGTCGCCTCACCGCACGCCATACTCGCCTAAAAGTTGTGAAGGTGGTTTGGCGCCTCGCCTCGCCGCGCCGCCATAACAACTATGGTTAGAATGTATGTATCTATCTGTCTATCTACGTACGTATGCATCTCTGACCATCTGGACAGGGTGTTAGGATATTATTTCCGATCATACGAAACGATGGTCACATTCTGACATGGAGCTGAGCATGCATGAGAAAACCAACTTCAACTCACTCCCTCATTTTTTAAGAGCAGACGTAGTACTGTATTCATATGACACCGACAAGTTTCAGCAGTGCTGGCTGATTAACATGTTATTTCTAACCAAAAAAATCACAAGTTTCGAGCACTAGTATATTCAAGTTCAGGTAGGTGGGTGAGCAGAAACCAGATAAGTAGACTATTACCGTTTCTTCTGCTCGTTTAGTTAGCTAAACAATCATATATTAGGAAGAGTTTGCCAATCATTGCTCTATACTATCAACAATTCCCTCCATTTTCTCAAGAATATTTCCTACTTTGCTGCACACTACCTAGTCCATGTTACGGTGTAGTTAGTTGTGTACACCTTGTTCTGAAAGAAATATATGCAAAACATGGAACAGGCACAGAAGCACTCAACTATGTTTAATCTCAAACAACCTGGAGCTTCAACTGTCAGTGATGTTTTACTACTCCATTAGGTCTGCAAAGGTTGCATTGCAAACCTAATCTGACTCTGCAATTCTTGTAGAATACATTTTCAGTTTGGTGGATAATACCTCAAATTCGAAGTGCACTATTCAGTTCAGTAAAACACAGCATCAAGCTGCAAATCAAGCAGTGTGTTTCAACACAAACAAAAACGACAAAATGACTACGCATTCCAGTGCCAGAGAGTCCACATCTAGTTAATCCGAACTAACAAGCATATGCTTGAGGGATGAAAAAGAGGATGCCCGGAAAGTACTCACCGGGGACGGGGACGGCGGCGCGGGGTCTGGCGACAGCGACGTGGGCTCCGGCGGAGTTCGGGGCGACGACGGCAACGGGTTCCGAGGGTGGCGGCGCGGGCTCCGGGACGGGGATGGCGGCGTGCGTCGAGGACGGGGACGGCAGCGATGGCTCCGAGGTGGCGGTGAGGGGTCCGGGGACACCAACGGCTCCGAGATGGCGGCGACGGGCTTCGGGGACGACAACGACGGGCTCCAATGGTGGCGGCGCGGGCACTGGGAGCGGTAGTAACTGGCAGGAGAAGATTAGGGCTTAGGGTTTTAGACGCGGGAGCGAAACTTTTATATAGGTGGATTAGCAGTGGCGGGCACACGCTGATGTCATCTTGCCCGCCACTGATATTTATCGTAGTAGTGGCGGGCAAAGACATAGTAGTGGCGGGCCGCTGACGTCACCGACCGCCACTACTAGGGTTTAGTCTGGGCGGGTGGAAAAAAGTATAGTAGTGGCGGGCATATGCTGACGTCAGCATGCCCGCCACTACTAAAAGGATAGCGGTGGCGGGTTGGTGACGTCATCATGCCCGCCACTACTAATCCGCTGTTGGTGGGTTATCTAGCATACGTTGCCACTCAAGTCGAGAAAGACTTAGTAGCGCAGTGGTGCGGGGGTTGCTTTGGTGCCATGCGGTTCGAGGTTCGAACCTTGCTGCCTGCAGGCGGTTTGAGGTTCGAACCTTGCTGCTAGCATCCAAACATTTTTTTTTACATTTCTATTCTAATTTTCATGACTTTTTTATTCATAATTAAATTCTAGTTTGAACTTGTTTTTTTAACAATAAAAATACATCATAACTTATCAAATTAGAAAATATGTATTTTTATGCCTCACTTTACTTTTTTTTTCATTAATAAACATGTACAATAAAAATACATCATAACTTATCTATAGTTTATTCTTCCTTTGAAATTGAAACTTTTTGTACAATAAAAATACAACACCAATATTCTAATTGCAAAAATTGGTATTTTTCTCCCTTAGTTTACTGTTTTTATTATTAAGTGTGTTTTTATTACATGTTGTTACGATATGATCGAGACTTTTGTAGCGCGGTGGTGCGGGGGCTCGCTTTTGACACATCATGTTTATTTGAAACCAAGTAAACAAACACAAGTCCAGGCTGGGGAAACCAGCTTACACATCGAAACGCACTACTGGTCAAACCCAAAGGAAAGATATGGTTTGGAGCTTCTTCTTCTTCCTCGGCACAAACCCAACCTATTTCTGGTTAAACAGATTAAAAGCCTCAACTTGCCAATCCTCAACCAACTCGGCATCATCAGGCAGTCTAAACTTCTCTCCATGTTCCTGAACAAGAAAATTACACGCGGCGACGATAGTGAGAACAACTTATTATCAATGATTGAATTGGATGATAAAAATATAAAATTTGCATAAAAAGAGGATCTTGCCTCCTTCATCCTCTTGCTGCCGCATTGCTCTACATGCTTCCCTTTTCCACCGCTAGCCTCGACATGTTTCCCTCTACCACCGGTTGTCTCATCATTCTTCCGTAGCACAACACTTACCCTATCTGGTTGCGGCGATCGCGAGTCGTCCTCCGAGTCGGAGTCCATTATGAGAATCACTTTCTTCGCCAAACAACTGCAAACTATACCATCATGTACCTTATGTTTACCGCATTTGCAAACCTCACACACGCCACTTGATGTAGAGTCTGAGGATCGACTGTTTGTTGGTTCAATCTTAGGAGGAGCCATCTGCATTTTTTTGTCACATTGATATTATAACATTAAAAAACCCTAAGCTAGTAATATTATAGTACATTAAAAAACATTATTGTTATAGTGGAAATTTGTTTTCTCAGATATTTTTTATAGTACATTAAAAAAAATTATTGTTATAGTGGAAATTTTTTTCTCAGAAATTTTTTACAGTACATTAAAAAAAATTATTGTTATAGTGGAAATTATTGTTAGTGCATTCTACTAGTAATATTATACTAAATTATATTACCACGCATAAATTAATATAACAATCCTCCATCATTTTAACCCTAAGCTCGAATAAAATAAGACCAAATAAAGAAGTAGGTTAATAATTATTTACTGATCGACTGGATGGCGGCGACGACGGGCGGCGCCGACGGGCTCCGAGGAAGGCGGCGACGGGCGGAGGGCAGCGGCGACGTGCTCCGGGACGTCGACGGCGGCGACGGGAGGAGGGGGGCGAGTTTAGGGTTTAGAAAATGAAACTAGGTTTTCGGACGGCTGGAGTGGAAAGTATATATAGGTGTCTTAGTAGTGGCGGGCATGATGACGTCAGCATGCCCGCCACTACTAAAAGGATAACGGTGGCGGCTGGTGACGTCATCCTGCCCGCCACTACTAATCCGACGCTGGTGGGGTTATCTAGCATACGTTGCCACTCAAGTCGAGAAAGACCTAGTAGCGCAGTGGTGCGGGGGTTGCTTTGGTGCCATGCGGTTCGAGGTTCGAACCTTGCTGCCTGCAGGCGGTTTGAGGTTCGAACCTTGCTGCTAGCATCCAAACATTTTTTTTTACATTTCTATTCTAATTTTCATGACTTTTTTATTCATAATTAAATTCTAGTTTGAACTTGATTTTTTTAACAATAAAAATACATCATAACTTATCAAATTTAGAAAATATGTATTTTTATGCCTCACTTTACTTTTTCTCCCTTAGTGTACTGTTTTTATTTCATTAAGTATGTTTTTATGATCAAAGTCAAAAAAAGTTCAATTTGAACTACAAGACATGAAATAATTCACAACACTCAATCCTCATTTGATCTTGAAAATGTTTTAATAATAAATGACATAATTGATTTTACAACTAAACATAAATGATCTAGCCTTGAACTAATTTTCCATCGCCATTGGTGCGTAGATAAGGAATCACACTACCAAATGACAGTTTTGCTTCAACCACATTGATCCTTGATATGTCAACGAAAAACGGCACCTCATCAAACTGATTGTATTCTTCTTCGTCTTCGACTCCATCAACTCCAACAATTCTTTGTTTTCCTGGAGCAACGATGTATTTTTTCTCATCTTTAGGATCAAGTATGTAAAATACTTGTGCCACGGATTGAGCGAGTATCCAAGGGTCATCTTTATAAGCCACCTTATTAAGGTCAACTATCGTAAACCCGTAATCATCCACCTCCACACCTTCTGGATGTCTCACCCACTGACACTTAAATACAGGGATTTCTATAGAGTTCCCGTAGTTAAGTTCCCATATTTCTTCGATGTATCCATAGTAAGCATTCTTTTGTCCAGTGCTATCTTCTGCTTCTCCTCTGACACCACTATTTTGGCGCTGACTCCTTTGATCCTTTGCTTTGGTATAGAATGTGAAACCATTGATGTCATACGCTTGCCATGTTTTAACCATGCTCAATGGACCGTAAGACAATTTATTTATCATCATCTCTTCGTCGGTTTCTCCGATCGAAAGGTTTAGATCCCTCAGCCATGATGTGAAATAAATTTTGTGTTCTTTCATAATCCATTGTTCATCGTGATCTTCATTCTTTTCACGAAGCTCTTGTAGGTGTTGTTCAACATATGGTCTCATAATCGCCAACTGATGCATTACACTGTAATGTGATTCTCTTATTCTTTGATAACTATTGTCTCGTATGATTTTCCTGCCTTTAGTTCCTTTACCGGTGAGTCTTCCATGGTGCCGCGACACGGGAACTCCTATTGGTCTTCCATCTCTTATGTAATCTGCATAGCACTCAATGACTTCCTCAGTCGTGTAGCCCTCTATCATGGAACCCTCTGGATAAGCACGATTTCGTACGTAACCCTTGAAGATAACCATTAGACGCTCGTACGCATACATATTGTGCAGGTACGTTGGACCGAGAACAAAGATTTGGTCTGCTATATGTATCATATAGTGCTCCATAATATCAAAATATGAAGGAGGAAAGCACATCTCAAGCTGACACATAGTCTCCCTCATTTGTTTACGTAATTCATTTAACTCTTCAGTGTCGATCACCTTCTTTGATATGACATTGAAGAAGTGACACATGCGTGTTATCACCATCTTCAGAAATGAATGTTTGACTCCTCTTACTGCGATGGCGAGGAATAGCCCAAGCATAACATGACAATCATGAGTGTTGTAGCCGCTCATCCTCAAATCTGCTACGGAGACAATATTCTTTATATTCGTTGAGAATCCTGTTGGAACTCTAATTCCATGTAGACACCTGCAGATTGATCTTTTCTCGTCAATTGTGAGGTTATAGCTAGCAGCCGGAAGGAAAAATTTTCCATTGGCCCTTTCCTGTGGGTGAAGCTCGGGTCTAATTCCGAGAGTTTGAAGGTCCCTTCGTACTTTGAGTCCATCTTTTGATTTGCCCGGTATGTCTAACAAAATACCGATAGTGCTTTCGAAGACATTCTTCTCAACGTGCATTGTATCGATAGCATGACCAATCTCCAACTCCTTCCAATAGGGCAAATATCTAAAGAAGATCGACTGCTTTTTAAATGGAGCGTCCTTTGAAATTTTTTCAGATTTCTTCCTCTTCTTTCCGAAAACAACTTTGATATTCTTTACCATTTCGAATAGAAATTTGCCATCTCGATTTCGTGGAGGCTGTCCAAGCTCGATTGTACCGTCGAAATGGTTCCTATTTCTTCGATATTTGTGGTTTTTTGGTAAAAATCTGCGGTGTCGCATATATATCGTCTTAACGAATGATGGAAGATGCATAGATTCTGTCTGGTCCACACACACTACACATGCTGTCTTTCCTTTAACCTGTCCTGTTAGGGACATGCGTCCTGGGTTGTCAGCTATGGTGCAAAAGATTATGGCTCTTAGATTGAAGTGCTCTTTCTTGTGCTCATCCCACACACAGACACCATGTTCCCATAGACGTTTCATATCCTCCATCAAAGGTTCTAGAAAGATATCAATGTCATTGCCAGGTTGTTTTGGACCAGAAATTAGAGTAGTGAGCATAAGGTATTTTCTTTTATGGCACAACCATGATGGAATGTTGAACAAGCATAGAAAGACTGGCCACGTACTATGTGGGTTCCTCATCTCACCGAAGGGATTCATTCCATCCGTGCTAAGTCCCATCCTGATATTTCTAGGATCGTCCGAGAAATCTGGATGGGCCAAGTCAAATGATTTCCACTGCCTAGCATCCGCAGGGTGCCGAAGTTTTCCGTCCTTCTTTCGCCCAGCGAAATGCCAGATTAATAGTTCAGCATCTCTAGGATTAGAGAACATACGTTTCAAGCGATCAATCACCGGTAGGTACCACATTACTAAGGCCGGAACTTTCCTCTCCATCTTTTTTCCAGGATGGTCTTCAATAACATTTTTATTCCTCTTCTGCAACCTCTTATTATTCTTCTTCTGGTGGTCATTGTAGTCCTCCGCACAGTCATTTGGACGTTTGTATCGACTCGCGTTGCACTGCGGACATCTCTCTAACAATCCATACTCTTTTCGATATAGGATACAGTGGTTCGGGCATGCATGAATCTTCTGAACGCCCAAAGTCAACGGACAAATCATCTTCTTTGCTTGGTACGTATCAGATGGTAAACCATTGGGTTTTGGCAAAACCTTTTTTAGGAGTTGTAAAAGATCTGAAAAACTGGTGTCAGACCATCCATTGCTGGCCTTCAGTTTCATAAGCTCAAGAATTGTGTACAACACAGTATACTGCTTATCGCATCCGTGGCGTTCCTCGTAAAGAAGGTTTTTTGATGCTTTGTCAAGTGCTTCAAAGTTATCGTATCCTTTGGTTGTAGTTCTCTGCAACAACACCTCAGGCGCAACATTTCGCATCAGTTCCTCCACATCAAAGGCGTCATCATCATCATGTTGATCAACATCATCATGTGTTATGTCGGATGTATGATCACAACCTCTTCTATGTTGATGAGCATCTTGCGGCACATCAGAATCTTCAGGAGGATTTTGGCCCATCTCACCGTGTTTCGTCCATATATAATAGTTCTTCACGAAACCATTTTTCAACAAGTGAAATCGTATGGTTTCACGATCAGAACACGGATACATCGCTTCGTTTTTACAAACTTTACAAGGACAATATATTGCCTCTTCACTCTGACGGGAAGCATATTGTGCGGCAGCTTCAGTAAATTCAGTTACTCTGTTAAAATATGCCACCACATCTCCGTCGTTGGACGAGTACATCCAGGACCTGTGCTCCATCTAAAACATATATTATTTGAAAAAATATTAATAAAATCATTATTGTTAATTTTATTAATTTACAAATTGAAAATATATTGATTTATTATCGCTCATAACAACATTAATTAAAAATCCTCAATGCTTTAATTAAAACTACTTATTAAGCAAAAAAAATTATTAAATAAATTAACTATATTGGTTTCTCTATCTCTCTCTCCAAACAACATAACTCTAGATCTATAATCATAAATCAAATTAAAAAGAGATTAAAATGACGTAAATCAATATACAAGTGATGAATAATTGTGAGGAGGGTCATATTTGTTCATTTGGGAGAAGGTAACACCGTAAATGGAAGATTATTTGAAAATTTCTATTCACAAACCCTAAATTAGAAAAACGATAATAACTCATTGTATACATGATTAAATACAAAATAAATGTGAGATTCGGAATGGATTTACCTCCTAGAATGAAATCCTTCAAAAGAAACGAAAACAAAGCCCCCCCCCTCTTTATCTAGATTTTTGTCGCCATTGTACGGACAAAATTGAATGCGAACTCCAGTAGAGCTCGGGGAGGAAGACGCTGCGCATTTATAGCTAGAATAGTAGTGGCGGTCGCAAGTGATGTCATCATTACTTTAGTGGCGGCCATCTTAGCAGCGGCGGGCAGCACAAGCGCCCGCCACTGCTATTGGTACATTAGTGGCGGTCCGGGCTGACGTCATCACCGACCGCCACTACTTTACCAGCAATAGTGGCGGGCGCTGGTGCTGCCGTCAGCACCAGCAACTGTAGTGGCGGGCATCTAATGGCCCGCCACTACAGTGGTTTTGCCCAACGCCACTACAGTGACAGTTTGTAGTAGTGTATGTAATTTTATGTGCTGTATTAATAATTTTATTTAGGTATATGTCAATGCCACAATAGAATAAGCTATTCTGTCTTAGAGAATTGTTATGGTAGGATGAAGCTACAACTACTTTGATAAATTTTTGTGCAATGAAACTGAGATAAGTGAGAAAGAGAGATAAAGCACCTACTGGGCTCCTCGGCTGCTCAGCTCGGTCAGTGAGAAAGTGAGGAAGCAGTGGTTCTCTTGGAGAGTTTGAGTGTAGGAGCAGCCAAAGCTCCAACGAGCGGTGATGGCCCAGTCTCCAAGTCGTAGGGGCACGGGGAGCCCGCAAGCATGCGAGAGATTGAGCTCGGTGTCCGACCCACGGTGGCTGACGATCGACTGATGGCGAGCGGCGACGATGGCATGGAGGTAAGATCTAATGCGGCGGCCGGCGCTCTGGACTGGAGGATGAAGATTACGACGCGAGTGAGCGATTGAGGAGTGGGGATTGAGTAGAAAAGGTGGCAGCAAATGCGGTTATTCTGTTATGCAGTGATAGTGTAATGGCAGAAGGCACATGGTTTTACCCCGAGGTTGGGCGTTCGAACTTTAGGCGCTGCAGTTTTTTTGTATTTTTACACGTTTTATGTAGATGCTATTGTTTTTATTTTTTAAAAAAAATAATGAAATTTATTGTATACTAACTAAAAATATACTCAAAATTATGAATACAATTATTCTATGAATTTTGGTTATTCATTGATTTTTTACACGTTTTATGTAGATGATATTGTTTTTATTTTTTTTGAAAATTTCATGAAATTTACTGTATACTAACTAAAAATATACTAAAAAATATGAATATGATTATTCTATGAATTTTGGTTATTCAATGATTTTTCACACGTTTTATGTAGATGCTATTGTTTTTATTTATTTTTTGAAAATTTCATGAATTTTATTTTATACTACCTATAAATATACTCAAAATATTTTAAAACATCATTTGCACTTTTGATTTTGGTCTGAAAGCTATATTTGTGGCAGACAACTATTCTGATGATGCCTTTGATCTAGAAATAGTATAGAACACAAGGTGATGTATTAATAGGTTCATGGTTTACTTAACATGCAAATCCAGGGAAATGATTGTCCATCCTCACTTTCAGAACTTGACAGCTGAAACATTTCTTTACAACCAGTACAATTACAAAACACCACTAAAATCAGCAGCATCAACATTCACATAACAACTGAAATTAGCAGCATCGACATCCACACAACTACTCAAATCAGCAGCATCAGCATCAACAGAACAACTCAAAGCAGAAGCATCAACATCAACAGAATTGCCAGGTCAACATATAATTTCCAACAAGATATTTATTGTAATGTCTCATACCAAATCAGCAGCATCAATAGAATTATCATTTTTATAACACATTTAACATATTTAAAGCATATAAATATGCCAGTTGCATATCTGCATCTAAGTAAGGAACTAGCTACAAGGCATGTAAAAGATAGCGAAAACATTCAGCCTACACATGCTAGTTACCAGAAGCAATGGTGATCATTTTTCAATTTTAAAAAATAAAAGCCATGCATATGACAAATATCAGATATATCATGTGAACTGAAACAAAACATGATCATCGACAAGTAATCAAAAACATATACTAGCTAGAGAAAGTAAAGCAGATTAATCATATAGCAGAAGCAAGCTCAAAATGTGATAGATGATTATGTATGATATGAACGCACACAAAAAGACTCAATAAAAAATAAAGAAGAAAGTAAAAACTGACTCAAAATATCCGAAAAAGGATACACAACTCCCAAATCAACATCAATAATCATGAGTGGGAGCAAACGGTCCAATGTCGGGATTAGCAAAAGTGCTAAACCAGTGTCGAGCCATCTGCTCAAAAATAGGGAAGCAAAACGAATCATATGAGTCTGGACCGAAACGCGGATCAAAGCGCGGTCCTCTGTTCTTCCTAAAATCATGGCCACGAGATCCAAAGTCGTATCCATAACGATCTGGAACTCTGTCGGAACGGAAACCACCCTCCAGAGCACGATCATAAAAACCGTCTCCTCTACCACCACCTACACGACGTGGCCTGGCCTCTAGCCTCTCTCTACTTCGAGGAACTCTCTGTCTACCACCCTGCTGGTAGAACTGCTCCTGCCCACCTCGAGCTCTCTCTGCTCACTCATTCCGCTTCCTCCTAAAGCAAAACTTCTCAAGATGCCCGTCTCTCTGACAAAACTCACAGTGATAGGTAGACTTCTTGGATTGTGGTTGAGGCTTAGTATTCTTAGGCTTGGTGGTGTTGGGTGAAGCTTCTTTGGTGTGAGAAGGTCTAGGTAAGGAATAAAGAGAAGTGTGGAGAGTTTTAGGCTTTGGGATCCAGATCTGCTTCTTAGGTGGAGCTTTAAGTTGTTCTTGAATCACTCCATCCTTGGCCTGACTATCCTTAAAGGACTCAGTGGAGTGAGTCTTGGGATATCTCCATTCGGGAGTCATCTTACTGCACTCCACTGCACGGCTAATGGCGCTCTCAAAGTCAGCCTTGGTGTAGGTGTAGCCTACCCCAAACCCATCCTGCCTCTTAAACTGCTGGATCATCATGCCGAGCTGTGGCTCTCTGGTACTAATCCAACCGAGGATTGAACGGAGGTAAAAATTCTCATTTTGAGTATCAGCTAGCTCCTCTCTCACGGAAGCTAGTACCTCCACCTGAGACAAGCAGGTCTCACACTCTCTATCAATCTAGACAGACTTTTCGGCTTTCAGCTTAATCAACTCCAATCTAAGAGACAAGCAGTTCTCACAGACAGTGGGTGGAACTGACAAGGTCTCACGCTCTAGTTTAGTCTGCTCCAACTCAGCTCTCACTCCAGCTAACTCGCTCAACTGCTCATCACTCTTGGTTCTCAGCTCAGCTATACTAGATAAATGAGATGGGCAGTCTACACAAGGTGCGACGACAGTGGCCTGAGCATCTTTTAGCTCCTGCTGAGTGCTCTCAAGCTCAGTGGCCAATGTGTCTCTCTCATCTACTCTCTCTGTGTACCTGGACTTAAGAGTCGTCAGGTCACACAACAGCACCTCACAGTTAGGGCACTCTCCACTATCACCCAAGCAAGGGAAAGAAGACAGACTCTCAATCTTGCCATTTGCTGTGGCAAGCTCACTCTCAAGCTCATATATCCTCTTCTTAGCCCCTCTAAGTAGTTTCTCCCTATACTTCAACTCCTGACAGTTCTGTTCTAATAAATTAACAACTTCTTGTTCATAGGATGATACCTTCTCATCGTCGTCGTCATCAGAGTCGTCGAAGGAGTCCTTTTCTTTTTTCTCCCCAAGAGCCATTGAGCAGAAGCTCTTGTGGGGTCTTCGGATGTGACGTGAGCGACTCTTCGGCTTGTTCTCGAAGGTCATGAAACAGAGGCCCGCCAGATTTTCCCTGTCCTTCACCTTCCTGATCATGATCTCTTCATCACTTGAGCTTGAAGATGAGGAGGAAGACGAGGATCTCTTGGAGTATCTTTTCTCCATCTCGGCGAAGAAGGTCTTGTCTCGCTTCTTGTTCTGACGCCTGTAATCTTTTAGAGCCTTTCGAAAGAATCTTGTCTTGGGCTTTCCCTTCATGGAGTTGTCGTGCTTGCCGGAATTGTAGGAGTTGCCGCCGATTCCCTTCTTGTAATTTTTCTACTTGGGACAGTCGGCGATAAAATGACCTGGATCACCACACTCAAAGCATCCAGATTTTGTGCCGTGTCTCTTAAACATTCGCTTAGCATAAACACGTCGCACCCGGTTGTTAAACAAGCACAGATCATCTCCTAGAGTATCAAGTTGTTCCTCGGAGATAGACATCAAGGAAAAGGCAGTACAACTCATGGCATTAGGATCATCCGACGATGTCGCAAGCGCCAGAGTCTTTGAGCCAGAATCAGTGAGATTTGATCTCAACTGAATATCGACCTCTGAGGCCTTGAGCTTACTAAAAAGCTCTGCGACGGTCAAGGTATCATAGGACGCGCTCACAACAATAGAAGAAACCTTGATCTCCCAGATCTTAGGGTCCAAGGTATGGAGTACTTTAAGCGCCTGCTCATGATCCGAGACCAGCTGATCACGCTCGGCCTTGTTAACACGAAGCTTGTTAATGATCGATTGAAAACGACCAAACAAAGCCTCAACAGTCTCACCCAGCTTTTATGAAAAATTTTCATACTCACGCCGGTAGGTCTGGTAGAGCCTAGCCTTGACCTGAGCTGTCCCCTCATGATGTGCCTGGAGGGTAGCCCAGATCTCACGAGAAGTGGTGAGATGGCCAACACGCTAAAACTCACTAGGACCTAGACCAGAAAATAAAATATTCACCGCCTTACTATTATTTTGATGCTGGGTAATTACATTTTCAGCAGTATCCGCAGCAATAGTCGATATCGTGAAATTAGGATGAACACAAATCTCCCATATGTCTGAGCTCTGGCTCATAAGGTATGCTCGCATGCGAGTCTTCCAATAAGTTTAGCCAAAAGCTTCTAGGGATGGGATTTTACCAGAAGACGTCATGGTCACTACCTAGGTTTAGAATCGGTTAAGATATAAAAAAAAACTAACCTCGCTCTGATACCACTTGTAGGACCGAAAGTAGCGACCAGAGGGGGGGGGGTGAATGGGCGCTTAAAAATTTCTTGCTAAACTATGATCTAATCCCAACACGCAAACAAACTTAACCAGACAAATAATATTAGCAAAGCAAATTACTGGAATTAAAATTGTCTGGTCTAAACGTGACCGGTGTCCTAAATAAAATGATATTCAAGATAACTAAATAGAAATACTACAATATATAAAAACACCTAGATATATCATGAAATATGTATATTATAGTCTTGAAATAAAATACTAATTAAGTGAATAAACATGGATCATTCAAAAAATTAATTCAGTAATAAACCTAAAAATATTGCACGTAAAAACTAGGATAAAATATTGCTGTGGCTATTAATAAGTTTTTTCTTTTTATACGAGCAGAATATTAGAATAAAAATATACAAGTACTAAAAATACTTAGGCAGATTAAATTACCATGAAATTTCTAATCAACTTTTTCACTAATTAATTAATAGATGATTATATCTAAAAATGATCTATTCAAAAATAGGGGATTAAAAAACTAACCTGCGTCGTCATCGGGTCACCGCGCGCCGTGCAAAACTCCGCCCGGAAAAGAAAAAAATGCCTGCAGCTTTTTGGCCGTGAGCACCTGCAAGCAGCCGTGGGGCCCGCGGTTTGGCCGCTGTCGCACGTCAAAAACAAGTAGGGCCTCACGCCGAAGCCACGCGCGTGTAGTTGCTTCTAGCTCCGTTCCTACCGTGAAAACAAAAACCTTGCACCCATGGCTTCCTCGAGTTGCGTTCCTGAAAAAATGCTTGGCGCAGTAGCCGCAGTAGCCTGCCCGTGACGCCGGCGTGGGTCCTACCGTGGACTAGAAATGCGTCACATGCACAGCCGTAAGCGCTGAAATTTGCCTCCGTGAAAAAATAAAAATCACTCTGTCGCAGCGCTTCGCCGTGGCGTTAATTCCCGAACAGCAAGACGTAGCCCTGCCACGCCTAGCCGGCGTAGCCGCAGGCTAGAATCTGCATGTGCTGCTTGCGTGCGCAGTGATCAGATGTGGGACCCGCTGCACTTTGAAGTTGCCGTGCGATGGCTGCCTGGCCGCCTGCGTTGCTTCTAGCTGCACCGGCCGGAGAAGAAACAACACCAAAGAGGAATAAGTTCGACGGCGACGAAAAATTTTGTGGGCTGTGGAATTGTAGATTGATCTAATAAAAATAGTCCTCTATCCCCAAGGGGATAGGGGCTTATTTATAGGCAAATCCTAATACATGAAAAGATTAATTTACCCTCGGGTAAAATAAACTGACTCTAAAATAAATTCCGAAAATTACTAAAATATTCTTAAAAAATCACCTGACTCAAATAAAAATATTCTAAACTTAAAAACTAAATATTAATATCCTAAAAACAAATTAATCATAGTTTGTCAGTTTTACGCCAAAACTGACAAAGCGTCCACCGTCTTCGCACCGGGTACCCGGATTGGGCCGACCCGACCCCGCAGCTTCCTTAGCCTAGCAATCGCTCGCCGCCCGTGTACCTGAGTCAAACCCAGTCAACAGACCAGTGGATCATCTGCCGCTCCTAGCCATGTTCCCGGATTGGGCCAGCCTGACTCCGCGGCTCCTCTGCCCGGCCATCGCTCACTGCCCGTGTACCTGAGTCACATGCGCCTCAGACTCGGCAGGTCTTCATCTCTCCCTTCCTTTGACTTCCGTTGACAATCACTCATCACATCTAGAATATCAAAACCATATTCTTCAACATGGTTTCTCATCCCTCCCCGAATCATCATCTTAAGTTGGATTCACATTAATATCCTCTAGGGCATTATGTTCCATACATGCAAATCTTGACTGAAAATCATCTAGTGCACCTTCAAGTATGCCAGCAGCGCTACTAAATGCAACATGTAGTAGTTCCTGCATTCTATCCGATCCTCCGTCCCAGCGACCTTGTACTATACTTGTGGCAATGTGGTCATAATAGTCACATCATCAAATGCAATTGCTGGTCTGTCACAATTCTCAACATGATGAACCCAAGAGGTATAACCTTCAAGAATACGGTCACACCTCGGATGTGTCCTAACTTCATCACGAGTCTAGTTTATTATCTTCTTATACTTTTTACATGGACACAGTATCTCGCTGTCATGTGGAAGGTCCTGATAAGAAAAACTCAAAAATTCCTCAACACCATCATAATATGCAGTCTCCTGTCTTGCTTTTTTTCATACAAATTCTATCTATCACTCTATGTAAGGAGTTGTAAAATTTAAATAAAAAAATCAAGATTAATTTAAAAAACATTTAGATTACAACTTATGCTTGAAGAAATCAAACCATGACAACAAATAACAAGGAAGCTCAATCATACACGGACCATCTATAGCTAAATACTATACTGCATCTGGTCATATTAGTGAGTCGTACAAATCGTCCTCATCAACTTCAAATGTCTTGGGTTATGAAATGGATGATTTGGTAGGTAAACAAAGAGAAAGTATCATCCATGGCTCACTGTGCTTTTAGCTCAATAAGATTGCTAAAAGTCAGGGGGGCATGTGTTGACTCTTGAATTTGGCATTAATGGTAGAAATTGTCGAAATATCAATTTTGGTAATTTTGGCTGAAAATATGCCATCTCCGGCACAGGCCGAAGCCCTGAAGTACCGAAGGCCCGTCCTGTGTTGTGCTTCTGTAGCACCTTCGGAGACCTACTTCGCAGGCAGGCTTAAGCCTAGTGGGCCCTTCGGCGGCCTGTAGGATTTGGCCCGGCAGGCTAGCTTCGGCGAGGCCCGCGGAGGCCCACTTCGGCCGGCACAGTTCTATTAAGATTAGTATGGTTCGACTATTTTTGATCTCTTATCCAAATCTTAACCACTTGGTTGAATCCTACTCAGATTAGGTGAGATCTCTTATCCAAATCTTAGCCACCTGGACGAATCCTACTCAGTTTAGGTGAGACCAGCCCCTATAAATATAGGGATGAGGCCGATTCAAGAGGACCCTCGCTTTCATACCAACACAAAGCCCTTGCTTTGAATCGTTCTTTTACATTTCAATCTACTTCCTTGCCCTAGGATTAGCTAAGTAACATCCATCTTCGTGGGTTTGCGCTGAAAGCCCTCTGTCTTCTGCATTGAAATCACGGTAACCCGTGTTGATTCGCTCGTGAATCTCCCGTTTAATCCACGAAATGGATTTTTATTGTTTTATTGGTTTTCTTATGCTACTCTTGGGAGTTCGGCCTCTAGGCCGGATTGCACTTGATCTTTTACTGTTTTGCAGGGGAAACATCTTCAAAATCATCGCCAAGAAGTTAGGAGGTGATTGCTATTCATCTACAAAGTCACCGGAGAACTCTTCACTGTCACGCCGAAGCCCTCTTCGGCGAGAACCTCCTAGTAGTGGACCGCTCCGTGACGGAGCACCCTTCGTCGTCGCGCCAAAGCCCTCTTCTGCGAGAACCCTCCGTAGTAAAATGCTCCATATCGGACTCCACGGTGCTGAAGCCCCAGTCTGACCGAACCTTCGCTGTTGGTCTGACTGGGTACCCTTCATCGGTCTGACCACCCGGAGCCCACTTTGCACTAGAACGTGGAAGCCCTCTTCGGCGACCCCTTCACAAGCATCGGTTCAACCAAGAGTTCTACTCTGGTTCGACTAGCCAATAGGCCAAAGCCTCCCCCTTCGAGGTACTTCGGATCTATCCCGTGCCGAGCACCAAAGGGTACCGCTTCAGCGATACCTCGCATCACCGGTCCGACCGAGAGTATACCTCCGGTCCGACCGCCGCTTTATTTGTAGATCAAAATCGTCCCTGTTCTAGCCGGTTTTATTATGTTTTATTATTTTTAGTTATTTTCTCACACATCGTGTAATCGAAATTAATTCTTAATATTTGTTTGATTACCTGGCAACTCCATTACCCTTTCAATCGTTAAGGATCCGTCGGAACGCGATGTCGGCATCGTGTCACGCTTAGGTTTATCCCTAAGTATCCGCACGCTTTTGGATCGTCGAACTGACCCAAGTGTGTGGGCGTGTTTTCTTGTCAACAGGAAACTAGTACAAAAACTTCGTTCTCTACCAATCCTTTCTTAGAACCATGCCTCCTAAATGGAGCCTAGGCACTAGTCCCCTTCGAAGGTCTTCTAGGACGACTGGATTGGGATCTTCGAACACCACCGAGGTCAGAGGACCCTCTATGGTCCCCCTACCTCAAACTACCGAAGTAAACACTCACCCTCGAGCATACGGAGCCCCTCCTGTGGCTCCGTCTGTGCTTTGATCTGAATTCATCAGTTATCAAGACCTAGAGGGCCCCTCCGAAGGAAGCAAAAGCCATCCAGATGATGTGGTAGCCCAGATGGATCAGCTTCAAGCCGAGGTAGAAAGGTGGAGGCATGAAGTTGATGATAGGCTTTGCACTCAAGCTAGCCCCGTCATTCCGGAGGTGCCTCAAGACGATGACTCTGTTTACTTTCCTGAAGCTTCTCAGATTCATAGAAGAACCGGGAATGCTTCCTTCGACGATGAATCTCTGCTGCACCTAGACTTGCAAAAGGTCCGCTTCGACCCTATGTTTAGGGCTTTGAAGTTGTGCATGTACTCTAGAGAGGAAGACCCCACCAAATTCTCCCGCTCTTTTTCTCTTGCAATTGAAGCCAACGGAGGGGTTCAAGACACGATGGCCAAGTGTTTCCCCCTTGCGCTCGAAGGGGTGGCTCTCCGTTGGTTTTTTCCTTAAAACCATGATCATTTAAGTCCTGGGAGTAGTTGAGGAAAAAATTCATGAGCAATTTTCAAGGGACCTTCATGCCCCCGATGTCTTTAGGAAGTATTTTTCAGGTGAAGCAGCAGCCTAGAGAAACTCTGTGATAATTCATCAAGCACTTCGCTCATACGAAGTCTTAGGTAAAGGGGTTGTCTCCATCATCCGTTGTTGATGCAGCACGCAAAGGTGTCATCAACGTGGGCCTCCTAGACAAGCTTCACCGGAAGCATATTTCCTCAGTAGCGCAGTTAATGGCCTACTTCAAGCAATATACCAAGTCGGAAGAACGATGGCTTTGGAGGACTACTTCATCTTCATCAACCATCCTCCAAGAAGTCAAACTTGAACTGAAGACGTCAAGTCCACTACAAGTGTTCTCCTTCGACAATAATCAGCATGATGGACAAAGAGGACGGAAACATCCTCGCTCCAAGGTTTTAAATATTGCCCCTTATACTTCGAAATTTCCTCCTAAGTATCCACAGGATCAAGGCTACAAGGTCAGCGGCTCAATGCCACCAGGGAACCCGGTTGGTCGAGGCCAGGCCTTCTTCTGTTGTCTAACTAGTAAAAACCAAAGCCATACCATCAACACATGCAAGTCCATATTAGTTCTGCGGAGCAAATATATCGAGAGGATCTCTTGTCGAGGCACTACTGACCGAGCTCCTCCGGTGACTCGTCCGAAGCCGATGTAGGCTATTGGACATGTGGATAGTTTCGAAGCCCCAAGACAACCTTCAGTGGCCAGTGTTATGCCACCTCCGAAGCAAGAATACAACCAAGATCGCGCGAAATGGGTAGCCTGCCCATCTTTGTAGGAGGGACCCTGAGCGGCATGTCGAAGCGTCAGCGGAGGGAATATGTACGTGAAGTAGGATATATTGGAACCTCCTCATCAGCAGCTGAAATGCCCGAGTGCTCTCACATGACCATATCCTTCTCCACAGCTAATGCAGCTAGAATTAAATTCCCCCATGCAGACCCTCTTATTATTATAGCTGACAATGCAGGAACAGTGGTCCAGCGAGTGTTGGTTGATGGTGGAAGCTTCACGGACATTATCTTCGTTCAGGCCTTCGATCAATTATGCATCCCGTAGAAGCATTTACTTCCAGTAGCTCATCCGCTTCAAGGCTTCGCAGGCCCTTTTCTCGATACCCTCAGCCAAATAGGCCTCGAGGTTGCACATCACAATTATTTATGCCTAAAAATGCCCATGCGAGGAGTACTTGCGGTCCTAGGTGACCAAGCTGTAGCGCGGAGGGCGGAGTATGGCTATGGCCCACCTCTTGATTCCAGGCAGGTAAATAATCTGTAGGACAATTTAGAGGATGCTTCTACATCAAGAGACCATTCGAAGATCTCCTCCATTGAGACAAGCCCCAAAGGTGAAGTTGTAACGAAGAACATCGTTAATGACGACAAAGACTATACCCTCTAGTTTGGCAAGGAATTGCATCCGGAAATTGCCACTTCGCTGGAAGAAGTAGTTAAAGACAATATGGATGTCTTTGCCTGGTCAAACGAATATATTCCTGGAGTCGACCGAAGCATTATTGAGCACAGCATGCTCGTCAACCCAAGGGTTCGACCTGTTCGTTAGGGCTCCACAAGTTGTCAATAGAAAGAGCAGATCTCGCCAAAGCGGAGGTTGAAAAGTTATTAAAAGTATATCTTCGGGGCTAAAGTAGGAAAATTGTTAGGATATTTAGTTTCGAGCGGAGGGAACGAAACTAGCCCAATGCAAATAAGTGCATAGCAAAGGACGGCTCTGCCGAAAAAATTGAATCAAGTCCAAAAGCTCGGCGGAGGCCTTGCAACCCTTATCAGTTTTTTGGCAAGGTCCACAGAGCGGAGCCTCCCAATATTCAAAGCTTTGAAAGGTCCAAAGATTTTGCCTGGACACTAAAGTGCTAAAAAGAGCTTCGATGAAATTAAGGACTATCTCGGCAATCTCGTAACGCTTAATGTGCCCCCTTGCAGATGAAACTCTCCTTCTCTATCTTGCAGCCACAGGCTTTGTTGTCTGTGCAATACTTGTTCGAGAAGTGGATTTCAACAGAAAGCTGGTGCAGAATCCGATATACTTTGTATCAGAAGCTTTATACGGAGCCAAAACTTGGTACTCTGATCTCGAGAAATTTACTTATGCCCTATTAATGGTTTCGAGGAAGTTGTGACATTACTTTTTGGTGCATAATGTAATTTTCCAACTTGTTACACTCTTGGAGATATGCTCCGAAGCAAAGATTCCACGGGAAGAATTGGGAAATGGGCTGTCGAGCTAGCCCCTTTTGGTATTTCTTTTATAGCAAGAACAGCCATCAAATCACATGTGGTGGCTGATTTCATAGCGGAGTGGACTCAATCTACAGTATGTGCTGCGGAGGAATCAAATGAAGGTGTATGGACCATGTACTCTAACGGAGATTTTCAAGCGTTTGCAGCATGCACCGGAGCAGTCATCATCTCGCCTTCAGGCCAAAAAGCAATGTACTCTGCAAGTCTCAACTTTAAGTCCAATAATATTGCAGAGTACGAAGGGATCCTACTTGGGCTTCGCAAAGAGCACGCACTTGGAGCTGCAAGAGTTGTCATGAAAACAGACACTCAGATTGTCGCTTGGCTTGTTGACATCCGCACCTTGCCAAATATTTGGAAGAAATCCACAAGATCGAAGCAACATTTAAGGGGATTTCTATCCGAAGCATCCCACGAGCCGACAATTTGCAAGTAGATGTCTTGGCCAAAGCTGCAGTCGGAGCCCTAGACATTCCATAAGGGGATTTTTACGAAGAACTTGCCTCTCCTTCAGTGCCACAACTCCCTCCTAATGAGGTACCTTGTATATTGAGCAGTGATTGGCGGAGCCCAATTATGGATTTATTGCAAGAAGAAGCTTATATGCCCGAAGGCCCAAAGCTATCAAGATTATAGTTGAGGGTCCGGAACTATCATATTATCAATGGTATTTTATACAAGGTCAGAGTCTATTCTCCCCTGCTCCGATGTATATCTCAACATGAAGGCCAAGACATACTTCGAGAAATTCATGAAGGCCTGTGTGGTAGCCATCTAGCCCCTCGAGCTTTAGCAAGCAAAACACTTTGCCAGGGGTTCTATTGGCCTACTATAGTAGCAGATGTGGAGTGATTAGTCCACACTTGTCAGGTTTGTCAATGGATGGGAATACGGAGTAATTTTCCACCAACACCTCTTCAAGTTATCACTCCAGTATAGCCAATAGCCTAGTGGGGAATGGATCTCAGTGGCCCCTTCCAAATGGCAAAAGGCAGCCTGAAATTTGCAGTGGTAGCAATTCAGTATTTTTCTAAGTGGGTCGAAGTCGAACCTCTGACCGATATCACTTCTAAAAATGTGCAAATGTTTTTCTTGCAAAATATTATTTGCAGATTCAGAGTACCTAGGCAGCTTACAATTGACAATGGCACTCAGTTCGATGCCGAACCTTTCAGATAATTCTGAGAAGATCTTGATATCAAAATGTGCTTTGTAGCTGTCCTTCATCCCCAATCCAATGGAGCCGTTGAGCGAGCCAATGGTAATATCTTGTGAGGCTTAAATCAAAGGATAGTAGGATTGGCAAAGGGGCTATGGACCTAGGAACTCCCAAAGATTTTGTGGTCCATCCGGACCACTCAGGCAAGGTCTACAGGGTACACCCCTTTCTGGTTATTATTCGGAGATGAAACCATGACATCGACGGAGCTAAAAGGAGGTTCCCTCCACACCATGGAACCAGAACTTGACAATGAAAGACAAACTTCACTAGACATGACAGAAGAAACAAGGCTTCGAGCTATTGACAACCTCACGAAGTACCAACATTAGACGAAGACTTGGTATGACCCGAAAATAAAGATTAATGAACTTAAGCCGGTCCATTTAGTATTGCGAAGTATAATTACTCCGGGAAAATTAGGTAATAAATGGGAACGACAATATATTATCTTGCGTTCAAGACGCCCCAGATCTTTTAAATTAGCTACTTTAGAACGGGAAAAATTAAAACATGCATGGCATGTGGAGCACCTTAAACATTATTTCGCTTAGGGGCTCCTTGTAATAGATTGTAAACACCTTTCTAAATAAATAAAGATTATGGTTCAAATAATGCATGCTTCTCAAGATGATTCCTAGCCCTAGTGGACGCACTAGGATAACACAGCTGATTGCGGAGGTAAGTATTATTCATATGAACCCAATTAAGGGACTTTGAGCCATAGGCTCGAAGCATCTACTAATGTGGGAAAGTGTAACACCCCAGGAAATAAAAATAAATAAAATGAGGGAAATAAATTTTCAGGAATTTAAAAGAATTATTTAATTAAAGAAAAGACTAAAAGAACCCAATTAAAGCTAAACAACGGGAAATACTACAAATTTAAAGCTGATAAATTTATGGTGGAATATAGAGGCCAAGAAATATTTTTAGGAATTTTTATAAAATTTTAGCAACAGTTCTTCAAGCCCTAAACACATAATTGATTTACTAGAATTATTTTAATTGAGAAATACATTTAAATTCCTTTGGGGCCGCAACCCCCAATTTGCCTCAACCCATCCCAGTCCAGCGCCCGTGTCACCGCCAAGTGGGGCCCTCTTGTCGGTGCCACTTCCCCCTCTCTCCTCCCCGCCCGCACCACCCTAGCCCACCAGTCAGCCTCGCCCGCACCCCTTTCCCCTCTGACCGCCCGGGCCCATTGGTCAGCCCCTTTCTTTTTCTGCTCGCCCTCCGATAGGTGGGGGGTCACATGTCGGGTCCATCTTCTTCAATGGAAGGGGATCCCCCTTCCATTCCCATTGCCCACCTTTCCAAATTCGCCGTAGACCGATACGTGACACCAAATCGACCCCGGATTCCTATTCCCCGATCACCGGTGACCCCATTCCATCTAAAGCCGACACGGTTTCGCCCGTTTGGAAGCTAGCCGAGCATATGGAAGCCTTGCCGGAGAACTTTGGAAACCTCCTCGGGTTTCCTCAGTTTAGCCTTCCATCCTCACCGCCGGTGACCCCTATTTAACCCCCCCCCCTCGCCGCACTCCGCTCACACCGATAAGCCCTAGCGGTCACACTCCAGATCACCGCCGCCCATTTTTTGGCCGTTCCCTCTATTCCCACTCCAGCAAGCCCTCGCCGATTCCTCGAGCTGCCACCGCCCTCACCGTCGACACCTTCGGGACCACCGTCGACCACCCGTAACCGGCCTCGCATTCATTGGCCGTGAAGACCGCCGGAGACCACCGCCGTTGAACCCGAGGAGCTGCTTTGCCCCTCTTCGCCGTCGGACGACGTCAACTCGCCGCCGTCACCACCGTCAGAACCCTCGTGTTCCCCATAGCCTCCTCTTTCCATTTTTATCCTTAGCTTGGCAAGATAACCGTTACCGTCGCCGGTTTTGGTCGCCGTTGGACCGCTGGAGTCGGGAACGAAGGGGAGTACTTAATGCTTAACGCGTGCCATGCCGGATTCCATTCTAGCCGCACGATCTTGATCGAGTAATACAGATTAAATCCTGAGGGGATTTAATCCGGGCCCTTGATCTGTGCTGAAACGGTATGGAGCGCTTTGGGCCATCGGTTTTCACTTAAAAATCCCGCGCGCACGCCGTCCATTGGATCTTGATCCAACCACAGCCATGTGCCTAGCTCACGCGCACAGTCAACGGTTCACGGTGAACCTGGTTCACCGTGGACCCAAGACTGTTTTCCAGTATAAATAAAAATCTATAAAATTGTTCAAACTTAGAAAATTCATAACTTGCTCATTTTAACTCCAAATTTCACAATTCAAATTTTGTTAAATCTATCTTTTTATTCTCTACATTTTTATACCATAAAAACAGTATGTTTATTTTGCAGAAAATATTCTTATTAAATAATCAAATAAAGACCCCTTTGAGGATAAATTTATATTTCAATAAATAATTCAGAAGAGCTCTTAAAAATTAATCCTAAAAATTCAAGATATAACTTCAGAATATTTAAGGCCTTATTCCCCTTGTTCAAACCAACAACCATGTATGTTTATATTTTGTGATATTTTGATTGTTTATTGAAGGTCGTATTTAATTTTCCGTATCGAGAAGACTATGACACCGTCGAGGTTCCACCTTCACCATTTGCTGATCAAGGCAAGTCACAGCCCTCATTTTGATCATAATTGAGCCCATGTTTTATTTAAATATCGCTATAACACATTGGATATATTTGCATTAGTCTAATATCGAGCCCTAAATTATATTTATTAGATCCCCGTCCTTGTGTGTCAACCCAAGCCATGCTTATTGAGCATGAACTCCTTGTCACTCTTACAATATTATATTAGCTAGTGTTCAATGTACCGACACAACTGCTATAGGATAAAAGAACGAGTTCTAGATAGTTGGATTCTACTATATGATTTCCACGTTATTCTCGTCTTTGGATTCTTTTGGAGTTGGCTATGTTATAAGTATGGTGGGTTCCAGGTGCAAGCTAGGGCATTGGTTGGTCGCACTCGGTGCACTATAAGGACCGGTCTGCGGGATCTGTTGCAAAACACTTCCGTACTAACCACAAGTCTAATGAGTAAGTCCTAACTGGAGGTATGGATCGTACCATCTTGAAGCAACATAGTGGAGGGTGCAAGGGGCAACATGCGGGTGACTTGTACCGACGAGGCTCAAGGGGGGTATGGTGTTGGCCCGACGCGTCGGGGCACCATATGAAACCTATAAGAGGGTGTTATCGAATTGGTGCGTTCCATGCTGAAGGTTTTGGCACAAGTTCCCGTTGTATGGGTCATCTTGTACACATTGGTGTCCGTAGATGAGTGTGTGCCTTGTGGTTATAGTAGTACACCTCTGATCAGAATTTAAATCTTTTCGAAAAGTCGAGCCGACGGTCAAGGGCGGGTTGTGTGACTTCTTGCAGTTAGTTTACTATAGTTTGAATGAACGTGTGATTCATGGCATGTAAGGACTGTTGAGCGAGGGTTGGCTGACTGTACCCCTCGAGTTAGAAGTTGATGCACTAGACATTTTTAATTTTCTGTACTAATAACTTGCTCACAATAACTGCTTTACAAATATGCTTTTCCTCAAAATTAGCCACTACCTTCCTTGTTATTACTCTGCATTATATTTGCATCCGGTGGCTTGCTGAGTACGATTGTACTCTCCCCCATTGACTTACACCACCAGAGGCTGTCTACTACGAGGAGGATAAAGGTCTGGAGTAGTGACCCAGTCAAGGTGAGACTAGAAGAAGGCGTTCATCTAGGACCTTTATTCTATTAGTTTCTCTTTGCTTTAACACTTTTGTAATAATATGGTCTACGAACCATCAATGCTTGGCGTATTGTACGCGGTCGTGTGATGAACGTCTTGATTTATTGATTTTCTATGGAATTTCAATAAAAGTCTGGATTTATTAAATCCGACCGTTACAAGATGGTATCAAAGCCGACTTGACTGTAGGAAGCCAAACAGACCTGACCCTAGGAATCATATTAACCGTATTTTCTTACAAACTACTTACTAACTCGTCTTCCAGAATTTTTACCGAAAATTTCTCTCTGTTGTAGATGCCGGTTCATACCATGAGTGGGACTCTCCACGATGAGGCTGGTTTCGTTCGTGAGCTCCACATGCTCGTGGACTTCCTCGGATTCGAGCACGAGCCAGCGTTCGACGGGATCTTCCCCGATGCAAACGAGGGATACTATGAGGTCACCATCATCATCCGCCCCTCCACCACGCAGCCAGCCTTCTTCACCCACGGAGTCGGCGAACCTACCTTCATGGTAGCCAGACAGCGCGCCGCTCTTCAGGCCCTCTCCGAGCTGCGGATGGTCTACGATGGCCAGCTCTTCGACACCGCCTACCGCCTCATGCCCATGCGCACCCCGGGGAGTCATCGCACCTTCTCCCAGCGCAACTCCACCATCGCCCGCACCATGCGTATACTGGAGGCAATGGACGATCTTCACACGGAGGCCATACTCGACACCGACAGCTAGCACGACACCATCGATTTCTACCGCCACTCATCGGAGAGCCTGAACTACGAGAACACAGATCTCCGCCGCCAGGTCCAGCACGGGCTCCACTTGGCCACCGAGGTAGAGGAGCTGAGGCATCAGAACAAGATTCTATGTCAGGGCGTTGCGAACACCACGCAGTTGCGTCTCCAGGTAGAGGAGCTGTAGAAGGATCTTGAGGAGGTCGCTCCCCTTCTTCTGCGCAAGCGGAAGTCACTCCGGACCCCTTCAGCCAGGCCCAAGAGGATCTCTCGCAACGCCTCTTCCGACGGGCCCTCCAGCTCCACCACCCCTGCACCGACCGTCCCCGGTGAGCTGATGATCGAGCCCTCCACCGAGCTATTTTAGATGATAGCTTACGATTGATTGTTTTATTTCTTTTGCTATGATTGTAGTGTCATTCATGTCAGATATAAGACATGAGTGAAGATTAAATAAGGAATAATGATGTAATCGACTAAGTTTGAAACTTTTGAATCTAAGAAATAGAGATTAGTCGTGTTCCCTTTTTAAATGCATATCTTCTTTGGAAACCCCTCAACTTTAGGATGGCTAATAACCAAGGATCAGATGCCTTTCAGAACGGGAATGGTTCCGGAAGTTTGCCTCAGTGGGGAGTGACCAGATAGTGGCACGCCCTAGTCGCCAATCACCCCATGTTGGCCGAGATGATGGCCAACCAAAATCAACTGATTGCCACGCTGCTGAACGAGATGCAACAGTAATAGAATCAGATGCAGGAGCAACAAGCCCAACTGTTCCGTCTGCAGCAACAACAGCCAGAACCTCCCCGACTAGCTACCCCGGCACCGGCACTGGCCTCCCAACTCTTGGAGTTCTTGCATGTCCGGCCACCCATGTTCTCCAGCACCACCAACCCGATGGAGGTGGGAGACAGGTTGAGGACAATTGGGAAGAAGCTGGATCTTCTGCCATGCACCGAGCAGGAGAGAGTAGCGTTTGCTGCTCACCATCTCCAGTGTCTCACCGCAGAGTGGTGGGACAACCTGTGCGAGACCCAGCCAGAGGGTCATGTCCTCACATGGGCGGAGTTCTCCGCCGCTTTCCGCGCCACCCATGTCCCCGACGACGTGATCGCCCAGAAGCTGTAGGAGTTCCAGGACCTGCAACATGGAAGTAGGACCGTTAAGGAATACCTCCATGAGTTCAACCGGCTAGCCCGGTATGCCCTAGAAGAGGTACGCACTGATGTGGCCCGACAGTCCAGGTTTCTCCGGGGGCTGAAGGATGAGCTTTCCCTTCAGCTGGTCTCCGGAGACTATGTCAACATCCAAAAGTTGGTGAACAAGGCCATAATTCAAGAGACCGAGCAAAACAAGGTCGACTTGAAGAAGAAGAGGATGATTGCCTTCCACCAAAACCAGGGAATGGCGCAGAGGCCACGCTACACACCTCCCCCACTGGTGCCCCATTATCACTCGCGCCCCGTCTACAGGCCAGCTTCACCAGCCAATGACTCGGGAGCCGAAAATCCTCGCCCCGCTCCCGCCGCACCAGCTACTCCACCCGCCCCCACCAAGAAAGCAGATGTCTTGAGCGACAAGCATGGCAAGCCAATTATCTGCTTCTACTGCCATTAGGAGGGACACTACTCTCATCAGTGTCCCCATCCCAAGCGTCCGCATGGGATCGCGGTGAATCCTGCCTTTCACGCCCGCATCAACCACGTCTCCGCTGAAGAAGCTCAGGCTGCACCGGAGATAGTCATGGGTAAGTTCACAGTAAATTTAGTACCTGTCGTGGTTTTATTTGACACTGAAGCCACACATTCTTTTAACTCAACAAGTTTTGTGGAAACTTATAAGTTGAATGAGTGCGAGTTAGCAAGACCGGTACTGATAGCCACCCTCGGCAAACAGACCCATGCCCACTCCTATAGTCCGAGGGTATGGGTAGATATCCAAGGTATCATATTCTGGGCCGACCCTATTTTGATAGAATGCAAAGGTTTGGACCTGATCTTAGGAATGGATTGGCTCAACAAGCACCAAGGTGTAATAGAGTGCGCGAGAAGGAATGTGACCATGACCAGTGAAGAAGGGACTGTCGTCATGTTTCAGATGCCAAGTAAGAAGTCCGGAAGACCCCGCCTGCATCACATTACCTTAGAAAAATACTGGTAGTCTGTGAGTACCCAGATGTCTTTCCGGAGGATTTGCTAGGGATGCCACCCAAGAGGAACATTGAGTTCAGGATCGACCTAGTGCCCAGGACCACTCCCATCTCCAAGAGACCCTACTGGATGGCCACCAACGATCTAGAAGAAATGAAGCAGCAACTAGAAGACCTTGAGAGAAAGGGATACATCAGACCCAGTACATCCCCATGGGGAGCCCCCATTATCTTTGTCAAGAAGAAGGAAGATAAGGCAAAACGTATGTGCGTGGATTATCAAGCTTTGAATGAGGTAACCATCAAAAAAAAGTACCCTCTACCCAGGATCGATGATCTATTCAATCAACTGAAAGGAGCCACAATGTTCTCCAAGATTGACCTTCGGTCCGGATATCATCAGTTGAGGATTCGAGAGGAAGACATACCTAAGACGGCATTCACCTCCCGCTATGGACTTTATGAGTGCACCGTCATGTCCTTTGGATTGACCAATGCTCCGGCCTTCTTCATGAATATGATGAATAAGGTGTTCATGGAGTATTTGGATAAGTTTATCGTGGTATTCGTAGATGATATCCTCATCTATTGCAAGAGCAGAGAAGAGCATGAAGCTCACATCCTGTTGACCCTAGGAAAACTCAGGGAGCATCAGTTATACGCCAAGTATAACAAGTTCAAGTTCTGGACGGCGGAATTAAATTTCCTAGGGCACATTATCTCAGCGCAAGGTATCACGGTAGACCCTGCCACCATGGAAGCTGTTACGGATTGGCTGCTGTTGGCGTAAAAGATTACGCTAATAGGTTTCGGAAATTAGAAACTAACAAACGAAGTGTTTGTGAAGTGAACTATTCCAAGCTTCCGAATTGGATAATAGCTCGAAGCAGTTTGAAGATGTGTATTGAATAACTCAGTATTTGATCCTCATTATAGGGTAAAACGGGGGGTATTTATAGGCCAAAATCTTAAGGAAAAGACCTTTTTACCCCTCTATTACAACCAACATTGTGGAAACTATTCGGTACCCTTAATAGGGCTAAAATGGTAAAAGACTAATCTAATGAGAAAGAAGATAAGTCTTCCATCTTAGCTGGTAGGGACGTTCTCCGAAGAGTCGACGTTTGAAGCTATGCTCCGAACAAGAGCCCGCTTTGATTCTTCGAACTTGACCCGGTACTAAATCGGAGTTAAATACTGGAACTCCAGTTTAATAGATTGCCTTTGTCTTGTTATTGTAGTGACCCTGAGGATGATGTATTTGCCCCTAATAGTAGCCCCTCGAATACGCTTCTCCGTTTGATCTATAAGGTTAGGAGAGTAGTATGTGGAAGAAAAATAATCATGCGTAGGGGTTATCAAATTTTATCAATCTTCGAAATACACGAAGATTCATAACTTCGAATTGATTTCTAAGATAGTTATATTCAAACAATCCTGTAATCAATTTAAGAAGCCAGAAAGCCTTTTAGACTTAGAAGAAATAGCTGTTAGCCTTTTCCTTTCAGAAGAAGCTACGCGGTGCGTTAACATTGCAAACAGTAATGGTCAAGAATGTGAAACGACAAGCGTGAACGGTAAAAAATTGTGAACCTAGGCTATAAATAGAGGACCTAGAAACTTCTCAAATACCTTTCTCACTGTCTTTGCGCAACCAACCTTTAGCCTCCAAACCTTAGCCTTAAGCATTCAGTTCGGATCAATGGCGAAGAAAAGATTCAAGGCTCTCGAGGCGACCTCAGCCCTAGCCCAGCAACAAGCCATGGCGGCGGCAGCAGCGGCGGCAATAGCGATGGCGCCAGCAGGGACAGCTGCTGCGGCGGCGCCCATGGGGAATCCCCAATAGATCGGTTCCCATGACCAATCTTACAAACTGGGGCCATCCACCTACAAGAGGAAGACGATCGTAGCAGTGGTTGAGGGGAAGATTAGCTCGGAGATCAACGTCCGCAAACCCGAAAAAGAAGCCATCCCTTCACCGCAGCCCAGTGAAGTTGTCATCTTCGAAGCTTTCTTCGAATTAGGGTTAGGACTCCCAACGGTGGACTTCCTGTCAGAGGTATTAGATCTCTTCCCTGTCACCCTTCCTCAATTATCTCCGAATGCAATAGCACGCCTGGCTATCTTTGAATGGGCGCTGTGGGCTGAGGGTTGCGAAGGAAGAGCGGAAATATTTGTAGCGCTGCACAAGGCATCTTGCCAACCGAAGACTTACAAAGGCTTCGGAGGGGAGAAAATCATAGTACCCTTCAGGAGTATCAACTTCAGACTCCGAGATGAATTCCAACTATGATTTCTAGCGAAGGCTATCAACACCAGATGGTACACAAATTGGATTCTCCGGTGGTTCTACGCCGAAGTCAGAGTAGGCAGTCGTTTGGCCGGACCCCTGCAAGCCATATACTTCCAAAGGGAAGCCGAAGTCCACCCATACCCCGGCTAGCTCAAAGCCCGCCTTAACCTGCTCCAAAGAATTAGTCACCGCATGAACATGCGAGACTTAGCGAAGGAGTTCATCGGGCTCCAAATTTCACCTCTGATGGCCAACTGGCCTATCAACTTCGAAGAGAACCCGGAGGATGGACTCCGAAAAATTTCTTCAAACTTGAGCTCTGCAGGTAACTTCGAAAACTACAACATGTTTTATATACGGTTGTTTGATGAAATGACTAATAAAAACTTATCTTTGAGCTTCTCAAGCCCCTATGACTTCGGAGCAAGTCGTTCGAGCTTCGAAGAAGATTCTTGGAGCTCCTAATCTGGCTGAAAAGGAGTGGAGGAGGAAACTGGTGGGCAGTTGGGAGTGACTTAACCAAGTATGGGGCGTACTCAGAGTCGTAGACCCCCTCTTCCGGATTGGGTGCCTTCTGAGCAAGGCCCGAAGAAGATGAAAGCAGATGCTGGGACTTCGGCACCGGCCAAGACTCCTGTGAAAAAGTTAGCCCGAAAGCCTAAGAATGTGGCTCCTTCCAAGCCTGCGGCTTCACCTTCCGATTCATCTGAAGATGAGGGTTGAGAGAAATGCAAAGGTTCCTCGTGAATCTTATTACCGAAGATGAAGCGCAGGCAAATGTCAAAGTTGTAGACACTAGAAACATAGCAAGTGTGCCAGCTACTCCAGACAGCTCCGAACAGGCTGGAACTTCGAGTGTCCAGCCTGACTTGCCACATCAAGAAGCCCATGCTGCTTAAGGCGGAGTCGAAGTTATAGCTGAACAAGCTTCGATTCCGGACGAAGTGGAAGCTGTTGCTCCAAGGGAGGCCCCAACAGCCAACCCTTCGGTTCCAGACCCTGAGTCTGATGAAGACTTCGAAGTGGCCTTCGACCCTCCAAATAACCCCATACTCATTCGCCGACAGGACTTTGGAGGTAAACTTCACTAAACCTCCTTTTTCTTCACCCCGCAAAATTATGCAGTATATAATACCTTCGTTTTCGCAGGGTCTGCTACCATGGAGATGACTCCTCATGCGAAGACTGCTCCTAGGACTTCGACATCTCCGGGGTCGGTTCCAGAAGCTGCACAAATGGGACCTAGAAATGGTAAAGGCAAAATGGACCCCTTTCCTGCTTTGAACTCGGGATTAACTCCATCGGAATCGACAGACGGACAATCTACGGAGGGGGGCCAGTCCACCGAAGTTTCTGGGGATGCAGCGCAGTGCTCCGGCCCTTCACCCAACGAAGATGATCAAAGGGCTTTGTCAATGCTCCCCCTCCTATCTCCTTTTCTGGAGCAAAGGACCGGACTTCGGGCCTTGCTCGAACCTTTGGATCGAGCTAACCGCGAAGTTGGAGGAACAAACTTGGTAGCCATACTTGGGGAGGCTGAAGGGTCGGAGCTGAACGCAGCTTTGGAATGGGCAGCATACCAAGTACGAAGCATCTGTGAAAACAAGATTAATTTCAACTTATGAACAATTTCTCACCTTGCTTTTTCTCTTCGCAACAAATATTCTTGGCTTGGGCTGCAGCTGTTTCAAACGAGCGAGGTAGTATTCGTCTTAAGGAGAGGATTATTGCCCTCCACAAGAGTCTTGAGTGCTCCAAAATTCGAATCTCCACCTTGGACGAGATGGTTGCAGCGAAGAGGAGAGCTAGACTTGGCCTGGAGGCTGCAAATCAGAAGCTCGATGCCGAGAAAATCGTGCTTCGGGCTAAAATAGAAAAAATGCGGGAAGAGCATACAACTGCGGGGGCTGAGCTGGTGAAGCGTCAAGAAGAAAAGACGAAGGCCATGGAGGAGGCCAGCAACCTACTTAGCTAGAAGAACTCTCTGGCTATGGAGGCAGCTAGACTATCTTCTGTGGTAGACGAGTTGTCTTCGTCAAGGGATGCCTTAATTGAAGACAAGGTGAAGTCGGAGAAGGTAGATGAGGAGGTCATGGATAATCTTTTAGGTGTCTTAGAGTACTTCGGTACTCTTTGGACACTACCTTCGAGTGACAACGTCCCCTTACTGCGACGGCTTAAAATGATCCAAGGAGCAGCGAAGATGATGAAGACGGTGGGTATTCTGTATGGAGAACTCTCCGGCCATGTATCTTCTCTCGGAATACTTCGTTACTATGAAGATCTAGGGCTATCAGTAGCACCAGACTTGGGGGTGGCTCCTATTACCTTTGACGACAACCAGCTGTTAAACCCTTCCAAAGATGTGGCCGCAGCTTGGCAAGCTTCCAAGCATCATGGAGAGCCGAAGGTCGAACAGCGATCAAGGCTTCGATCGATGAAGGGCTTCGCAGAAACAAGCTCAGTCTCAAGCTTCGAGCAGCCAGCCTCCGCCAGACCTGCAGGTTTAGTTTTGTTTAGGGGTCCAAATATGTAAAAATTATGCTTTCATCTGTTATGAATAAAAACTTATTTGGAAATGTTTTTTGGCTTCCCAACCTCATATGGATGATCTCGAAGTATTAAGTGTTACCGAAGAACTTCGCCTGCTATTGGCTACCTTCGATCTTTTAAAACTTCACAAACGACCTCGATTTTTCATTCCACGAGAAAGCTCCGGTGCGATTGCGCCCGAAATACGCAAATATATTATCTTATATTAAAGAGGAAGAAAAAGAAGTTAACTTGTAAACCTCATCTTCCGAAGACGTTGAATGGTCCGAAGAAGAGAGTACTGCTGAAGAACAAGGAAAGAAGCCTGAAGAACTTCGAAGATGGGAGAGAAGCCCCGAGCGACTTCGAACTTGGGCTGAACTACAACAGGAACAAAAAGATTTTGAAGCTTCGAAGGGAAGGAGAAGAATTAAACGTAAAGTTATTAGGACTCCCGGCTCCGGAACTAGTCGTTCTTGCTTTAGTGGTAGCTCTAGGGATCGAAGGGGTCTTCGTTTCCTTCATGGTATAGATACAGATTTTTCATAATGTAATGTAATCTGTTCAAATGATAAAGATTAAGATTTTAAAATTGTCTACCTACTTCTCAGCCCTCTTTGGGCGTAAGCAACTTCGAAGTGTAGTCGAAGATGGTTAGGCGCAAAGAAAAAGACTTAGGAGTACAATTTTGGAGGCTCGGAGCCCCTTAGCAACTTAGAGATTGATTAAAATCTCACAAAATGTCTTTGACTACTTGGAGTCTGAAAACTGGTAACTTAGTACCTTTTGTTTGAAAATAGTCAGTTCAGACTAATTTTCCGGACACCTTAGCATCCAAAACGATTGGTCACTTTGGACTCTTTTTACAGATATTTGAAGCTTATCAGCTCAAATTTATGTTTTGTTTGGCCTCCTTCGGCTCTTTTTGCGAATGCCATCAAACAAGTGGTTCCGAATTCGCAGTGGTCTCCTTGGATTCTTTTTACAGATGCTTTCAAGCCGGAACTTTGAATACGCGTTATTTGGTCTCCTTCGACTCTTTTTACGGATGCTTTCAAGCCAGTGGCTTGGAATCCATTTTTCAGTGACATTCCCACCTCGTCAGAAGCTTCGAACCAGTGGTTCGAAGTCTAAAAAATTGGTTCAAATGAATGACACTTCCCTCACAGCCAACTTCGTTCTTCTAGTGCGTCCACTAGAAGTAGGAAGTGTTTGAGAGGTAGGCATTATCTGAACCATGAACTTTATTAATTAAGAAGGTGTTTACAAATGATTACAGGGAGCCCATATGCGAAATATCGCTTTAAGTGCTCTGCATGCCATGCATGGTTTAACTCTTCGCCTTCTAAACTAGCTAGCTTAAAAGAACCAGGGCATCCTGATAAGAGAATAATGTATGGACCTTCCCACTTATTTCCTAATTTCCCTAGTGCTATAATGCTTCGCAAAACTAGATGACCAGGCTTAAGTTCATTAAGCTTAACCTTCGGGTCAAATCAAGTCTTTGTATGCTGCTGATACTTTGACAAATTGGCGACAGCTCGAAGTCTTGTTTCTTCTGTTAAATCAAGCGAAGTTTGCCTTTCTCCTTCTATTTCAGGTTCGGTGCTGCGAAGAGATCCTCCTTTAAGCTCCGTTGGCATCATAGCTCCATCTCCGAATAATATCCTGAAAGGAGTGAAACCTGTGGACCATGTTTGGGTGGTCCGAATGGACCATAAAATCTTTGGAAGCTCTTCGGTCCACAACCCTTTTGCCAACCCTACTATTCTTCGATTCAACCCTGACAAGATATTACCATTGGCTCTTTATACAGCTCCGTTAGACTGAGCATGGCGCACTACAACAAAGCATATTTGTATGCCAAGATCTTCGCAAAACTTCTTGAAGGGCTCTGCATCAAACTGTGTCCCATTGTCAACTGTGAGCTGTTGAGGTACTCCGAACCGGCATATAATACTTTTCCAGAAAAATTTTGTACATTATTCGAAGTGATAGCTGTGAGGGGTTCTGCTTCGACCCACTTGGAAAAATACTCAATTGCTACCACTCCAAATTTCAAATTTCCTTTTGCTACTGGGAAGGGGCCAATATGGTCCATGCCCCATCAGGCCATGGGCCACACTAGGGCAATGACTTGAAGAGTTGTTGGCGGGCGATGACTTCTTCTTCCCATCCATTGACAACCTTGGCACGTGCGGACTAGGATCTTCGCATCAGCTACTATTGTAGGCCAATAAAGGCCCTGGCGAAGTGTTTTTCCTGCCAAAGCCCGAGGCGCCAGATGGCTACCACAAAGGCCTTCACGAATTTCTCGGAGTATTTCTTGACCTTCGACTTGAGATATACATCGGAGCAGAGGGGAACATAGTCCAGCCTTGTAGAGAATACCATTGATTATATGATAGTTTCAAATTATGAGCTTTAACCTCGAAAGCTGTGGCCCTTCAGGTAAATTTGCTTCACCTTACAACAATTCCATAATTTAACTCCGCCAATCAGTACTTGGAATGCAAAGAACTTCCGCAGGAGGGATCTGCGTTACCGAAGGTGAACTAAGCTCTTCGTAAAAAACTCCTTCCGGAATGTCCATAGCTCCGGCTGCAGCTTTTGCCAAGGTATCACCTTGCATATTTTCAGCTCTAGGTATATACTTCGGATGGAAATCCCTTTAAATGTTGCTTCAATCTTACAGATCTCTTCCAAATATTTTGCAAGCTGGGGATGACGAACTTGAAAACTTTTATCAATGTGCCGTGCTACAATTTGAGAATCTGTTTTAATAACAACTCTTATAGCCCCCAAAGCATGTGCCTTTCGAAGTCCTAACAAAATTCCTTCATACTCCACTGTATTATTGGTGGACTTAAAGTTGACCCTTGCGGAGTACATTGCTCTCTGCCATGAAGGTGAAATTATTACCACTCCGACACCTGCTCCAGATACTTGGAAAGCTCCATCAGAGTATATAGTCCAAATTCCTTCATTTAACTTATCCGGAGCCCATACTACGGATGGAGTCCATTCTGCCACAAAATCTGCCACCACCTGTGACTTGATCGCTGTCCTTGCCACGAAGAAGATGCTGAAGGGTGCTAATTCAAGAGCCCATTTCCCAATTCTTCCTGTAGAATCCTTGCTTCGGAGCATATCTCCTAAGCGATATGAAGTTGGTACAGTGACATTATGTGCTAGGAAATAATGCCTTAACTTCCTTGAAACCATTATCAGATCATAGGTGAACTTCTCAAGCTCAAAATATCTTGTTTTTTCTCAAGAAAATGTTTCGGATACAAAATAGACTAGATTTTGTACCAACTTCCCATTGAAATCAACTTCTCTGAAAAGGACTGCACTGACGGTAGAGCCAGTAGCTACAAGGTAGAGGAGTAGGGTTTCGTCCGCAACAGGCATCGTGAGTGTAGCGAGGTTACTGAGATAATTCTTAATATCATGAAAACTCTTTTGACACTCTGGTGTCTATGCAAAATCTTCGGACCCTTTCAATGCTTTGAAAATGGGCAAACTTCTCTCCACAGACCTTGCTAGGAATCTGCTAAGTGCTGAAGGCGGCCAATTATCTTTTTCACTTGCTTCAAATTTTCTAGAGGAGCCATCCTTAGTACTGCAGTTATTTGAGTAGGGCTAGCTTCGATCCCTCTGCTTGAAACTAGATACCCTAACAATTTTCCAGCCTAAGCCCCGAAGATACATTTTTCGGGGTTAAGACGGACTCCACATGCCCGAAGGCTATTGAACGTTTCTGCTAAGTCTAGGCTATGTTGGTGCTTTAGAGCACTCTTTATTACAATGTCATCCATATAGGCTTCTACATTGCGACCCATTTGATGACCTAGAGCATTAGCAATTAACCTCGAAAAAGTTGCCCCGCCATTTCATAAGCCGAAAGGCATTCTTACATAGCAGAAGACTCCCAAAGGAGTTACAAAGCTTGTTTTGATTTCTTCTTCGCGCTTTAACCAGATTTGATGATAGCCGGAATACGTGTCGAGGAAGCTTAATAACTCCAAACCAGTAGTGGAGTAAACCAATTGATCAATTCGGGGCATGGGATAGGGGTCACGGGGGCATGCTTTATTCAAGGATGTAAAGTCAATACACAAGCGCCACTTCTCGGAAGATTTCTTCCTGACGAAGACTGGGTTGGCTAGCCACTCCGTATGAGCTACTTCTATGATAATCCTAGCCTTCAGCAACTTTTCCACTTCAGCTTTAGCAAGGATGGCCCTCTCCGCAGATAACTTCCAGAGTCCTTGTCGGACAGGCCAAACCCTCAGGTTCACAAGCAAGCTATGCTCAATGATATCTCGACTGACTCCGGTAATGTCCTCATCAGACCATGCAAAGACATCCAAATTTCTTCCACTACTTTTTCTAATGAAGTAGCGACTTCTGGAGGCAAATCCTTGCCAAACTAAAATGAATAGTCTTTGTCGTCCTTGACAATAACCTTCATTACAATCACTCCTTCGGGGCTTGGTCTTGGGAAGGACTTCTTTGAAGGTTCACTTGAAGCAGAGATATCGTTCGGGTTGCCTTGTATGTTTTTCACTTCTCTCGGGTCAAGAGTGGGGCCATGACCATATTCTGCTCTTCGCGCAGTGTCCTGATCTCCGAAAACAGTGAGCACTCCCGCTTCCGTGGGCATCTTCATACACAAATAATTATGATGTGTCACGGCTCTGAATTGATTCAACATGCCCCTCCCGAAGATAACATTATATGCGTACGGGGCATCCACAACATCAAAAATCACCTCCTCCGTCCTGGCCAGTAGCCCCTCTCCGAAAGCGACCTCCAGACCTATTTGGCCGAGGGCATCAAGAGGGGGTTCTGCGAAACCTTGCAAAGGACGAGCTGTAGGGAGAAGATGCTTCCTAGAGATACAGAGTTGATCGAAGTCTTGGATGAAGATAATATCTGCTGAACTCCCTCCGTCAATAAGTACTCTTCGGACTTCAGTACCTGCTATGTCGGCAGTGATGACAAGTGGATCTACATGCGGAAACTTTATGCCAGCTGCATCATCTGCGGAAAAAGATATCGGCTCATGGGACCACTCAGGCATGGTAGCTGCGGACAAAGAAGTTCCGATATGGCCCACTTCTCAGACATATTCTCTTCGCTATCTCTTCAACATACTACCAAGAGTTCCTCCTCCGGAAATGGGGAGGACTACTATTTTTCCTCGATCTTGACCATCTTCCTGCTTCGGAGGTGGCATAATATTGACCACCGGAGGTTGCCTTGCAGGGTCGAAGTTGTCTATACGTGCCACAACCTGGACAGGCTCCGGACGCACCTCGGAAGGAACTCGGTTAGTAGTGTCTCGACCCGAGGTTCTTTCAAGGTACTCGCCTCTTAAAGCGAGTATAGACTTGCACGCATCAGTTGCGTGAATTCAATTCTCACCATGGACGCAGCAGAAGAAGGTCTGGGCTTTGCCAGCCAGCTTCCTTGGCGGCCTCCAGCCACTGGTCTTGCTTCCCGAAGCTTGTGAAGTCTTAGGGGCAAATTTCTGCGGAGGTGCAATGTTCAAGAGTTCTTAACGAGGATGCTTTTGCCCCTGACGCCTGTCATGCTGGACTTCGAAGTTAGGCCCCTGTGAAGGTGTTGAAGTCTTCACTTCCAACATGACTTCTTACAGGATTGATGGAGTTGAAGCAGTTCTCGGAAGCCACCCTTCTTCTAACCTAGCATACTCTTCAAAATAAGACATCAACTGAGCAACAAAAGATATATGTTTCTGATGAAGTTTATCAAGGAGGCCTGCATGGGTAACTCCCTCTCGAGCAACATCAATATGGAGGATGTAGTCAGCCCTCGAATTTGTGACTTCGTATGGGCGAAGCGCTTGAAGAATTGTCTTAAAGTCTCTCTAGGCAGCTGCTTCACCTGGAAAAGACTTCCTGTAGACATTGGGGGTACGAAGGTACCCTGAAAGTTACTTATGAACTTCTTTCTTAATTGCTCCCAGGTTCTAATTGACCCTGGCTTCAGGGACCAAAACCATCGCAGAGCCACCCGTTCAAGAGCAAGAGGGAAACACTTGGCCATGGTGTCTCGCACTCCTCCACTGGCCTCAATTGCCAACGCATAAGAACGAGAGAACTCCCCGGGTTCCTCATCCCCAGAATATTTGCAGAGCTTTGAAGTTTTAAACTTAGGATCGAAGCACACTTTCTGTAGCTCGGGATGCAGCGGAGACTCGCTATCGAAGGAAGCATTTTCCGGGGCTTCGGGATAAGGAAGTTCGTCGTCTTGGGGCACTTTGGGAATGACCGGGGTGGCCTGAGAACGAAGCCTATCTGTGTCTTCTTGCCTCCACCTCACCACTTCAGCTTGGAGACTGGCCATTTGGGCTACCATGTCGCCAAGACCATCTTCATCTCCTCCGGAAGGACCTTCCGGGTCTTGAGAACTGTATGTGTTAGTTCGAAGCGGAATATGAGCTGGAAGAGGGACTTCGGCTGGCCGAAGTATAGATGGAATTGGGGGAGGAACTTCGTATGCTCGAGGATGGGGAATCCCTTCGTGGGTTTGAGGTGGAGGAATTACCGAAGATCCTCTGACCTCGAGTGTGTTCGAAGATCTTACTTCGGAGGTCCGAGGGGACCTCCGAGTAGGACTACCACCTGAACTCCGCTTGGGATGCATGGTTCGAGAACTTGGTAGAGAACGAAGTTTTTTAGACTAGGTTCCCCACAGACGGCGCCAACTGTTGGCATAAAAGATTATGCTAACAGGTTTCGGAAATTAGAAACTAACAAACGAAGTGTTTGTGAAGTGAACTATTCCAAGCCTCCGAATTGGATAATAGCTCGAAGCAGTTCGAAGATGTGTATTGAATAACTCAGTATTCGATCCTCATTACAGGGTAAAACGGGGGTTATTTATAGGACAAAATCTTAAGGAAAAGACCTTTTTACCCCTCTATTACAACTGACATAGTGGAAACTATTCGGTACACTTAATAGGGCTAAAATGGTAAAAGACTAATCTAATGAGAAAGAAGATAAGTCTTCCATCTTAGCTGGCAGGGAGGTTCTTCGAAGAGTCGACGTTCGAAGCTATACTCCGAACAAGAGCCCGCTTCGATTCTTCGAACTTGACCCAGTACTAAATCGGAGTTAAATACTAGAACTCCAGTTTAATAGATTGCCTTCATCTTGTTATTGTAGTGACCATGAGGATGAAGTATTTTCCCCCAACAGCTACCACCTACAACGTATCTGAGATATGAAGTTTTCTGGGATTAGCAGGCTACTACTATCGATTCATTGAAAATTTCTCCAAGATAGCGAAGCCCATGACCAAGTTGCTGCAGAAGGGATAGAAGTTTTAATGGACTCCAGAATGCGAGGAGAGCTTTCAGACCCTTAAGACACGATTGGTGTCAACACCCATATTAACTCTACCAGATATAGGGAATGACTTTCATGTCTATTGCGACGTATCTTGTCAGGGTTTGGGATGTGTTCTTATGCAAGACGGAAAGGTTGTCTCATACGCCACCCGACAATTGAGGCCACACGAGCTGAACTACCCCACCCATGACGTAGAATTGGCTGTCGTAGTGCATGCTTTAAAGATATGGAGACACTACCTGGTTGGAAACCGTTGCGAAGTTTTCACGGACCACAAGAGTTTGAAGTATATCTTCACATAGCCGGATCTCAACCTTAGGCAAAGGCGATGGCTAGAATTGATAAAGGACTACGACTTAGGCATTCATTATCATCCCGACAAAGCAAACATAGTAGCTGCTACGTTAAGTCGTAAAGGATATTGTACCGCCATCATGGTTCAGGATCATGCACCTTTGCTGTATAAGAAGATGGAGAAGTTAAACCTCGGGATAACCATGGGAGCCTATTTAGCCACCGTTGAGGCCAGACCAGTCCTATTCGAACAAATCCGTGAAGCTTAGTTAGAAGACCCGGATATAGCAGCAATCCAGAAGAACATGAGGCAGGGCAAGGCCCCAGGATTCTCAGAAGATGAGAACAACACCGTATGGTCAGAACTAGGATCTGTGTGCCCGATAAACAAGAGATAAAGACCCTTATTCTAAGATAGGCCCATGACACTTTGTACTCCATTCACCATGGAAGTACGAAAATGTACCACGACATGATGGAACGATATTGGTGGGTCAGTATGAAGAAGGAGATTGCTCAGTTCATAGCAGAATGTGACACCTGCCGGTGAGTAAAGGCAGAGCATCAAAGGCTAGCAGGATTGTTGTAGCCCCTCAAGGTGCCCGAATGGAAATGTGAGGAGATTGGTATGGACTTCATCACCCGACTCCCAAAGACCCAAGCCAGATATGACTCCATATGGGTAATCATCGATCGTCTTACGAAGGTAGCTCACTTCATAGTCATCAAGACAATCTACAGCGGCCCTAAACTAGCAGAGTTGTACATGGCCCACATAGTGTGCCTCCATGGAGTGCCTAAAAAGATAGTCTCCGATAGAGGGAGTCAATTCACATCTCGATTCTAGAAAAACCTTCAAGAGGAAATGGGATGAGACTGAACTTTAGCACAGCATACCACCCCTAGACGGATGGACAGACTGAGAAGGTGAATCAGATAATGGAGGATATACTTAGGGAATGTGCCTTGGACTTTGGAGGAACATGGGACAAGAGTTTATCGTACGCTGAGTTCTCATACAATAATAGCTATCAAGCCAGCCTTCAGATGTCCCCCTTTGAAGCCTTATATGGACGCAAGTGCAGAACGCCTTTGCTTCAGGATCAGACCGGTGAGTCCCAAGTTTTTCATACGGACATACTTCGATAAGCCAAAGAGAAAGTGAGGGTCATCCGAGATAGACTGAAGACAGCCCAATCTCGACAGAAGAGCTATGCGGATAATCACCGTAGGGATCTAGCCTTTGAAGAAGGAGATCATGTCTACCTCCGGGTTACTCCCCTCCGTGGCACCCAAAGGTTCAACATGAAGGGAAAGTTATCACCCCGATACGTTGGACCCTTCCCAATCATCTGACATCAAGGCGAGGTTTCTTACCAGTTGGAGCTATCACCAACATTGGCTAGGGTACATGATGTGTTTCACGTATCGCAGCTGAAGAAGTGTCTCCGAGTTCCGATAGAGCAGGTCGACCTCAAGCAGTTAAATGTCCAAAAGGATCTGACCTATGTTGAGAAGACCGTCAGAATCTTAGAAGTCAAAGAGAGGATAACCAGAAGTCAGGTCATCTACTTTTGCAAGGTCCAGTGGAGTAATCATCCAGTAGAGGAAGGTACATGGGAAAAAGAAGAGGAACTAAAAGCACAACACCAAGAGCTATTCGAGGATTGATCTGGATCTCGAGGACGAGATTCTCTGTAAGGGGGATAGGATTGTAACACCCCAGGAAATAAAAATAAATAAAATGAGGGAAATAAATTTTCAGGAATTTAAAAGAATTATTTAATTAAAGAAAAGACTAAAAGAACCCAATTAAAGCTAAACAAGGGGAAATACTTCAAATTTAAAGCTGATAAATTTATGGTGGAATCTAGAGGCCAAGAAATATTTTCAGGAATTTTTATAAAATTTTAGCAACAAAGCTTCAAGCCCTAAACACATAATTGATTTACTAGAATTATTTTAATTGAGAAATACATTTAAATTCCTTTTGGGCCGCAACCCCCAATTCGCCTCAGCCCGGCCCAGTCCAGCGCTAGTGTCACCACCAAGTGGGGCCCTCTTATCGGCGCCGCTTCCCCCTCTCTCCTCCGCGCCCGCGCCACCCTGGCCCACCAGTCAGCCTCACCCGCACCACTTTCCCCTCTAACCGTCCGGGCCCGTCGGTTAGGCCCTTTCTTTTTCCACTCACCCGCCGACAAGTGGGGGCCACCCGTCGGGTCCATGTTCTTGAATGGAAGGGGATCCCCCCTTCCGTACCCGTCGGCCACCTTTCCAAATCCACCGCCGGCCACCGCGTGACACCAAATCGACCCTGGATTTCTGTTCCCCCATCGCCGGCGACCCCATTCCATCAAAAGCCGAATCACATGTCGTCCATTGGATCTTGATCTGACCGCAGCCACGTGTCCAGCTCACGCGCACAGTCAACGGTTCACGGTTAACCTGGTTCACCGTGGACCCGAGACTATTTTCCAGTTTAAATAAAAATCCAGAAAATTGTTCAAACTTAGAAAATTCATAACTTGCTCATTTTAACTCCAAATTTCACCATTCAAATTTTGTTAAATATATCTTTTTATTCTCTACATTTTTATACCATAAAAACAGTATGTTTATTTTGCACAAAATATTCTTATTAAATAATCAAATAAAGACCCCTTTAGGGATAAATTTATATTTCAATAAATAATTCAGAAGATCCCTTAAAAATTAATCCTAAAAATTCAGGATATAACTTCAGAATATTTAAGGTGTTATTCCCCTTGTTCAAACCAACAAACTTGTATGTTTATATTTTGTGATATTTTGATTGTTTATTGAATGTCGTATTTAATTTTTCGTATCGAGAAGACTATGACACCGTCGAGGATCTGGAGTACTACCCCGAGGTTCCACCTTCGCCATTTGCTGATCAAGGCAAGTCACACCCCCATTTTGATCATAATTGAGCCCATGTTTTATTTAAATATCGCTATAACACATTGGATATATTTGCATGAGTCTTATATCAAGCCCTAAATTATATTTATTAGATCCCCGTCCTTGTGTGTCAACCGAAGCCATGCTTATTGAGACTGAACTCCTTGTCACTCTTACAATATTATATTAGCTAGTGTCCAATGTACCGACACAACTGCTATAGGATAAAAGAACGAGTCGTAGATAGTTGGATTCTACTATATGGTTTCCCCGTTATTCTCTTCTCTGGATTCTGTTGGAGTTGGCTATGTTATAAGTATGGTGGGTTCCGAGTGCAAGCTAGGGCATTGGTTGGTCGCACCCGGGGCACTATAAGGACCGGTCTGCGGGATCTGTTGCAGAACACTTTCGTACTAACCACAAGTCTAATGGGTAAGTCCTAACTGGAGGTATGGATCGTACCAACTTGAAGCACCATAGTGGAGGGGGCAAGGGGCAACCTGCGGGTGACTTGTATCGACGAGGCTCAAGGGGGGTTTGGTGTTGGCCCGATGCGTCGGGGCACCATATGAAACCTATAAGAGGGTGTTATCGAATTGGTGCATTCCATGTTGAAGGTTTTGGCACGAGTTCCCATGGTATGGGTCATCTCGTACACTTTGGTGTCCGTGTATGAGTGTGTGCCTTGTGGGTATAGTAGTACACCTCTGATCAGAGTTTAAATCTTTTTGAAAAGCTGAGCCCACGGTCAAGGGTGGGTTGTGTGACTTCTCGCAGTTAGTTTACTATTGTTTGAATGAATGTGTGATTCATAGCATGTAAGGACTATTGAGCAAGGGCGGGCTGACTGTACACCTCGAGTTAGAAGTTGATGCACGACACATGTTTAATTTTCTATGCTAATAACTTGCTCACAATAACTGCTTTACAAATATGCTTTTCCGCTAAATTAGCCACTACCTTCCTTTTTATTACTCTGCATTATATTTGTATCCGGTGGCTTGTTGAGTACGATTGTACTCACCCCATTGAATTACACCACCAGAGGCCGTCTACTACGAGGAGGATGAAGGTCTGGAGTAGCGACCCAGTCAAGGCGAGAGTGAAAGGAGGCGTTCATCTAGGACCTTTATTTTATTAGTTTCTCTTTGCTTTAACACTTTTGTACTAATATGGTCTACGAACCATGAATGCTTGGTGTATTGTACGCGGTCGTGTGATGAACGTCTTAATTTATTGATTTTCTATGAAATTTCAATAACAGTCTGGATTTATTAAATTCGGGCATTACAGAAAGTACCATGAAAAATAGATTCTGAGCCATCGGCTAGGAAGCATCCGTAAAAAGAGTTGAAGACGACCAAAATACACGGATTTCGAGCCATTGGCTTGAAAGCATCCGGAAAAGAGTCGGAGGTGACCATGAAAAACGGATTCCGAGCCATCGGCTTGAAAGCATCCGTAAAAGAGTTGAAGCCGACCAAAATACACAGATTCCGACACATTGTCTTGAAAGCATTCGTAAAAAAGTCGAAGGCGACCAAAATAACTGGATTCCAATACATTCGAAAAAGTGTACTAAGCTACCATTTATGGACTCTAGACCTTTAGGTTTGAAGAGTCCTACGAGGTCCATAACGACCATCTATTCGGATTTTGAACCACTAGTTCAATATTCTTATTCAATACAATAGGGGCTCTGAGCATCTAAAATCAAAAACCCTAAGAAAATTATACATTTAGTAGGCATGGCAGGCATTGTGCGTGACCTACTTTGCTTGATAATCGAAGGCACTCACCCTCGAAGAGGGGCTAGGAGGTAAAGGCACAATTTCAAAGCATTTCAATTTATATTACCCAATCAATTATATTACATCATGAAAAATCACTGTCTAAACCAAGAAGAAAACGAAGACCCCTCTGATCCCTAAGATTAGTTTCAGAGTTAGCCTGTCTTCGTGGACGACTTGTTCGTGAGCCTGGAGTCTTCAGAACTTTGCGTTTAATCCACTTCCATTTCTTCGAAGCCATGAAGTCCTTCTGCTCTTGCTGAAGCTTGGCCTAGGTCCGAAGTCTTTCGGGGCTGGTCTTCGCTTGGTCTTCGTCAGACCACTCCTCTTCGGACCAGTCGATGCCCTCCGAAGATGAAGATGCTAAATTTACAACTCCCTCCTTTTCACCCTTTTCATCCTTAATATAAGCCAATATTTCTTTACAAATTTCAGGTATAAACTCTCCATGGTTCCCTAAAGGAACTTTAAATCAAGGACACCTGTGAGGCCTTAAGGCTTTGAAAGTAGCCCACTGCTGAAGGTGCCCTTCGTTAACCTATAGCACTTCATGCTCATCATCCAGAAAATATGGAAAATCCTAAAAGCATTTCCAAATAAGTCTTTTTCATTCAATGCAAGACAAAAATACAAGTTTTATACATAATAGGACCATAAGGAGAGCTAGACCTTCGGGTCGAGTGGAGGCATGCTTGTGGAAGGCAGTGTCCATGCTTGCTTTTGACGGTGGCCTTCATCGATCCACATCTTCACTGTCGTTTGGCCTTCAGCTTTCCAGGATGCTTTAAAAGCCTCCTAAGCTGCGGCAACGTCGGCCGAAGGGGTCAATAGTCGGCCGCTAGCAAAGCTGATAGGTGCTACTCCGGGGTCCGGCGAAACAGAAATTCTGATGTCTTCGAAGTGGCGAAGTACTCCAAGTGTGGCTACTTGTCCAAAGATATCTCCGTACTGAGTACCCAAAGTCTTTAATGTCTTCGTCACTGCATGGATCATATTAAACTTCCGAACCAATGTATCGTTCACCGATGACGAAGAGGTGCAAGCTATCCCGTAGTATTCCAAGACACCCCAAAGGATGTCCATGGTCTCGGAGGCTATGTTGTCGCACTTTGTCTTATTCGCAACCAAGGCCTCAAACGAGTGTCGCATGTCACAGATCAAAGTGGTGAGCTTTGTTGTCTTTGTCATGAGGATAGTCTTCTTCCCAAGTAGTCGCCTTACGTCATCAACCGAACATTGACGCTCTTCCCGAAGCCTTACAGCTTCAGCTCCGGAGGCTGCTTGCTCCTCTTGAAGCCTTTCAGCTTTAGTTTGGAGCACCACCCGCTCTACCAAAATATCTTTGTTTGCGGCTTCCAGCTTCACCTTCATGCTTCGCTCTACATAAACTATCTCCTCCAAGCTCGAGGCCCGGCTCTTGGAGTCATCAAGGCTCTCTTGGATAGCCATCACCTTCTCTTTGAGCCAATTGCATTCACGCTCATTAGAAATAGCAAATGCATGAGCTAGAACAATGGCTGACAAAAGAAAGAGAAGAGCGAGGTGAGTATGTTATGTACTTAGATGAAATTAACTTTTGCAGGTGCACCATACCTGGTAGGCTGCCCATTTAAGGGCGACATCTAGCATAGACCCTTCGGCCTCGCCTATTACAGAGACCAGTTCGGTCTCCTCCACTCCTCGACTAGCCCAAGCTAGAGGCTCTAGCAGAGGGGTGAAGCCTTTTTCTCCTTTCGAGAAAAGGGGGCATAAGGGAGTGACTTGCCAATGCACTCTGGTCATCATCGGTGGGAGAAGGTCTGGAACGAGGAGAAGCATCCTCCAAAGCTTCTGTCGATTGGCCTCCGTCAGTTAACTCAGACGGAGTCAACTCCGCTGCAGGAACATGCATCAGCCAAGATTTACCTTTGCACTTTCCTGGAGTTGTCACCTGCTTCAAAGCCGTCTCCTGTGCTGGAGTTGACTCTTGCATTGGAGCCATCTTCCGTGCCAGAGCTGTCTCTTGCGCCGAAGTAGTCAACGATGCCGAAACTGTCTCAAACTCTAGGACCACCTCCTTAGTCAAAGCCAACTCCACTAGAGCTGATTCTGTGAACTCAAAGGTGTATGCTATTATTTAAATGTTGCAGGTAAAATAAAATGAAACAAGCTTCAGTTGGTAAAGATGTACCTCCGCCACCTTGTTGTCGGATGAGCACAAGACTACTCAGATGCTCGAACATCTGAGTGAAGTCTTCTTCAGACTATGGAGATTGAACCGAAGAAATAGCTGCAGGAGTTTCCTCGGCTGCACAAACCACCACTTCATCTAGAGCTGAGGCCTCCACATTCAGGGCCTAAACCCTTTCGGCCTCAACTCTGCATTGGTCCCAAACCGGGACGTCCGTCTGGCCCGATGGACCAACTTCGGCATTCACCTGCCCAGGCTCGCTCCCCTTTTCGGTTGGCGCCACCTCCGCGCCTCTCGGATGAAGGTCTCAGTTTCCATCTAAGACCCTTCTTCATCGTCCCCCACAAGAAGAGCTTTGAACTCCTCTGCCATCTGCATGTCCGCATAATCTTCTTCTTCGGACTGGTCCGGTGACGAAACAGGCAATTTCGAAGGGGTACGAGCCTTCGTCTTGCAGGTCACTTTCTTCATTGGTGTCTTCACCGGGCCGGAAGTCCCGGCATCAGCCTTCCTCTTCCTCGACGTCGGATCTATTTCGGACCAATCCAGAAGGGTTGGGGCTCGACTCTGAGTACGCTCCATACTCGGTTGAATCGCTCCTAGTTTCTGACCAGCTTCACACTCCGCTCTTTCTCCATGAGCATAGGGGCTCTGAGGACTTTGTCCACAGCTCGGACAATTTGCTCTAGAGTCCAAGTCATCCGTGGAGCTGAAAGATAAGATATCATCTGATTAATTCAATGAAATTAAATCAATATATGTGTATGAAACATTTTGATGCAGGGCATGCAGGAAGCCTATCTGTGGAGTTCGAAGGGATTTCTTGAAGTCCCCCCTACCGGTTCTCTTCGAAATGGATTGTCTAAGCGGCCATTAGGGGATGAATTTAGAGGGCAATGAATTCCCCTGCTAAGTCGTGCATACTCATGATTCGACTCATGGAGTACAACAACCCAAGACGTACCAGCTAGCTTGGATCGAGGCTGATATCTGCCTTACTCCGGTACAAGATCTCCTCTAGGGGCCCCGCCAAGGTGGAGGCCATGCCCACCTCTACATAGAACTAGTGGAGGATCCATTTAGAATACCAACGGTCGTTGATGTCCTTCGTTGGAAACCAGTCTTGGAATTCATCCTAAAGCTAGAAGTTTATGCTTCCGATGGCCACCACCATCTTCTCCCCTCTAGGTCCAGTGTATGTCTTTGGCTAACATGAGGCCCTATGGAGAGTAGCGAAGATCTCCACTCGCCTGGCACACCCTTTGGCCCGCAAGGCCCATTCGAAGATGACCAAGCGAGCGATTGCATTCAGATAAAGTCAAGGATGTTTTACATGGAATAGATTTAATACCTCCGTCAAGAAGTCCACAGCAGGGAGCTTGAGTCCGGCTTCAAAGAAGGCTTCAAATACCTTGACTTCTCTCGCCTGCGGCACCGGAATAATCTCTTTCCCATTGGATCGCACTTTCACTCCGGGCACCAGCTTCCAGACCACCGCCGCAGCAATCATCTTCTTTGAGCAGGTCGACACCCCCAAGCTATACGACTGATTCGTATACTTGGTTGATGCCGGCTGGAGATCACGAGGGCTGGTGGGCCGAGGATTCTCCAAAGGCCCTACCGCCGCTGCCACCGCCACCATAGCTCGTTGCCGAGCCAATGCCAAAGCCACCGCAGGAACTTTGGAGCTAGTTTTGGCCATTGGAGAAATCTAGGGAGATTGGAAATGGGCGCTCGGGAAGGAGAAAAGCAAGTCTATAGAGCAGTCGGTAATATGGTAATAGACCCGACGGGTACGGGGGAGCCCGATCTTTCGATGAGAGATGGAGGATGTGGTGAATTTGGTGGAAGCCGACGTTGGCTGCCCGACTACCACAACCAAGATGGTGTGGCGCCTTGAGCGACAGGTACACCGTCTCCTGATAACTACGATTTGGGGGTGGAGATCGACGTTGTGCTACCCGACTACAACAACCACAAGGATGCTGCGCCTTAGCGATAGTTACACCGACTCCAGTTGTTGCTGCTTTTGCCGTGCCAAGAACAACCTTGAACCTACAAGCAATCGAAGAACAAGCAAGAACAAGATGACAAGCAAACACTCACGGATGTGATAGAAGTTGGAGTTTTGATTCAAGTAATCGGGCGGTCTAGCCGACACGCGCGTTACAAGGAAGTAGCAGCAGCTAACTTACATCAAACAAAACTCGAGTTCTTTTGTGGCTACCACTTGCTTTTAAAGGGAAAACTAGAAACTCAGGATGGAATCACGAGCGTTCATCGGCAGTTTCTGGACGTTTCGTCTGTCCTCTGCCATTGATTCTTGATCCGTTGGAAAGCAGACGAAGAGACCTTTCCAACAAGTACTTATTTGCATTAAACAACCTTGGGAGTTGAAAGATATACTCCATTTAATCTTGGATTTCTGCAGTTACAAGAGTCCCTTCGGGTGCACGAATATTTATTGCATTGTTGCCTTCTCCACTCCTAGCCGGTTCAGTTCCTAAGCACTTAAGGATAATAAAGTCATCACAAGACTTTAATAGTACCCAATTGGAAAAATAATTAACTTGAACAGCTAGGAACGAGTTCACCACATAATTAAGTTCACGTGCACGGGCGCGTGTCATTGGTCCTTGCTTAGGTGTAAGCGGTGAAGTGTTGGCTGCTGTTGTGGTTGTATCAATGGCAGTGATGTCCTCATCATCCTCCCCTTCTTGCAATAGAGTCGTCCTCGACTCGAACGTGTCTTCCTCACGCAAGTATGGTTTCAAATCTTGGTCCCCAATCAACTTCCACGATGTTCCATGCCCTTGATTTTCTCACAACACGTCCCTTAATCCATGTAATAATTTCTGTAATTGAAAACAACAACTTATAGTGCAGCAACCTTTTCTCAAATATATAAAATGTAAATCTAATATAGAAAGCATGCACCTTTGTTTTTATTATATTTATATCCCAGCCGGTGATGTCCTCATCATTCTCTCCTTCTTGGCAGCAAACCGTCCTCGGTTTGTTCTTGTGTTCATCATCAATGCAACTCCTAGCAAAAGAACCATTATTGTGCAGTATCTCTTGTTCTTTAAACATGTGGTGAATTGAAGAAACCCAACTCACCAAATCCTTTGCTTGAATAAATGACATCGAATCTGTACTTTTAGATATTGGAGTAGGAATTGTGGCATTGCTAATAAGCACACAAGGCTCTCTTTCTTGAAAACAAATCTGTGTATTTAAATCAAAACAAGAGACTCTCGAGATAATATGATTAGTTAAAGCACCTTGGTCAAGACTATTATTTTTAGAATTTACATGCTGTTTCAAATCTGAACATATGTAAACTCTATGCACAAAGTATACTCCTTGATCATTGTATTTTCCAATTACGTGAAAACTCATTTGATCAGGACATGGCAAATCAGGTCTAGTGAGTAATTTCTCATTTAAAGCACTAAGTTCACAAAGATCATCAAGTTAATTATAACCCCAAGTATTTAAAGAAGATAACAATTTCTGTTCTTCCTTTTTACTAGCAATGTGAACAACATGTATCAAATCACTTAAAGGTTTGGCAACAAAGTCAACCTGTTCATTAACTAGTTGTGGCATGTATACAAGTGAAGTATTAACACACAACTCTTCTTTATTACAAGGAGTGTCAAGCAAATCATCTAGTAACAAAGCAATTTCAGCAAAAGATTCTACTAACGATGGCTCTATAATAGCATGAATGGTGGAGAATTGTGTTTCATCAAGAGTACAATCACCTTGATTAATTTCAGCACATATATTACCTTGCAAAATCTTTTCCGATGATGTAAGTGCATTTTTATTCTCCTTTTCCTGTTCAAGGTTAGTAGTACTAGCAGGCACACCAAATGGTGTTTCCTCTAAATCAATAGCAATCTGAATTTCAGCTTGACACGCAAGTTCAAACAATTGATAAAGAGAATTATATGTTTCATGATGAAGCAGTTCCTGAATTTTCTTGTTAAGCCCACGTAAAAACCTTTGTTCTATAGATTCTTCACATTCATCTATAGCACAACGTAATAAACAAACATGCATATCATGATAATATGAGGCAACACTTCTGCTATCTTGTTTTAAACATTGTAGTTTCTTTAATAGAATATCGGCATAATATGGAGGAACAAAAGCATCTCTCAAATATTTCTTTAAGTCTTTCCAAGATTGAGGTATTTTATCATGTCTACAAAGATGTTTCCAATGATATGCATCATCTTTAACTAACACTTTAGAGGTAGCCATAACCTTTTCTCTTTCAGACAAGTTATACTTTTTAAATTCATTATCTACAGCTAGCTCCCATTGAATATATGCATGAGGATCATAATTTCCTTCAAAATAAGGTATTGTACATTTGAACCTAGCTAGAATTTCATCACATACCTCATATTTGTTGTGTTGATCTCTCATGTGTCGATGAAGATGTCGATATTGAGCTTCACTATATCCTACCTCCGTGTGTATCCCTGCCATGATTAGTAGTAGACAAGAAACATACAAATAATATGTACGCTCCTATCAACTACAAGATTGTGAAGGCACAACGTCACACTCGCTCAATCCTGTATCAAGCTCTTACAAGTTCTTACCACACAATGCAGGAGGCGTCGGCAAACAACAAGAACAACAACAAACGGTGACTGCCAGCACAACCCAGTGGTGTTGTAGATAATTTTGTGGAGCTGTAGGTGGCTGCTAAAACAATTGCACAAAGGAACAACTAGTACCACGTTAGTCACAGCAAGTTGAATAAACGTTCCGCAATGGTACTGTGCTGGTCCTAGTCCAAACCGTGATAGAGACGTGAGCCGTCACCCAAACGTAATCACCAAAATGCTCAAAACAGCAAGCTGAATTTCGAAACTTTGAAACAAAGATCACACAAAATGTCTTTCTTTTTTTTGTACTTGGAATCTTTATATAGAAAATTGAATTAGTGCGCCTTTTTTGTTTTTTTTTGGCCTGTGCCTTGTGTCTTGCTGATCTGTGCGGCTTTTGTTTTGCACTTGCCTTTTTATCTCTTTGTAACTTCAGCTAGAGAATGAAAATGGAGATAGAACAAGGTGCACGAACTCAAAACTCTAGCGATAAAAACTTAGGACCAGCAACTTGACACAAAGAAGTAACCGTGAATTCAACAAGCCGAGAGCTAAGTACCAAAGCAAAGGCACAAAATGTTTTTGGGATTTTCAGATCGAAACTTAACTTTGGGCAAAAGTGGACTGTAGGAAAAACAAAGAACAAAGGAGAAGGTGATCTCTCACCGATCAACCAGAAATCTGATACCACTTAATGGACCCGACGGGTACGGGGGAGCCCGATCTTTCGATGAGAGATGGAGGATGTGGTGAATTTGGTGGAAGCCGACGTTGGCTGCCCAACTACCACAACCAAGATGGTGTGGCGCCTTGAGCGACAGGTACACCGTCTCCTGATAACTACGATTTGGGGTGGATATCGACGTTGTGCTACCCGACTACAACAACCACAAGGATGCTGCGCCTTAGCGATAGTTACACCGACTCCAGTTGTTGCTGCTCTTGCCGTGCCAAGAACAGCCTTGAACCTGCAAGCAATCGAAGAACAAGCAAGAACAAGATGACAAGCAAACACTCACGGATGTGATAGAAGTTGGAGTTTTGATTCAAGTAATCGGGCGGTCTAGCCGACACGCGCGTTACAAGGAAGTAGCAGCAGCTAACTTACATCAAACAAAACCCGAGTTCTTTTGTGGCTACCACTTGCTTTTAAAGGGAAAACTAGAAACTCAGGATGGAGTCACGAGCGTTCTTCGGCAGTTTCTGGACATTTCGTCTGTCCTTTGCCATTGATTCTTGATCCGTTGGAAAGCAGACGAAGAGACCTTTCCAACAAGTACTTATTTGCATTAAACAACCTTGGGAGTTGAAAGGTATGCTCCATTTAATCTTGGATTTTTGCAGTTGCCTTCTCCACTCCTAGCTGGTTCAGTTCCTAAGCACTTAAGGATAATAAACTCATCACAAGACTTTAATAGTACCCCATTGGAAAAATAATTAACTTGAACAGCTAGGAACGATTTCACCAGATAATTAAGTTCACGTGCACGGGCGCGTGTCATTGGTCCTTGCTTAGGTGTAAGCGGTGAAGTGTTGGCTGCTGTTGTGGTTGTATCAATGGCAGTGATGTCCTCATCATATGGCTAAACATCACTATCCTTCTTCCTTTTATAACCTCTGAAGTCCCTTGTGTTGTACGTTACAGAGCAACGTTCAGGTTGCTCTATTTCGATTTTGACGCTGTTATGACATGCAGGGCCATCACAATGAAGACTTGCAACCTCCATGAGATCGTGCGACCATTAGCCTTCTCTGAGAGTAACGGCTCTAATTTGGGTCTAACGGCTCTAAGAACTAATGGCTAGTTTGGCTCCGAAGAAATTTCGACTCCGAAGCCGCCTCCTTGGACACCTATGAACGAATTTTGGGTCCAGAGATTCCTTACCCCCGAAGATATTATTTCTAATGGTTATAAGGACTTTTGGGTTTTTCCAAGTTTTAGACATGAAATTATTTCTTGCGTATACTGCCCTCTTCACTACACAGGCAATTCGGAGAGAAGTATTCGAGGGGCTACTATTGGGGGAAAATATTTCATCCTCTATATCAAGACAAAACCTCTGCATCAATGCTGTTAGAAGACAAAATGAAGTCAGAAGATTTCATCTCCGAAGGTCCTAAAGCATCAAGGCTTCGCTACATTCAGAGCCTTCTACGATAAAAGTCTCCGCAAAGGCTTCAGCATGTCAAAGAATCCCAGAGCCTCTTTACCCGATGAGGTACTACCAGCAAGGATAGAGGAATTACTTTCTCAATGTTAAATTAGTCTTTTACTCTTTTAACCCTACGAAGAATATTAAACAATATCTTCTAAGTCGGTTGTAATTGGCAAGAACTAAAAGTGCAATCAAGATATTGCGAATTTAGAAGGAATATTTGATAGATGAGATTCTGCAAGTGCATAGTATAGGAGGTCTAGACGACATTCGTGCCTATTTTGAGGATAGCAAAAACAGCTAACGATTATACTAATCAAAATCCAAGTTCCATTGATACCTAGGGGGGTTTATATAAGGGTAAAAGAGATGTAATTCGGCCAACCTAAAGGGATGACCGAATTGTACTATAATTCGACTCTAAATTAGGTTTTACCCTTGAATAAGGACTCTATCAAATCTCTAACACAATTTTGGATGAATTTATCTCTACTTAGGTTTCCCCCCTAACTAATGACTCTAATAAAAATCTAATTATTTATATTTGGACAAAAATTACATGGGCCTGGACCAAATTAAAGTGACGCAACACCATATAATTATGTGGATGAACTTAAGGATGAGAACTCAAATTATTGATCCATCAATTATATCTTCATCTCTGATCCTCTAACTCTTGTTGCCATCTCCATGGTTGATCTTGCTCCAATGCTTGTCCTCCTCATCCATGCTAGGTCCCTCATTCCGAAATATAACAAATACATCGTATTTAGACAACATCGTATTCTCATGTATATTTGGAAGAGTTCCTAGGAACGAAAGTACCTGATACTTTATTTGTCGCACACGAGCTCGTGTGATAGCTCCTTGTAATTGTGTGATTGTATTTGTATTAGGGATGTCCTCATCACACAGGTTCATGTCCATAGAAAAATTGATATGGTGGTACATGGTTAGATCCGTGACGCACCATCTGATAAGCCCATAGTGCTTCTAATAAGGATCGATGTCAATGCCTCGGTTGTTCATTGATTTTACGCTTTATCAACTTGATCGAACCGTTATTGGAAACCTTCGCTTGTCCGTTGGCCTGCGCATAACATGGCGATGAATTTAAGAGCTTTACCCCCATGCCGGTTACAAATAACTAGAATTCCTCTGACATGAAAATCATTCCCTCGTCTGTGGTGGTGGATTGCAGGATCCCAAACTGATATATTATATGTTCACTGATAAATTCAATAACATCGGTGGAGGTAACCTTTTTGAGTAGAATGGCCTCTACCCATTTTGTGAAATAATCGGTGGCTGCTATTATGAACTTGTGGCCCTTGCTTGATGCTGCTATTATGAAATAACCTTTTTGAGTAGAATGGCCTCTACCCACCCTCTAAAGGGCCATGGCTTAATTATCGGATTCATTGCTAATGCGGGTGCCATCTGAACGGCACCAAACTTCTAACAGTCCTAACATCCCTTGTAATACCTTATGCAATCTTCTAGCATAGTTGGCCAAAAGTATCCTGCTCTTCGAAGCAACCACTTCATTTTACGGACCGACTAATGTGTTCTGCATATTCCATCATGTACTTCACACATCACCACTTTAGCTTCTTCGGTGCCTATGCATTTGAGGAGAACTCCATCGGTTGTCCGATGATACAAATCTTCACCGAGTAGGATGTATTTTGTTGCTTGATACCTGAGTTTTCTAGGTGTCGAGTTTCAAGGATTCTTTAAGTAGTTAATAATGTTGTACCTCCAATCACCGGCTTATGTCTCTGCGATCTCTACCTCGATTAGAGTGGCCATAGGCTTGTATCCTGGTGTCATTTGATTCAAATCATTCGCTTCTGAGTTAAGCTCTCTCGAGATATGAGTGAGAGTTACACCTCAGAAACTCGTCATTATAGATTGGCACTGATCGTGGTATTCTTTCAATACATCATACTTGCATTCATACTCATCTCATAGTTACTTCATAACTAACAAGGAGTCCTCGAGTATTTCAACCGTGTCAGCGCCCACTTCTTCATATAGTTTTAATCCTTTCATGACTGCTTCATACATGGCCTGATTGTTGGTAGAGAATGATTTGACGGTGTAGGCAAAATCAAATGATGCCCCCAAGGGGAGAAAATTACCAGGTCGATACCACACCCATGTCGGCACACCGATCCGTCAAAGAATAACGTCAAAGGTTCTAGCTCAACATGGGTCACTGCTTCATCCCCATGCTGAACTATGAAATCAGCTATCGCTTGCCCTTTTATCGCCTGAGTCGATTCATATATGAGATCAAACTCAGTTAGAGCGTGGACTCATTTCCCGATATGTTCCATCAATACTGAGCTGATAGCATGTACTTAATGACATCGGCCTTGCAGACCCCGGTGCACTCTGTTGAGAGCAGGTAGTGTCTCAACTTTGTGCATGCGAAGTACAGGCACAAGCATAGCCTCTCTACCACGGGGCATTGGGTTTTTGCCTCTAGTAATCTTCTGTTGAAATAGAAAATTACCCTCTCTCTTTTATCCACTTCTTGAATTAGAACCGCCATGATGACTTTGTCATTGTCCGATAAGTATAGCCTTAGCAGAATCCCTTTCTAGGGTGGCATTAACACTTGTGGAGAACTCAGGTACTCCTTAACCTCATCGAATGCCTTCTATTATGCCCCCCCATTTAAACTCATGGTCAGACTTTAGCTTTAACAATGGAGTGAATGACTCTATTTTTCTTGAGAGTTCGGCTATAAATCTACTGAGGAATTTTATCTGGCCGACCAATTACTAAAACTTGGTTTTATCAGTGGGGGTGGGGCTCAGTATTTTTGATTGCTTCGATACTTCGTTGGCTTATCTTAATTCCTCTTTCGTGTACAATAAAGCCAAGAAACATCCCCACCGACACACCAAAGGCACACTTTTCGAGATTCATTTTTAATCCATACTTCCTGGTCCTCTTCAGAACATAACGTAGATCGGCCACGTGGTCTTGAATGTTGCTTGACTTTTCCACGATGTCATCAATGTATATTTCCATTAAAAGGCTGATCAAGACATGAAAAATGTAGTTCATGGCCCTCTAGTAGGTCGCTCTGGCATTCTTCAAAGCAATGTTCATCACCACCCACTCATATAATCCGATAGCACCCGAGCATCGGAAGGTCGTCTTGTGAATGTCCTCATCAACCATAAAGATTTGATTATATCTCGCGTTTCCATCCATGAAACTGATAATTTTGTGACCTGATGAGGCGTCCACCAGCAGGTCCACGATCGACATTGGGCATTCATCATTTGGAGTTGTCTTGTTTAGATCTATGAAACCAACACGTATATCTTTCCGTTTTTCTTCCATACTGGCACAATGTTCGACAACCACTCTGCATATCAGCATGGTCTTATGAACCCTGCATCATATAATCTTGTCACCTTGACTTTGATATCTAGGTATATTTCTTCTTTGAACCACTAAGGTGACTGCTTGAAAGGGTAGTATCCCTTTATTATTGGTAACCGATGTTGTACAATCGGTCGGCTTAAACCTTGCATTTCATGATACTCCCATGCAAAGCAATCCCGATATTCTCGAAGTAATTTGATCAGTCCATTTTTTATGTCATCGGGGAGTTGGGAACTTATGAAGGTTTGTATCGGTTTGTCACTAGATCTGATGTCTACTTCCTAGAGCTCATCAGCTGTGGCGAACCCTTGAACAAGTTTTCCCTCTACTTCATTAATGTCATATTCACAGGGTGAACCGAGGATGCTTCTTGTTGGTCAGCATGACTTCATCATTCATAACTCTAATGACGTTACTGGTCCTAGTCATATCTACTGGGTGGATGGAGTCTGGGTCTCACTAGGCGGGGCAAAAAGCATGTTGGTGTCTTTTTTGGTGACTCTTTGACACATGTGTGGCCTGGGTGATCTCTTAACTCCAATGCAGATCCTACAATCTTAGAAAAAAAGTTTAAGGCATGCTAATCAGTTTAACCCTATAAATGATAAGGAAATAGAGGAAATATCATTGGTACCAAAGCCTATCGGCTGCTAAGTCGATGACTATGGTAAGGATATAATAATTATGAATGAATAACATCGATTGGCCACAAGGCCAATGACCAACGCAGAGCGATCAGGATGAATACACCATCGGCCGGTGAGATAGGTAATTTACATGTATAAGCCGATGAGCATCTCTCGATAATGGATAGAATATGACTCTGAATTGAAGATAACTTGTAGTCCGATAGAAATAAATAAAACATGTTAGATGACATGTCTGTATTATCAAAATTATCACATTAACAAGATTGGACATAACCAAGACAATAGGTAGTCACGATGAACTTAATAATACTTCAATCTATCGGGCACACTATATTTAGATGAATGGTATACAACTTGAAATGGGGTACAATTGAAAGAGATGTCGGACTCAACCAATGAAGCCTCAAACTACCACACCTAAATCACATAAAATCTAATAGATCAAACTGTTTTAGCCGATGCCTCAAGAGATCAAATTGATGTAGCCATGAGGACACTGACCTAGTTCATACGATCGTCGGCAGTGGCAGGACTCACCTCTTCACTAAAGATCAGAATGATGCAGCCTAGCTCCGAGTGCTGAATCCCGCTAGGATTAACCTTGGGAATCCAACGGTGGCGATGGGCCGAGTAATTAATTGACAGAGTTGTGTTTTTGACTTAGCTATGGGATAGATATTTATAGTTCAGAGACTTATCGTCCAAACAATCTATCCTAACCGATTCTGGATAAAACTCTATCTTCTCATCATCGGCTCCTTCATATTCGGCCATGTTGTAACGGACGGGCTTCTTTGACCATCTTTGATCGGACTCTTCTTAACTTTCGTTGACCATACGACATCCTTGGTGGGCCCTAGTTTTTACGAAATCTTGGCATCAACAGCCTCTCATCTGATCTTCCCAGTCACATCGCTCTGATACCACTTGATACAAAAATCAGACTCGTATGGCCTAATAACGCGAAACTAACAAGACCTTGGAGATGCTATAAGAAGATCACAATCCAAAGAAAACATTGAGGCATGATATTTGGTAAAGAAGTCTTACGACTCCAGGGTTGACAACGAACGCTCATCCCCATAAATGGTGTCTTCGTCGGTATTCTGTTACTAGGGGGAGAATGTTGGGATTTAATCACACCTCGCCTAGCGAGGCCTAAGGTGACCAATTTATAATGCTAGCTTCTCTGATCCCAAAACCCACGGGTAAAAAGAGAATTTTGCCGTGCCTTATAAGCTTGTTATCTTTGACCTCACTAGATGAGGTGGGACTAAATTCATATTTCAAAGGTTCCAGCTATTTCAGCTGCATCTACGTGACAAAAAACAGATTTTTTTTTCGTTCCGACGAAAATATTGTGATATTTCAAAATTTACAGGACGAAGATGTGTAAGGCCCGAAACCACTGTGTTCTGAACAAGTTGAGCAACGCTACAAATTGGCGCTCAAAAGATCTGTGTTCTAGAGCGTCTCACCAGGCCAATCGCAATTGGCCACGTGGTCGCTTTCTCATCTCAAGATAAGCTTTCTTAGTTCTACCCTTGTACTAGCACTCCAGCTAGCTTCTCCCTATTGCTAGCTGCCGCATGCCAGCAATCCAACAAGCTGAGAGAAAGAAGACGACTTGGTGATCGAGAGAGCACGAAAACCAGCTAGAAATTGAAACTAGAGCAGCCATGGCTTTAGCACCAACGTCTCTCCGGTGCTTCCTCACGGGAAGGCCCCTGTGCAGGGGCAGCGCGGCGGCAGTGCTCACGAAGCCAACTAGGAGGCCGTCGGCGAGGCTCTCGTGCAGGGTGGCCGATGAGGAAGGGGCGGCGCCGTCAACACGGGCTGGTTTTGCGGTGAAGCTTGGCGAGCTGGCGATGGTCGCACTGGCCACCGGCGTGCTCGCCTTCGGACCCGTCGACGATGCCATGGCGGCCAAGTCCGGCGGGAGGATCGGCGGGCAGGCGTTCCGGTCTGCGCCACGGTCCGCGCCGCGGGCGTCCGGTCCCCGGATAAACAACTCAAGGTAAACGACTGGTTCTATGTCAAATCAAAAATCAATCACATTTACTGAATTTTTCAGGGTAGCTATTTTTTAGTACCAGATCCGAGTATCCGACTTGAGCGAATGTTCACATCGTACTGAATTTATCCATCCCGACCTGCCAATACGTTATCATGAACAGATGAAAGTTGGGAAACTCGAAAAATCATGTTTTTCTCATGATATATAGTTTTCTGAAGGAACATTGGTAATGCTCTGAACATTTTTGTGTTGCATGGGGGCAGGACGAACATCTACATCAACCCGCCGTTGGCGCCGCCTCTGGTGGGCGGATATGGCTACGGCTACAGCTACGGCGGCTGGGGCTGGTCGCCGTTCAGCTTCTTTGCCCCCGGCCCGAGCGTCGCCGTCGGTGTCGGCGGCGGCTTCGACGTGCTCGTCGTGTTCATCGTGTTCGGCGCCGTCGTCGGCACGGTCAGGCGGTTTCTCAACAGGGACGACGACGATTACGACGACTACTGATGCACACCGAGTCCCTGGTTCTACTAGGAACGATGATGCCATCTCACAAAAATTAAAGAGTGTATGATAATGTAATGTAATGTAGCGATGCTATTTTCGTTGTCAATTCTATGTGATCAGAACTATGGCTACTAAAAACACTCACGGTAGCGGCGGACAAAAATGTATTATAGTGGCGAGCGATCAGTCCGCCACTGCTCTAACGCCACTGCTAACCAGGATTAACCGTGGCTGGCAGAGTGCCCGCCACCACTGTGTCACCAGCAGTGGCGGGCACACTGACATCGTGTAACCGCCATTGTTGTTAGTCATAGTAATGGCGGTTGCATAAAGTCGGTGTGCCCGCCACTGCTGTGTTTCCCCTATTTTACAGAAATATTATAAACCTTAATTCAATCAGCTCCACAACAAAAACCCAGAAATATACAGCTTCACACAACTATCCACATCCATAGCAACAACACAACCATAGAAATTAACAGCTCCCACAGCCATTCACAGCAGCAACACAACAACAACACATCTCATCAATTTACAAATTTATAAAGTTCACATTTCATCAAACATCAAGTTTACATCTCATAAAAACTTCAAAATTAACAATTGTTCACAAATAAATGATCATTTTATTTCATGTTTCTTCTCGAATGCCCAACTCCTATCTTGCGCGTCTTGTTTTTCGTTCTGAGTTTCAAAATTCTTGGAAATTTGTTGTTGTAGGACCGAAAGTAGCGACCAGAGGGGGGTGAATGGGCGCCTTAAAAATTCTTTCGAATCTATGGCCTGTTCCCAATACCCAACGCACATCAAAAGACCAAACAGCAGAAAATAAACAGATATCCTAAGTCTAAATGGTATCTAGCCTAGAAGCAGCTGATGACAAATAGAAGACTATCAAAGCAGTGCTAATAGATAGATAAATAGTAAACACTAGACTAGGCAAGACAAACTTCTCAGTAAAACAATGTCGGTGCACTATGAGTGAGAAGAGAAGTTACCTTTTCAGATCTATCTCCTGTTCGAAACTCGCCAAAGCCTGCTTCGCAGATCGAAGCCTGCTTCGCTGGCCGAAGCCTGCTTCGGAGGTCGAGGCCTACTTCACAGGTCAAAGACTGGTTCGGAGGTGGTAGTCGAAGTCTGTCGAAGGTGGTGTGAAAATGCCGAAGGTGTTTGGGTCTAGTCTAGATCGAAGTGGCAAGAAGCGAAGTATGATTCGAAGCGAAGTATGACAACGCTGGAGCCTGCTTCGATGTAAGTATTTCTAAGGCAAGGCTTCGGACACAACTTCGAACCGAGTGCTTCGAACATAATCCTTCGAACAGAGAGCTTCGAATGCAGCACACTGACGGACTACCTTCGAACAAAGAAGCGAGGTCTGTAACATGACAGAGGCACCAAATTCGAAGCCTACACTCTACCTTCGAAAAGAGCAAGCTTCGAAAAGAGAAGCGAAGGGTGACACGCCACACAGAAGTCAGTGCGAGGCCTAGCGGAACTACAAGCTTCAAACCCAACTTCGAAATCTATCGAAGTATGGACTTCGAACAGCTAGAACCGAAGCCCCTTCGCACTGTCGTTCGAAGTATGCGATGCTGTCCGTTCACAAAATACTTCGAAGCTTAGCAACACAGGACGCAAACCGAAGATCAAAGATCGAACGAAGCCTTCGAAGATGTTAGATCGAAGCCTGCCTCACGGAGCTGAGGAGCTTTGAACAAAAAGGGGCTTCGCCAGAAAAACAGCCAGAAAAGGTATTCAGTCCTGAACCCTCGATCAAAAAGCTGCGCAATAGAAGGAGAAAAGCTGGCACAGAACACTGTCGCTACAGGAAAGTAGTACTACTTGCAACAGCAAGAACTAGTACTACTTGCGTGAAGAACAAACCCAGTCGAAACTTCCGAGCCCTCAAAAATTATGGGAAAACTTGCTATGCAGAAGAAAATAAGCCATTAAAACCTCTGATGTTGTTGCACACGAGGGAGAGAAACTCCACTTCAATAATTAATGCAAAATAGCAACAATTAGGGGCAAGAACTCCTAGCGGCGCAAGCAAGAGTAAAAGAGGAGAGAGACAAGGCAAGAGACAAAAAGTGACCCAATAGAGTGGAATAGATTTCAGCCAAAAAGGGGGTGTCCAAACCCTAGGGATTGGAGTCCTATTTATAGGCTCCCAACACTAGGAACATTCCACCTGCCCCTTAGGGTTTTTACAGACGCAATAATAAAAGAAAAGACTCTACTGCCCTTAGGTATTTTTACAGACACGACTGACTGACTATGGGCCTAGAGTTACAGATGACTTATCCGGAAGCTCAGCTTTCGTAGAGACTACGGCTTCTCTTCTGGACAGTCAGATACAAGATCGACGGTTGTCAGTTTTGCACCGAAACTGACAAAGCCTCCACCGACTTTGCACCAGGTACCCGGATTGGGCCGGCCCGACTCCGCAGCTCTCTCAGCCCGGCAATCACTCACCGCCCGTGTACCTGAGTCAACCCTGGTCAACAGCCCAGTGGGTCTTCTACTGCTTCTGGCCCATGCACCCGGATTGGGCCAGCCTGACTTCGCAGCCTCCTCTGCCCGACAGTCGCTCGCTGCCCGTGTACCTGAGTCACACGCGGCCCATGAAACAGCAGATCTCTTCTTCTTCCGTCCTCTTTGACTATCGTTGACAATGACTCATCACTTCTGGAGCCATGAGGCCCACGCTATTCAGCATGGCTCCTCAATCTCCCCCTTGATGAGTGCATTGTCAACATTCCTCTTCTTCAGCTCTTCAGCACCTGCGAACAAATGTGGAAACACGAAAACAAAACACAAGAAAACAAAGAAGAAGAAAAAATAAGGCAAAAGTTTAACCCTAATGACCGAAAGCCAAACAAAAGCAAGAAGTGGTCATTATGGTTAACCAAAACGTAAAAGCTCAAAAATGAGTGCGATTTCAGAACAACAAGGATATCAATAGAGTAAAAACTCCCCCTTAAACTCTGATCCCAAATTTTCTCCCCCTTGTTGACAAGTGAACTCATCAAGCACTCAATTAGAAACACATACTCCCCCTGAAATGCAACTCCCCCTCAAAATATGTAGTGAATTCAAGTGGAGTGCAGAAAGTGTGCTTCTCAGATATGATTGACTGCAATTACAACATCTAACCGATACGGCAAAAGACATATTGTAACGATACATGGCATGATCAGTGCAACAGATGATATCTAAAGAAAGGTATTTGCACGCATTTTTCAGTTTTTGCAAACAAAAGCATCACCACATGTTCCAATAAACAAGCAAGGTAAAGCATGAGATGCAAAAGCTAACTGATATCTACCAAGATAAGCATTGTCCAAAAACAAAGTGCTTCAGCAAACTTGTTATCATTTCAATTTTCAAGTTTTTTTCTTTTCCCTTTTTCATTTTTGCCAGGGGTTATTTGCATGTCAAACCTTATGCTGACCGACCAAGTCAAGCCTAGGCCAGAACTGGACCATCAGAAGCTTAAGACATTGGTCTTGGCATACATTACACTGTCCTAGTTCATACCAAAGTGCTATGGTACGCAGTCCAGAACAATGTAGTGCGACAAAGCAAACCAACCTAGATCTTTTCAAGGTATGCATAAAAAGGCATGGAATTTTCATTTTTCTTGATTTGTCATTATTTTTATAGCACGTATCCATGTTTTAAAGCAGAAGGATGTCCAAGTTGCATATTTGCATCTAAGTCAGAAACTAGCTACAAGGCATATAACAGATAGCAAGAACATTCAGCCTACGCATGCTAGTTACCAGAAGCAATGGTGATCATTTTTCAATTTTAAAGCATAAAATCCATGCATATGACAGATATCAGACATATCATTTGAACTGAAGCAAAGCATGATCATCGACAAGTAATCAAAAGCATGTACCAGCTAGAATAAGTAAAGCAGTTCAATCATATAACAGAAGCAAGCTCAAAAGTGTGATATGTGAATATGCAAGATATGAACACACACAAAAAGACTCAAGAAAAGAGTAAAGAAGAAAGAAAAAACTGACGCAAAATATCCTAAAAAGGATATACAACACCCAAATCCCCTCGTAAACGCTCAAATGTAGACTGATCTAGGGGTTTGGTGAAAATATCAGCCAACTGATGATGGGTATCAACATGAACAAGGTCAATGACACCTTTCTCGTATTGATCCCGCAAGAAGTGAAAGCGCACATCAATGTGTTTGGTTTTTGAATGGAGACATGGGTTTTTCCCTACACTAATTGCACTGGTGCTGTCGCAAAACAAAGGAACTCTGGTAGGAAAGAACAACCCAAAATCTCGTAGAGTGGAAATCATCCAAACCAACTGTGAGCAGCAGCTAGCAGCAGCTACGTACTCAGCCTCTGTGGTCGAAAGAGCAACTCCAGATTGCTTTCGAGAAGACCAAGAGACAAGAGAAGAACCAAGAAACTGGCAAGTACCGGAAGTCGACTTGCGATCCAACCGGCACCCACCAAAATCGGCATCCGAAAATCCAGATAAATCGAGAGAAGATGATGCTGAATAGAAAAGACCAAGATCAAGCGCATAAGTGAGATACCTGAAGATGCGCTTGACAGCCTGCCGATGAGACGCGCGTGGTGAAGACTGGAAGCGCGCGCAAAGTCCCACGGCGAACTGTATGTCTGGTCTTGTTGCCGTTAAGTATAACAGCGAACCGATCATCCCTCGAAACTCCCTTTCATTGACCTTGACGCCGCTCTAGTCCTTGTCCAGACCCCCAGATGTGCCCATCGGGGTCATCTGCGGCTTCAATTCACCACCAAAGTCAAATTTCTTTAACGTATCACTAGTGTACTTACCTTGGTGGATGAAGGTGCCGTCCTTGGTCTGCTTGATCTGGAGCCCTAAGAAGTACTTGAGCTCACCCATGAGGCTCATCTCAAACTCGCTGTGCATCTGCTCAGAAAACTTGGACACAAGAGAATCAGTAGTACCGCTAAAGATAATATCGTCCACATAAATCTGAGCGACTAATAAATCTGAAGCATCTCTGAGCAAGAAAAGAGTTTTATCCACAGAACCCATCACAAAGCCCTTCCCCAACAAAAATTGCTTCAACCGGTCATACCAAGCCCTGGGGGCTTGCTTCAACCCGTATAAAGCTTTGTGCAACTTAAAAACATGTCGAGGAAACTTAGGGTTCTCAAAACCGGGGGGTTGCCTAACATAAACCTCCTCTTCTATGTACCCGTTCAGAAAAGCACTCTTAACATCCATTTGAAAAAGCTTAAAACCTTCGAAACGGCAAAAGCTAGAAGAATACGAATGGACTCAAGACAGGCAACAGGAGCGAAGGTTTCTTCAAAGTCAATACCTTCCTTCTGGCAATAACCCTGGGCAACTAGTCGAGCCTTGTTGCGCACCACAATCCCATCTTCACCTTGTTTGTTCTTGAACACCCACTTGGTGCCTATGGGGTTGCATCCTGGTGGCGGCTCAACTAGTGTCCAAACCCGATTACGGACAAAATTCTCAAGCTCTTCTTGCATAGCATTAATCCAATTAGAATCAGAAAGAGCATGAGAAACGTCTATGGGCTCAAAAGATGCAACAAACGCAGATTCAGCAAACACAGCAAGAGAGGCAGAAGAACGCAAAGTTCTCTCAGTCAAATCACCAATGATGAGCTCTGAGGGGTGATCACGCTGAACTGCTCGGGTTCCCTGGTGATCCGAAGTCACCTCACCGGAGTCAGTAGCTGGCACCTCTGGACTCGACTGAGGGGGCTCGATCGTAGTGGAAGAAGTGATCAGAGGTCCGCCCTCATCCTCAGTCGAAGTCTCAGAAGGTGTGGGCTCTGCGGGGGGTGCAGAAGGCCCACCCTCATCAGCAGCTGGAGTATCCTCATCTTCCTCAAAGATGGACTCTCCGAGCTCATCATCACCAGAAAGCTCAAAAGAAGGAGTTAAAGAAGGCAAGGACTCATCAAAAGAAACTTCACAAGTCTCGACAAGCAGCTGGGATTCGAGGTTCCAAACACGAAAACCTCGAGAATGCAAAGCATAACCAAGAAAAACACCATCCCAGCAACGAGACTCAAACTTGTCCAAGTGCCCTCCCTTCTTGAGCACAAAGCACTTGCAGCCAAACGCCCGCAAGTGGCTCACCTTGGGCTGTCTGCCAAACCGCAATTCATATGATGTCTTACCAAGGTAAGCTCTAAGAAAAATGCGGTTGGCCAGATAGCAAGCCGTGTTCATGGCTTTAGCCCAAAAACGCCTAGGAGTCCTGTGCTCATCGAGCATCGTCCTGGCCATCTCGACTAGCGTGCGGTTTTTTTCGTTCCACAACGCCATTCTGTGGGGGAGTGTAAGGAGAAGAAAACTGATGGTCCAGACCCTGATCACTACAGAAGCTGACGAACTGAGAGTTCTTGAACTCAGATCCGTTGTCAGAGCGAATTGCTCGCATCCGACCATTGTTCTCATTCTTCAGCTTCAAAATCAGGTCATGAACAAAATGAAAAGTTTCATCCTTAGACTCCAAAAAGAAAACCCACGAGAAACGAGAAAAATCATCAACTATGACAAGTGCGTACCACTTCCCACCGACTGAACGTACCCGAGCTGGACCAACAGTGTCCAGGTGTAAAAGCTCGCCCGGATACGAAGTCATCACCTGAGTCACAGGTGAGTGAGAAGCGGCAACCATTTTCCCATGACGACAGGGATGATAGACTAGATCCTTCTCCAACTTAAGCTTGGGCAATCCTCGGATGAGGTCCATAGAGCTTAACCTGACTAGCAGATCAAAACTCAAGTGACCTAACCTCCTACGCCACTTCCAGAGCTCAGAAGAAGATCCAGCAATCAAACAGCGAGAAGGGCCAAAAGAACTAGAGAAGTCAATTCGAAAAACTTTGCCAAATGGTAAAATCTGACAAATCAAAGACCCTCTAGAATCAACCACAGAAGAGTTGCCCTTCTTAAAACGCACATCCAAACCATCCTCAAGAAGTTGTGAAACAGAAATCAAATTGAAGTTCAAATTCTTAACCAAAGCAACATTCTTCAAAGAGAAATGATCTGAAATGCGAATTGAGCCTATGCCACTTACTTTCCCTTGACCGCTGTTCCCGAATGTGATGTACTCTTTGGAGCTCGGGGGTGTGAAACTGGAGAACCATCTGCGATGTCCCGTCATGTGGCGAGAGCATCCTGAGTCCATGATCCAAACATCCTCCAGTCCCCGGTCCTGCACAATCAGTGTCTGTAAGTGGGAGCAAATGGTCCGGCACCAGGTTTAGCAAAAGAGCTAAACCAGTGTCGTGCCATCTGCTCAAAAGATGGAAAGCGAAAACCATCAAAAGAGTTTGGACCAAAACGCGGCTCAAAACGCGGTCCTCGGTTCTGCCTAACCCTGCGGCCACGAGGTCCAGAACCGTAGCCAACATGATCTGGAACTCTGCCGGAATGAACACCACCAACTGGAGCACGGGCAAGAAAGCTGTCTCCTCTACCACCACCTACACGACGCGGCTTGGCCTCCAGCCTCTCCCGGCGCCGAGGAACACGCAGTCTACCACCCTGCTGGTAGAACTGCTCCTGATCATTACGAGCCCTCTCTGCTCTCTCAACCCGCTTCCTCCTGAAGCAGAATTCCGCAAGATGCCCGTCTCTCTGATAGTACTCACAATGATAGGTGGGCTTCTTGGGATGTGGTTGAGGCTTGGGATGTTTGGGCTTGGTAGTGTTTGGTGTGGTCTTCTTGGGTTGAGAGGGTCCAGGAAGAGAGTCTAGAGAAGAGTGGAGGTGTTTGGGCTTAGGAACCCAGATAGGCTTCTTGGGTGGAGCTTTGGGTGGTTCATGAATCACCCCATCCTTGGGCTGACAAGCCTGGGAGGACTCAGTGGAGTGAGTCTTGGGGTATCTCTGCTCAGGAGTCATTTTACTCCACTCCACTGCCCGGCTAATGGCACTCTCAAAGTCAGCCTTGGTGTAGGTGTAACCTACCCCAAACCCATCCTGCCTCTTGAACTGCTGGATCATCATGCCAAGTTGTGGCTCTCTGGCACTAATCCAACTCAGGATAGAACGGAGGTAAAAGTTCTCATTCTGAGAGTCTGCTAGCTCCTCTCTCAAGGAAGCTAAAACCTCCACCTGAGACAAGCAGGTCTCACACTCTCTCTACTTGGACAGACTTTTCGGCTTTCAGCTTGACCAACTCCATTCTAAGAGACAAACAGTTCTCACAGACAGTGGGTGGAACTGACAATGTCTCAAGCTCTAGCCTAGTCTGCGCAAGCTCAGCTCTTAACCTCTCCAAATCACCCAACTGTTCATCACCCTTGGATTTCAGCTCAGCTAAGACAGCTAGATGAGATGGGCAATCAACATAGGGTGCAACGACAGTGGCTTGAGCATCTTTCAGCTCCAGCTGAGCGCTTTCAAGCTCAGTGGCCAAAGCGTCCCTCTCATCAACCCTTTCTGTGTACCTGGACTTCAGAGTTGACAGGTCACACAGAAGCACCTCACACTTCGGGCACTCACTGCTATCACCCAAGCAAGGGGAAGAAGATAGACTCTCAATTCTGCCGTTGGCCACGGCAAGCTCACTCTCTAACTCATCTATCCTCTTCTTAGCCCCCCTAAGAAGTTTTTCCCGATATTTCAACTCCTAATGATTGCTCTCAAGTAAATCAACGATTTTGCGCTCGTAGGATGATACCTTGTTGTCGTCGTCGTCGGAATCGTCGGAGGAGCTCTTTTCTTCCTTATCCCCAAGAGCCATTGAACATAAGCTCTTGCGGGATCTTCGGCGCTAGTGTGAGCGGCTCTTCGACTTGTCTCCGAAGGCCATGAAGCAGAGGCCCGCCGGATCATCCTTGTCCTTCCCCTTCCTGATGACAATCTCCTCATCGCTTGAGCTTGATGAAGAGGAAGAAGACGTGGACTGCTTGGAGTAGCCCTTCTCCATCTCGGCGAAGAAGGCCTTGTCGCACTTCTTGTTCTCTCGCCGGTAGTCCTTCAGGGCCTTCTTGAAGAATCGGGTCTTCGTCTTGCCCTTGTTGAAGGATGAGCTCTCATGCTTGCCGGAGTCGTGAAAGCTGCCACTGGTGCCCTTCTTGTATCCATTGCGCTTGGGGCAGTCGGCGATGAAGTGTCCTGGATCACCACACTCAAAGCATCCGTATTTTGTGCCGTGTCTTTTGAACATTCTCTTGTCATAGACACGACGCACCCGGTTGTTAAAGAGACACAAATCATCATCTCCCAAAGACGCAAGCTGGTCCTCAGTGATAGACATCAAGGAGAAACCAGCACAGCTCACAGCAGAGGGATCAACAGAAGGTGTAGCAAGGGCCAGGGATTTTGATCCAGAACCAGTGAGATTTGATCTCAGATGGATATCTACCTCAGTGGCCTTCAGCTTGCTAAACAACTCAGAAATGGTCAAGGTATCGTAAGAAGTGCTCTCAACGATAGAGGATACCTTGATCTCCCAGATCTTTGGGTCCAAGGTATGGAGAACCTTGAGCGCCTGCTCGTGATCTGAGACTAACTGAGCACCCTCAGCCTTGTTGTCTCGAAGCTTGTTAATGATCGATTGAAAGCGACCAAACAAAGCTTCAACAGATTCACCCGGCTTTTGTGTGAAGTTCTCGTACTCACGCCAGTAGGTCTGATAGAGCTGAGCCATGACCTGAGCTATTCCCTCATGGTGTGCCTTGAGGGTAGCCCAGATCTCTCTCGCAGTGGAGAGATGGCTCACACGCTCAAACTCAGTGGGACCTAAACTAGAGAAAAGAATGTTCACAACCTTACTGTTGCTCAGATGGTGAGCAATGATACCAGAAGTACCCTGCTCAGTGACTGGCAATATGACAAACGTGGTGTGTACGCAAATGTCCCAAATGTCCGAACCCTGGCTCATGAGATAGGCTCGCATGCGAGTCTTCCAATAGTTATAGCCATAGGCTTCCAAGGACGGGACCTTGCCAGGAGAAGTCATGGTCACTACTGGGGTTTAGAACCGGTTAAGGTATGGAAAAACCCTAACCTCGCTCTGATACCACTTATAGGACCGAAAGTAGCGACCAGAAGGGGGGGGTGAATGGGCGCCTTAAAAATTCTTTCGAATCTATGGCCTGTTCCCAATACCCAACGCACCTCAAAAGACCAAACAGCAGAAAATAAACAGATAGCCTAAGTCTAAAAGGTATCTAGCCTAGAAGCAGCTGATGACAAACAGAAGACTATCAAAGCAGTGCTAATAGATAGATAAATAGTAAACACTAGACTAGGCAAGACAAACTTCTCAGTAAAACAATGTCGGTGCACTATGAGTGAGAAGAGAAGTTACCTTTTCAGATCTGTCTCCTGTTCGAAACTCGCCAAAGCCTGCTTCGCAGATCGAAGCCTGCTTCGCTGGCCGAAGCCTGCTTCGGAGGTCGAGGCCTACTTCGCAGGTCAAAGACTGGTTCGGAGGTGGTAGTCGAAGTCTGTCGAAGGTGGTGTGAAAATGCCGAAGGTTTTTGGGTCTAGTCTAGATCGAAGTGGCAAGAAGCGAAGTATGATTCGAAGCGAAGTATGACAATGCCGGAGCCTGCTTCGATGTAAGTATTTCTAAGGCAAGGCTTCTGACACAGCTTCGAACCGAGTGCTTCGAACTTAAACCTTCGAACAGAGAGCTTCGAATGCAGCACACTGACGGACTACCTTCGAACAAAGAAGCGAGGTCTGTAACATGACAGAGGCACCAAATTCGAAGCCTACACTCTACCTTCGAAAAGAGCAAGCTTCGAAAAGAGAAGCGAAGGGTGACACGCCACACAGAAGTCAGTGCGAGGCCTAGCGGAACTACAAGCTTCAAACCCAACTTCGAAATCTATCGAAGTATGGACTTCGAACAGCTAGAGCCGAAGCCCCTTCGCACTGTCGTTCGAAGTATGCGATGCTGTCCGTTCACAAAATACTTCGAAGCTTAGCAACACAGGACGCAAACCGAAGATCGAAGATCGAACGAAGCCTTTGAAGATGTTAGATCAAAGCCTGCCTCACGGAGCTGAGGAGCTTTGAACAAAAAGGGGCTTCGCCAGAAAAACAGCCAGAAAAGGTATTCAGTCCTGAACCCTCGATCAAAAAGCTGCGCAATAGAAGGAGAAAAGCTGGCACAGAACACTGTCGCTACAGGAAAGTAGTACTACTTGCGTGAAGAACAAACCCAGCCGAAACTTCCGAGCCCTCAAAAATTATGGGAAAACTTGCTATGCAGAAGAAAATAAGCCATTAAAACCTTTGATGTTGTTGCACACGAGGGAGAGAAACTCCACTTCAATAATAAATGCAAAACAGCAACAATTAGGGGCAAGAACTCCTCGCGGCGCAAGCAAGAGTAAAAGAGGAGAGAGACAAGGCAAGAGACAAAAAGTGACCCAATAGAGTGGAATAGATTTCAGCCAAAAAGGGGGTGTCCAAACCCTAGGGATTGGGGTCCTATTTATAGGCTCCCAACACTAGGAACATTCCACCTGCCCCTTAGGGTTTTTACAGACGCAATAATAAAAGAAAAGACTCTACTGCCCTTAGGTATTTTTACAGACACGACTGACTGACTGTGGGCCTAGAGTTACAGATGACTTATCCGGAAGCTCAGCTTTCGTAGCGACTACGGCTTCTCTTCTGGACAGTCGGATACAAGATCGACGGTTGTCAGTTTTGCGCCGAAACTGACAAAGCCTCCACCGACTTTGCACCAGGTACCCGGATTGGGCCGGCCCGACTCCGCAGCTCTCTCAGCCCGGCAATCACTCACCGCCCGTGTACCTGAGTCAACCCTGGTCAACAGCCCAGTGGGTCTTCTACTGCTTCTGGCCCATGCACCCAGATTGGGCCAGCCCGACTTCGCAGCCTCCTCTGCCCGACAGTCGCTCGCTGCCCGTGTACCTGAGTCACACGCGGCCCATGAAACAACAGATCTCTTCTTCTTCCATCCTCTTTGACTATCGTTGACAATGACTCATCACTTCTGGAGCCATGAGGCCCACGCTATTCAGCATGGCTCCTCATTTGTGCTAGCCTTTTACGTCTTCCAGCCCAACCTCTAAGAGTTAGATGCTTGACCACTTCACCTTCGGGATCGAAGAATACTCCACGCTCATGAATAATTTAATGCATCGTGAAGCTGCACATCCTTGATACAATTCCATACATTTTTGCCTCTGAGAGTTGGTTCTTCTCGGCAACGGTTGATGGATGTGATATCTGCATACGTAACATATAAGTACATACGTTGTAGGTTGCATATATTAGATTAGCACACAATAAATCAACTTATATCATTAGTATTCTCAGATAATGTCCGCGCCAACCTTCCTAAGTCATTTCTCATGAAATCATAAGTGTAATAACTGCAATGCACCAAACCGAGAAGTTGTTTCTGACACTTCAAAATAGACAAAGTTAGAATGATATATAGTTTGGCTTTATTATTAGAATTAATAAATTTCAAAATATAATCTTATCGGATAGTTAGTTTTGATATGCATTTCTTTCGGCCTTTGTGGATCATAAGGGCCATGTAACTTTTCCACGTAATATTTATATGCACTTTGAAGAACATTTATTATATCTTGATATTCTTTTCTAGGTTTGTCGAGAGAGTTGAGCACCCAAACCCTAGAGTTCTTTGGGTATATCAGAAGTGCAATCCAATGATCACTATCGAAAGAAGTAATGTATGATTATGTTAGTTTCATAATCGATAAAACGTGATTAAGTGGATATAGTGGTATACTTACTTAAAGTTATATGCCCCGGTTACCGGTTATCATTTCTCTGTATTTCCATTAAAACATGCACCGCGCAATATACAATGCGGCACAATTCCTTTTGTTCTTCGTAAGTGCATCTTGTTCTTTATTGAATATCTTCCTTTGAAACTTTTTCTGACCCGCACTCCAGTACTTTGCATCGTTCTAGTTTAGTACTAGGTTCAGTGTACTTTGACTTATCAATGATGGGTTCAAGTACCCATGTTGTTTACACTTATCACTAAATGAATTCAAACTACATATGTGATGAAACACTAGTCAATATAAGACGTGATTGATTTTTGCCGTTGGAACTGACTCTTTCACTTGATTGGGCTCGGCAGCTGGAACTGACTCTTCCACTTGATCAGGCTTGGCCACTTTAGGATCTATCACTTCCTCCGGCACGTGTTGTTGAGCCATTTGTGGATCTGCCACTTTTTTGGGCACGTGTTACTCGAGTTCTTGAGCCATTTGACGATCTACCACTTTATCGAGCATTCGCTCCTTCTCTACCTCTTCCTCCATCTCACGCTCATCAACAGGTGATAAAGATCCTATATTTTGCATATCATGAGATGAATGATATGTGGGGGATTGCGATGAGAAAATATGCAATCTACTTTGAGAACTTGTCGAAGACTTCCTTTGGAGTAATTTGATATCTCGGCTTGCCCATAAGACAAAGTTATTCAGTGCATCTCTGATTGTCTCAATCCCCTCATCAGGCATTGGAATATCCAAGGGGTCATTGATAAATCTATCGTTGGTGATCTCATTGATCTAAACCTTGGTATACTCCGTGGGAATAGGCCGATTGTGAAATAGATCCCCAGTCATAGCAATGCCTCATGCGGTGTCTTGGGAATGCCCTTTGCGTCCAATCGCTACATGTAGACTGCATGGTGTGTCCTCTTTGATATAATTTATAGGAAATTTCTCTTGTACTGATCCAACACTGCCTGGTATGTCAAGTCGTACCTCTGTCACAACTATCTGTCCCTCTGCAGCTTGCATGATGTTTTGATTCTCACTAATAAATTGAAAGAAGTGTCTCTCCCACTCTGCACTACGCTCTGCGGCGTCATCTGTGTGTACTTGATGCTTCTTGTATGTGGCACCATCTTGCTTCTTGAAAGTATTCTTCTAGGGTGCTATAGAAGAGACACCTCAGGTGCGTCCTCGATGTTCCTCGTTTCCGAGAGCAGATGTAAGCTGGTCATTACATCCCTCTGGCTTGAACTTTCTAGTCTTCTCCAACTCAGTTATTTCCTTCGCTTTCTGAAATACTTCACTAGTCTGTGAGTCGGAGAGGATATATTGGCCCTCGGGTGTTTTTTTAGCTCGACCTAGGAGCCATCTCTTAGTGTGCTGATCAGCACCTAAAAACTGTTCAGGTAACCCAGCCGCACAGTCCTCCTCTTCCTTTCTACTCCACTCATCCTCCTTGGCCTTATATCCACCTGGGCCAATTTTATGTGGGAATTTATTCTTATTATTAAGTTCTTTGAACATGATGCTCTCTTGTTTGGCTTCTTCTGAGCAATGCTGTATTTTAAATTCGTTCCATTCATTTGGCGTGATAAAGCCGTAGTCGTTGAGTGGCAACTCTCCTTTCTGAAGGTACTGTGTGTTCAATTTAGTCCTGAATGTACGGAGAAATTTCCCAATAGTCTTCAATGTGGCAGCTTTAGCATCTTCTAAGCGATCTTCCGGGAATTTATACCATGCTTTTATATGTTGCCATAATTCATTCTTTGTAGCTTTAGGGATACTATTTCAGTTTTTCCGAACTATCTTACATCGCTCCCTAGCGAGACATCCATAGTCATTACGCCACTTAGCTGTGATTTCTTTTGTCTTCTTTGGAGCACCATCAACATACACTTCTTCAACTTCGTAGATAGCTATATGCAGCTTGTTCTTCTCCCATTTTCCTCTCCTCTTCTCATTTGCAGAGGATGTAGTGGCAGTGGACTCAACAGCTGTTGGCTTAGAGGACACAACAGCTGGGACAATAGATGTTCTTTCCTTGACTTGGAATAATCAATGCTTGCTTCCTCGCTTTTGACGATCCTACGATGATAGACAATGTGAACATCAGGAATGTAATCCTCGGTTAGAAGATGCTCTGACTTGTTACTAACACAATAATTACCTCCGCTTGAGCTTTAGGAATATAATCCTCATCAACGTCTTCTCTCGTTAGCTTCTTCCTAGACTCCACTTGATGTGGATCCTCCGGAGAGTGGTACGAAGATTCTCTATCGGAGGATCCTTCAGATGAACCCTCTTTATTTGTTTTTGTAGGAGACTCATAGATGAGCTCCTTGACGGGACGTCCTTCTTCTGCCATAGATGAACTATTCATGAACAAATGAATCATTTGACTCATAAATAAGGCAGGCAAGGAATTGAATAAAAAGCTAATGTATATTGTCTAATTATTGCCTAGAGGCTAGTCGAACCTCACCCTGGTCGGTCTATAGAGACCGATTAGGTTAAGAGTCTAATTAGGTTAAGATTCCAATTAAGTTAGGTTTGAGTTCTTAGATTAAATGAGTCCTATGAATGTATGCTACCACACAATAGTTGGCTACGACTCGCCATATGGTAGTGTGACATCTGCCTCATCCATATGGATTCGTGCCTCTATCGCATATGAATGCCTCATCATGTCTGTGCTCACTGAGCACAGGTAATTCAGCAATGAACTCCTAGGGAGGGCCATGTCAAGGCAAGGCCGTGGAGACTAATAAACTTGTTGAGGCCTCAACATATTTTGTGTTGTTTTTCAAATATGTTCTTGCCTGCCATGGAACCCATGGGCACATCCATACCCTTCTAGCAGCACACGAAAGAAGAAACTATTGCAAGGGTATGGATATGTCCCACGGCTTTGATGACATACAAGAGATAACTCAATAACAATTTGCATCATATGTTTTAGGAATTGCAAAATTGGAAAAAGGCATAGAATTGCAAAAGAGAAAAATGGTCTCTCCGGATATGAGAAAGGGTGGCTTTTCCTACTGTAATCACATGCATGTCATCCATGAGCTTATTTACAAAATCATCACATGACTCCACATGCCGTATGCACTTGAGGATTAGTATAGTAGCTTCAGAAGTAATAGCAGTAGTAAACTGATCAATAGTGTCAAAGGTGGGAAATGGATGAAAACTCTTCTTAGCTACAACTATCATGCAGTGGCCTCATGCATCAGTAGTCAACTATTACTTCTAAAGATACTATACTAATCTTCAAATATAGTGCTTTCACAAAAAAGTCTAAAGCATCCACTATGGATCTAGATATCCGTTTAGGTAGAAGCATGTATAAAGCATTACAACTACTCATCTGTAGTACTTTCATAACAAGCTACTCATCGTGCAAGACAAATAAGAGAAAGTCTTGGTACAGGATGACATAATAAACAATATATGAAATGAATGGCAGTAAAAGTATAGGTGTTGACATTCTTATGAATGCGAGCATACAAAAGAAGTATATAAAACAAAATCATATGAATGCAACAATCATTCAAATAAACAACTGTAATTCTTTATAGACGACACATGTCATGATGTCCCGATTCAAGTAAAGACAATTCTACATAGCCAAATAAAAATGACAAATATACTCTAAACTTAAAGATACTGGTAGATTTGCCTTAAAGTTCACCACCTTGCATATTTGTCCCTACATTCATCTAAAAACATATAGAATTACCCGCATTATGCATTTATAGCCCATTTTTCAAATTTTCAGTGGGTAAAATATATTGTGTTTGCCCGTGTTCAAGAAACGTTGTTGTCTTCTCTAGGTGGTGATGGCACGTCGAGCGGCTACAGCATGCGGAGTCGGGGGCATGGGATTGACTGCAGTGGGGCGTGTGGCCGACAACGGTGGTGGAGCACAGGGCTGACGATGGTGGTAGGGCTCTGGCACTGACCTTTTTTGTAGCATGGCGAAGACGGGCAGAGGGTGGTGGCGATGGGCTCTGGGGGCAGTGACGGGATTCGGTGGTGGCGATGGGATCCGAGACGGCGGCGACGGGTGGCGGCATGGGCTCTAGGGATTGCGGCGGGCTCCAGGGGGCGGCGACGTGCTCCTGTGGCAGAGATGAGATCTAGGACGGCGGCGATGTGTGGAGGGCGACGGCGTGGGCTCAGGGACAGCAGCGGCGACGGTCTCCGGGATGGCGGCAATAGGCGCAGGAGTTTGATTTAGCAAGTGAAGTTAGGTTTTCATCCGGGTGGGAGTGAAAACATATGTATAGGTCAATTAGTTGTGGCGGCCATGCTGATGTCATCTGCTAGGCACTGCTATCCTCTTAGTAGTGGTTTTCAGATGACGTCATACGACCCTCCACTACTAAGAGGAATAGTAGTGGCGGGCAGATGACGTCAGCATGTCCACCACTGATTACACACGTGCCCGCAACTGCTAACTCCGAGGAGTATTTTTATTTAGTAAAATCTTATATTAGCAATAAATAAATAAAAGGTTTTAATATATATTTTCAACTTTATTATTATTTTTTTCTTGAGATATTTTTTATTAGATTAGACATATATATTATCAATAATTAAATAATAACATATATTACCAATATCTTAAACAAAATGACACTAGTGGTCTGCTAGTGCTATACACATTAATGACATAAATAAAAACATATCTTACCAATATCTTAAACATAAATGACACTACAAATACTCACAATCTCTTAAGCTAAACAGAAATGATCTAGCATTGTACAAATTTTCCATCGCCGTCGGTACGTAGATAAGGAATCACACTGCCAAATGACAGTTTTGCTTCAACCACATTGATCCTTGCTATGTCAACGAAGAACGACACCTCATCAAACTGATTTATTCTTCTTCATCCTCGACTCCATCAACTCCAACTATTCTTTGTTTTCCTAGAGCAACAATGTATTTCTTCTCGTCTTTAGGATCAACTATGTAAAATACTTGTGCCACGGATTGAGCGAGTATCCAATGGTCATCTTTATAACCCACCTTATTAAGGTCAACTATCATAAACATGTAATAATCCACTTTCACACCTTCTGGATGTCTGACCCACTGGCACTTAAATATGGGGATTTTATAGAGTTCTCGTAGTTAAGTTTCAATATTTCTTCGATGTATCCATAGTAAGCATTCTTTTGTCCAGTGCTGTCTTCTACATCTGCTCTAACATCACTATTTAGGCGCTAACTCTTTTGATCCTTTGCTTTGGTATAGAATGTGAAACCATTGATGTCATACGCTTTCCATGTTTTAACCATGATCAATGTACCGTAAGACAATTTATTTATCATCATCTCTTCGTCAGTTTCTCCAAACGAAAGGTTATCCCTCAGCCATGATATAAAATGAATTTTGTGCTCTTTCATAATCCATTGTTCATCGTGAGCTTCATTCTTTTCATGAAGCTCTTGCAGGTGTTGTTCAACATATGGTCTCATAATCGCCAACTGATGCATGACACTATAATGTAATTCTCTTACTGTTTGGTAGCTATTGCCTCGTATGATTTTCCTATCTTTAGTTGCTTTACCGGTGAGTCTTCGATGGTGCCAGGACATGGGAACACCTATTGGTTTTCATCTGTTATTTAATTTTCATAGCACTCAATGACTTCCTCAGTCGTGTAGCCCTCTATCATGAAACCCTCTGGATAAGCATGATTTCGTACGTAACCCTTGAAGATAACCATGATACGCTCGTATGCATACATATTGTGTAGGTATGTTGGACCGAGAACAAAGATCTCTGCTATATGTATCATATAGTGCTCCATAATATCGAAGTATGAAGGAGGAAAGAACATCTCAAGCTGACACATACTCTCCTTCATTTGCTTACATAATTCATTTAACTCTTCAGAGTCGATGACCTTCTTTGATATGACATTGAAGAAGTGGCACATGCATGTTATCACCATAATTAGAAATGAATGTTTGATTCCTCTTACTGCGATGGTGAGAAATAGCGCAAGCATAACATGACAATCATGAGTGTTGTAGCCACTCATCCTCAGATCTGCTAGGGAGACAATATTCTTTATGTTTGTTGAGAATCCTATTGGAACTCTGATTCCATGTAGACACCTACAGATTGATCTTTTCTCGTCAATTGTGATGTTATAGCTAGCAGCCAGAAAGAAAATTTTCCATTGGCCCTTTCCTATGGGTGAAGCTTGGGTCTAATTACGATAGTTTGAAGGTCCCTTCGTACTTTGAGTCCATCTTTTACCTTGCCCGTTATGTCTAACAAAATACCGATGGTGTTTTTGAAGACATTCTTCTCAACGTGCATTGTATCGATAGCATGACCAATCTCCAACTCCTTCCAATAGGGCAAGTACCTAAAGAAGATTGACTGCTTTTTGAATGGAGCGTCCTTTGAAATTATTTCAGATTTATTCCACTTATTTCCTAAAACAACTTTGATATTTTTCACCATTTCGAATAGAAATTTACCATCTCGATGTCGTGGCAGCTGCCCAAGCTCGATAGTACCGTCAAAATGGTTCCTATTTCGTCGATATTTGTGGTTTCTTGGTAAAAATCTACGATGTCGCATATATATAGTCTTAACGAATGATGGAAGATGCAATGATTCTATCTTGTCCACACACACTACACATGTTGTCTTTCCTTTAACCTGTCCTATTAGGGACATACTCCTCGGGTTGTCAGCTATGGTGCAAAAGATCATGACTTTTAGATTGAAGTGCTCTTTCTTGTGCTCATCCCCCACACGGACACATGTTCCCATAGACGTTTCATATCCTACATCAAAGGTTCTAGAAAGACATCAATGTCATTGCCATGTTGTTTTGGAATGGAAATTAGAGTAGTTAGCATAAGATAATTTCTTTTATGGCACAACCATGATGGAATATTGAACAAGCATAGAAAGACCGACCACGTACTGTGTGTAACGCCCCGATTTAATAAAACCGGGAATTTATTGAAATTCCATAGAAAATCAATAAATACAAGACATTCATCACACGACTGGGTATAATAAGCTAATCAATCATGGTTCGTAGACCATATTATTACAAAAGACTTAAAACAAAGAGAAACTAATAAATAAATCCTCTAGATGACCGTGCCAGTCGTGCCTTAATTGGGTCGCTACTCTAGACCATCACCCTCCTCGTAGTAGACTGCCTCTGGTGTAAGTCAACGGGGGTGAGTACAATCGTACTCAGCAAGCCACCGGATGCAATTATAATGCAAGGTAGTAACAAGGAAGATAGTGGCTTACTTTAGCAGAAAAGCATATTTGTAAAGCAATTAATGTAATCAAGTTATTATTGCAGAAAAGTAAACATGAGTTCATGCATCATCTTCTAACTCGAGGGGTATAGTCAGCCCACCCTCGCTCAACAGTCCTTACTTGCCATGAATAACACATATATTCACATAATAGTAAACTAACTGCAAGAGGTCACACAACCCGCCCTTGACCGTGGGCTCGGCTTTTCGAAAAGATTTATAACTCTCATCAGAGGTGTACTACTATACCCACAAGGCACTCATTTCCCGCACACTGCAGTGTGTTAAATGACTCCTGTCACGAGAAGCTCGTGCCAAAATCTTTAGCATGGAACGCACCAATTCGATAACACCCTCTTATAGGTTTCATATGGTTTTCCAGTCACTTCGGGCCACACCATGCCCCCCTTGAGCCACTTCAGTACAAGTCACTCGCAGGTTGCCCCTTACCCCTCAACTATGGTGTTCCAGGTTGGTACGATACATACCTCCAGTTAGGACTTACCCACTAGACTTGTGGTTAGTACGGAGGTGCTTTGTAACAGATCCCATAGACCGGTCCTTATAGTGCCCCTGGTGCGACCAACTAATTCTCGAGTTTGCACTCGGAACCCACCATACTTATAACATAGCCAACTCCAACAGAATCCAGAGACGAGAATAACGGGGTAAATCATATAGTAGAATCCATCTATCTACAACTCGTTCTTTTACCCTATAGCAGTTGTGTCGGTATAATGGACACTAACTAATATAATATTGTAGGGTGACAAGGAGTGTAGGCTCGATAAGCATGGCTTGGGTTTGCACACAAGGATGGGGATCTAATAAATATAATTTAGGGCTTAAGATTAGACTAATGCAATATTATCCTATGAGTTATAGCGATATTTAAATAAAACATGGGCTCAATTATGATCAAAATGGGGGTTGTGACTTGCCTTGATCTGCGAATGGTGAAGGTGGAACATCGGGGTAAGACTTCGGATTGTCGACGGCGTCGTAGTCTTCTCGATACGGAAAAGTAAACACAACATTCAATAAACAATCCAAAATCAATCATACAGGCATACATGTTTTTGTTGGATTAAGTAAAAGAGATAGGGTCTTAAATTTTATGAAATTATTACTTAACTATTTAAGATTAAGTTTTAAAGAGGTTTCTGAATATTATCAATTGATATAAGTATTTTATTCTAAAAGGCTTTTATTTTCCCTTTTTAGAGATGAAGTAAAAAGGTATAAAACGACCTTATTGTTTTTATTGTAGTAAAAATAGTGAAAATAAGTTATTAAGTCTTCTGAAGTTATTATATAAGTTTTTATGATATTTTTATAAAGTGTTGAATTTTTATTATATGAATTAATTACTTATCCTAAAAGGGCCTTTGAAATATTAAAAATGGAATGGGCAAAATAAAAATTCTATTTTTATTGCATTAAAAACAGTGAAATGGAGTTATTATGTCCTCTGAAATTCATATATAAAATTTTAAGGGTTTTTATGAATAATTTTAATGAAATATAAATTAAATCTTAAAGGGGACTTTTCTTTATTATTTAATAAGAATATTTTGTACCAAATAAACATATTGTTTTTATTGCATAAAAGTGTACAAAATAAAAAGACAATTTTTTCAGAATTAAAATGATCAAATTTGGAGTTAAATTGAGCAAGTTATGAATTTCCAAAGTTTCAAGCATTTTTCTGAATTTTATTTTAAACAGAAAATAGGCGTGGGTCCACGGTGAGCCAGGCCCACCATGGACTAGCGCACTGTGCACGTGAACCAGTCCAATCTGGACCGTTCGATCCAGATTGGGCGGCCAGATTCGAGGCGGGGACTGATAAGTGGCGATCAACAGCTTGGATGGCCCCATACCCCTTCGGCACGGATCGAGGGCTAGGATTAAATCCCTTCGGGATTTAATCAGTGCCATCTGATTCGGAATGAGTGGCCTAGATGCCATCTGGCACGGCACGAGTAGCAGGGGTAGTTACCCCCCTTCTTCTCCGACTCCGGTGATGCTCCGGCGAGCTATTCACGACAACAGCGAGGTCTAGAGGCGCGACTAAGGCTAAAAACGGGACCAGGAGAGCAAGGGGAACACGGGCATACCAGAGTTGATGATGAAGGGGGCCCGACGGCGATCGTCGACGAGAAAGGAGCAGCGGTGTCCTCGGGTTCGACGACGGCGCGACGATGTGGTGGCGGGGAACCCGAATGGAGGTGGGCCGAGGGAGAGGGGGCAACGGCGGTCCTGGTTGTGTCGACGGTGAGGGTGTCGCTTGCTCGAGGCGCCGGTGAGGGGCTACCAGAGGGGAAACAGGGGAAAACTGAGAAAAATTGGTGGCGGCCATCGGGATTGCGCGGACTTGGGCTTTGGCGGCGTGGCGTAGTGTGGCGAAGGGCGGTGGCCTTTTAAAGGGGTCGTCGGAGTCCAGGATGGCAAGCCAACTGAGGAAATCCGAGAGGATTCCTTTCCCTCCGGCAAGCTTTTCCTTTCGCGCGGGATCATAGCATATGCGGTGGAAAGCGTGTGGAAAAAGGGGGTAAGTGGCCGCCGGTGTGAGGGGGAGGGGATCCCAGCCTCGATTTGGCGTGACGCGGTGGCCGGCGGTGATAAATGGAAAGAGGTATCGGGGGATGGAAGGGGGAGATCCCCTTCCATCGGAGAAGAAGGGCCTGACAGGTGGGGGGCCACCTGTCAGTGGGCGGGTGCGAGGGGAAAGGCGCTGACAAGAGGGCCTGGGTGGTCAGCGGCGGGAAGGGAGACGCGAGTGGCTGACAGGAGGGGCCAGTTAGGCGTGGCGCGCGGGAGAGGAGAGGGGAACAACGCCGATAGGTCGGGTCCACCCGTTAGTGGGTGCGGCTGCGGGTTGGGCTGGGCCAAGGCAGAATCGGGGGATGCGGCCTACTAAGAGATTAAATACATTTCCTATTTAATTTAATTATAGAAATTCATATATTCTTGTAGAGCTTGAAATAATGCTTCTAAAATTTTGTAAAAATTCTCAAAAATATTTCTTGGTCTCTAGATTCCACCATAAATATTTCAGGTTCAAATTTGAAATATTTCTCCCTGTTTTGCTTTAATTGGGTTCTTTTAGCCTTTTCTTTAATTAAATAAATCCTTTTTATTCCAGAAAATTTATTTCCCTCATTTTTATTTTATTTTTAATTCTGGGATGTTACACTGTGTGGGTTCCTCATCTCACTAAAGGGATTCATTCCATCCATGATAAGTCCCATCCTAGTATTTCTGGGATCCTCCGAGAAGTCTAGATGGGACAGGTCAAATGATTTCCACTGCCTAGCATCAATAGGGTGCCAAAGTTTTCCGTCCTTCTTTCACCCAACAAAATGCCAGATTAATAGTTCAACATCACAGCTACAAACCAGGAAACTTCCGTCGACCAAAGCCGACGGAAGTTAGCCATTTCCCGACAGAAGAAGCTAACTTCCGTCGACAAAATGATAACTTCCGTCGGCATTTGGCCGACGGAAGCGGGTAGACGGAAGTTAGCTAACTTCCGTCGGCGGCCGACGGAAGTTAGCTAACTTCCGTCGGCCAAACCTAGCCGACGGAAGTTACCCGGAAATCGGTAACTTCCGTCGGCCAAATTCTAGCCGACGAAAATTGTGTTTTTTGTTTTTCTTTTTTCTGTCGATGGGCCAATAACTTCGGTCGGCTAATGTTGGCCGACGGAAGTTAACTAAAAAATCCAAAAAAAAAGAAAATTTGCAATTTTGCTGCTCTCCATTTACAGGTACATGAAGACACACTCATCAAGCAACTCATAATATCCCTTAAGACAAGCCATGTCCTTAAAGGTAAGAAAGAGTAGCATTCTGATCCTACAACTGAAGTGCATAATCCACTGCATGGAGTGACATGATCTTTGAAAGGGAACTAATTAGCCTTCTGCATTTTAATGGTTAAGTGACTAACAGAAGGGACCTCATAAAAGTTGATAGTAAATAAACTAGAAAGGGTTTTGTCCATGCTCAAAAGCTAAGCCTTGAGCACCATCGTTATTAGTGAGTTAGTGTCAATCCTATTGAGTTTATGAACATAAAAGCTTAACCAAGAACAGGCAGAAATATTCCATAATATCATCATGCACACTGCCACTGGCAACAGGACGCTGGAATGTTTGTGGGTAGCAGCTCGCCAGCTCGTCTTGCCGTAGACTAACTAAAGGTGTCTTGTTCTCTAATCCTTAAGATCATAGCACGAGTAAAGGACACTACTGCAGCAGAAAACTCAAGATATTAGCCTTTAACCACATGTGACGATGTTATATAGCATAAGAAAAAAATCCGGGAAGTCGAGCAATAAAACGCCAATCTTTGCAACAAATTTCATACTTACCTACTATTATTCACCTCAAATTGCAGAGATATGTCACTCGAGCATGCGAATTTAAGGTGGAAATTAAGCTGGGGATAAACAACAAGGCATCCCCTTTACCCACCTGGACACCGGAAGCTCCTTCCCCTGCCGCCGCCACCGCCGCCGCGGTGGCCGGCCAGCGGCGCCGGAAGAGGGCCTCCCACACGCAGTCGGCGTCACAGGCCCTGCGCCAGGACCGCGAGCTGGCACCGAGATAGAGACAGAGAAGGGGGCAAGAGAGGGGGAGGCGCACTTGGAGGCGACAAGCAAAGGCGATGGCGATGTCCTCGGGGAGATCGGCCAACCTCCCCACTGCCACCGGCGACGGCGAGAGCTCCATTGCAGCGACGGGCCGACGGCGAGCTCCCTCTCTCCTTCCCCTCTACGGCGGCGGCGGTGCGGGCGTAGAGGCCGGGGCCGGAGCCGGGGCCGGAGCTGCGGCGGCGTTCTCGGACGAGTCCGCCATGGGGAATGGGGAAAGGAGAGGAGACGTCAGACGCGAACGGCGGAGAGGAGGATGGGGGCGGAGGCGACGGGAGACCGGGGAGGCAAGGGGAGGCAGCGGAGGCGACGGGAGGCCGGGGAGGCGGGCGGAGGCGGCGGGAGGCCGGGGAGGTGGGCGGAGGCGGCGGACGTAGGTGCGCAGAGGCGGCGGGAAGCCAGGGAGGCGGGTGGAGGCGGTGGAGGCGGCGGGAGGCCAGGGAGGAAGGCGGAGGCTACGGGAGGGCGCGGAGGCGGAGGCGGCAGCGGGGAAGAGGAGAAGTGAAAACCTAGGGTAAAAGAAGGTGGGCCGGGAAAAAGAGGGCGGGCTGGAAAAAAAAAGCCTGATGCTTCCGTCGGCTTTAGTGCTGGCCAACGGAAGTTAGGGGATTTATATCGGGTGGGGAAAAACGCCTCTATTTTTCGTCGGCCACTGTGAAAAGCCGACGAAAGTTAAATAACTTTCGTCGGCTACTTCAAGCCGACGGAAGTTATTTAACTTTCGTCGGCTTTTTGAAAAGCCGACGGAAGTTAAATTGGCCGACGAAAATTTTCTATTTTGTTGTAGTGCATCATTGGGATTAGACAACATACGTTTCAAGTGATCAATCATCGGTAGGTACGACATTACTAAGGCTTGATATTTCCTCTCTGTCTTATATCCATGCTGGTCTGCAATAACATTCCTCTTCCTTTTTTGTAACCTCTTTTTCTTCTTCCGGTGGTCATTGTAGTCCTCCACACAGTCATTTGCATGTTTGTATCGACTTGTGTTGCACTGCAGACATCTCTCTAACAATTCATACTCTTTTCGATATAGGATACAATGGTTCAGGCATGCATGAATCTTCTGAATGCCCAAAGTCAACGGACAAATCATCTTTTTTGCTTGGTACGTATCAGATGGTAGACCATTGGGTATCAGCAACACCTTTTTTAGTAGCTGCAAAAGATCTGAAAAACTAGTGTCGGACCATCCATTGCTGGCCTTCAGTTTCATAAGCTCAAGAGTTGTGTACAACACAGTATACTGCTTATCGCAACCGTGATGTTCCTCGTAAAGAAGGTTTTTCGATGCTTTTTCAAGTGCTTAAAGTTATCGTAGCATTTCATTGTAGTTCTCTGCAACAACACCTCAGGAGCAACATTTCGCATTAGTTCCTCCACATAAAAGGCATCATCATCATCATCATGTTGATCAACATCATGTGTTATGTCGGATGTATGATCACAACTTCTTCTATGTTGATGAGCATCTTGTGGCATATCACAATCATTAGGAGGGTTTTCACCCATCTCACCGTGTTTCGTCCATATATAGTAGTTCTTCATGAAGCCATTTTTCAACAAGTGAAATCGTATGGTTTCACGATCTAAACACGGATACATCGTTTTGTTCTTACAAACTTTACAAGGACAATATATTGTCGCTTCACTCTGACGAGAAGCATATTGTGCACAGCTTTAGTAAATTCAGTTACTCGGTTAAAATATGCCACCACATCTCCGTCGTTGGACGAGTACATCCAGCACCTATGCTCCATCTAAAACATATTATTTTAAAAAATATTAATAAATTCATTATTGATAATTTTAGTAATTTACAAATTAAAAAGTTATTGATTTATCTCTCATAACAACATTAATTAAAAATGTTTTAATTGAAACTATGTTAACCTTGTTAATTATAAAGGAGTAATAGTATTAAATAGAATAAAAAAATTATTAAATAAATTAACTACATTGGTTTCTCTCTCCAAACAACATAAATCTAGATCTATAATCATAAATCAAATTAAAAAAGAGACTAAAACTAAGTAAAAATATATACAAGTGATGAATAATTGTGAGGAGGGTCATATTTGTTTATTTGGGAGAAAGAAACACTATAAATGGAAGAATATATTAAAATTTCTGTTGGCGTAAAAGATTACGCTACATTTTCTCTAAGATTAAGAACTAACAAACAATGAATTTGTGTTGAGAACTATCTCAAGCCTTCGAATTGGATAATAGCTTAAGTAGTCCAAAATAGTGTATTGAATAGCTGAGTATTCGATGCCTATTACAGGGTAAGAAGGAGGGTATTTATATGCAAAAAGTCTAAGGAAAAGACCTATTTACCCCCTCAATTACAACCGACATATTGGAAACTATTCGGTACCTCGAATAGGGTTAAAATAGTAAAATCTCCCCGGAGAAGGAAGATAAGGCAAACATCTTATCTGTCTTGCTGTTTTCCACCGAAGCTTCATAGCCTGCGGAGGGTACCTTCGAGTCCTCGAGTCGAAGCATCCTCCGGCATAGAAACTTCATTACCTCTAGAAATGAACTCAAGCTTTGATGCTAGTAAGCCATCTTTGTCTATTGATTCCTAAAGTCTTGAGGATGAAGTATCTTCCCCCAATAGTAGCTCCTCGAATACGCTTCTCCGATTTAATCTGCGTGGTAGGAAAGCAGTACGCGCAAGGAACATTTTCATATTAAGGGACTTAGAGAAATTTGAAGGTATTACAACTATCCGAAGGGTATTTGACATCGAGGCATCCCCAATGAGAGCTTCGAACTAGGAATGTTGTGTGAACACTTCGCAGGAAAAGGAACCGTAACGGAGGTAAAACGTCGTGAAGAGCCGTTACTTTTGAGATGTTACCCTTCATGTAGCCCTTATGCTCCCGAAAAGGTAATGGTTGGAATTTTACCATGAGTTCACATCTTTTCTCTTCCTGGTCCCACCCGCCAGCGACAGAAGTTGAACCTACAGTGTGAATGCGACTGAAGCAAAACAGCTAGCGGAAGGCTATAAAAGGGGGATCGAAATCCGCCAAAAACTTTTACCGTGCCTGACTTCCGAAGTTTACTTTCTTCAACCTCCAAATCTCGCAACTTTCTAAGCGATCGAGTCATGGTGAGGACCAGCAACACAATGCCAGCGGCAGCAAGCACTTTGGCACAGAGGCAAGCTTGGGCGGCTTCGGCAGTAGCGGCCATGGTGGGGGCTCCAGGAGGTTCGTGGCCCAAGAATCCTCGGGAGCTCCGCCCTCCATCCAAGAAGCAGATCCCACAAAGCTTCCTCATTGGCCAATCCGTCAGCACTGCGGAGTACATCGAAGAGGCGGTGGCTGGGAAGCTGGGCCCTAGAATGAGGACTCGGGTCCCCGGAATAGAGTCGACTCCAAGGCCACGAAGCGGAGAACTAGTAGTCTTCGAAGCATTCCTCGAAGCTGGTCTTGGGCTCCCTGCCATCAGCTTTTTATCAGAGGTATTGGAAATGTTTCACATTAACTTGCCTCAATTGTCCCCCAATGCCATCGCAAGGCTGATTATCTTTGTGTGGGCGCTTCGGGCCGAAGTATGTGAAGGATGATCAGAGGTCTTCGCTGCCACCCATGAAGCTATCTGCCAGCCGAAGCCACAAGATGGCCCAGAGACACCAAGGTTATAACAGCCTTCGGAAGCGTCAACTTCTAGTTGCGGAAGGAGCACGCTCAACACTTCCCTATAAAGGCCATCAACGACTGATGGTACACCAACTAGATCCTCTAGTGGTTCTACGCTGAGGTCGGAGAAGACTCCAGCTTCATGGGGCCTCTCCAAGAAATCTGGTTCTGGAAGGAGGCAGAAGTCACTCCGAATCCAAGCCTGTTCTCACCGTGGCTTGGGTTACTCTTTTTGATAGCCAGCCGCATGAGCATGCGGGACTTGGCCGAAGAGTTCATCACCCTCAAAATTCCACCTCTCGGAGCCGACTGGCCGATAGCATTCCAACACGCTTCAGAGGGAGAGCTTCGAAGTCTACGTAACTCTTCGAACTTCATGCAGTAGTATGTTAGAAAAGAAATAACATACTTATAATATGCTACCTTTTTCAGTGGCCCCTTTAGCGTTATCTTCGGAGCAGATAGTGAGAGCCATCGAACGAGTGCTCGGAGCCCCTACGGTAGTAGAGAGGCAGAAAAGGATGGAGCTGGTAGGAAGTTGGGAGCGCTTCAATAGAGTGTGGAGGGCCCTCGGAATGGCGCCCCACCTCTGCTAGACTTCGACCCAACCAGAGCGACGCATCGGAAAAGGAAGGCTACCGCCGAGCCTCCGAAGAAGGTTGCCAATACTCCAATCTAGAAGGGGAAGAAAGTGGCCAAACCTCCTACTCAGCTGACTCTGGCATCCTCTGCTTCATCCTTGGGCATTCAGAGCTCATCTTCGGAAGACTCCGGGAACAAGGGCTCCGAAACAAGGGCTCCGAAAACAAGGGCTCCGATGTTCAAATGGGAAAAACCCTATAAAATTATCTTCTCGATGAAAACGAAGATGAAGCGGTGGACACAGCCGGAGTTCCTACTCGAGAGACTGCTGAGGCAGACACAGCTAGCTCTCCTGCGCCCGTTGCCATGAGTTCGGAGCTAGAAACGGTTATCCCCAACTCACCCGTAGCTGTGGTGATAGTGACGGAGGTCGAGCTTCCTGCAGCAGCTACATCAGAGAGGACTTCGGGGGACGACCTCGATGAATACCTCCGGTTGTACGAAGTCCTAGAGGACCCTGCAATTTTACCTCAAGGCACCAACGAAGTTACACTTTCGAAGCTTTTGCCTTTATCATCCCTGTAATAGTTATTACCCACAAATATTCATCAAGTACCTTAATGTTGTAGGTGCTTTGAGGAGTAGCACAGCTCTGGCCACAAATGGAACTTCGGCTTCTCTCGGAGTTGATGCTCCGATGGACACAACAGCTTCGACAACTGGAGACGTCTCAGGCGAAGTGGTTCTAGATGAGGGGGCATCGGTCGAGGGAGGATCTACCTCTGCCGGAGTCGCTCCTCCGACTTTCATACTAGGGAGGGGAAAAAGCATGATGAGCCTTGGACTCCCCCCTACCTCGACGACGACGCCTTCCTCCAATGACCCTTCGGTGAGTAACTCGGAGGAGGTGGCGACCGCAGATGATCGCTAGGCTTTGTCCTGGCTCCCTTTGTTGGCTCCCTTCTTGGAGCAACGAACGGGCCTCCGGGCGCTTCTGGAGCCCTCGGCGGAGAAGGACCAAGAAGTCGTAAACTCCGACCTGGTCTCCGTCTTGAGCGAGGCCAGAGCCTGAGAAGGGCTGCTCTTCAGGTATACAACGTACTACAAGTGCACTTAATTAATAAATGGAATTACCTAGTAGTTACATTCTCTTTTTTGCAGCAATTTGTCCTTGCTAGAGCGGCAACGACTTCCAATGAAGTTGAAACCAATCAGCTCAAGAGGAAGGTTACTACCCTCCAGTCTGCACCGAAAAGCTCTGAAGATAAAACACTTCGGCTGGAGGAGGAGCTCCTTGAAGAACGGAGGGCTAGGGCCGCCACTGACGAAGCCCTCCGGATCGAGCGGCAAAGCAGCACTACACTCCCAACCTCGGCCCAAGAGGCTGAGGCCGAATGTGTGGTGCTCACAGCGGAGGTGGAGAAGCTCCGGCAAGTGGCAGCTACTTCGAGTGCACAACTTGTAGAACTCCAAGACTTGCTTAAACAAGCCATGGCTCAAAAATCACCTTGCTGTCCAAAATGGCTGAAGTATCTGCTGCTACTGCGGGGCTGGAGGCGGCAGAGACGAAGAATGCTGTAATAGCGGAGCGTACCTTGGATGCCCTTCAGGGTACCTTGGAGTACTTCCGCACCATGTGCCCTTCGTCTTCTACTACGACGAGCGATCCCCTCGACCGGAAGATGAAGATGATTCAAGTGGCGACGAAGCTGATGATGGGCTCTGGCGTCCGGTACGGAGAGATCTCCGGACAAGTTGCTGGAATTGGAGTCCTCTGTCATCTCGAAGCTCTTGGGATTTCAGTTGCTCCAGTTGGGGGTTCAACGCTAGTAGGCTTTGCTTACGAGGACTTGTTGCATCCTTCGCAGGATGTAGCTTCTGCGTGGGAAGCTTTCTGGTTGATCTGGAAAACAGACCACAAGGCTGCAGCCAAAACTTGGATCGACGAAGCTCGCCGGCAAAAGCAATCGCAAACAAGGCCTCCGCTTCCAGTTTCACCAGCTCCGACACCTCCTGCTCCACGAAATGACCCGCAGGTCTAGCCTTATAGGGCACTTAAGCATGTACAAGAAATCTTGTAAAGCCCCTTGTATTAATGAATGAAAAGTTTAAAAACGAGGAACTTGTTTAGATGTTTATTCTTTTAGGTTTTTCCATGCACTTCGGAGCATGACTTTGAAGTACTAGAACTTAACGAAGGACTCTATCGGCAATGGTCTGTCCTCGAAAGCTTAAGGCCTTATCGATGCTCACGCTTCTCTATTCCTTGTGGAGATCAAGGGGAGATAGCACCTAAAGTCCATCGCGAAGTCTTAGCATATATCAAAGAAGAGGAAAAGGAAGAAGTATCTTCATCCTCCGAACACGTAGACTGGTCTGACTCAGAGTACCAAGCCGAAGAACCCATGGAGGCTAGCTCCTAAAGGCTTCTGTCTTGGGCCGAACTTCAAGAGGAGCAGAAAAGACTGCGAGCTTCGAAGAAGAGAAGCACTCGGGCTAAAAAGATAGTCCCGAAGGTGTAGCGCCCCGATTTAACAAATCGAGACATTATTGATTTTCATAAGAAAAACAATAATACAAGAGGTTCATGATGCGACATCGGTACATACGACAGTATTCATGGTACGCAGACCATATTTATTACATCAAAGTTTTGGTAAAAACAGTAATAAAGTAATTAAACCACGGCATGACGAACATCTTCTTCAGGATCTTTCTTCTCGACTGGGTCGCTACTCCAGACCGTCTTCGTAGTAAGCATCCTCTGTGGGGTCCAACGGGTATGAGTACAAAAAGTACTCAACAAGCCACCGCAAATGCAAATAATAATGCAGGATAATAAACAAGGAAGGATAATGGCTAACATTGCGGAAAAGCACAGTTGCAGTTATTGCATTTAGTGTAATCATATTTTAATCATGCGGAAAGTAAACATGAGCATCATCAACAACAACTAACTCGAGGGGTACAGTCAGCCCCACCTCGCTCAACGGTCCTTACATGTCAATCCATAATGCACATTCATACTCAAAGTAAACTAACTGGGGGATGTCACGCAACCCGCCCTTGACCGTTGGCTCGGCTTTTCGAAAAGATTTTAGACTCTGATCAGAGATGTACTACTGTACCCATAAGGCACGCACTCATCCCAAACGAGATGACCCATTTCACGGGAACTCGTGCCAAAACCTCAATATGAGATGTTCCAAGCGATAACCACCCGCTCTAGGTTTCGCCGGCGCGTCGGGCCGCATCCCGGCTAACGTCGCACCCCCTTTTGCGCCACATTGGTACAAGTCACCCGTAGGTGCAACTTGACCCATCTCCAAATGGTGGCCTCGGTTTGGAACAACCCATACCTTAGTTAGGACTTACCCACTAGACTTGTGGTTAGTACGTAAGTGTATTGCAGCGGATCCCTCAGACCGGTCCTTATAGTGCCCCGGGTGCTACCGACCAATGCCCTAGCTTGCACCCGGAACCCACCATGCATACACTCACAACCATAACTCATCACCAACAGAATTTCCAAGGAGAAGAAGTAACGGGGATCATATAATAGAACCATTTTGCTACGACTCATTTTTATCCTATAGCGATCGTGTCAATACATTGGACACTAGCTAATATCATTGATCATGTGGTGACAAGGAGGTTAGGCGAGATAGCATGGCTTGGGTTGCACATCAAGGTCAGGGGATCCTAAATAAATATAATGTAAGGGTTCATTTGACTAATGCATATATAACCTATGTGTTTTAGCAATAGTTTAATCAAACATGGGTTCAATATGCTCAAGATATTGGTTTGGTGACTTTCCTTGTTCAGCAAAGGGAGAGGGAGGGACTTCGGGGAAGTACTCCGGCTCCTCGGCGACGTCGTAGTCTTTTTGATATAGTACAGTAAAATAAAATGAACTTAATGTTCAATCAAACAATATAACATTACATGATAAGCACATAAGTCAAAGTTGGTTTGATTAAAAATAAAATAAATTCAATTGTTAAGGTTCTGTGATTTATTTCATGAATAAATTTTAAAGGAATTAAAAAGTTGTCCTTTTTAGAAAGGGGTGTTTAAATGTGATTATGGTCATATTAAGCTCTCAAATAACTTTGAATTGAAAAGTTCATGTTAATTTAATGGTTTTCAGTACATGGACAGAATGGAAATAAATCTAAATTTTTCTGAAGTTTAAACATTTGAATTTATATTTTAATCCTAAAGGCATTTGAATATTCATTTGAATAAACATGAAAAAGTCAAAGTAAACCTACTGTTTTTATTGCATAAACATGTAGAGAATAATATTGTGAATTTTCTGAAATTGGAATGGCAATTTTTAGAGTTCAAATGCGCCAGATATGAATTTTACAAGTTTAAAAGTATTTCTGAAATTCATTTTCAATTTTTAAACCCCTCGGGTCCACGGTGAGCCAGGCCCACGGTGAACCCGCGCACTGTGCGTGTGCGCCGGGTCGATCTGGACCGTTGGATCCAGATCCAACGTGCGCAGGCGAGGCGGGGCGCTTAAGTGAAAATGGACGGACAGGATTAAAACGTGCGAAAGGGTACTACGTGGACGCACGAGATCGATCGCGGATTTTAAATGGAAATGGACGCGCGAGATTAAAACGTAACGCTTTGACTAGATCCGACGGTGCGGATTAGATCGCGTACGTGGGCTCACGTGCGTCGCCCGATCGCGATCGCACGGTCGGGATCAGATCCGACACGGCACGGGTACTCGACACGTGCCGGTCGTCTTCTCCGACGACGGCGAGCGGGCCAGCGGCCACGGCGAGCGACGGCGGCCCAAGCTAAGCCTAAAAATGGAAAGAGGGCACTACTGGCGGTCACGATGGTACCTTAGGCGAGGCGAGGGGTCGACGGGGCGTGGCCGGCGGCGAGGGTAGACGCGGAAGGTTCCTCGGGTACTCGACGGCGACGGTGATCCGGCGGAGGCGTGGCCGAGGCAGGGGACGTCCTTGCGGTCACGATGGTGGTGGAGGCGCGGGCTGGGGTGGTCCGAGGCGACGGTGAGAGGTGGCCGGAGGAGAAATGGAGGGAGTGCGCAAAAAGGCGAATCGTGGGTGCTCTGTTCGTTCTCGTGGCGATTGAGCGTGGGGGTCGAACGCGGTGGAGGCCAGAGGTATAAATAGTGGCGTCGGTGAGGGTCGCATGCAAGGAAAGCCGAGGGGGAGGTTTTACTCGCCGGTGATGGCTCGGCCATGCACGCGCAGCGTGATCCCTGGGGCTTAAACGCGAGGATTTAAGCGGGGAAACGGTCGGCCGGGCGCGGGGAGCTGTTTAATGGCGCCAATTTAATGCGGGAGGGGCCAGCGAGGCGGATCCGAGGCGGGGGTCGTCGGCCGGCGGGATTTGGGGGCGGAGGCGGGAGGTAGACGACGGGTCTGAAAGGCGGGCCAAGGTGGTCAGCGGGAGCAAGTGCGCGAGAGAGGGGGCTGATGGGTGGGGTCGAGGCGTCGGGTTCGCGCGCGAGGGGAGGAATTCGGCGCCGATAGGTGGGGTCGGCTTGTCAGCCTAAGGCATGCGAGGTAACGGGCTGGGCCGGCCGGGAGAGAGAGAGAAAGGAGGGAGAGGGCCCATTACTGTTTGAAACTATTTTCTGATTAAAAATAATTGCAGAAATTGATTTAAAATAATAGGGCTACTTCTCTGCTTGGTAAAAATTTATAAAAATTCTCAAAAATATATATTGGTCTTAGGATCATATACAAAAAGTTTCACCTCCTGGTTTGGCCATCTACTCTATGTTGTAGTTAAAAAGGGTATAAAAGAGTATTAAAAGTATTTTCAGAAATAATAATTCCAAGAAATTGAATTTAATAATATTTTTATTGTTTTGAAAATTTGGGGTGTTACAAACATATCCCCCTTACAAGAATCTCGTCCTCTAGATTGGAACGCTACTCGAATAACTCGGGGTATTGGGCTTTTAGTTCATCTTCTTTTTCCCAAGTGGCTTCTTCGGCGGGATGGTTGTTCCATTGGACTTTGCAGAAGCGAACAACGCGACTTCTGGTTACTCTCTCCTTGGTTTCCAAGATCTTGATGGGTCTCTCTATGTAGGTCAAGTCTTCTTGGACATTAAGCTGTTGAAGGTCGGCTTGCTCGGTGGGTACACGGAGGCACTTCTTCAGCTGTGAGACATGGAACACATCATGAACTCCTGCCAAGGATGGAGGCAGTTCAAGTTGATATGCCACTTCTCCTTGTCGTCGGAGGATCTGGAAAGGTCTGACGTAGCGGGGTGCTAGTTTGCCTTTCATGTTGAACCTTTGAGTGCCACGGAGGGGAGTGACTCGGAGATAGACATAATCGCCCTCCTCAAAGGCTAGGTCTCTTCGACGGTTGTCAGCATAGCTCTTTTGCCTGGATTGGGCTGCCTTCAATCGGTCTCTTATGATCTTAACCTTCTCTTCAGCTTCTCTTAATAAATCAGTCCCAAACAGTTGTGACTCTCCGGTCTGATCCCAGAGCAACGGCGTTCTGCACTTACGTCCATAGAGTGCTTCGAACGGGGACATTTGCAAGCTGGCTTGATAGCTGTTGTTGTAGGAGAACTCTGCATACGGTAAGTTCTTGTCCCACATTCCGCCAAAGTCTAGAGCGCAAGCTCTAAGCATATCCTCCAATATCTGGTTGACCCTTTCGGTTTGACCGTCGGTCTGTGGATGATAGGCGGTGCTAAAGTTCAGCCGGGTGCCGAGTTCCTCTTGAAGGTTCTTCCAAAACTTGGAGGTAAACTGACTCCCACGGTCAGATACAATCTTCGTAGGAACTCCGTGAAGGCACACGATCCGGGTCATATACAACTCAGCCAACTTGGCGACGGTGTACGTTGTCTTGACCGGAACAAAGTGAGCTACCTTGGTGAGTCGGTCGACGATCACCCAGATAGAATCATGACCAGCTTGGGTCCTGGGCAGTCCCGTGATGAAGTCAATTCCTATCTCTTCCCACTTCCATTCAGGGACTTTGAGAGGTTGAAGCAGTCCGGCAGGTCTCTGATGCTCTGCCTTGACTCGCCGGCATGTGTCGCACTTGGCCACATACTCAGCTATTTCTCTCTTCATGCTGACCCACCAATATTTTTCCTTTAGGTCTTGGTACATCTTTGTACTCCCGGGATGGATGGAGTATAGAGTATCGTGGGCTTCTTGAAGGATGAGGGTCTTCAACTCAGGTCTGTCGGGTACGCAGATCTGGTTTCCGAACCAGATGGTACCATGCTCGTCCTCGGAAAATCTGGGGGCTTTACCCTTCCTCATGTTCTGCTGGATCTCCAGGATGTCCGGATCTTCCTTCTGCTTTTCTCGGATCTGGTCTATTAAGACAGGCCGAGATTCCAAGGCAGCAAGGTACGCTCGGGTGGTGATCCCTAGGTTTAGCCTTTCCATCTCCTTATAAAGTAAAGGAGCTTGGTCTTGAATCATGATGGCATTGCAGTACCCTTTTCGACTAAGGGCGTCTGCCACCACATTCGCTTTGCCCGGATGATAATGGATGCCCAAGTCGTAATCCTTGATCAGTTCCAACCATCTCCTTTGCCTGAGATTCAGATCTGGTTGGGTGAATATGTACTTGAGGCTCTTGTGGTCGGTGAAGACCTCACACCGATTTCCCACAAGGTAATGTCTCCATATCTTCAAGGCATGAACCACGGCTGCTAATTCCAGGTCATGGGTTGGGTAGTTCAGCTCGTGCGGTCTCAGTTGCTGGGAGGCGTAGGATATCACTTTCCCTTCTGCATTAAGACGCATCCCAATCCTTGACGAGAGGCATCACAGTAGACATGGAAGTCTTTCCGGATGTCTGGCAGAGTCAGGATGGGAGCTGACACTAGCTTCTTCTTGAGGGTCTGGAAGCTTCTTCGCAGTCGGGGGTCCATTCAAACTTCACTTCCTTCTGCAGAAGTCTGGTCATAGGCTTGGCGATCTTGGAAAAATTCTCGATGAACCGGCGGTAGTATCCGGCCAATCCAAGAAAACTCCGGATCTCGGTCGCCGTTGTGGGCTGCAGCCAGTTGGTTACCGCTTCAACGGTGGTTGGGTCCACTGCTATTCCTCTGGCAGATATAACATGGCCGAGGAACTTCACCTCAGACGACCAAAATTCGCATTTGCTGTATTTGGCGTACAGTTGCTGCTCCCTTAGCTTTCCGAGGGTTAGACGGAGGTGAGTCTCGTGTTCTTCCTTTGTCTTGGAGTAAACGAGGATATCGTCGATGAATACCACGATGAACTTGTCCAAGAACTCCATGAATACATTGTTCATCATGTTCATGAAAAAGGCCGGGGCATTCGTGAGTCCGAACGACATCACGGTGTACTCGTAGAGTCCATAGCGGGAGGTGAAGGCAGTCTTGGGTATGTCTTCTTCCCTAATCCTCAATTGGTGATAACCGGACCTGAGGTCAATCTTGGAAAACACCGAGGATCCTTTCAGCTGATCGAACAGGTCGTCGATCCGAGGCAATGGGTATTTGTTCTTGATGGTTACGTCGTTCAAGGCTCTATAGTCCACGCACATCCTCTTGGTCTTGTCCTTCTTCATGGCAAATATAACAGGTGCGCCCCAGGGTGAGGTACTTGGCCGAATGTACCCTTTTTGTTCTAGGTCTTCGATGTTGCTCTTGACATCGGCTAGTTCATTGGCGGCCATTCGGTACGGGCGCTTGGAGATTGGAGTGGTCCCGGGGACAAGTTCGATTCTGAATTCGATGTCCCGCTTGGGAGGCATTCCGGGTAGATCTTCAGGGAAGACATCCGCAAACTCCTTGACTATGGGCACCTCTTCAAGAGCTATCGAGCGAAGGGATGCTCCGAGTGGTTTGCGACTGGTCATCCGAAAGGTGACGGTTACGCCTTCAGGATTGGTCACCATGACGGACTTGTTGGCACAGTCGATCACTCCCTTGTGCTTCATCAACCAATCCATCCCTAGTATAAGGTCGAGTCCGGTGCATTGGATGAGGACAGGCTCGGCCCGAAACAGTACTCCTTGGATATCAATTTGAACCTTAGGGCTGTATAAGCGGGCTGAGGTCCTATTGCCGGGGGTGGCAATCACCATGGGAATGGGTAGAGGGAGCACGTCCAGTTCGTTTGTTTTCACAAAATCTTCTGAGATAAAGGAGTGGGTTGCTCCAGAGTCAAATAATATGACGGCTAGTACGGAATTCACAGTAAACGTACCGATCACGACTTCAGGAGCCTCCTGAGCTTCCTCCGCGCTGATGTGGTTGACGCTGGGCACGAACTGCCTGGTTGGGGGCCGCGCCCTGAGCTGGCTTGGGGTGAGGACACTGGTGTGCATAGTGCCCTTCCTTGCGGCAGTTGAAGCAGACGACCGGCCTTCCTTGGCGATCCTTCAAGATCAGGGCCTTGGCGGCTGGTGTCGGCTGAGCGGCCGGAGCTGGTGGAGCGGGGCGAGGATGCCCGGCGTTGGATCCACCGGCGGCGTGAGGCGGCCTGTAGGCGGGCCGAGGATGGTAGGCAGGCGCTGGTGGCGGAGGGACGAAGCGGGGCCTCTAAGAGTTCACCTGCTGATGCTTGAAGGCGATCATCTTCCTCTTCTTGAGGTCCAGCTTGTTCTGCTCAGTCTCTTGAATGAGCGCTTTGTTGACCAGCCGTTGGAAGTCGGCGAAGTCGGCGGCGACGAGCTGGATGGACAACTCATCCTTAAGTCCCCTGAGGAACTTGGCTTGGCGGAGGGCGTCGGTGCGCACTTCCTCCGGCGCGTAGCGGGCGAGGCGGTTGAACTCATGGAGGTACTCCATGACGGTGCTGTTGCCTTGCTGCAGGTCGCGGAACTCCTGCTGTTTTACCGCGATGACACCGGCGGGGACATGGGCGGCGCGAAAGGCGATGGTGAACTCCGCCCAAGTCACCACGTGGCCCTCTGGCTGGGACTCACGGTAGTTGTCCCACCATTCCGCGGCGGGACCCTGGAGCTGGTGAGTGGCGAAGGCCACTCGCTCCCGGTCGGTGCAGGGGAGGAGGTCGAGCTTCTTTCCGATGGTGCGAAGCCAATCTCCGGCCTCCATCGGGTTGGTGGTGCTCGAGAAGACGGGCGGGCGCACGCGCAGGAACTCGGAGAGTTGCGGAGCGGGCGCGGGTGCTGGTGCGCGAGGGGCGGGCTCCCCGTTCTGCAGACGGTCCAACTGAGCCTGTTGGTTCTGCATTTGGGTGAGGAGGGCGGTGATCAGGTGGTTCTGATTCTCCATCATCTCCGCTAAGGTGGGGTGGTTGGCGGAAGGCGACCCAGATTGACGCGGGCCCGTTGCACCCCAGTTGGGTACAACACCCTCGGGCGCATCACGGCTCCCTCCTGCTCCGTTGTTAGAACTGGTGTTCTGGTGATCGGCCATCTTCTGAATATACATAGTGATAAAGCAAAAGATGACGAAACAATAATACAACCAAAAATATCATATAAGATTCGAGCACATAAATATATATAGTGGTATAAATTGTTCATTACATCCAAGCTCTTATTCCATCTACAACCCAACTCATTGCAGACGGCACCACATACAAAATTATGATTTTTATTTAAATAGCGTCTCCTAACGCCTACTCGCCACCGGAGGCGGTCTCCGTGCTCTCGGAACCACGAGTGCGCGGCTCCAGAGAGATCGTGGGCTCGAGAAAGTTCTCGATGATGGAGTCAAAGACGAGGCCGGGGCGTGGAGGAGGGGCGCTGGTAGAGGGCCTGGCGGGGGAGGGTCGTGGCGGGATCCTCTTGGGGCGAGGGAGGGGCTCACGGATGGGCTTCTTCTTCCTTGGAAGAAGAGGAACCATCTCCGCGATATCCTTCTGCAGCTGCATAATCTTGCGCTGCAACTCGCCGTTCTGCTGGATCAAGTTCTTCGTTTCTTCACGAAGGAACTCAACCGCCTCATGGTGCTCGTCGGCGTCGAGCACCGCCTCGGTGTGGAGATCATCCATGGCCTGCAGAAGACACGACTGCCGGGCCATGACCGGATCACGCACGGAGTGAACTCCGAGGTAGATGCTACGGTGGGCTCCGGGAGTGCGCTTCGGCACGAGCCGGAAGGATGAGTTCTGAAGACGATCGTCGTAGATCATCCTCAGCTCCATGAGGGCCTGAAGGGCGACCCGTTGGCACGCGACGTCGAAGGTCGGGCCTCCAAGTGTGGTGGTGTAGGGCGGCAGGTGTTCTCCAGAGCCGTGGACGGTGAGGGAGACGTCGCAAGGCCCGACGAACTCGTCGGGGTACACTCCTTGAAATTCGGGCTCGAAGAGGAACCCGAGGAAGGTGAGCATCATACGGAGCTCCCGGACGAAGCCCTTGTAGTGGCGGCAGTAGCTGTGGACTTGGTAGACCGGCATCTACAAAACAGTAAGTTGAAATAAAGTGAGGAGAGGAGCAAAGTTTATAAAGTAGACTTTCGAGAAATAATTTCCTGTGGCTAATGGCTAGGCGGGTCTGTTTGGCTTCCTACAGTCGAGTCGGCTCTGATACCATCTTGTAGCGCCCCGATTTAACAAATCGAGACATTATTGATTTTCATAAGAAAAACAATAATACAAGAGGTTCATCATGCGACAGCGTACATACGACAGTATTCATGGTACGCAGACCATATTTATTACATCAAAGTTTTGGTAAAAATAGTAATAAAGTAATTAAACCACGGCATGATGAACATATTCTTCAGGATATTTCTTCTCGACTGGGTCGCTACTCCAGACCATCTTCGTAGTAAGCATCCTCTGTGGGGTCCAATGGGTATGAGTACAAAAAGTACTCAACAAGCCACCGCAAATGCAAATAACAATGCAGGATAATAAACAAGGAAGGATAATGGCTAACATTGCGGAAAAGCACAGTTGCAGTTATTGCATTTAGTGTAATCATATTTTAATCATGCGGAAAGTAAACATCAGCATCATCAACATCAACTAACTCGAGGGGTACAGTCAGCCCCACCTCGCTCAATGGTCCTTACATGTCAATCCATAATGCACATTCATACTCAAAGTAAACTAACTGGGGGATGTCACGCAACCCGCCCATGACCGTGGGCTCGGCTTTTCGAATAGATTTTAGACTCTGATCAGAGATGTACTACTGTACCCACAAGGCACGCACTCATCCCAAACGAGATGACCCATTTCACGGGAACTCGTGCCAAAACCTCAATATGAGATGTTCCAAGCGATAACCACCCGCTCTAGGTTTCGCCGGCGCGCCGGGCCGCATCCCGGCTAACGTCGCACCCCCTTTTGCGCCACATTGGTACAAGTCACTCGCAGGTGCAACTTGACCCATCTCCAAATGGTGGCCTCGGTTTGGAACAACCCATACCTTAGTTAGGACTTACCCACTAGACTTGTGGTTAGTACGTAAGTGTATTGCAACGGATCCCTCAGACCGGTCCTTATAGTGCCCCGGGTGCTACCGACCAATGCCCTAGCTTGCACCCGGAACCCACCATGCATACACTCACAACCATAACTCATCACCAACAGAATTTCCAAGGAGAAGAAGTAATGGGGATCATATAATAGAACCATTTTGCTACGACTCATTTTTATCCTATAGCGATCGTGTCAATACATTGGACACTAGCTAATATCATTGATCATGTGGTGACAAGGAGGTTAGGCGAGATAGCATGGCTTGGGTTGCACATCAAGGTCGGGGGATCCTAAATAAATATAATGTAAGGGTTCATTTGACTAATGCATATATAACCTATGTGTTTTAGCGATAGTTTAATCAAACATGAGTTCAATATGCTCAAGAGATTGGTTTGGTGACTTGCCTTGTTCAGCAAAGGGAGAGGGAGGGACTTCGGGGAAGTACTCCGGCTCCTCGGCGACGTCGTAGTCTTTTTGATATAGTACAGTAAAATAAAATGAACTTAATGTTCAATCAAACAATATAACATTACATGATAAGCACATAAGTCAAAGTTGGTTTGATTAAAAATAAAATAAATTCAATTGTTAAGGTTCTGTGATTTATTTCATGAATAAATTTTAAAGGAATTAAAAAGTTGTCCTTTTTAGAAAGGGGTGTTTAAATGTGATTATGGTCATATTAAGCTCTCAAATAACTTTGAATTGAAAAGTTCATGTTAATTTAATGGTTTTCAGTACATGGACAGAATGGAAATAAATCTAAATTTTTCTGAAGTTTAAACATTTGAATTTATATTTTAATCCTAAAGGCATTTGAATATTCATTTGAATAAACATGAAAAAGTCAAAGTAAACCTACTGTTTTTATTGCATAAACATGTAGAGAATAATATTGTGAATTTTCTGAAATTGGAATGGCAATTTTTAGAGTTCAAATGCGCCAGATATGAATTTTACAAGTTTAAAAGTATTTCTGAAATTCATTTTCAATTTTTAAACCCCTCGGGTCCACGGTGAGCCAGGCCCACGGTGAACCCGCGCACTGTGCGTGTGCGCCGGGTCGATCTGGACCGTTGGATCCAGATCCAACATGCGCAGGCGAGGCGGGGCGCTTAAGTGAAAATGGACGGCCAGGATTAAAACGTGCGAAAGGGTACTACGTGGACGCACGAGATCGATCGCGGATTTTAAATGGAAATGGACGCGCGAGATTAAAATGTAACGCTTTGACCAGATCCGATGGTGCGGATTAGATCGCGTACGTGGGCTCACGTGCGTCGCCCGATCGCGATCGCACGGTCGGGATCAGATCCGACACGGCACGGGTACTCGACCCATGCCGGTCATCTTCTCCGACGACGGCGAGCGGGCCAGCGGCCACGGCGAGCGACGGCGGCCCAAGCTAAGCCTAAAAATGGAAAGAGGGCACTACGGCGGTCACGATGGTACCTTAGGCGAGGCGATGGGTCGACGGGGCGTGGCCGGCGGCGAGGGTAGACGCGGAAGGTTCCTCGGGTACTCGACGGCGACAGTGATCCGGCGATCTCCTTGACCGGCGGAGGCGTGGCCGAGGTAGGGGACGTCCTTGCGGTCACGATTGTGGCGGAGGCGCGGGCCGGGGTGGTCCGAGGAGACGGCGAGAGGTGGCCGGAGTAGAAATGGAGGGAGTGCGCAAAAAGGCGAATCGTGGGTGCTCTGTTCGTTCTCGTGGCGATTGAGCGTGGGGGTCGAACGCGGTGGAGGCCAGAGGTATAAATAGTGGTGTCGGTGAGGGTCGCATGCAAGGAAAGCTGAGGGGGAGGTTTTACTCGCCGGCGATGGCTCGGCCATGCACGCGCAGCGTGATCCCCGGGCTTAAACGCGAGGATTTAAGCGGGGAAACGGTCGGCCGGGCGCGGGGAGCTGTTTAATGGCGCCAATTTAATGCGGGAGGGGCCAGCGAGGCGGATCCGAGGCGGGGGTCGTCGGCCGGCGGGATTTGGGGGTGGAGGCGGGAGGTAGACGACGGGTCTGACAGGCGGGCCAAGGTGGTCAGCGGGAGCGAGTGCGCGAGAGAGGGGGCTGACGGGTGGGGTCGAGGCGTCGGGTTCGCGCGCGAGGGGAGGAATTCGGCGCCGATAGGTGGGGTCGGCTTGTCAGCCTAAGGCGTGCGAGGTAACGGGCTGGGCCGGCCGGGAGAGAGAGAAAGGAGGGAGAGGGCCCATTACTGTTTGAAACTATTTTCTGATTAAAAATAATTGCAGAAATTGATTTAAAATAATAGGGCTACTTCTCTGCTTGGTAAAAATTTATAAAAATTCTCAAAAATATATATTGGTCTTAGGATCATATACAAAAAGTTTCACCTCCTGGTTTGGCCATCTACTCTATGTTGTAGTTAAAAAGGGTATAAAAGAGTATTAAAAGTATTTTCAGAAATAATAATTCCAAGAAATTGAATTTAATAATATTTTTATTGTTTTGAAAATTTGGGGTGTTACAGAAGGCTTCGAGCTCCAAAGGTCGAAGTGGTCTTAGAAGTAGCTCTAGAATTCGGAGGGGTCTTCGTTTTATCTACGCTTAGACCAAGATTTCTCTTGATGTGAGAGTATGATTATCCAATTAATATGAATTGCTTTGAAAGCATCTTGTTGTTCCTTACTCCCCAGCCCCTCCTTGTGGGTGGGGGACTGTACGCGTTGCGATAGGGTCCGTCTTACACAATGATTTGTATAACAATCTGATGCTTCGCATAACACTTGGTAATAATACTTTACTTTTTCTTAGAGTTCTTCGAACTATACATTCGTATTATGATGTTTATAAGTTTCGGAGCTAAGTTGTACTTGTAAACTCCTATAGCAGTCGCTTAGGACTTTAAAAGTGTTTCATTGGCCGTAGCCTTGAAACCTTATTGCTTGGTCACCTTCGACTCTTTTACAGATGCTTGGAACCCGGAGGTCGGAAATCTATTCTTTTATAGTCCATAGACTCTACTACGGATCTTAGCAAGCCAGAGCCTGGAATCCATAGGCTGGCCACCTTCGGCTCTTTTACAGATGCTTCGAACCCGGAGGCCGGAAATCTGTTCTTTTAAAGTCCTTAGACTCTTCTACGGATCCTAATAAGCCGGAGCCTGGAATCTGTAGGCTTGCCACCTTTAGCTCTTTTAGAGGTGCTTCGAACCTAGAGGCCGAAAATATGTTCTTTTAAAGTCCTTAGACTCTTCTACCGATCCTAACAAGCCAGAGCCTGGAATCCATAGGCTGCCAATGGAATCCTTCAACCACTGGTTCGAAGGTCGTTGTTCTGGGTTCTCTGAAAGATGGTTGACTCTGCAAGCATCTCTATTCTCCTGATGTGTCCACCAGGAGTAAGGGATATTCGAAGAGCAAACAAAATTCGAACCTCCATCTTTATTTAGAAATGTACTTTTACAATTGATTACAAGGAGCCCCTAAGCGTAATAACGTTTAAGGTTCTCCGCATGCCATGCATGCTTCAACTCTTCCCCTTCTAAATTGGCTAATTTAAATGAGTCGGGGCGCCATAAGCGTAGGATAATATATGGTCCTTCCCATTTATTTCCTAGCTTCCCCACAGCTATTACACTTCGCAATACTAAATGACCTGGCTTAAGCTCGCTCAGCTTTATCTTCGGGTCATACCATGTTTTTATTTGGTCTTGGTACTTCGTCAGATCGGCGACAGCTCGAAACCTTGTTACTTCTGACAAGTCCAGCGAAGTGCTTCTCTCGTTTTCATTTCCAGGTTCTACTACACGAAGGGATCCACCCTTGAGCTCCGTAGGAGTCATGGCCTCATCTCCGAATAGCAGCCTGAATGGGGTGAAGCGTGTGGACCTAGCTTGAATGGCCCGAATGGACCATAGAATCTTAGGGAGTTCTTTGGTCCACAACCCTTTGGCCAACCCGACAATCCTTCTATTCAAACCAGAGAGATTATTCCCATTGGCTCGCTCGATGGCTCCGTTGGATTGTGGATGGCGAAGTGTTGCGAAGCATAACTTGATGCCCAGTTCTTCACAAAATTCTTTAAAGGTTTTGGCTTCGAACTGGGTTCCATTATCCACAGTTAGCTCCCTTGGCACTTCGAACCTACATATGATATTTTGCCAGAAGAATTTTTGCACATTTCTTGAAGTGATAGTGTAACATCCCAAGATTAAAAATAAATAAAATAAAAGAAATATATTATTCAAACAATTTCTGGAATTATTGATTTAAGAAAATCCTAAAAGAGCCATGCTAAAGCCAAACAGGGAGATATATTCAGAATTTGGACTTGGAAAATTTATGGTGGAATCTAGAGACCAAAATATATTTTAGTAATTTTTACAAATTTTTATCAACATTGCTTCAACCCTTAAACAAATAAATGAATTACTGGATTTATTTTAAATCCGAAAACAATTTAAATCCTAATGGGCCGCCAACCTCCAAACTGCCCCAAGCCCGGCCTAATCCAGTCGTGTGCCACTGACAAGCGGGACCCGCCTATCGGCGCTGCCTCCCGCCTCTCTCTCCTGCCTGCGCCCCGCCTCGGCCCCACAAGTCAGCCTCCCCCTCCCCTTCGTCCTGTTGGTGACACTCCTGGCCCACGTGTCGGCGCCCTCCTCCCCGCACTCATTCACCGATAGGTGGGGGCCACCTGTCGGGATTATCTTCCTCGTTGGAAGGGGACACCCCTTCCATCTCTCCAGTGATCCCCTTCGCTGTTTCACCGCCGGCCGCCCCGATCCATCCAGATCCACCCAGAAACCCCTTCCTCAGATCACCGCGACCCCTTCCATCTTTAGTTCACGCGTAATCGAGTTTATGGAAGATTATCCGAGGGGAATTGGAACCTCACCGGAGATAATGGGAACCGTAGGTTCCTCTCCTATCTTACGCCGGCGACCCCTCCTATTTAACCCCCTCCGACCACCGCAGCCGAGATCTCACACCCTCGTGGATAGCCACGCGTTCTTGAGCCCCCTTAGCTACTTTCACGGGTTTCTCTCCGCATCACCTCCGACCGCTGCTCGCCCCCGCTTCGGACCCCCTCCACCCACGCCACTGCCACCGTCGTGACCGTCGTCGACCACACGTCCTAGGCCACGCCTCCGTTGGCCGAGAAGACCGCCAGATCACCGTCGTCGTCAAGCACCCGAGAAGTCCTCCCCGTCTACCCTCGCCGCTGGTCACCGTCCGTCACCCATCATCACCGCCGAAGGTATGGTCGAGACCGCCATAGCCTCCTCTTTTCGTTTTCGCATAGAGATAGGGCTTAGCCCCCTCGACGGTGCTGTCGCCACCACAACCGAGCCCCACCGTCGCTGGAGACGAAGGGTACCGTGCCCCCTTACGCGTGTGCCATGCCGGATTGAATCCTGGCTGCACGATCACGATCGGAGCGCACAGATTAAATCCCTTCCTCATTTAATCTAGGCCATCGATGTAACCCGAATGTGTATCGAGGCCTCTCGGCCGTCGATCACCACTTAAACCGCCCGCTTGATCTCGTGCGTCCACGAGTACCGGTTCGATGCGATTTAATCGTGGCCGTCCGTTCTCATTTAACCGATCCCGCCTCACGCCTGGCCGTTGGATCCAGATCCGATGGTTCTGGATCAATCGGTCCACGCGCATAGTGAACCAGTCCACCGTGGGCCTGGCTCACCGTGGACTGAATCCCATTTTCAGTTCAAATAAAATTCAGAAAAAGGATTCAAACTTCCAAAATTCATAACTTGCTCATTTTAACTCCAAATTTCACCATTCAAATTTTATTAAATTCAGCATTTTATTCTCTACATTTTAATGCCATAAAAATAGTATGTTACTATTTCCCAAAATAATCTTATTAATTAGAAGATGATGCATATATATGTTTACCCCTCGAGTTAGAAGATGATGCATATATATGTTTACCTTTCAGTACTAATAACTTGATCAAATATAATTGCTTTACAATTATGATTTTCCGCAAAATTAGCCACTATCTCCCTTGTTATTACTCTGCATTATATTTGCATCCGGTGGCTTGCTGAGTACGTTTGTACTCACCCCCGTTGACTTACACCACGAGAGCCCGTCTACTACGAGGAGGATGAAGGTCTGGAGTAGCGACCCAGTCAAGGCGAGACTGGAAGGAGGCGTTCAACTAGGACCCTTGTTTTTTTAGTTTCTCTTCACCTTTATTCACTTTTGCACTAATACGGTATACGAACCGTGAATGATTGATCGTATTGTATGTGGTCGTGTGATGAACGTCTTGTTTTATTGATTTTCTCTAGAATTTCAATAAAGGTCCGGATTTATTAAATCTGGGCGTGACAAGATGGTATCAGAGCCGACTTGATTGTAGGAAGCCAAATAGACCTGACCCTAGGACTTATAATAACCATATTTTCTTACAAAAATTACTTACCCCCTCATCTTCTGGAGTTTCACAAAAATTTTCTCTCTTTTGTAGATGCCGGTCCATACCATGAGCGGGACTCTTCGCGACGAGGCCGGATTCATCTGCGAGCTTCGCATGCTTGTCGACTTCCTTGGATTCGTCCATGAGCCCGCGTTCCACAGGATCTATCCCGATGCGAGCGAGAGCTACTGCGAGGTCACGGTTGTCATCCGCTCCTCGTCACGCAGCCTCCCTTCTACACCCATGGAGTTGGAGGACCTTCGTTCGTGGTGGCCAGCCAGCGCGCTGCACTCCAGGCCCTCACCGAGCTTCGACTGGTTTACGACTGCCACCTCCACGACACCATCTACCATTTCATGCCCATGCGCACGCTAGGGAGTCTCCGCAGCATCTACATCAGCCCCCTCACTCAGAGCAACTCCGCCATCGCCCGCACCATTAGGCTTTTGGAGGCCATGGACAATCTCCACACAGAGGCCGTTCTCGACGCGGACAACAAGCACGACACCATTGACTTCTACCGCCATACCTCGGAGAATCTGAACCGTGAGAACACCGATCTTCGTCGACAGGTCCAGCAGAACAATCAGTTGACCCTCGAAGTAGAGGAGTTGAGGCGTCAGAATGAACTTCTACGCGAGGGTGCCCTCGTCACCACCCAGCTTTGCCATTAGCTTAAGGAACTGAAGAAGGATCTCGAGGAGGTCGCACCCCTTTTGCCCCGCAAGCGGAAATCACTTCAGATCCCCATAGTGAGGCCTAAGAGGATTTCCCGTAGCGCACCTCATGCCGGACCCTCCAGCTCCACCACCCCGACCGTCTCCATCGACCCGTGGTCAAGTCACCCCCCGAGCTGCCTTAGACGTAGACTTTACGATTGATTGTTTTCTTTTTTAAATGTTTTGGATTGTATTACCACTCATGTCAGATATAAGGCATGAGTGAAGATTAAATAAAAGACATAAATGTAATCGTAAGGGCAACACATTTTTGAAATAAAGCTTAGTCTCATTTCCCCTAAGAGAGTGTTGTCTGTTTTGGAAACTTCAGGATGACTAACACTCAAGGCTCCGATGCTCCCCAAAATGGAGGGGACAACGATAACCTGCCCCAATGGGGAGCGACTGGACAAAGGCAAGCCCCAGTCGCCAACCACCCCACGTTGGCCGAGATGATGGCCAACCAGAATCAGCTGGTGGCCACACTGCTAAATCAAATGCAACAGCAGTAGTAGGCTCAGTTCTTCCGCCTCCACCAGCAGCAGCCGGAGATACCTCACCTTGCCACCCCCGATACGGCACCTGCAACCCAGCTCTCAGAATTCCTCCGAGTCTGCCCTCCCACGTTCTCCAGCACCACCAACCCCATGGAGGCTGGTGACTGGCTGAGAACGATCAGGAAAAGTTGGACCTCCTAACTTGCACCGAGCAGGAATGGTGGGACAACTTGCGCGAGACATTGCCCGAGGGACACGTCCACACTTGGGCAGAGTTCTCCGCCGCCTTCTGCGTGGCCCACGTCCCCAACGACATCATCGCCCAGAAGCAACAAGAATTTAGGGACCTGCAGCAAGGAAGCAGGCCTATCACCGAATATCTACATGAGTTCAACCGGCTGGCCCGGTATGTGCCTGAGGAGGTCCGTACTGATACGGCCAGGCAGTCAAAGTTCCTCCTGGGGCTGAAAGACGAGCTTTCCCTTCAGCTTATCTTCAGAGATTACGCCAACTTTCAAAAGTTGGTGAATAAAGCTATCATTCAGGAGACCGAGCAGAACAAGGTCGACCTGAAGAAAAAGAGGATGATCGCTTTCCGCCAGAACCAAGGGATGGCACAGAGGCCCCGCTAAGTACCTCCCCCACCAGTGCCCCAATATCATCCACGCCCGGTGTACCGTCCAGCGCCACCCGCCGCCAACCCTGGAGAAGGACATCCTCGCCCCGCTCCCGCCGCACCGACCGCTCCACCCGCCCCTGCCAAGAAAGCAGAGATTCTGCATGACAAGCATGACAAGCCCATGATATGCTTCAACTGCCGCCATGAGGGGCATTATTCCCACTAGTGCCCCACCCCCAAGCGCGCACAAGGAGTCGTGACCAACGCTTCCATCCGCGCCCGTGTCAACCATGTCTCCGCTGAGGAAGCCCAGGCTGCACCTGAGATCGTCATGGGTAAGTTCACAGTACACTCAGCCCTTGCAGTGGTTTTATTTGATACTGGAGCTACACACTCCTCCATATCAACAACTTTTGTAGAGAAGAATAATCTGAACGTATGTGAATTATCAAGACCCGTATTAATAGCCACCCCTGGCAAACAAACTCTAGCCAATTCCTATAGTCCAATGGTATGGGTAGATATCCAAGGCACAATATTCTGGGCCGACCCCATCCTAATAGAATGCCAAGGTTTGGATCTCATTCTTGGAATGGATTGGCTCAATAAACACCAAGGTGTGGTAAGATGTGCCCGGAGGCAAGTAACTATGACCAGTGCAGAAGGGACTGTTGTCACATTCCAAATGCCAAGCCTAAAGACCGGAAGACCTCGGCTACACTAGATTACTTTGGAGGAGATACCAGTGGTCTGCGAGTACCCGAACGTATTTCCGAAGGATTTATCAGGGATGCTGAGAAACCAAGGGTGGTTTCGGTGTTTTGTGATGAGTGATTGACAGACTTTTACCCTCTGTTCGAAGGGTACCTCCGAAGGGTGTTCGGAGGTGTGTTACCGAAGGGTGTTCGGTGGTTGCTTGCTGCAGCTGTTGCAGCGGAGTGTACTTGTCGGAGGGGTCCGGCAGTACACGATGACAGGGTTCGTACCGATGGCTTCGGTACTTTGGGCGGTACACCGGAGTGTGTGCCGGAGGTTGCTAACCCGGAGAGGTCTCCGGAGTACTGGATACACTTGTTTGCTTGTCGGTGGTGCGCAGGGACTTCGGAGGCGACGGACAGGGTTCGAGCCAGGTGAACCTGGGTCAAGCGGGTGGCTTGATGCCAGGGAAGCGGGGAGCTCCGTCACGGTGGCTGCGAAGGTGGTCCGGGTCGGTCCTCGGGTCGAGGCGTGCCAGGTGAAGGCAGAGAGTGCGGAGCGCGGCTCCGGCTGAAGGTACTCCGAGAAAAAGTCCTCGGAGGTGAGGCACTTCGAAGGTACTCCGAATGGAGTGACTTCGGAGTTGGTGGAACAAGTCCTCTGCGGAGGCAAGGAGTTCGAAGTGTGCTCCGGAGGGAGACACTCGAAGGTACCCGACGAAGGTCTCAGAAGTCGAGGCGCATCGAAGGCATGGTCCGGGTGAGGCTCGTCGAGAAGTGTGCTCGGAGTGAGACACTGCGACGGAGTGCTCATGGAATGCTTCATGCGGAGGCCTTGGACGAAGGAGGGACTTCGAAGGGTGGTACTCCGAAGGTGGGGCTTCGGAGTGAGGTTGTCTTGTGGTGCTTCGGCCATGCATGGCTTCGGTACACGGACGGACGGTGTTCGAGCTCGGAGTAGCTGCGAAGCCGTTGTGATCCACTCCGGAGGTGGTGGTGCGAAGGCCCAAGGGGCTTTGACGGCTTCGGCTCAAAACCGTCACTGTATCGAAGGACTTCTTCGGCGGAGCGAAGGCCAACAGGCTGCAGGCTTCTCGCCGAAGCTTCCGCACCCCTCGCGTGCAAAGGGAGGTTCCAGAAGTCAACACTGTAAAGGCTGACACTGTCTGTTCTGAAAAAGGCTGACACTGTCCCCTCTGCAGCTGACAGAGAAGCCTCCAAAATAAAGGTGGACTACCTTTTGTACCCCTTAGTTCTGTAGAGACAAAATGGATGTAAACCCTAGGGGTAAAGTAGTCACTTCCTTAGGATGAAGCCGTGGGCTATAAATATGGGGGCTCGGTAGGTAACATTTAACACTTTGAGCATTTACTGTTGAGCTCCTGTAGCCATACACTTCAATTGAATACATCCTGAGAGTTCATTTTTCTGTGTTCCTTGTTCAAGCGGCGAAGCCCTGTTTCGTGTGCTTTTGCTTGAGCTCGTTTTGCATACCTCGCTAGTTTTTAGTTCACCGAAGCCTGTGCTGGCGAAGAGTGTTTTTCCCGCGAAGTGTGCTTTTCAGTGGGCTGTCGCTCTGTGTAACACGAGGCAAGACCTCGCTGCTTACTAGCGAAGCCCTGTTCTTTTCCCGTAGTGCTTCCTGTGTCGAAGCCCTTAGCGTAGTCCGTTTTGTGTGCGTGTAGACCTTCGCGTACGAAGCCCAGCACCAGTTGCTGCCGCCAAGTGCTTGGTCGAAGTCCTCAGAGGGCTGTCCACTCGTGCGAAGGGTGAAGTGCGAAGCCTGCTCGGAGCACCTCGTGTGCGGAGCCTGCACTGACTTAGCAGAGTAGATTTTCGAGGGTGGTTAGTGGAGCGAAGTCTTCTTGGCTTCGAACTTTTGCTCCTACGAAGCCTGTGTTCGGAGCTGTCGCAGTAGCTCCGAACCAGACCTTCGAAGGTAGTGTTCGAAGCCTGTTCCGCAGAAGACAGAACAGAACCGAAGGCTAAGTTTTAGCCAGAAATTTTAAAAGCTCCCATTCACCCCCCCTCTGGTCGCCGTTTCCGGTCCAACAATTGGTATCAGAGCAGGTTAAGATCACCAGTTGACCTTAACCGGTTTTGTGATCTGTTGGCGACATGGATAGAGGCAGTAAAATTCCTCTGTTCGATGGGACAGATTTTGCATACTGGAAGGTGCGCATGGAGGCTTACTTGTTAAGCCAAGGAAATGCAATTTGGGAGATTGTGGACTCACAATACTCCATCCCTGATACCCGCACCACTCAAACTGAAAAAGATCAGTATATTGCCAACTCAAAGGCAAGGAACATACTGTTCATTGGTTTGAGTCGGAGTGAGTTTGATAGGGTGCAGCACCTTAGGACTGCTAGGGAGATTTGGACAACACTCACTGTCTTTCATGAGGGCTCTGCTCAGATTAAGGCCAGGCGCCAAAGCACCTACAATCAACAGTATCAGCTGTTTGTGCAGGCACCGGGTGAATCTGTAGATGCCATGTTTTCTCGCTTTGACGCGATAGTGAGTAACTTGCGATCCAACGGGACGCTTGCTTACAGTGATCACGATAGGGCTATCAAGCTTCTCTATGCTCTTGACCGTAGCATATGGGAGGTGAAGATATCCAGCATTGAGGAGTCCACAGGCTATGACACATTGACCTGTGACAAACTCTTTAGCAAGCTAAAGTCCACAGAGATTGCCAAGGCATCTCTTGCAGTGCACAGAAGCTCTTTGCCACAGCCATTGGCATTGGTTTCTAGCACTAGCCGTGGCGCCACTGCAGAACCAAGCACATCAGGCACTTGTGTTCTTGCAGATGGTTTTGCTTTGTCCTCCCTGGTCTCCGTCACAAAGGAGCAGGTGGACAGTCTCGCTGATGATGAGCTTGCTCTCATTGCCCGGAGGTTCACCCGCTTTCATCATGAGAGACGGGATCAGAAGAGAAGTGGTTTTAGTGGCTGCTATGAATGTGGCGACACCTCTCACATTAAGGCCAATTGCCCCAAGGTCAAAAAGAGAGATGAGAGTGAGCGCCCCAAATACCACAAGAAGGAGAGGAAACCCTTTGTGAAGGGCAAGCGCGGCAAGATGGCTAAGAAAGTAGCCAAGGCCGCTTCCAGAGCTTTTGTTGCTGCTCTCAGCGACATCGACACTTCCTCAACTGAGGAGTCGAGCTCTGAGGAGGAGGAGTCCCCAAGGAAGGAGGACAAGAAGGATAAGAAAGGACGTGACTTCACCGGCCTTTGCTTCATGGCCGACAGCGATCACAGCGGCGATGAGCTTGACTCATCTGAGGTAAACCTATCATCTGACCAGCTTCTAATTAAATTAGATGAGCTGAATGAAGTAGTGCTAGGTCAGGATAGACTACTGGTGCAAGCTGCTAGAGAAAGAAAAGACCTTAGACTTAGGCTAGAAAATGTTTCTACTGAATATGCCATGCTTAAGTCTAAGTTTGATGATGCTGAATGTGAGTCTTGTTCTGTTGTCATGGGTGAGCTTGCTCAGTTGCGTTCTGTACATGCTCAAACTCTTTCTGAGCTTGAGACTGCACAGAAGCAGCTTTTGGAGGTGGATTCTAGACCTCATGATGTTATTGATTGCATGAACTGCTCTTTATTACGCGATAGCATTAATTTACGTGATAAGCATGTTCATGATTTAGAGGCTAGATTGGAGAGGGCCGGTAGTTCTAAGGATGTGCAACCTGTTTGTGACACTTGCATTACCCTTAAGGACCAGCTAGGCACTGCTAGAGAGCGAGCTGAGAACCTCATGTCTGAAAATGAATACCTTCTTTCTGTGGTAAATAAATGCACTGAAGGGAAGGGTAGGATGGATTTGCTCTTGGCCAAGACCAAGTTGTGTGCTGACAGAGCCGGGGTAGCTCTAGGTTTGGGTTATGAGAGGATAGCTTCAGACAGTAAGACCAAAACTGTTTTCACCTCTCCCACCACCCTAGGGAAAGAGAGAGCTCTGTTGGACACCCCATCAGCCAAAAAGCCTACCCATCCACCAAAGAAAACCACTCCTCCTGCCAAGAAAAATCCTCCCAAGAAAACCACACAAAAGAAACCCAAGGAGCCTGTGAGAGTTGCTCCTGTGACCCATAAGAGTGCCCCCAGGAGAGTGTTTCATTGTTCTTATTGTCAGCGGGCAGGTCATTTGATTGGTTTCTGTTTCCGTCGCATCAAGGATGAGCGACGTGCACAGGCGATGAGCTATCAGGACATGCATTATCCATCTTTAGGTATGCATGAGTCTGAGTATTACTCTCGTCCTGTTTTCGAGGCTCCTCGTGCTTCTCGGAGAGGTTTTGCTCCTCGAGGTGTTCACCATGTTCCATATGGTGGTAGACCTCAGACGAGTAGCTTTGTACCTCGTCAGAGTAGGAGACCTCGACATGCTTTGCGTTCTTTGCATGTAGGTAGACCTCGCACTTTGCATCATTCTGACTTTTATGTGCGTAGACCGTCTACTTTTACTGTGCCTACTACTCGTGTCACTCAGTGCTGGATGCCTCGTCATTATTTTACTCACCCCAGCACTGAGCGATCGAGACGTTTTCATCATGTGTAGGCGACAGGTCGAGGCTTGGAGGGCACGTGGATCATGGACTCCGGTTGTTCGCGCCACATGACCGGAGATGCAAATTGGTTCTCCAGCCTCACCACAACCAAGCAAAGGGAACATATCACCTTCGGAAACAATCGAAGGAGTAGAGTGAAAGGTAAAGGTGTGGTAAGAATTAACACGAACTTCACTCTCAAAGATGTTGCTTTGGTTGAGAACCTGGGATACAATTTGTTGTCTGTATCTCAGTTGCTTGATGAGGGCTTCGAAGTGCGATTTCATCGCGATACTTCGCAAGTGCTCAATTCAGATGGCGTTGTGGTGTGTAAGATCTTTAGAGTTGGGAGAGTTTTTGGAGCTGATTTTTCAGAGTCGTCTGGTTCTTCTCATTGTCTTGTTGCTCATTCGACTTCTGAGCTTTGGAAGTGGCATAGGAGACTAGGGCATATGAGCTTTGAGTTGCTCGCTCGTCTGAGCGCCCTAGGTCTGATCCGAGGATTGCCCAAGCTCAAGTTTGAGAAGAATTTAGTTTGCGCTCCTTGTCGACATGGAAAAATGATTGCCGCTTCGCATTCGCCAGTCACCACAGTGATGACTGAACAACCCGGAGAACTTCTTCATATGGACACTGTAGGTCCTTCTCGGGTTAGTTCTTTAGGCGGCAAGTGGTATGTACTTGTTATTGTCGACGATTTCTCTCGCTACTCTTGGGTCTTCTTTCTTGCCAGCAAGGATGAAGTGTTTTCACACTTTCGGAGCTTGGCTTTGAGACTTTTTACTGAACTCCCTGGTGCATTAAAATTCATTCGAAGCGATAATGGCACTGAGTTCAAAAATAGTCTCTTTGTTGACTTTTGCATGGAGCATGGCATAGAACATCAATTCTCTGCTCCGCGGGTTCCTCAACAGAACGGTGTTGTTGAGAGGAAAAACCGCACTTTGGTTGAGATGGCTAGGACGATGCTTGATGAGCATAGGACTCCTAGAAAATTCTGGGCTGAGGCCATGAACACAGCATGTTACATCTCAAACCGAATTTTCTTGCGCTCAATTTTAAATTTGACATCTTATGAGCTGCGTTTTGGGAGACAGCCCAAGGTTACTCATCTTCGAGTTTTTGGCTGTCGCTGCTTTATCCTAAAACGTGGTAACTTGGATAAATTTGAGTCGCGATCTTCTGACGGGATCTTTTTGGGTTATACTACTCATGGTCATTCTTATCGTGTTTATAACTTGGAAACTAACACTGTCATCGAGTCATGTGATGTGACTTTTGATGAATCAACTCCCTCTGTTAGTTCTGCTCTTGAACAGGCAAATGAACACGACATGGAACAGACCTTATTCGAAGACGAAGATCCCGGAGAATTCGAGGATGATCCTCCACTACCCTCGACATCAACCCCCGAAGCTGACCCCGCTTCTACTACTTCGGCACGAGGTCCCGAAGCGACTACCTCAACATCGGTCATCTTGGACCACTCCAACGCACAAGTTGAGGGGGAGACTGCATCCCGCCGCGAGGCCCCACATCATGTTCAAAGGATGCACCCTCCCGAGCAGATCATTGGTGAGCTTGATCAAAGGGTAACACGTTCTCACGCTCATTTCACTAATGCTGCTTTTGTTGCTTCTTTCGAGCCTTTAGATGTTAGTCATGCACTTTCTGATTCTAGTTGGATCAATGCCATGCATGAAGAGCTTGAGAATTTTGAAAGAAACCAAGTCTGGACTTTAGTTGATCCTCCACCAAATGTTCATTTCATTGGAACAAAATGGATTTTTAAAAATAAACAAGGGGAGGATGGAACCATTGTTAGAAATAAGGCTAGACTTGTAGCTCAGGGCTTTTCTCAACTAGAAGGGATTGATTTTACTGAAACTTTTGCACCTGTTGCTCGCCTTGAGGCCATTAGGATTTTGCTTGCCTTTGCGACATCCCGGGGATTCAAACTATATCAAATGGATGTCAAAAGTGCTTTTCTTAATGGCTTCATAGGTGAAGATGTTTATGTAAAACAACCCCCTGGTTTTGAAAACCCCAAGTACCCACATAAAGTCCTGAAACTTCATAAGGCTCTTTATGGACTCAAGCAGGCCCCTCGGGCTTGGTATGATAGACTTAAGTCTTTTCTGCTTGAGCGAGGGTATTTGATGGGCTCTGTTGATAAAACCTTGTTTACTCTCAAGCATGGCAAAGATTTCCTCCTAGTTCAGATTTATGTGGATGATATCATCTTTGGTGGCTCTTCTCATGCTTTGGTTGCCGAGTTTGCAGATACCATGAGCAGGGAGTTTGAAATGTCTATGATGGGTGAACTCACCTTTTTCCTTGGTTTGCAAATCAAGCAAAGCAAACAAGGTACCTTCGTCCACCAGACGAAGTACACCAGGGACCTGCTCAAGAAGTTTGACATGTCCGATGCGAAGCCCCTCGCCACTCCAATGGCTACATCTGTAGCATTGGACCCTGACGAAGATGGAGAAGCCGTAGATCAGAAGGAGTTCCGGAGCATGATCGGCTCCCTCCTCTACTTGACTGCCACGAGGCCGGACATACGCTTCGCTGTGTGTCTGTGCGCTCGTTTTCAGGCCTCACCACGAGCTTCGCACCGCCAAGCGGTTAAGCGCATCTTAAGGTATCTCAAACACACCCTTGAATTTGGCATATGGTATTCATCGTCTTCATCTTTATGTCTTAGAGGTTATTCAGATGCGGATTTTGCTGGGTGTAGAATTGATAGGAAGAGTACCTCTGGTACTTGTCATTTTCTGGGTACGTCTCTGGTTTGCTGGTCTTCCCGCAAACAGTCTAGTGTTGCACAATCAACGGCTGAGGCCGAATATGTTGCTGCAGCTAGCTGTTGCTCTCAGATTTTGTGGATGGTTTCCACTTTGCGGGATTTCGGGTTAGATTATAAGAGTGTTCCACTTTTCTGTGATAACACTAGTGCTATTTGTATTGCAAACAACCCGGTTCAGCACTCCAGAACCAAACACATTGATGTACGGTATCATTTTCTCAGAGATCACAATGAGAAGGGTGATATTGAACTTCAATATGTTGATACTCAACACCAGCTTGCCGATATTTTTACAAAACCCCTCGATGCTTCTCGATTTGCTTACTTGCGTGGGGAACTTGGCATTTGTCACCCTTACGGCATTTTGTGAGGAGGAGCTGATTTTAATTGTCTTGCATATGCTCATTATGTGTGGAATTGCACTTACATCTTTTGCTATTATATGCCTGCTTTTAATTCAAAGAAATCATGACAGCTCAGCTCTATGAAATATGTCTGGAACATTATTTGTGCATGATGTTTTATTTTCTAAAATCAAAACTTGCTCACCGCACAATCTTGTATCTAGCTTGTTTAGGCTGGACTGCTTTTAGCTATCTTTTATCTACTTGACAGCAAGACATTGTTCCTTGGATGCTAAAATTTGCATCTTGAAAAATGTGTTCATTATTCATGGATATTCATCAAAATATTTCATTCATCTGAATCAAAATCAAAAATCCATGATTTGCCTGGTTTAAATGAAAAGATCCAGGAGGGTTTGTTTGTCGCACTACTCTATTCTAGACTGCTTACCATTGCACTTTGGTCTGAACTGGGATAGTGTAGTGTATGCCAAAATCACCACCTTAAGCTTCAGATGGCTTTTATGCCTAGGCTTGGCTTGATTGGAAAGTATAAGGTGGACAAACAAATAACCCCTGGCATTAAGAAAAAGAACAGCAAAATTAATTGCTCATCAAGTTTGCTTTCACAGCTCCTTTTGAACAAGACTTGTCTGTCTAAGGTAGAATTTGTTAGCTTTGCGCAGTCCTTGCCTTCTCTTGTTAGCTGCTTTGATAAAGTGGTGATGCTTTTACTTCAAAATGACAAAATCACATGCCATCATCTTGTTTCACAGATTGTTAAATTGAGCTGAGCACATGATCATTTGTGTTAATTTTGGCATATTTTTGCATTATATGTCTTTGCAATTCTATTCATGTCGAAGCTTTGCATCTTTTGAATGCTCCTTGATGCTTGCATTGCCAAAGGGGGAGAAATTCCGGAGAGGTTTGCTATGTTCTCTGCCGCAAGAAGGCATAATTTTTTTTTAAAAAAAAGGGGGGAGAATTTTTGACATAAAGGGGGAGAAAAATTTGCTTAACTCAGGGGGAGTATTTATCAAGGGGAGATTTGCCAAAAAGGGCTTTTACTTCGTTAGAAAGGGGGAGAAAAATTTATCAAGTGACATGCTTTGGCTCTTTTCTGAGTTTTTATGGTCACTTGTGTGCTGAAAGCTTTTCATTTTTCTTGAAATTGGATTTGGTTGTCAATGCACTCATCAAGGGGGAGATTGAGAAACCAAGGGTGGTTTCGGTGTTTTGTGATGAGTGATTGACAGACTTTTACCCTCTGTTCGAAGGGTACCTCCGAAGGGTGTTCGGAGGTGTGTTACCGAAGGGTGTTCGGTGGTTGCTTGCTGCAGCTGTTGCAGCGGAGTGTACTTGTCGGAGGGGTCCGGCAGTACACGATGACAGGGTTCGTACCGATGGCTTCGGTACTTTGGGCGGTACACCGGAGTGTGTGCCGGAGGTTGCTAACCCGGAGAGGTCTCCGGAGTACTGGATACACTTGTTTGCTTGTCGGTGGTGCGCAGGGACTTCGGAGGCGACGGACAGGGTTCGAGCCAGGTGAACCTGGGTCAAGCGGGTGGCTTGATGCCAGGGAAGCGGGGAGCTCCGTCACGGTGGCTGCGAAGGTGGTCCGGGTCGGTCCTCGGGTCGAGGCGTGCCAGGTGAAGGCAGAGAGTGCGGAGCGCGGCTCCGGCTGAAGGTACTCCGAGAAAAAGTCCTCGGAGGTGAGGCACTTCGAAGGTACTCCGAATGGAGTGACTTCGGAGTTGGTGGAACAAGTCCTCTGCGGAGGCAAGGAGTTCGAAGTGTGCTCCGGAGGGAGACACTCGAAGGTACCCGACGAAGGTCTCAGAAGTCGAGGCGCATCGAAGGCATGGTCCGGGTGAGGCTCGTCGAGAAGTGTGCTCGGAGTGAGACACTGCGACGGAGTGCTCATGGAATGCTTCATGCGGAGGCCTTGGACGAAGGAGGGACTTCGAAGGGTGGTACTCCGAAGGTGGGGCTTCGGAGTGAGGTTGTCTTGTGGTGCTTCGGCCATGCATGGCTTCGGTACACGGACGGACGGTGTTCGAGCTCGGAGTAGCTGCGAAGCCGTTGTGATCCACTCCGGAGGTGGTGGTGCGAAGGCCCAAGGGGCTTTGACGGCTTCGGCTCAAAACCGTCACTGTATCGAAGGACTTCTTCGGCGGAGCGAAGGCCAACAGGCTGCAGGCTTCTCGCCGAAGCTTCCGCACCCCTCGCGTGCGAAGGGAGGTTCCAGAAGTCAACACTGTAAAGGCTGACACTGTCTGTTCTGAAAAAGGCTGACACTGTCCCCTCTGCAGCTGACAGAGAAGCCTCCAAAATAAAGGTGGACTACCTTTTGTACCCCTTAGTTCTGTAGAGACAAAATGGATGTAAACCCTAGGGGTAAAGTAGTCACTTCCTTAGGATGAAGCCGTGGGCTATAAATATGGGGGCTCGGTAGGTAACATTTAACACTTTGAGCATTTACTGTTGAGCTCCTGTAGCCATACACTTCAATTGAATACATCCTGAGAGTTCATTTTTCTGTGTTCCTTGTTCAAGCGGCGAAGCCCTGTTTCGTGTGCTTTTGCTTGAGCTCGTTTTGCATACCTCGCTAGTTTTTAGTTCACCGAAGCCTGTGCTGGCGAAGAGTGTTTTTCCCGCGAAGTGTGCTTTTCAGTGGGCTGTCGCTCTGTGTAACACGAGGCAAGACCTCGCTGCTTACTAGCGAAGCCCTGTTCTTTTCCCGTAGTGCTTCCTGTGTCGAAGCCCTTAGCGTAGTCCGTTTTGTGTGCGTGTAGACCTTCGCGTACGAAGCCCAGCACCAGTTGCTGCCGCCAAGTGCTTGGTCGAAGTCCTCAGAGGGTTGTCCACTCGTGCGAAGGGTGAAGTGCGAAGCCTGCTCGGAGCACCTCGTGTGCGGAGCCTGCACTGACTTAGCAGAGTAGATTTTCGAGGGTGGTTAGTGGAGCGAAGTCTTCTTGGCTTCGAACTTTTGCTCCTACGAAGCCTGTGTTCGGAGCTGTCGCAGTACCTCCGAACCAGACCTTCGAAGGTAGTGTTCGAAGCCTGTTCCGCAGAAGACAGAACAGAACCGAAGGCTAAGTTTTAGCCAGAAATTTTAAAAGCTCCCATTCACCCCCCCTCTGGTCGCCGTTTCCGGTCCAACAGATGCCACCTAAGAGAGATATCGAGTTCCGGATTTATCTAGTACCCGGAACCACTCCCATCTACATGTGACCATATCAGATGGCCGCCAATGAGTTAGCTGAGATGAAGCAGCAACTTGAAGACCTTGAGAAGAAAGGTTACATTAGACCTAGCACATCCCCGTGGGGAGCCCCAGTCATCTTCGTTGAGAAGAAAGAGGACAAGGCTAAGCGTATGTGTGTGGATTATCGAGCCTTGAATGAGGTAACCATCAAAAACAAGTACCCATTACCCAGGATCAATGATCTATTTGATCAGCTGAAAGGAGCTACGGTGTTCTCCAAGATCGACCTATGGTCCGGTTATCATCAGTTGAGGATTCGAAAGGAGGACATACCCAAGACGGCTTTTACCTCTGGCTATGGACTATATCAGTGCACGGTCATGTCCTTTGGTTTGACCAACGCCCCGGCTTTCTTCATGAATATGATGAATAAGGTATTCATGGAATATTTGGACAAGTTCATTGTTGTATTCATAGATGACATCCTCATCTATTCCAAGGACAAAGAGGAGCACGAGACTCACATCCGGTTGACCTTAGGAAAACTAAGGGAACACCAATTATACGCCAAGTACAACAAGTGCAAATTTTGGACGGTGGAAGTAAAGTTCCTGGGACATATCATCTCTGCACAAGGTATTGCAGTAGACCCTGCCACCGTGGAAGCAGTTACGGATTGGCTGCCACCCACCAACGTATCAGAAATACGAAGTTTTCTTGGTTTGGCCAGATATTATCGACGATTTATCGAAAACTTTTCCAAGATAGCCAAGCCTATGACTAAGTTATTGCAGAAGGGAGAGAAGTTTGAATGGACTCCCGAATGTAAGGAAAGTTTTCGCACCCTCAAGACCCGGCTGGTGTCAGCACCCATACTGACCCTAACGAATATCAGCAAGGACTTCCATGTCTATTGCAATGCATCTCGCCGGGGATTGGGATGTGTCCTTATGCAAGACGAAAAGGTTGTTTCGTACGCTTCTCGTTAGTTGAGACCTCATGAGTTAAACTACCCGACACATGACTTGGAATTGGTCGCTGTTGTGCATGTCCTAAAGATTTGGAGGCATTATTTGGTCAGAAACCGCTGCGAAGTATTTACGGATCACAAGAGTTTGAAGTATATCTTCACGCAGCCGGATCTCAACCTTAGACAAAGGCGATGGTTGGAATTAATAAAAGATTATGCCTTAGGTATTCATTACCATCCCAGCAAGGCAAATGTAGTAGCTGATGCACTAAGTCAAAAAGGATACTGCACCGCCATTATGATTCAGGATCACACACCTTTGTTATATAAAGAGATGGAAAAGTTGAATCTTGGGTTAACCACAGGAGCATATCTAGCCACCCTTGAGACCCGACCAATCCTGTTTGAGCAGATCCGAGAAGCTCAGTTAGAAGACCCAGATATAGCCGCCATTAAGAAGAACATGAGACAGGGCAAGGCCCCAGGATTTTGAGAGGACGAGAATGGCACCATATGGTTTGGAACCAGGATCTGTGTGCCAGATAAGCCAGAGATAAAAACCCTTATTCTAAGGGTGGCCCATGATACTCTGTACTCCATCCATCCCGGGAGTACCAAGATGTACCAGGACATGAAAGAACGCTATTGGCGGGTTAGCATGAAGAAAGAGATTGCTCAGTTTGTCGTAGAATGTGACACCTGGCGACGAGTAAAAGTAGAACATTAGAGACCTGCAGGACTCTTACAGCCACTTGAAGTGCCTGAATGGAAATGGGAAGAGATCGGTATGGACTTCATCACCGGACTCCCAAAGACCCAACTTGGATATGATTCCATATGGGTAATCATTGACCGGCTAACCAAAGTAGCTCACTTCATAGCCGTCAAGACAACCTTCAGTGGCCCTAAGCTAGCAGAGTTGTATATGGCTCGCATCGTGTGCCTTCATTGAGTGCCCAAGAAGATAGTATCTGACAAAGGGAGTCAATTTACGTCTCGATTATGGAAAAACCTTCAAGAGGAGATGGGAACGAGACTAAACTTCAGCACCGCATACCACCCTCAGACAGATGGACAAACTGAAAGGGTAAATCAAAAATTGGAGGATATGCTACGAACATGCGTCTTGGATTTTGGAGGAACTTGGGACAAGAGTTTACCATACGCCAAGTTTTCGTACAACAACAGTTATCAAGCCAGCCTTCATATGTCCCCGTTCGAAGCCCTATATGGACGAAAATGCAGAACGCCTCTACTTTGGGATCAAACCGGCGAATCCCAAGTATTTGGAACAAACATCCTTCGAGAAGCTGAAGAGAAGGTAAGGATTATCAGAGACCGACTCAAGACAGCCCAGTCTCGACAGAAGAGCTATGCGGACAATCGTCGTCGAGATCTGGCCTTTGAAGAGGGAGACCACGTCTACCTTCGAGTTACCCCTCTCCGTGGCACTCAACGATTGAACATGAGAGGAAAGTTGGCACCTCGATATGTTGGACCCTTCCCGATTATTCGACGCCAAAGCGAAGTCACTTATCAGTTGGAACTGCCGCCTTCAATGACTGGGGTACATGATGTATTTCATGTGTCTCAACTAAAGAAGTGTCTCCGAGTCCCGACAAAGCAGGTAGACCTTCAGCAGTTAGATGTTCAAGAAGATCTGACCTATGTGGAAAAGCCCGTCAAGATCTTGGATGTCAAGGAAAGGACCACCAGAAGTCGCGTCATCCGCTTTTGTAAGGATCAATGGAGCAATCATCCCGTAGAGGAAGCTACATGGGAAAAAGAGAAAGAACTCAAGGCACAGCATCCCGAGCTATTCGAGGATTGATCCGAATCTCGAGGATGAGATTCCATGTAAGGGGGATAGGATTGTAACATCCCAAGATTTAAAAATAAATAAAATAAAAGAAATATATTATTCAAAGAATTTCTGGAATTATTGATTTAAGAAAATCCTAAAAGAGCCTTACTAAAGCCAAACAGGGAGATATATTCAGAATTTGGACATGGAAAATTTATGGTGGAATCTAGAGACCAAGATATAATTTTAGTAATTTTTACAAATTTTTATCAATAGTGCTTCAACCCTTAAACAAATAAATGAATTACTGGATTTATTTTAAATCTGAAAACAATTTAAATCCTAATGGGCCGCCAACCTCCAAACTGCCCCAAGCCACTGACAAGCGGGACCCACCTGTCGGCACCGCCTCCCGCCTCTCTCTCCCTCCCGCGCCCCGCCTTGGCCCCACAAGTCAACCTCCCCCTCCCCTTCGTCTGGTCGGTGACACTCCTGGCCCACGTGTCGGCGCCCTCCTCCCCGCACTCGTTCACCGACAGGTGGGGCCACCTGTTGGGATCATCTTCCTCATTGGAAGGGGATCCCCCTTCCATCTCTCCGGTGATCCCCTTCCCTGTTTCGCCGCCGGCCGCCCCGATTCGGCCAGATCCGCCCAGAAACCCCTTCCTCAGATCACCGTGACCCCTTCCATCTTTAGTTCACGCGTAATCAAGTTTATGGAAGATTATCCGAGGGGAATTGGAACCTCGCCGGAGATAATGGGAACCCTAGGTTCCTTTCCTATCTTACACCGGCGATACCTCCTATTTAACCCCCTCCGACCACCGCAGCCGAGACCTCACACCCTTGCGGATAGCCATGCGTTCCCGAGCCCCTTAGCTACTTTCACAGGTTTCTCTCCGCATCACCTCCGGCCGCCGCTCGCCGCCGCTTCGGACCCCCTTCGTCCACGCCACTGCCACCGTCATGACCATCGTCGACCGCCTGTCCTCGGCCACGCCTCTGTTGGTCGAGAAGACCGCTGGATCACCGTTGCCGTCAAGCACCCGAGAAGTCCTCCCTGTCTACCCTCGCCGCCGGTCGCCGTCCGTCGCCCATCGTCACCGCCGAAGGTATGGTCGAGACCGCCATAGCCTCCTCTTTCCGTTTTCGCATAGAGCTAGGGCCTAGCCCCCTCGCCGGTGCCATCACCACCGCAACCGAGCCCCACCGTCGCCGGAGACGAAGGGTACTGTGCCCCCTTATGCGCGTGCCGTGCCGGATTGAATCCTGGCCGCATGATCGCGATCAGAGCGCACAGATTAAATCCCTTCGGGCCATCGATCTAACCCGATAGTGTATCGAGGCGGTCGATCACCACTTAAACTGCCCACTCGATCTCGTGCGTCCACGTGTACCGGTTCGATGCGATTTAATCGTGGCCGTCCGTTCTCATTTAACCGATCCCGCCTCACGCCTGGCCGCTGGATCCAGATCCGACGGTTCTGGATCGATCGGTCCATGCCCATAGTGAACCAGTCCACCGTGGGCCTGGCTCACCGTGGACTGAATCCCATTTTCAGTTCAAATAAAATTCAGAAAAAGGATTCAAACTTCCAAAATTCATATCTTTCTCATTTTAACTCCAAATTTCACCATTCAAATTTTATTAAATTCAGCATTTTATTCTCTACATTTTAATGCCATAAAAACAGTATGTTACTGTTGCCCAAAATAATCTTATTAATTAAATAAATAACAACCGCTTAGGGATAAAATTATAAATTCACAAAATAAATTGGGAAAAGCCTTAAACTCTGATCTTTAATGTTTTTCACCAAACTTCAGAATAATAAAACCTTATTTCACATATTAAAACCCCTAACACTTGTATGTTTATTTTGTGATGTTTTATCTGTTTATTGAATACTATGTTTATTTCTCCGTATCGAGAAGACTACGAGTTCGTCGAGAAGCCGGAGTTTTTTCCCGAGGTTCCACCTTCACACTTTGCTGATCAAGGCAAGTCACAACCCCCATTTTGATCATCATTGAGCCCATGTTTTAATAAAATATCGCTATAACTCATAGGATATTATTGCATTAGTCAAATATCAAGCCCTACACTTATAGTTATTTGATCCCCGTCCTTGTGTGCAAACCCAAGCCATGCTTATTGAGCCTTAACTCCTTGTCACTCTACTATATAAATATTAGCTAGTGCCCAATGTACCGGCACAACTTCTATAGGATAAAAAGAATGAGTCATAGATAGATGGATTCTACTATATGAAATTTCCCCCGTTATTCTTGTCTCTGGACTCTGTTGGAGTTGGCTATGTTATAAGTATGGTATGTTCCGGGTGCAAGCTAGGACATTGGTTGGTCGCACCCGGGGCACTATAAGGACCGGTCTACGGGATCTATTGCAAAGCACTTCCGTACTAACCACAAGTCTAATGGGTAAGTCCTAACTGAAAGTATGGAACAATCCGACTCGATGCACCATAATGGAGGGGGCAAGGGGCAACCTGTGGGTGACTTGTACCGACGTGGCTCAAGCGGGGTATGGTGTGGCTCGACGCGTCGGGGCACCATATGAAACCCGTAAGAGGGTGCTGTCGGATCGAGTAGAACCATATGGAAGGTTTTGGCACAAGTTCGCGTGGTATGGGTCATCTCGTCACACTTTGGTGTAAGTGATGAGTGCGTGCCTTGTGGGTACATTGGTACACCTCTGATTAGATTATTTAATCTTTTCGAAAAGCCGAGCGCACGGTCAAGGGCGGGTTGTGTGACTTCTCGCAATTAGTTTATAATTGTTTGAATGGTTGAGTTATTCATGGCATGTAAGGACTGTTGAGCGAGGGTGGGCTGACTGTACCCCTCGAGTTAGAAGATGATGCATATACATGTTTACCTTTCAATACTAATAACTTGATCACATTTAATTTCTTTACAACTATGCTTTTCCGTAAAATTAGCCACTATCTCCCTTGTTATTACTCTGCATTATATTTGCATCCGGTGGCTTGTTGAGTACGTTTGTACTCACCCCCATTGACTTACAACACCAGAGCCCATCCACTACGAGGAGAATGAAGGTCTGGAGTAGCGACCCAGTCAAGGCAAGACTGGAAGGAGGCGTGCATCTAGTTCCCTTGTTTTATTAGTTTCTCTTCACCTTTATTCACTTTTGTACTAATACGTTATATGAACCGTGAATGATTGATCGTATTGTACGTTGTCGTGTGATGAACGTCTGGTTTTATTGATTTTCTTTGGAATTTCAATAAAGGTCCTGATTTATTAAATATGGGCGTGACAGATAGCAGTTAGGGGTTTAGCTTCGACCCATTTATAAAAATACTCAATTGCTACCACTGCAAACTTCAAGCTGCCTTTTGCCATTGGAAAAGGGCCGATGAGATCCATTCCCATCGTGCCATTGGCCACACCGGGGCAATAACTTGAAGTGATACTACTGGACGGTGGCTCCGTCTACCCATCCACTGGCATCCTTGATAGGTTCGAACCAATTCCTCCGCATCTCTTATAATTGTTGGCCAGTAGAGCCCCTGCCGAAGTGTCTTTCCTGCTAGAGCACGGGGGGCCAGGTGGCTTCCACATAAACCTTCATAAATATCACGAAGTATATCTTGGCCCTCGGGTTGTGAGATGCACCGGAGTAAGGGAGAACAAACTCCGGCTTTGTATAATATCCCATTGACAAGCTTATAATTTCGAGCCCTTGCTTGCAACCTTCGGAAATTCGGACCCTCTAACAAGGTTGCGCTGCTTTGAAAGACATTATTATCGGAGCCCGCCAATCTGTAGCTAGGATACAAAGGACTTCTACGGAGGGTAATTGATTTACTGTAGGTTTGACTAGTTCTTAATAGAAAGCACCCTCCGGGAGGTCCAATGCTCTGGCTGCAGCCTTCTCTAGAATGTCTGCAAGTTGATTATCTGCTTGAGGGATACTTCGAATAGAAAATCCTTTAAACATTGCCTCTGTCTTGCGGATTTCTTCCATATACTTGGCTAGATGTGGGTTCCTTCCTTGAAAGCTTTTGTCAACATGCCCTGCGACGACTTGAGAATCTGTTTTAATTATAATCCTTACTGCTCCAAGTGCCTTTGCCTTTCGGAGGCCCAGTAGGATTCCTTCGTACTCTGCGATATTATTGGTGGTCTTAAAGTTGAGCCTCGCAAAATACATGACCTTTTGCCCTGACGGCGATATTATCACAGCTCCAGCTCTGGCAACAGATGCCTGATAGGCTTTGTCAGAAAAATTGTCCATAGACCTTCGGAGGGTTCTTCCGGAGCCCAAACTGCAGATGGAGTCCACTCTGCCACGAAGTCAGCTATGATCTGAGATTTGATAGTTGTTCTCGCCGTGAAGGAAATTCCAAAGGGGGCTAGCTCGACAGCCCATTTTCCGATCCTACCCGTAGAATCTTTGCTCTGAAGCATATCACCAAGGGGATACATGGTCGGAACGGTTAGGTTATGTGCTAGAAAGTAATGCCTTAGCTTATGCGAGGCCAGTACTAAAGTATAAGAAAATTTTTTGAGCTCGGAGTATCTTGTCTTTGCTCCGGACAAAGCTTCTGAGACGAAGTAAACTGGGTTTTGCACCAGCTTTCCTTTAAGCTCAACTTCTTTGACTAATACTACACTTACTACGGAGCCCGGTGCTTGCAAGATAAAGAAGAAGAGTTTCTTCCGAGAGGGCACAGTAAGTGTCGACAGGCTTCCGAGGTACTCTTTAATATCATCAAAGCTCTTCTAGCACTCCGGTGTCCAGTTGAAACTTCTGGACCCGTTTAGAGCTTTAAAAATTGGAAGGCTTTGTTCGGCTGATCTAGCCAGGAATCTGCCGAGAGCTATGAGCCGTCCTGTTAGCTTCTAGATCTGCTTCAAATTTTCTAGTGGAGCCATTCTTTGCAATGCACTTATCTGCGTCGGGCTAGCTTCGATTCCCCTACTCGATACTAAGTACCCTAGCAGTTTTCCTGCTTGCGCCCTGAATATACATTTTTCAAGGTTGAGGCGAACTCCACATGCTCGAAGGCTCTCAAATGTTTCCGCTAAGTCTAGGCTATGATGGTGCTTTGCAGCACTCTTTATTACAATATCATCCATATAGGCTTCGACATTTCGGCCTATTTGATGAACTAGAGCCTTAGCTATCAAACGTGAGAATGTGGCTCTAGCATTCCGCAAGCCAAAAGGCATTCTTACATAAAAAAAATAATTCGGATGGGGTTATGAAACTCGTCTTGGCTTCATCTTCGCGCTTTAGCCAAACTTGATGATAACCGGAGTAAGCATCCAAGAAGTTCAGTAATTCGGAGCCAAGTCATAGAATCCACCAACTGGTCTATTCAGGGCATAGGGTAGGGGTCTCACGGACATGCTTTATTTAATGATGTAAAATCGTTGCACATGCGCCATTTACCGGAGCCCTTTTTCCTGACAAAAACAGGGTTAGCTAACCACTCAGTGTGGGATACTTCCCTGATGATGCCAGCCCTTAGCAATTTTTCCACTTCTACCTTGGCGAGGTCTGCCCTCTCTGCAGATAGCTTACGAAGCCCCTGGCGTACAGGCCTAGCCTTCGGATTGACAAGCAGGCTATGCTCGATGATACTTCGCTCAACCCCGGTGATGTCTTCGTCAATCCAGGCAAAGATGTCCAAATTTTGCTTGACTACTTCTTCCAACGAAGCAGCTATCTCCGAAGATAGCACCTTGCCAAATTGTATTGGGCATTCTTTGATATCCTTCAGAATTATCTTCGTGACGACATCACCTTCAAGGCTTGGCTTGAGGAAAAGGCCCTTCGAGGAGTTTGAAGACTCCGAAACCTCCTCCGTGTGCTCCGACACACAATGCACTTGCAGAGGGTCCAATGGCTGACCGTGGCCATATTCTGTTCTTCGGGCTACAACTTGGTCTCTTGAGATAGTGAGAACTCCACCTTGCGTGGGCATATTGATACATAAGTATTTGTGATGTGCTATAGCCCCCAACTGGTTCAACATCCCCCATCCGAAAATCACATTATAGGCATATGGGGTGTGGACGACGTCGGATATCACCTCTACCACCCTAGCTAAGGGCGCCTCTCCGAAGGCAACCTCGAGGCCTATCTGGCCGAGGGCATCGAGAGGCGGACCTGCGAAACCTTTGAGTGGGTGGGCCACCGGAAGTAAATGTCTCCGAGGAATGCACATCTGATCGAAGGCCTGGACAAAAAGTATATCTGTGGAGCTCCAGCCGTCCACCAGGATCCTTCGAACTTCAACCCCAGCTATATCCGCTGAAATGACCAGGGGGTCAGCATGGGGGAACTTCACCACCGTGGCATCATTGGTAGTAAAGGAAATAGGTACATGGGACCACTCGGGCATTCCCTCCGCGGAATTCGAGGTCCCAATGTGTCCTACTTCGCGGACATATTCTCACCGTTGCCTCTTTGACATGTTCCCGAGGGTCCCCGCTCCAGAGATGGTCAAGACCAGTCGCTTGCCTCGATCTTAGGGATCCTCCTGCTTCGGTGGTGGCATAATATTGGCCACCGGTAGCTGCATGGGTGCTTCGGGGATGCCGGCTCGGGCCACGGTTTGCACGGGCTCCGAACATGCCGCTGGAGGGGCTTGATCCGAAGTACCTCACCCTGTACTTCGTCCCAGTTATTCACCCCAAAGGGTTAATACCGCCTTACAGTCCTTCGTTTCATGGCTTCTATTCTCGCCATGAACACAGCAGAAAAAGCTCTGGCGCCTGCCAGCTATTCTTTCTTGGGGCTTCGGAGCTCCAACCTTGAAGCTTTGCACCTGCTGAAAGTTGGCAGGTGTCTTCGGTACAGAGGGTGCAATATTCAACACCTCCGAACGGAAGTGCTTCTTTCCCCACCTATGATCATCGAAATGATTGTCCTGAGGGGTTTGCGGAGAGGTTGGGAATTCCGGCACCGTCTTCACTTGTCGAAGGGCTGGTGCAGGTGCTGTAGTTCTTCGGAGGCAGCCTTCCTCCGCCTTGGCATACTGTTAGAAGTATGCAATCAGCTGTGCCATGGATGACACCAGTTTCTGATGAAGCTTGCTGAGGAGATCTGGGTTCAACACCCCTTCACGTGCGGCATCGACTACCGAAGAGGTAGACAAGCCCTTGATCTGCGATTTGGTGTGGGCAAAGCACGTGAAATATTCCCAAAGCGTCTCTCCTCCTTGCTGCTTCACCTGAAATAAACTCCCCGTCGACACTACAACAAAACAGAAAATTTTTGTCGGCCAATTTAACATCCGTCGGCTTTTCAAAAAGCCGATGAAAGTTAAATAACTTCCGTCGGCCTGAAGTAGCCGACGAAATTTATTTAACTTTCGTCGGCTTTTCACAGGGGCCGACGGAAGATAGAGGCATTTTTCCCCGCCCGGTATAAATCCCCTAACTTCCGTCGGCCAGCATTAAAGCCGACGGAAGTTAAAATTAACTTCCGTTGGCCAGCATTAAAGCCGACGGAAGTTAAAATTAACTTCCGTTGGCCAGTAGTAAAGCCGACGGAAGTTAAAATTAACTTCCGTCGGCTTTATATGTGGCCGACGGAAGCAACGAGCTTTTTTTTCCAGCTCTTTTTTCCCGGCCCGTGGCTTCTTTTACCCTAGGTTTTTACTTCTCATCTTCCCCGCCGCCGCCTCGATCCACGCCTTCCCGCCGCCTCCGCCTCAATCCGTGCCTTCCCGCCGACTCCGCCTTCCTCCCCGGCCTCCCGCCGCCTCCGCCCGCCGCCTCCGCCTTCCTCCCCGGCCTCCCGCCGCCTCCGCCCGCCGCCCCGGCCTCCCGCCGCCTCCGCCGCCTCCCCGGCCTCCCTCCGCCTCCGCCGCCTCCCCGGCCTCCCGCCGCCTCCGCCCCCATCCTCCTCCCCCATCCTCATAACTCCTGGTCTCCTAGGACCTCCACCACTGGCTCTTCCACACGCGCGACACAGCCCCCGCCGACGCCTCCGCGGTCGCCGCGCCGCCGCAGCTCGCTCACGCTTTCTTCGTCTTCCGCTTCGAGCTCGGTGACACCGCCGCCGTCGAAGACGGCGACGCTGCTGAGGCCAAGGAGGACCTCCTCGATAACGCCGGTAGGGGCGCCGGCGCATGGGCAGGCTACCTCGGGAAGTGGGGGTGAGGGGACTAGAGCGAGAGCAGCAGCAACGGGGAGAACCGGAGGAAGAAAGGGCAGGCTCAGAGGCTGGCCAAGGCGAGCTCCTCCTCGTCGGCGTCGGTGGCTTCCTTCTCCACATCGTGGGCCAGCGGTAGATTTGTTGGATACTTTTTCATCAGTTCTGAATCTGATCTAGCTGTAGTTTTGTTGTTTTTATGGATGAACAACAGTGAGAATACTACTCATCTGTATAAGAGGATATGAAGAAAACTGGTTTATATTCATTTTGTGATAGAAACTATAGCAGATCATAGAGTCAAGCAAATTTGTCTCTCGTTGCTTATATGCTGATACACCTGTTCATCGTCTAGAAAAATGCTGATCTGATTTTTGTGATCTGAAGCTTATACTCAAATGGATTAATTATTGAAGTTCAAAATTGGAAATAGATTTATGAATCTGAGTTGATTTATAGTTGATATTGAAGGTTAAGTCTATTTGGAGTGTGAAATTTTTCCTGGTGAACTACAATACCTATTATGAACTGTACTGATTCTTGTTGGTTCTTTCACTGTTTAAATCCTATCTGCATCTAAATCAAATCTCTGTAATAGTGTTGGTTTACTTCTATGAATCCCTTGATAATTGTTCGTCTAGTCACTTGAAGTTGAATTCAGAACAAAGTGAATATACTGCTGCTGTTCAGATTTTCAGTTCTCAGTTTCAGAATCAAACTTGATTGCACTTTTCAGTAAACTGCAGTGCTGTGTTGAGGATAAGTTTGCTCTATTCTGTTTTGAACTGTGCTAAATGTCAATTTGAATTTGGTAGACTGAACCTGATCTGCTAGTACTATTCATCTTCCACAAAGTTTCAGGACTTATAGTTGCAGTTTGATATCCTGTTTGAATCTGTTTAGAGTTAGTTTTCTGAATTGAAGTAATTACTCAAAGTCATTCTGAATACACTGAATATTTTCAGATTTCTGTTTTGAATCTGAATTGTTCATTCAAACAGCAAGTTTAAATTAAATTGGTTCAATTCAGTTCTGTTTTATGAATTGCCATAATATGTTTTAGCTCATATTACTTCTGAAAATTGTATCCTGAATACAGTTCATAGGCTCTCTGAAAATACTGTTACAACATCAGTTTACTGTAATCATTTCCAGAATCTATCTTGAATCCATTCTGAGTTTACAGCTGTGTAGTTTTGTGTTAGAATTTGCTGAAACCTGAAATTTGAATCAGAAGATGTGTATGTACTATTCATCATCAAGAAAACCCCAGAAGTGTTGTGTCCTCATATGAAATTACTGTTTATTTTTAGAATTCACTTTTTAGTTTCAAATCTGATTTGAACTTCCTTTTTCAGTGTATTACAACTCTGTTGTGTGGTTAAAAATTACTCTTCTCTAAATTCTGAATTTGATTTATAATTCAAATTGCATTTATCTCATTCAGTTTTTGCTCATGGACAATATTGTATTCAGACTAAATTTGATACTCAGAAATTACGTCGTATTCAGACTAAGTTCTGAGGAGAAGAATGTTGGAATATTATGCAAATGTACGATTAATTGCAAATTTTCTTTTTTTTTGGATTTTTTAGTTAACTTTCGTCGGCCAACATTAGCCGACGGAAATTATTGGCCCCATCGACAGAAAAAAAGAAAAAACAAAAAAAATTATTTTCGTCGGCTAGAATTTGGCCGACGGAAATTACCGATTTCCTGGTAACTTCCGTCGGCCAAACCTAGCCGACGGAAGTTAACTAATTTCCGTCGGTGGCCGACGGAAGTTAGCTAACTTCCGTCTACCCGCTTCAGTCGGCCAAATGCCGACGGAAGATAGTATTTTGCCGACGGAAGTTAGCTTCTTCCGTCGGGAAATGACTAACTTCCGTCGGCTTTGGCCGACGGAAGTTTCTTGGATTGTTGTAGTGCGACATTGGGGCCACAAATGTACCTTGGAAGTTGCTTACAAACTTCCTCTTTAACTGCTCCCAGGACTTGATCGATCCTGGCTTTAGAGAGTAGAACCATCGGAGAGCTACACGTTTGAGAACAAGGGGGAAACACTTCGCCATAGTGTTACGCACCCCTCCGCTGGCTTCAATCGCAAGAGCATACGAGCGAGCGAATTCTCCGGGGTCACACACACTGGAATACTTGTGCAACTTTGAGGCTTTGAACCTAGGATCGAAGGGCACCTTCTACAGGTCCGAATGCAGCGGAGATTCATCATCGAAGGATGCGTTCTCGGCCTCCTCCGGGACTTGGATAGCTTCGGGAAGGTTGCCCGCACCACCATCTTGAGGCCCTTCTGGAGCCTGGGTGGAAGCTTGAGAGCGGAGTCGTTCGGCGGCATCTTGCCTCCACCTTGCCACTTCCTCCTGAAGTCATGCTACTTGAGTAGCCTCGTCCTTAGGAAGGTCTTCGTCTCCTTCGGAGGGGAGCTCCGAGTCTCGGGAACTGGTGTAGTCGGTTTGGAGCACCGTGGGAGCAGCTCGAGGGCCTCTGGGGGCTCGACGTCCGGCAGCCCCGTCGGGGGTTACCGGGATAACTGAAGTCCTACTCCGTTGGTCCGAGGGGACCTTCGCGGAGGATCCGAGGCTAGGCTCCGCTTGGGAGGCATAGCTAATGAAGATGAGGTCCGAAGACCGAGGACTTCGATTGGTTTGGGAAGGCAAGGAAATGCTTCGAACTTCACTAAGATGCCCCATACCGAAGGGTGCGCGGAATCCTGAGACTCCAAAGCTCCCTCCGCAAGTGCTCTTCGAAGTACAGTCAGCACTAGAGAACTAGCTTTTAGAACTAGGTTCCCCATGGACGGCGCCAACTGTTGGCGTAAAAGATTACGCTAACAGGTTCTCTAAGATTAAGAACTAACAAACAGTGAATTTGTGTTGAGAACTATCTCAAGCCTCCGAATTGGATAATAGCTTAATTAGTCCGAAATAGTGTATTGAATAGATGAGTATTTGATGCCTATTACAAGGTAATAAGGAGGGTATTTATAGGCAAAAAGTCTAAGGAAAATACCTATTTAACCCTCAGTTACAACCTACATAGTGGAAACTAATCGGTACCCCGAATAGGGTTAAAATAGTAAAATCTACCCGGAGAAGGAAGATAAGGCAAACATCTTATCAGTCTTGCTGTTTTCCAACAAAGCTTCATAGCCTGTGGAGGGTACCTTCGAGTCCTCGAGTCGAAGCATCCTCTGGCATAGTAACTTCATTACCTCCGGAAATGAAATCAAGCTTTGATGCTAGTAAGCCATCTTTGTCTGTTGATTCCTAAAGTCCTGAGGATGAAGTATTTTCCCCCAACAATTTCTATTCATAAACCCTATATTAGTAAATGCTAATAACTCATTATATACCTAATTAAAGACAAAATAAATGTGATATTCGACATGGAATTACCTCCTAGAACGAAATACTTGAAAAGAAACGAAAACAAAGCCTCCCCATCAATTTTCTAGATTTTTTTCACCATTGTACGGACCAAATCGTGAAATCCTGTATCCTCGGGCTCGGGGAGGAAAAAGGTGTGTATTTATAGTCGGAATAGTAGTGGCGGTCACCTGTGATGTCATCATCACATTAGTGGTGGTCAACATAGAAGTGACGGGCTGTTTTCTGGCCCACCACTACTAGTTGCTATACTAGTGGCTGTCGGTACTGATGCCAGCACCGACCGCCACTAGTAGTGACGGGCGATTGCGCGGCAGCGGCTGGTACCACTCTAGTGGCGGGCCTCTAATAGCCCGCCACTACATTATTTTTGCCCAACGCCACTACAATTGCGATTTGTAGTAGTGTACTAAGCAGTACATTAATTGGTGAGAGATGATTAACATGCATATCTAATTTTGTTCTTTGTCAAGTAAAACATTATTTTGTATTTAGTTGAGATTTGAATGAGACTCCGTCACTATTTTCTAGTTTTTAGATTTTAAGTTATTTTTAAATTCTGTAGTTTAATTTTATAATCTATATTTATAATCTAAACACAACTATATTTAAGAGTTTGTTTTAGCTTTTAATAACTTAAGTTATTTTTATATAATCTAAAACTGAAACAAATAATTTATATTCTAGACCCATAACTACAACCTACAGAATCTAGAATCTATGGTCTATTTGTTTTAACATTTGATAGTTGGAGATTCTTAATAGATAGTTGATCTTAGTAGCTGAATTGACTAATATTAGCTACTGAGAATATAGAGTTTCGTGGTTTCTATATTCTAGTTTATTTTCAGATTTTATAGCTACTAATTGATATAATATAGGTTTAGAATCAAAACTGTTGTTTCATTTTTAGATTCTAACAGTAGTTACGACTGCCAGAAACTAAAACAAGTAGGCCCCTACAAATGAATTATAATTCAGAAACCGAGAAGCGTCAAGTCTATTTGTTTTAGTTGGCTATTCTTAACAGCTAGCTAGTCAGAGTATCTAGCTGGCTAATTTGAGTAGTTGATGTCAGCATTATCTCCTAGAGGCAACATGAAGATATTGTACGTGGCACAATATATTTATGGAACAAAGTTGTTTTATTCCTTGAAATAGATATTAATTATCAATATGGATCATTGAAGATATGACTTTTCCATGAGACTCATGATGTTGCTGTTTTTAAATTATCCTTGATTAAATGTAAGTCATATATGGAACATATATGACTGAGATCAGCATGTCTATTGAATGATTATCACATGTCATGTATTATAGGTATGGCAATAACAAATCAATGACACGGACATATGTTAGAAAACATATGTTGCATAGAACCCATTTTGAGAGTTGTTGAATTCTTTGTTATTAGTTGATCTCAGTAGTGTTTATGTAAAATCTGTGGACCTGAGATCATCATAGTTCTCAACACCCATGATAGCTTACTTTGAATCTATCAAATGCTACTTTATAACTAGGTAGTAATAAAAGTAGTCTTTGGATATAATACAAAAAATGTAGAGAGATTGTTGACACCAATATTTGGTTAAGCCCAGGCCCACTAAGAATGACACATGCTCAACAAAAGTCAAAGAGGTCCAGTCAAAAAAAGTCAAGGAAACTCATCCATGCTGTTATATGAAGATCGGACGCCAAAGGAGCTGATGGAGATAAGGTGCGGAAAAGGAAGATGACGATTATCTGGAATAGGTTAAGATAGAGTGCTTGGACAGCAAGTCTCCGAACTATAAATATGTATCCCTAGTTAGCTTTGAAAAAGACATCTCTGTCAACCAACTACTCAGCGCATCACCACCCTTGTTCTCCAAGGTTTATTCTGGCATGGTTCGGCACTTGGAGCTGGGCTGCATCGTTTCGATCACCAGCGAAGAGGTGAGTCCCGCCACCCTCGACATCCATACCAATTAGATCAGTATCCTCGTGGATGCATCAATTCAATTTGATCTCTTGAGGTGAACCTTGAAATAGTACGATCTCCGGTTGTTCTCAGTGTATTACATTGGTCTAAGCCTACATCAATTCAGTATAAACTTAGATTGATGTGATCTAGGTGTGATTGTTTGAGGCTTCATCGGTTAAGTCCGACATCTCTTCCTATTGTCTCTCTTTCATGTTGTGTACCATTCATTTAAATAAAGCATGTTCGACTCTCTTATATATTATTAAGATCATTGTAACTAGCTAATATCTTGGTTAGGTCTGATCTAGTTATTTTGATGATTTTCTTGAAGACTTGTTATCTGGCATGTTTTATTTATCTCATCGGAGTACACGCAGATGGGTTTTCATCGATTCCACGATGCATCCTATAAGTCTTGGGAAAAGCATTCATCGGCCTGCACGGTGCACTATTCATCCTATCGGTCGATGGCACGCTCGCCTGATCACTTCATCTGAGGTCATTGGCCTTATGGCCGATCGACACAATATTCAAAGAATATCCCATCCTCATTGCGGTCATCAGCTCGATAGACGATAGGCTATGCTACTAACGTCATATTTTCTGTTCCCTTATCAGTTACATGGTCAAACTGATTGGCACACCTTGAACTCTTTTTCTAAGAACGTAGGACTTGTACTGGAGTGAAGGAGATCTCCTAGGTCACACGTGTGTCAAAGTGTGACCAAAAAACACACCAATAGAGATATAAATGATGAATAAAGAATTTGCTCCTCCTTATGGGAGATATATCTCTAGGCCCCTCGATGTAATTGATTATGAAAGTGCATGGCTATACTGATTTGATTAAGGAGTTAATCACATGTTATAATCCAATATGAAAATCAAGAGAGAGATTTAGCTATTGATAGGATGACATGCCTCTCACCTCGTGCTTAGTCAATATTGTGAGATAAAAGGATTTGTACATGAAAACATTACAAGTTTAGTGGATATGATCTCTGCGTTTACTTGAGTTAATATGCTTTTGTAGAGGCCACTATTAAAGAATTACTAGAAAGGAGTTCATAGGTGTTGGGGGAAAATATTTCATCCTCCGCATCCTGACAAAACATCTACATCAACACTGTGAGAAGACAAAATGAAGTCAGAAGCTTTTATCTCCGAAGGTCCTAAAGCATCAAGGCCTCGCTGTATTCGGAGCCTTCTATGATAAAAGTCTCCACTAAGGCTTCGGTGAGACGAAGAATCCTAGAGCTTCTTTACCCGAAGGGGTACTGCCAGCAAGGATAGAAGAATTACGTTCTCACTATTGACTTAGTCTTTTACCCTTTTAACCCTACGAAGAATATCAAACAATATCTTCTAAGTCGGTTGTAATTAGAGGGTAAAGGAGTCTTTTCCTAATGTATTTTTCTATAAATATGCCTGTTCATTCTGTAAGGGGTTTCGAATACTCAGATATTCAATAAACACTTCGAACTATCTCAAGCTATTATCCAATTCGGAGGCTTGGAATAGTCCCCATAAACAAACACTTCGTTTGTCGATCTTTCGAGTTCACTAAACCTGTTGGCGTAATCTTTTGCGCCAACACTTGGCGTCGTCCGTGGGGAACTTAGTACAAAAACTTAGTTCTCTACCAATACTTTCTTAGAGCCATGCCTCCTAAATGGAACCTAGGCACTAGTCTCCTCTGAAGGTCTTCTCGGACCTCTAGATTGGGATCTTCGAACACCACCGAGGTTGGAGGACCCTATATGGTCCCCCCACCACAAACTCCCGAAGTAAAAAGTCACCCTCAACCATACGCAGCCCGTCCTATAGTTTGTCTGTGCTCCGAACTGACTTTGTCAGTTCTCAAGACCTGGAGGGCCCATCCGGAGGAAATGAAATCCATCCAAATGACATGGTGGCCCAGATGGCTCGGCTTCAAGCCGAGGTAGAATGGTGGAGGCAGGAAGCTGTCGATAGGCTTCGCCCTCAAGCTAGCCCCATCATCCCAGAGGTACCTCAAGACGATGACCCTGTTTACTATCCCAAAGCTTCTGAGATCCAAAGAAGCACCGAGAATGCCTCCTTCGACAATGAATCTCCGCTGCACCTAGACTTGCAAAAGATGCGCTTCGACCATAAGTTTAGGACTTCGAAGCTCTACAAGTACTCATGAGAGGAAGACCTTGGACAATTCTCCCACTCTTATGCTCTTGCAATTGTAGTTAGTGGAGGGGTACGAGAAACGATGGCCAAGTGTTTTCCCCTTGCGCTTGAAGGGGTGGCTCTACGTTGGTTCTAGTCCAAAAAACCAGGATCAATTAAGTCCTGGGAGAAGTAGAGGAAAACATTCGTGAGCAATTTTCAAGGGACCTTCGTGCTCCCGATTTCTACGGGGAGTATTTTTCAGGTGAAGCAGCAGCCCGGAGAAACTCTACGACAATTCTTCAAGCGCTTCGCTCATATGAAGTCTCAGATAAAGGGGTTGTCTGCATCATCCGTTGTTGATGTAGCCCACGATGGTGTTACGAATGCGGGCTTCCTCGACAAGCTTCACCGGAAGTATATTTCCTTAGTAACGCAGTTAATGGCCTACTTCAAGCAATGTGCCAAGTCGAAAGAAGGATGGCTTCACAGGACTTCTTCGTCTTCACCAACCGTCCTCCAAGAAGTCAAACTTGAACTGAAGAATTCATGTCCATCACAAGTGTTCTCCTTAGAAAATAATTAGCATGATGGACAAAGAGGACGAAAGCATCCTCGCTCTGAGGTTCTAAATATTGCCCCTTCTACTTTGAAATTGCCTCCCAAGTATCCATAGGCTCAGGGCAACAAGGTCAGCTTCTTGAATCTGCTAGGGAAGCCGGCTGGTCGAGGCCAGGCCTTCTTCTGTTGTGTTCATGGTGAAAACCGAAGCCATACCACCGACACATGCAAGGCCATATGCGGAGCGAATATCTCAAGAGGAGCTATAGTCGAGGAACTACTGACTGAGCCCCTCCAACGACACGTCCGGAGTGGGTGCAGGCTGTCAGAAGTGTGGACAGTTTCGAAGCCCCAAGACAACCTTCGGTGGCCAGTGTTATGCCACCTCCGAAGCAAGAAGACAACCAAGACCACGGGAAACGGGTAGTGCTGCCCATCTCTGGAGGAGGGACCCTGAGTGGTATGTCGAAGCGTCAGTGGAGGGAATATGTATGCGAAGTAGGGAACATTGTAATGGGGGATTGGTCCCGATCTTCCGCTAGGTAAAGGATAACTTGGATTGATAGAGAATTTCGATGTTGACGATCCAAGGCTCCGGTCCGGCGGATCAAAACCTTGCAATCGCTACACCACCGTCTCCGTTGGTTATCAACCACGCAGGCGCGATTGACCTCGCCATGAAGGCTAATTCCTGCAAGCGAACGCAAGAACACAAGCAAGAACAGGAAGGATACAAGCCGAATGCCAAATCACAGATAAACTATGAAGAGGAGAGGTTTCACAAACGCTGATGTAGCAGCCAATCGGTCCGGTGCAGGAGCGGGATGTAAACACACAAGTGTAGATGCAAACAAAGCAAAACCTAACCCTAAAGGCGGCTGGCATGAGTATATAAGGCGTGGGCAGCCTGTAGAAGACATACAGACTCGGACTTATGGGCTAGAAGACGTACAGACTCGGACTATAGGCCAACACGGCCCAATTCTGTCACGCAGGACTGTTTCAAACACACAGGTCGACTCGAGACTCCAGATGAGACGAAACCAATGGCAAACGATCCGTCTTCTCCTCAGCTTTCCAAAAAGTCCAAGAACGCGCCAATCGGACTTCGTATGAGGAAGTTATGCCCATTTTGGTGCATGGTGGTCGATGTAGTCCGAACCAGCGAATTCTTGACTTCAAATCATCCGTGCGACTCCGTCTTCAACTCCAATTCTTCTATTCCATCTCCCATGTTCCTAAGCAATAAAATATCACTAGTATTCAGTAGCATCCCATCCAAACAAATATTAACATAGTTGCTAAGGAAAGAATTAACCTCATGGTTCAAGCGACGGGCACGGGAGCGTGTGATTGGTCCTTGTAATTGAATTGTAGGTGGAGGCTCCATGTGTGTATCATGTGAAGTGATGTCCTCATCACATTGGGACCTCCTCGTCAGCAGATGAAATGCCCAAGTGGTCTCAAGTACCCATATCCTTCTCCGCAGCTGATGCAGCTGGAATTAAATTCACCATGCGGACCCTCTTGTTATTACAACTTACATTGAAGGAACAGAGGTCCGAAGAGTGTTGGTTGATGGTGGAAGCTCCACGGACATCATCTTCATTTAAGACTTAAGGGGAACTGCTAGCAAGGATAGAAGAATTACTTTCTCACTATTGACTTAGTCTTTTACCCTTTTAACCCTACGAAGAATATCAAACAATATCTTCTAAGTCGGTTGTAATTAGAGGGTAAAGGAGTCTTTTCCAAATGTATTTTTCTTTAAATATGCTTGTTCATTCTGCAAGGAGTTTCAAATACTCAGATATTCAATAATCACTTCGAACTATCTCAAGCTATTATCCAATTCAGAGGCTTGGAATAGTCCCCATAAACAAACACTTCGTTTGTCAGTCTTTCGAGTTCACTAAACCTGTTAGCGTAATCTTTTGCGCCAACAGTTGGCGCCGTCCGTGGGGAACTTAGTACAAAAACTTAGTTCTCTACCAATACTATCTTAGAGCCATACCTATCTCCTAAATGGAACCTAGGCACTAGTTTCCTCTGAAGGTCTTCTCGGACCTCTAGATTAGGATCTTCGAACACCACCGAGTTTGGAGGACCCTATATGGTCCCCCCACCACAAACTCCCGAAGTAAAAACTCACCCTCGACCATACGGAGCCCGTCTTGTAGTCTGTCTGTGCTCCGAACTGACTTCATCAGTTCTCAAGACACGGAGGGCCCATCCGGAGGAAATGAAAGCCATCCAGATGACATGGTGGCCTAGATGGCTCGACTTCAAGTCGAGGTAGAATGGTGGAGGCAGGAAGCTACCGATAAGCTTCCTGCCTATCGGTATGGATTTGAATACGGAGTGATGGTCCACCAACACCTCTTCAAGTTATTACTTCGGTATGGCCAATGGCCTAGTGTGGAATGGATATCATTGGCCCCTTCCCAATAGCGAAAGGCAGCTTGAAATTTGAAGTGGTAGCGATTGAGTATTTTTATAACTGGGTCGAAGACGAACCTCTGACCGCTATCAATTCTAAAAATGTTCAAAAATTTTCTAGAAAAATATTATTTGAAGATTCGGAGTACCGAGGCAGCTTACAATTGACAATGGCGCTCAGTTCGATGTCGAACCTTTCAGATAATTCTGAGAAGGTCTTGGTATCCAAATGTGCTTTGCAGCTGTTCGTCATCCCCAATCCAATGGAGCCGTCGAGCGACCCAATGGTAATATCTTGTTAGTCTTAAATTGAAGAATAGTAGGATTGGCAAAGGGGCTGTGGACCGAGGAATTCCCAAAGATTTTGTGGTCCATCCAGACAACTCAGGCAAGGTCTAAAGGTGTTGGGGGAAAATATTCCATCTTCAAGATTATCGTAGCAACAAGATAAAGACTGGTGATTAAGATAATGTCCAATATATAATTTCGGAGATATATCCAGTCAAGCTTGAAGTATGAAGATGGACTCTGGTTCGGAGTATATCTTCAAACGTAGACTCTTCCGAGAGCTTTTTTGCCAGGTAAGATGGAAGACTTATCTTCTTTCTCATTAGATTAGTCTTTTGCCATTTTAGCCCTATTAAGGGTACCGAATAGTTTCCACTATGTCGGTTGTAATAAAGGGGTAAAAAGGTCTTTTCCTTAATGTTTGGGCCTATAAATACCCCCCATTTTACCCTGTAATGAGGATCGAATACAAGTTATTCAATACACACTTTCGAACTATTCTAAGTAATTATCCTTTCGGAGCCTTGGAATAGTTTCTTTCGCAAACACTTCGTTTGTTAGTTTCTAATCTTCAGAAACCTGTTAGCGTAATCTTTTACGCCAACAGTTGGCGCCGTCCGTGGGGAACTTAGTCCAAGAAACTTCGTTCTCTACCAACTTCTTACACCATTTCTCCTAAGCGGAGCACAACTAGTAACCCTGTTCGGAGGTCCCCTCGGACCTCCAGAGTGATATCTCCAGACACAGTTGAGGTCGGAGGACCTTCGATGTTTTCTCCACCTCAAACTCCGGAAGGGATTCCCATTCCTCGAGCATACGGAGTTCCTCCGCCAACTCCATCTATACTTCGACCACCCGGAGTTCCTCTTCCACCTCAAGTTCCACTCCGAACTGATCCTTACAGTTCTCAAGACCCGGAAGATCCTTCTGGAGGAGATGAAGACAATCTTGGTAATATGGCCGCTAAAATGGCGAGTCTCCAAGCTGAAGTAGCGAGATGGCGGCAAGAAGCTGCAAATAGGCTTCGCTCTCAAGCCATCCCAGTTATTCCTGAAGTGCCTGAAGACGACGAACCTATCTATCCTGAAGCCCCGGAGAACGCCTCCTTCGATACCGAGTCTCCGCTGCATCCTGAACTACAAAAAGTTCGCTTCGACCCGAAGTTTAAGACTTCGAAGCTTTGCAAGTATGCCGGAGATGAAGATCCTGGAGAATTTGTCCGATCTTATGCTTTGGCGATTGAAGCCAGTGGAGGAGTGCGGGACACCATGGCAAAATGTTTCCCCCTAGCTCTTCAGGGAGTAGCTTTGCGATGGTTATGGTCTTTAAAACCAGGATCAATTAGTTCATGGGGACAATTAAAGAAAAAGTTCGTGAGTAACTTCCAAGGCACCTTCGTGCCTCCAATGTCGACACGAAGTCTTTTCCAGGTGAAGCAGCTCCCTGGAGAAACCTTAAGACAATACTTCAAGCGCTTCGCTCATACGAAGTCGCAGATCCGAGGGTATACTACGTCTGCAGTAGTTGACGCAGCTCGGGAAGGAGTCATTCATCCAGGCCTCCTTGATAAACTCCACCGGAAAAGCATATCTTCTCTTTCTCAGCTGATGTCCTATTTTGAAGAATATGCAAGGTCAGAAGAGGGCTGGCTTCGGAGAACTACAGCTACTCCGTCCATACTGCAGGAAGTAAAATTTGAAGTGAAAACTTCGGCACAGCCACAGGAACCTGTCTTCGAAGTTCAGCATGATAAGAGAAGGGGGCAAAAACATCCTCGTTCAGAAGTTTTGAACATTGCACCCCCGCAGAAGTCTGTCCAAAGAGCTCCACAACCTTTGGGAAACAAGGCCAGCGGCTGGCGGCCGCCAGGGAAACCGGCTGGCAAGGGCCAGACCCTTTTCTGCTATATTCATGGTGAAAACCGAAGTCACGCAACTGATGCGTGCAAATCTATACTTGCCCTGAGATGAGAATATCTAGAGAGAACTTTGGGTCGTGGTACTATTGACCGAGTTCCAACTGAAGTGCATCCGGAGCCTGTCCAGGCTGTGGCGCGGATAGAAAACTTCGAAGCTGCAAGACGCCCTCCGGTGGTCAATATTATGCCACCTCCGAAGCAAGAAGAGGGGCAAGACCGAGGAAAAAGAGTAGTCCTTCCTATCTCCGAAGGAGGTACTCTCGGAAGCATGTCAAAAAGGCAGAGAAGAGAGTATGTCAGAGAAGTGGGGCACATTGGAACTTCATCGTCTGCAGCTACTATGCCTGAATGGTCCCATGTGCCAATATCTTTTTCTGCAGAGGATGCAACTGGCATTAAATTTCCACATGTAGACCCACTTGTCATTACTGCCGACATTGCAGGAACTGAGGTTCGAAGAGTGCTAATTGACGGAGGGAGTTCGGCAGACATTATTTTTGTTCAAGCCTTCAATCAATTATGCATCTCCAGCGCAGGACCTCCGCTTGATGCACTCGACCAAATTGGCCTGGAAGTTACCTTCGGAGAAGGATTGTTAGCCAGGACAGAGGAAGTAATCTTCGACGTCGTGGATGCTCCATATGCCTACAACGTCGTCTTCGGAAGAGGCATGTTAAATCAGTTCGGAGCTGTAGCACACCACAATTACTTGTGCATGAAGATGCCCACACAAGCGGGAGTGCTCGCTATCTTCGGAGATCAAGCTACTGCCCGAAGAGTAGAGTATGGTCATGGCCCCCCTCTTGACACAAGACAAGTGAATAGTGTGCAAGATAATTAAGAAAAATTTTCTACTCCTAGCGAATCTTCGAAAAAATCCTTCCCAAGACTAAGTCCAGAAGGAGAGATTGCAACGAAGGTTATTGTTAAAAATGGTAAAGAATATTCATTTCAATTTGGTAAAGATTTACCTCCAGAAGTTGCTACCTCCTTAGAAAAAGTAGTTGAAAAGAATTTAGATGTCTTTGCTTGGTCTGACGAAGACATCACTAGAGTCAGTCCGGATATTATTGAGCATAGTTTACTAGTAAACCCGAAGGCCTGGCCTGTTCGACAAGGACTCTGAAAAATGTCTGCAGAAAGAGCTGTTCTTGCAAAAGACGAAGTTGAAAAATTGCTGAAGGCTGGGATTATCAGAGAAGTGGCTCACACTGAATGGTTAGCCAACCCAGTCTTCGTCAAGAAGAAATCATCTGGAAAGTGGTGCATGTGCATTGATTTCACATCCTTGAATAAAGCATGCCCTCGTGACCCCTACCCCATGCCCCGAATTGATCAATTGGTCGACTCCACTGCAGGTTCGGAGTTATTAAGCTTCCTTGACGCGTACTCCGGTTATCATCAAATATGGTTGAAACGCGAAGATGAAATCAAGACAAGCTTCGTAACTCCCTCAGGAGTCTTCTGTTATGTAAGAATGCCCTTTGGCTTAAGAAATGTCGGGGCTACTTTTTCGAGGTTTGTTGCTAAGGCTCTGGGTCATCAATTAGGTCGCAATGTAGAGGCCTATATGGATGATATTGTAATAAAGAGTGCTTTAAAGCACCAACATAGCCTAGACTTAGTAGAAACATTTAATAGCCTTCGGGCATGTGGGATTCGTCTTAACCCCGAGAAATGTATCTTCGGAGCTAAGGATGGAAGTTGTTAGAGTATTTAGTTTCAAGCAGAGGGATTGAAGCTAGCCCTACTCAGATAACTGTGCTACAGAAGATGGCTCCTCCGGAAAATTTAAAGCAAGTGCAAAAGCTGACTGGTCGTCTGACAGCACTTAGCAGATTTTTAGCAAGGTCTGCGGAGAGAAGTTTGCCCATCTTTAAAGCATTGAAAGGGTCCGAAGATTTTGCATGGACACCAGAGTGTCAGAAAAGCTTCGAAGATATTAAAGAGTATCTCAGTAATCTTGCTACACTCACGGTGCCTACTCCGGGCGAAACCCTACTCCTTTACCTTGCAGCTACAGGCTCTGCTGTCAGCGCAGTCCTTGTCAGAGAAGTGGATTTCAATGGGAAGTTGGTACAAAATCCAGTTTATTTTGTGTCCGAAGCATTATCAGGAGCGAAGACAAGGTATTCCGAGCTCGAAAAGTTCACTTATGCTCTGATAATGGCTTCGAGGAAATTGAGACATTATTTTTTAGCTCATAATGTAATTGTACCAACTTCGTATCCTTTGGGAGTTATGCTCCGATGTAAAGATTCCACTGGAAGAATTGGAAAGTGGGCAGTTGAACTAGCACCGTTCGACATATCCTTTTTGGCAAGGATAGCAATCAAATCGCATGTCTTAGCAGATTTTGTAGCAGAATGGACTCCCCCTGCAACGTGGGTTCCGGAGAAGTCAAGTGAAGGAATTTGGACTGTTTTTTCTGATGGGGCTTTCTAAGCATCCGGAGCAGGTGTTGGAGCAGTTTTAATTTCACCTTCAGAGCAAAGAGAAATGTACTCCGCAAGACTCAACTTTAAGTCTACCAATAATATAGTGGAGTATGAAGGGATTTTACTAGGACTCCGAAAAGCACGTGCTCTAGGGGCTACAAGAGTTGTTAGAAAGACAGATTCTCAAATAGTAGAAGGGCACGTAGATAAAAGTTTTCAAGTTCGGCATCCACATCTGGCAAAATACTTAGAAGAAATCCGTAAGATCGAAGCACAATTCAAGGGTATTTCCATTCGGAGTATACCAAGAGTAGAAAATGTGCAAGCGGACATCTTAGCAAAAGCTGCAGCCGGAGCTATGGATATACTAGAAGAGGCTTTTTATGAGGAGCTTAGTACACCTTCGGTGCCACAAATTCCCTCTGCAGAGATTCTTTGCATTCCAAGTACAGATTGGAGAAATTCGATCATGGAAATTTTGCAAGGAGGTGCAAATTCGTTTGAAGAGCCACAGTTTTCAAGATTGAAACTTAGGGCTAGGAATTATCAAATAATCAACGGTATTTTATACAAGGCTGGAGTATGTTCCCCTTTACTCCGATGTATATCCCAAACCGAAGGCCAAGATATTCTTCGAAATATTCATGAAGGGCTTTGGGGTAGCCATCTGGCCCCTCGAGCTTTGGCAGGAAAAACACTTCGCCAGGGGCTTTATTGGCCTACGAAAGTAGCAGATGCGGAGAACTTAGTCCGCACATGCCAAGGATGTCAGTGGATGGGTCGACGGAGTCATCGCCCACCAACAGCTCTTCAAGTTATTGCTCCAGTATGGCCCATGGCCAGATGGGGTATGGATTTGATTGGTCCCTTTCCAATAGCTAAGGGAAATTTAAAGTTCGCAGTGGTAGATATTGAATATTTTTCTAAGTGGGTAGAAGTAGAGCCCTTAACAGCTATCACTTCGAACAATGTACAGAAATTCTATTGGAAGAGTATCATTTGCCGGTTCGGAGTGCCTAGACAACTCACAGTTGATAATGGAACACAGTTCGATGCAGAACCTTTCAGAAAGTTCTGCGAGGATGTAGGCATCCAGTTATGTTTTGCTGCAGTCAGACATCCTTAGTCTAATGGAGCTGTAGAAAGAGCCAATGGAAATATTTTGTCAGGGCTAAATCGAAGGATAGTAGGATTGGCAAAAGGACTGTGGACCGAAGAACTTCCAAAGATTTTATGGTCCATTCGAACTACGCAAACAAGGTCCACAGGTTTCACTCCATTCAGATTGCTATTCGGAGATGAAGCTATGACTCCAACGGAGCTCAAAGGAGGATCACTTCGCAGCACCGAACCGGAGATTGAAGGAGAAAGACAAGCTTCGCTGGATTTAATAGAGGAGACAAGACTTTGAGCTGTAGCCAATTTATCAAAGTATCATCAGCAGACGAAGGCTTGGTTTGACCCAAAGGTTAAGATCAATGAGCTTAGAACCGGTCATCTCGTTTTACGAAGCATCATAGCGCCAGGAAAATTAGGAAATAAATGGGAAGGTCCATACTTAATTGTTCGTTCAGGACGTCCTGGCTCTTTTAAATTAGCTAATTTGGAAGGTTAAGAGTTAGCGCATACTTGGCATGCGGAGCACCTAAAGTAATACTTTGCATAGGGGCTCCTTGTAATCATTTTTAATCATCCTCCGAATTAATAAAGAATATGGTTCAGATAGTGCCTACCCCTCCTAAACTTCTAGCTTCCGAGTGGACGCACTGGAACCGTGGAGTTGACCGAGAGGGAAGTGTCATTAATTTGAATCATATTTTTGGGCTTTGAACCATTGGTTCGAAGTTTCCGACGTGGGGGCTGACATAATCCGGAGTCCAAGCCACCGGCTTGTAGGCATCCGTAAAAGAGCCCAAAACCACATCATACGGAGTCCAAGCCATCGGCTGGTAGACATCCGTAAAAAGAGTCCAAGGAGACCAAATCATCCGGAGTCCAAGCCACCGGCTTGTAGACATCCGTAAAAAGAGTCCAAAGAGACCAATGCGAACTCCAAACCACTGGTTTGACAGAATTCACAAAAAAGAGCCGAAGGAGGCCAAAACAAAACAGAGTTTGAGCCATGAGCTTCGAATGTCTGTTAGGAAAGTCCAAAGTGACAAATTATCTAAGACACTAAAGTGTCCGGAAAGTTATCTCAAGTGATTTCTTTTCAAAAACAGAAGGTACTAAGTTGCCATTCTTGAGATTACAAATAGTCGAAGACATTTTATAAGATTTTAAAAGATGTTTAAATTACTGAGGGGCTCCGAACCCCCAAAATTGTACTCCTAAGTTTTTCTTTGTGCCTAACCAACTTTGAATACAGTTCGAAGTTGCTTACGCCCAAAGAGGGGCTAATAAATAGGGAGACAATTTTAAATCGATATTTATTATTCGAGCAAATATGATTACATCATGAAAAATTGGTATCTATACCAAGAAGAAATCGAAGACCTCTTCGATCTCCAGAGCTAGGGTTGGAATGACTAGTTCTAGTGCCGGGAGTTCTAACAACTTTGCGTTTAACTCTTCTACCTCCCTTCGAAGCTCTAAAGTCTTTTTTTTCTTGTTGAAGCTCGGCCCAAGTTCGAAGCCTTTCGGGACTTCTTTCCCAGCTTCCAAGTTCTTCAGGCTTTATACCTTGAACCTCATATTCGTCTTCGGACCATATAATGTCTTCAGAAGACGAAGTTTCCAAGTTAACTTCTTTTTCTTCTTCTTTAATACAAGATAGTATATCTTTACTTATTTCGGACGAAATTGCTCCGAAACTATCTCGAGGAACTAGAAATCGAGGACGCTTGTGAAGTTTTAAGATATCGAAGGTAGCCCATAATAAGTGAAGTTCGTCGTTAACATCTAACACTTCGACATCTTCCATATGAGGCAAAGCCTAAAAACATGATAAACAAATCTTCATTCATAAATGTACATAAGCATAATGCTTTACATAGTTGAAGATCCTAAGGTAATTCTAAACCTGTGGGTTTGGAGGAGGTTGACTGCTCGAAACTTGGGACCGAGCCTGCTTCTAGCATTGTCCTTCGTCAATCCAGGCCTTGATCGCAGAGCGACCTTCGGCTCTCCATGAAGTTTGAAAGACTTGCCAAGCAGCGGACACACCTTCGGACCCTCTCCGGCGCTCGGAGTTATCGATCGACCCAGATCTTCATAGTAACAAAGTAGGCCAACAGCAGCCACTTGTCCGGAGATTTCTCCGTAATGAATGTCTGCTGTCTTCATTTGCTTCGCTACTCCTTGAATCCTTTTCAGCCGGCGCAGTAGGGAGATGTTGTCATCCGAAGGAAGCATCCTAGTAGTACCGAAGTACTCCAGAACGCCTAACAATTGGTCCACGACCTCCGCAGCTACCTTCTCAGACTTCAGCTTATCTTCAATTAACGCATCCTTCATCGAAGTTAGCTCTTCTATTACTCCAGAGAGCCTAGCCGCTTCCGTAGTTAAAGAATTCTTATGATTCAGTAGCTGGCTGGCTTCTTCTCGAAGCCTAACATGCTAGGCCCCAGCAGTAGCGTGCTCCGCCCGCATCTTTTCAATTTCTGCTCGAAGCACAATTTTTTTCTACTTCGAGCTCCTTGTTCGCAGCCTCCAAGCTGTGTCTAGCCCTGCGCTCCATTGAAACCATGTTGTCCATGTGGACCACTCGACCTTCGGAGATAGTCAGATTTCGTTGAAGAGTTGCATTTTCCTCTCGAAGGCGAATGTTTCCATGTTGATTGGAGATGTTCGCAGCTCGGGCCAAGACTGTTTGCTGCGAAAAGAAAAAACCAAGGTGAGAAATTATTCGTATATAAATTTGATTCTGTTTTGCAGATACTTCGTACATGGTGTGCTGCGCGTTCCATGACAGCATTAAGCTCTGAACTCTCTGCCTCGCTCAAGATGGCCACCAAGTCCGTCTCCCCGACTTCACGACTAGCTCGATCCAAAGGCTCGAGCAAAGTCCGAAGCCTAGTTCTTCGCTCCAAGAAAGGAGCTAGAAGGGGGAGCATGCTTAAGGCTTGTTTGTCATCTTCGTTTGGCGAAGGTCCGGAATGTTGAGCTGTGGTCTTCGGAGCCCCAGTAGACTGGCCCCCCTCAGTAGATTGGCTCTCGTCTGTTGATTCAGACGGAGTTGATCCTGAGCTCGGAGCAGGGAGGGGGTCCATCTTCCCTTTGCCTTTTCTAGGCCCCATTTGAGTGGCTCCTGGAATTGGCTCCAAAGTTGTCGAAGGTCCAGGAACTGTATCTTCGGGATGGACCTCTTCCATGGAAGTGGACTCTGTAAAAACAAAGGTATTATACATTGTATAATTTCACAGGAAAAAAGGATAAAAGAATTATTTGAAGTTTACCTTCGACGTTTTGGTTGCGGGTGAGCATTGGACTGCTTGGTGGATCGAAGGCAAGATCTTCGTCAGAATCAAGCGTCAAATCTTCGACTATCGGAGCATTTTCCTGAGCAGCCGTTGTTGCTTCATCTGGAATCGAAGCTACAGTGACTTCGACTCCACTCTCATCCACAGGAGCTCCGTCTTGAGGTAAATCTTCGTGAACAGCCGGAGTCCTCGCTTGCTCAAGATTCTCTTGAGACTCCGGCACGTTCGCAGTTTCGTCAATTCGTATAGCTCTTTGAGCTGCATCCTCGTCAATCAACCTCACGAGCAATCTACCTTCATCCTCCTGAGAATCGGAGATTGAAGCTCTTGGGCTTGAAGGCGCGGGAACTTTTGGCTTTTGAGTCACCTTTTTAACCGGAGTCTTGGCGGAGCTCGAAGTCCTAGCTTCGGCTTTCCTCTTCTTGGGCCCTTTCTCCGAAGGTACCCAATCCATCAGAGGAGGCGGAGCAATTTCCAGTAGCCCCCATACTCTGTTGGATCGTTCCCAACTTCCAACCAATTTGATTCTCCATTCTTTCTCGGTCGGAGTTGGAACGCCCAAAATCTTCTCAGAAGCCCGTACGATTTGTTCCGAAGTTATAGGGGCTGAAGAAGCTAAAAAACGAGTTAAGTTTGTTAATTCTTCGAATAAATAGACATAGAGTATGTTGTTTTCGAAGTTACCTGCAGGACTCGAAGTTGAGGAAATTTTTCGAAGACCGCCTTCCGAATCCTCTTCGAAGATGATAGGCCAGTTGGCCATCAGGGGAGAAATTTGAAGCCCTAGGAATTCTTCGGCTAAGTCCCGCATGCTCAAACGACGACTGATTTTTTGAAGCAAGCTCAAGCGAGCTTCGAGTTGGCCTAGATCTGGGTGCACTAAGGCTTCTTTTCGGAAGTGGATTTCTCGCAGAGGTCCAGCTAGGCGGCTGCTCGCCTCAACTTCGGCGTAAAACCATCTCAAGATCCAATCAGTATACCATCTAGCATTAATGGCCTTGGCAGGAAACCGGAGAGCATATTCGTCCCGGAGTCTGAAGTTGATACTTCCGAAGCCCACTAGTATCTTTACACCTCCTGAGTCTACGAAGGTCTTCGGTTGACATGATGCTCTGTGTACTGCTGCGAAGATCTCCGCTCTTCCTTCACAACCTTCGGCTCGCAATGCCAATTCGAAGATGGCAAGGCGTGCTACCGCATTCGGAGAGAGTTGGGGGAGGGTGACATGAAACAAGTCCAATACCTCTGCTAAAAAGTCGACTGCCGGAAGCCCCAACCCAGCTTCGAAAAAAGCTTCGAAAACAACCACTTCTCCGGCTCTCGGTGATGGAATGATTTCCTTTCCAGGTTTGCGAATCATAATCCCAGAACTGATCTTGCCCTCTACTACGGCCGCAAGTGATTCTCTTCTGCAGGTTGAAGGCCCTAGTTGATAAGATTGATCCATATATTTTGTCAATGCTGGGCAGAGGTCTTGATGGCCAACATTTTGGGGATTTTCCCCCGGCGTCGCCATTGTTGCTGCTGCAGGTGTCAGAGCAGTCGCTGCCAATGTAGCGGCCGCCGTTGCCGCCGCAACTTGCTGCCGAGTCAAGGTTGAAGCCGTTCCCAGACTCTTGAAGCTGGTTTTCGCCATTAGATCTCTCGGGCTGCTTTGAAAGAAAAGGAGAGGCTAGGGTTCGAGAGTCGGTTTGTTTGCACGAAAGCGGTGGAAAGGTAAGAGAAAGGGTCGGGCCCTCTTTTTATAGCTCAGACCTCAATTTTTTACCGTTTGTTTATGCCGTTTCGCATTCTTGACCGTTACTTTATTCCGGAATTAACGCATTATGTAACTTCCGTCAGAAGGAAAAAGCCAACGGCTATTTTTTTCCAAGTCTAAAAAGACTTTCGGATTTCCTAAGTTAATTCTAAAATACTTCGAATGCAATTCATTTAGAAAATAATTTGAAGTTCGCATCTCTATACATTTCGGAGGTGTATTGAGTCTGCTAATCTCTGCACATGAATATGTTTCCTTGCGTATACTGCTTCCCTAACATCACAGATTTAACGGAGAAGCGTATTCGAGGGGCTACTGTTGGGGGAAAATATTCCATCTTCAAGATTATCGTAGCAACAAGATAAAGAGTGGTGATTAAGATAATGTCCAATATATAATTTTGGAGATATATCCAGTCAAGTTCGAAGTATGAAGATGGACTCTGGTTCGGAGTATATCTTCGAACGTAGACTCTTCCGAGAGCTTTTTTGCCAGCTAAGATGGAAGACTTATCTTCTTTCTCATTAGATTAGTCTTTTGCCATTTTAGCCCTATTAAGGGTACCGAATAGTTTCCACTATGTCGGTTGTAATAGAGGGGTAAAAAGTCTTTTCCTTAATGTTTGGGCCTATAAATACCCCCCATTTTACCCTGTAATGAGGATCAAATACAAGTTATTCAATACACACTTTTGAACTATTCTAAGTTATTATCCTTTCGGAGGCTTGGAATAGTTTCTTTCGCAAACACTTCGTTTGTTAGTTTCTAATCTTCAGAAACCTGTTAGCATAATCTTTTATGCCAACAATAGGGTTCACCCCTTTCCGGTTATTATTCCCAGATGAAGCCATTGTAGGATAGAGAGTAGCGACCAGAGGGGGGTGAATGGGTGCCTAAAAAATTCTTTCGAATCAATGGCCTTCTCCCAACACCCAACACACCTCAACAGACAATTAGTAGAACCAACATAAATCACAAACTCTAAAATAATCTAGCCTAAAAACGACTGGTGTCCTAATCGAAAAGACTACAAAAAAGTGTATAAAGGCAGATCAACAATGCATTCAACTCACTGGAATTTCAGAGAGCACAAATAAAATCATCAACGAAACTAAAGCATTTAATCTGATAAAGTAAGTGCAGATTATTAAATATGCTCTCAGATAATCCCAAATCACAGGCAGTCCATGAAAAAGATCAAGCACAATATTTGAAGCATTTAAAAACAAATAAATGCAGTCAATTAAATGTGCTAGGAATTAATTCATATATTCCAGGATATTTAGAAATAAAATAGTGCATGAAAATCGAGAAGGGAAATTAATTACTGTTCATAGCTGTCTCCTATGCACAACCGGCCGAACACATGGCCTACGCCCAGTCACCATCGAGCCCTGCTTGCTGCAGCTTCTGGTGTAGAGAAGGCGGCTCCACACGACAGTGCCTCCTCATCGCTTGGCTCCAACTACAATTCCCCATGCGTAGACTTCCTAAGCGCACAGCACACACCGCCACTGCGCACGTTGCTTGCTCCACCACGACAACGTCTTGCCGACCGAGTATTTCAGCCACACGCCATCTCAGCCAGAAGAAAACCAGAGACCTGGCCGGCGGTTTTGTAGAGAAAATAAAAACCGGGCAGAAGTTTGGTTCTCAGCAGCAAAAGCACATGCTAGCGGTGGCGTTGAATGCCCTATGGATGGCGGCGGTTGTCCTGGAAGATGAATGGAAGGAAAAAAAGGAAATAAAGTGAACTCTGATTTTTCTATTAGATGAGTTGGAAACCCTAGGGGGTAACAAGCCCATTTTATAGGCAGCCTATTAAATGGAAAAAGACAGATTTACCCCTAGGGTAATTTACACAGACGCATAAATAAATTGGAAAATACCAAAATTCCCTTGGGATTTTTATAGACTCGACTAACACCGATTGTGGGCCTAAAAGGCAAAATATTAAAATCCTAACTAAAGGTAACTTGTCCTGATGTATAGCTTTCGTAGCAGCTACGACTTCACTTCACAATGGTGGGATCCCCAATGGGCGGTCTTGGATGGTTGCGTCTGTTTTATGCCCAAACCGACAAAGCGTCTTCTGTCTTCACACCGGTTACCCGGATTGGGCCAGCCCGACTCCGCAGCTCCCTCAACCCGGCAATCGATCTCCGCTAGTTTACCTAGGTCAAACCCGGTCAACAGACAAGCGGATCCCCTATCGGTCCTGGCCTATGTACCCAGATTAGGCCGGCCTGACTCCGCAGCCCTTCTACCCAGCAGTCGCTCGCCGCCCATGTACTTGAGTCATACACAACCCAAGACATGACAGGTCTCATCTTCTCTTCATCTACTATTCGTTGACTTCCGTTGACAATCACTCATCGCTTCTGGAGCCACGAGGCCCATGATCTTCAACATGGATCCTCAGCCATGACGCCGACGGAGCTAAAAGGAGGTTCCCTCCGCACCATCGAATCAGAGATTGATAATGAAAGATAGACTTCACTAGACTTGACTGAAGAAACAAGGCTTTGAGCTGTTGCCAACCAAACGAAGACTTGGTATGACCCGAAAATAAAGCTTAATGAACTTAAGCCAGACCATTTAGTTTTGCGAAGCATTATTGCTCCAGGAAATTAGGAAATAAATGGGAAGGACCATATATCATCTTGCGTTCAGAACGCCCCAGATCTTTTAATTTAGCTAATTTAGAAGGGGAAGAATTAAAACATGCATGGCATGCGGAGCACCTTAAACGTTATTTCGCTTAGGGGCTCCTTGTAACATAATGTAAACACCTATCTAAATAAATAAAGCTCATGGTTCGAATAATGCATGCTTCTCAAGATGATTCCTACCCCTAGTGGACGCACTAGGGAAATGGAGCTAATTGCGGAGGTAAGTATTATTCATTCGAACCCAATAAACAGACTTTGAGCCATCAGCTCGAAGCATCCTTCAAAGTGGGAAAGTACCATGAAAAATTGATTTCGAGCCATCGGCTAGAAAGCATCCGTAAAAAGAGTCGAAGGCGACCAAAATACATGGATTTCGAGTCATTGTCTTGAAAGCATCCGGAAAAGAGTCAGAGGTCACCAAAATAACCGGATTCCAATACATCCGAAAAAGAGTACAAAGCTACCATTTATGGACTCCGGACCTTTAGGTTCGAAGAGTCCTACGAGGTCCATAGCGACCATCTATTTGGATTTCGAACCACTGGTTCAAAATTCTTATTCAATATAACAAGGGCTCCGAGCATCTAAAATCAAAAACTCTATAAAAATTATGCATTTAGCAGGCATGACAGTCGTTGTGCATTACCGACTTCACTTGATAATCGAAGGCACTCACCGTAAAAGTGGGGATAGGACGTAAAGGCACAATTTAAAAGCATTTCAGTTTATATTACTTAATCAATTATATTACATCATGAAAAATCAGTGTCTAAACCAAGAAGAAAACAAAGACCCCTCCGATCCCTAAGACTAGTTACAGAGTTAGCCATACTTCGAGGGTGACTTGTTCTTGAGCCCGAAGTCTTCAGAACTTTGTGTTTAATCCGCTTACCTTTGTTTTAAGCCCTGAAGTCCTTCTGCTCTTGCTGAAGCTTGGCCCAGGTCCGAAGTATTTCGGGGCTGGTCTTCGCTTGGTCTTCGTCAGACCACTCCTCTTCAGACCAGTCGATGTCCTCCGAAGATGAAGATGTTAAGTTTACAACTTCTTCCTTTCCTCCTTTTCCTCCTTAATATAAGCTTGTAGTTCTTTAAAAATTTTAGGTATAACCTCTCCGTGGATCCCTCGAGGAAGAGAAAATTGAGGACGCCTGTGAGGCCTTAAGTCTTCGAAGGTAGCCCACTGCTGACGGAGCCCTTCGTTAACCTCTAGCACATCAAGCTCATCATTAAGGAAATGCGAAAAATCCTAAAAGAATTTCCAAATAAGTCTTTTCATTCAAAGCAAGACAGAAATACAAGTTTTTTACATTCTAGGACCCTAAGGAGAGCTAGACCTTCGGGACCGGAGGAGGCATGCTTGTTGAAGGCAGCGTCCGCGCCTGCTTTTGATGGTGGCCTTCATCGATCCACATCTTCACCGCCGTTTGGCCTTCAACTTTCCAAGATGATTGAAAAGACTCCAAAGCTGCAGCGACATCGGGCGAAGGGGTCCATAGCCGGTCGCTAGCAAAGCTAGCAGGTGCTACTCCAGGGTCGAGTGAAATAAAATTATGATGTCTTCAAAGTGGCGAAGTACTCTGAGCGCGGCTACTTGTCCGGAGATCTCTCCATACCGAGTACCCAAATTCTTCATTGTCTTCGCCGCTACTTGTATCATCTTCAACTTCCGAACCAAAGTATCATTCACCGATGATGAAGAGGCGCAAGCCGTCCCGAAGTATTCCAAGACGCCTCGAAGGACGTCCATGGTCTCGGAGAATATGCTGTCGCACTTTGTCTTCTCCGCAACCAAGGCCTCAGACGAGTGTCGCTTGTCACGGATCAAAGTGGTGAGCTCGGCTGTCTTCGTCATGAGGACAGTCTTCTTCCCATGCAATCGCCTTACGTCATCAGCCAAACATTGCTGCTCTGCCCGAAGCCTTACAGCATCAGCTCTGGAGGATGCTTGCTCCTCTCAAAGACTTTCGAGTTCCGTTCGGAGCACCACCCGCCAAGCCAAAAGCTCTTCATTTCCATTTTCCAGCTTCACCTTCATGCTCCGCTCTACATGAACTATCTTCACCAAGCTCGAGGCCCAGCTCTCGGAGTCAGCAAGGCTCTCTTGTAGACTCGTCACCTTCTCTTTGAACAATTTCCTAACAAAAGAAAAAGAAGAGTGAGGTGAGTATGTTATGTACATCAGATGAAATTAACTTTTGGGCATGCACCGTACCTAGTAAGCTGCCCGTTCAAAGGCGGCGTCTAGCTCCGACCCTTTGGCCTCGCCTATGATGAAGACCAGTTGAGTATCCCCTACTTCTTGACTAGCCTAGGCTAGAGACTCTAAAAGAGGCCAAAGCACTGTCCTCCTTTCAAGAAAAGGGTTCATCTCCTGTGCCGAAGTTGACTCTTGCATCGGAGCCATCTCCTGTGCCGGAGCTGTCTCCTACGCCAAAGCTCTCAACGACGTCAAAGCTATCTCAAGCTCAGGTACCACCTCCTTAGCCAGAGCCACCTCCACCGAAGCTGATTCTACGTACTCAAAGATATTTCATAAACTCTTGGGCCTGAACTCTTCCGGACTCAACTCTTCCTTGGTACCAAACCAGGACGTCCGTTTGGCCCAATGGAGCAACTTCGGCATCCACTTACCTAGGCTCGCTCACCTCTTTGGTTGGCACCACCTCCGCGCTATCTCAGATGAATGTCTTGGTTGCATCTGAGACCCTTCATCATCCCCCTCAAGAAGAGCTTCGAAATCCTCTGCCATCTATATGTTTATGTCATCTTCTTCTTCAGACTGCTCCGATGACAAAACAGGTGATTTCAAAGGGGTAGGAGCCTTCGGCTTGCGGGTCACTTTCTTCATTGGAGTCTTCACCGGACAGGAAGGCCCGACCTCACCCTTCCTCTTCCTCAGCGCCGGGTCTGCTGCAGACCAGTCTGGAAGGGATGGGGGCTCGACTCCGAGTACACTCCATACTCGGTTGAATCGCTCCCAGTTCCCGACTAGCTTCACCCTCCTCTCTTTTTCCACGAGCGTAGGGGCTCCGAGGACTTTCTCCGCAGCTCGGACAATTTGCTTTGGAGTCAAAGTCACCTGCGAACCTGAAAGATAAGATATAATCTGATTAATTCAATGAAATTAAATCAATATATATGTATGAAACATCCTAGTGCAGGATATACAAGAAGCCTACCTGCGGAGTTCGAAGGGATTTCTCGAATTCCCCCCTACAGGTTCTCTTCAAAGTGGATTGGCTAGGTGGCCATCAGAGGAGGAATTTGGAGGGCAACAAATTCCTCTGCTAAGTCGCGCATAATCATGCGTCGACTCACAGAGTACAACAACCCAAGATGTACCTGAAGCTGACTTGCATCGCGACTGATCTTGGCCTCCCTCTGGTATAAGATCTCCTTTAGGTGCCCCGCCAAGGTGGAGGTTGTGCCCACCTCCGCATAGAACCAACGGAGGATCCATTCAGAATACCACCGATCGTTGATGGCCTTCGTCGGAAACCCATCTTGGAATTAATACCGAATCTAGAACTTTATGCTTCCAAAGGCCACCACCATCTTCTCCCCACCGGGTCTAGTGTATGTCTTTGGCTGACATGAACCCTTGTGGAGAGCAGTGAAGATCTCCACTCTCCCCACACACCCTTCGGCCCGCAAGGGCCATTCGATGATGGCCAAGTGAGTGATTGCATTTGGAGAAATTTGAGGAAGCTTTACATGGAATAGATCCAATACTTCCATCAAGAAGTCAACAGTGGGTAGCCCAAGTCCGGCTTCGAAGAAGGCTTCAAACACCACGACTTCTCCCACTTGCGGCACCGGAATAATCTCTTTCCCAGGCTATATGAATGATTCATATACTTGGTGGATGTCGGCCGGAGATCACGAGGGCTAGGGCACCGAGGGTTCTCTGAATGCCCCATCACCGCTACTGCCACCACCATCGCTTGCTGTCGAGCCAAAGCTGAAGCCAGCGCAGGAACTTTGGAGCTAGTTTTCTCCATTGAAGAAATCTAGGAATACTAGAATGGGCACTCACGAAGGAGAAAAGCAAGTCTACAGAAGCAGTCGGTAATGTGCCTAAAAATCACTATTCTCCTTTCTTTTATAACCCCTGAAGTCCCTTGTGCTGTATGTTATAGAGCAACGTTTGGGTTGCTTTGTTTCAGTTTCGATGCCGTTATGACATGTAGGGCCATCATAGTGAAGACTTGGAACTGCCGTGAGATCGTGGGACCATGAGCCTTCTCAGAGAGTAACGGCTCTAATTGTGGTCTAACGGCTCTAATTTGGGTCTAATGGCTCTGAGAACTAACGGCTATTTTGGCTCCGAAGAAACATCGACTCCAAAACCACTTCCTTGGACACCTCTGAACGGGTTTCGGGTCCATAGATTTCTTATCCCCGAAGGCATTATTACTAATGGTTGTAAGGACATTCGGATTTTTTCCAAGTTTTAGACATGAAATTATTTCTTGTGTATATTGCCCTCTTCACTGCACAAGCAATTCACAGAGAAGTATTCGAGGGGCTAATGTTGGGTGAAAATATTTCATCCTCTACATCCTGACAAAACCTCTACAACAACACTGTTAGAAGAGAAAGTGAAGTCGGAAGCTTTGATCTCCATAGGTCCTAAAGCATCAAGGCTTCGTTGTATTCGGAGCCTTCTACGATAAAAGCCTCCGCTAAGGTTTCGGTGAGACGAAGAATCCTGAGCCTCTTTACTCAAAGGGGCACTGCCAACAAGGACAGAAGAATTACTCTCTCTCTTTTATCCTTTTAACCCTATGAAGAATATTAAATAGTATCTTCTAAGTCGGTTGTAATTAAAGGGTAAAGGAGTCTTTTCCTAATGTATTTTGTCTATAAATACCCCTCTTCGTTCTGTAATGGGTATCAAATACTCAGATATTCAATACACACTTCGAACAATCTCAAGCTATTATCCAATTCAGAGGCTTGGAATAGTCCCCATAAGCAAACACTTCGTTTGTCAGTCTTTCGAGTTCACTAAACCTATTAGCGTAATCTTTTGCGCCAACAATAGGTTTGCACATTTAACGGGTTGCAACATGATGAGGACATCACCGACTAGAATATGACCATGCTTATGCTTTACAATAAACAACCCAAGGTGCATGCATTATATATTAGATTTACATTTTATTTATTTTAACCATGGATGCTACACAATGAAGTGCATTGCTTTTCAATTACATAAATACTTACATGAATCAAATGACACGTTGATAGGTCACCAAGGGCATGGAACATAATGGAAGTTGATTGGGTATGTACCAAGTAAACACCATCCAAATATAATATACAAGTTTGGGACATTATTTTTGTGCCAAGAGAAAGTGGGGATAAAGTTCTACACGTTTTGGACTCGGACAGCAGGGAAAACACCACATTAAAACATGCATAACATTTAAATTAAAGCTCCGATTTGGATGATCTTTGACTTTCTTGATATCTTGAGATGTTCTCTTTTGAACGGATTGAACTATACCTCTAGATTCCATTTGAGGTGATCAGAATCACAAAAACAATGCCTGTTACTTATTCAGTTAGAGCCTTTTAAGCCCACATGACAAATCAATTTAGGAGTAGGTTTCATCTTGCCTTTGTTGATGGCCAAAATTCCCTTATCCTCTCCTATTTAATCTTGGCCAAACCACTCTTGTAATTGGAGTTTTATTTTGATCAAAGTTTATCCACGCTAAGTTGCCATGTAATCCCATGATGATCTAGTTCGCCGGATACACATTACATAACTCTACCATTATTATCTTGAGTGCTTGTTCATCTTGTTCTTGTGAGTTCTCGATTGCTTGCAGGGATTAACCTTGTGGTTGGGCTGGCCGTGCTCCCATTGAGTTGCGACCACCTATAGAGTTTGTGTAACGATTACTATGGTGCAACGTCCCTAGATGGTTGTAGTCAGATAGCCAATGTCTCTAGTAAAATCGACTTATTTTCCTCTCACCGAAAGATCTGGAGACCCTCACCTCATCAAGTGGTATCAGAGCTTTCGTTGCTTAGTGAGAGATCTCTACACATCGTATTTTTTTCCTATAGTCCAAAAAAGAGACAAAAATATACATATATAGATTAGTTTGCCCTTCATCCGAGACAAAATTGTGATGTTTACTAGTACTACATAGTTTTGGTTTGTTGAGTTTTTGGTTGCATCGTTGTGTCAAGTTGCTGGTCTCAGCGTTTAGTTCGTTTAGAGTTTTGAGTTCTTGTCACCTTTTTACCACCGTGTTTTGGTCAAATTATCAAGTATGTAGGCTATTTTTATTCCATAATTTTTTTAGTATAAATAAAATTGGAGTTGGATTTATTATTGAAATCCGAATAGGATTTGGGTAGACTGTGCAGCTGTTAATAATACTGTCATATCTCGCACATGCAACCTCAGATTGGAGAGTTTAGATATGTTTTGGAAATCTTACAACAAGATCTTTAATTTTCATGTTAGAGTCATCTTCATATTCAGTTGTTTGCACTCTATTTTAGATTATACAATGTTCAGGAGACCTAAACTGAGTTTTTTTCTATACTAAGACTTTGTCATTTACTGTTCTTAGCATACCTATAGCTCCACATACTTGACTATCACTCTACAAGGCTAGCGCCAAAATACTGTTACACCTTCCTCCATGAGTTTTCCACTCTGATGATTGCCGGCACCCCCTATTGAGCCTAGTGAGAGACTAGACCACTTTCCCATTTATGGTAGATCTTTCTTCTTCTGTTGTGCACAGTGATTTAGCTTTTGTCTTTATTTTTCTTGCTAACAATGTCAGCAAGGACAATATACCTTCTCCAAGAGTTTGTTCATGTTTGCGGGAATACACATGCTCTACATCTTCCTAGTCATATTTTCCACAATGTGGAGAGTGCTCAATATGAAGGATGTGATATATTGAAATATTATATAGCAAAAGTAGAAGCATGTCTACCTCTGTTTGATGGTAAGTATGATTCTGAAGCATATGTTAATTATGAGCTATCAGTAGATAAAGAATTTGATAACTATGACTTTTCTAATGCCCAAATGCTTAGGGCTTAGGGTTGCTAGCAAAATATTTAATGGTTCTACATCTTTTTTGTGTACTTATACGAACAACAAACCTGAAACTTGGCATGAATGCAAAATAATGATGAGAAGGAGACATGTTTTCTTATTACAAGTGTGCTCTTCGTGAGAAATTAGAAAAATTGAAACAATCTAAAGGGTGCATCATGTACAGTGGTTTAGAAGAATGTCATGAGAAAACAATGACAATATTTTTGAAAGGGATTAATTTAGAAATACAAGTTTTGCTCGCTAATACCACATATAATTTTTTATGCCAATTGTTTTTGCTTGCTTGCAATGTTCAGAGTCAGATTTTGCTTGAGTGGGTGTGCAATGATATAAAACAAGAGCAATGTGAATTATTTGATGATGAAGCTTCTGAATCTCTAATTTTGTTTCACAAAGATGATATGAAATCAAAGAAGCAGCAATCCCTTGGGTTTTACAGGTAGTTCATAGCACAAGCCTAAATGAGGAAAATAAGACAATGACTATGTTGATTCTATCACTTGAGCAAGTAGACACCCATTAATTTTTGAAGCTACAAAAGGTGATAATGAGATGAAGCAATGTGAGTATGTTTATTCTGAACTACATTTGTCCACTTATCATGCTAATTTAGAGCAAATATTAGTGGAACCTATTGCTGAAATTATTTTGTCACAAGATGATTTTGATGCTATTCCTTGTGATAAAGAAGAGTAGTGCAATGCTTCACTTAGAGATTTGAATAGAGTTCTAGTTGTGCCTAGAAGAACCTAAGATAGGATGTCTAAGTATGAGGGAGAGGTGCTCATGCAATATAGGTCTTGCGCGTGGTAATCTGTTAGCCACCACCTGAAACCCTAAGTCATTGTCATCTCTCTCGAACTCATGCAATATAGTGTTAGTATAATACCGGTCAGCGTTTCAATCCTGGATGTATGGATAATAGTAGATACGCTACTTATTTGCGTCACTCATAGACATTAGCACCACAAACAGATCAACATCATTAGCAACTTAAGAATACGCGATCAGTCAAGGAATCTTCAATTGGATCGATTGTCTCCCCGCCACGTTGATAGGCTCTTGACTACATTGACGTGCACATGTTAGATCAACTTCTCAAAAACTCTTTTTGCCACACTATGTATCAAATGGTAACGATATATGATCGCTCTAGCAAGATATCTTGCTATGTATGGTAGAAATTAAAGAAGCTATTGTATCTAGATTTGAGATTCTTGTTCATTTCTAAATTATAGTCACAATAATTCTCATAATCTGAGTCTAGAATTCATATCGTTTATTTTAACTTCTCAATATTCTTATCAGCTAGATACTCAAATCAGCCAGTTACTTAGATCGACCAAAAACACAAATTTAAATTAGCTAAAAATATATACCTAGAACAAAATAGGTTTATGCTAGAAAATAATACCTTAGAGAGCTTTAGATTGATCCGGTTAAAAAGAAAGCCGCATGCACATTTGGTTTGTAGACACATTTCACTAGCATTGTAACTATGGGTGGGCATAAAATCACCGAAAACTAAAACGAGCCCAAAAAAGAATTTTCGGTCTTATTCTATGATTTTGTTTTTTATTCTGGGTAAATTCAGTGTTTACTTTGTAGTTCGATTTTTACATGTAAAAAACTGAGTAAACTGAACCGCAAAAATTTAAAGTCTACAAATGCGTGTGTGTTACTATCCTACCTTTATCAACATGTCCCTATGCCAGTGGCCTTTTTGCATTCTACTTAACCTAGGGTATAGAGGGATGCAAGTCACGCGACCGAAAGGAGCAATCAAGTAGCGGTCACACAACCGTTTTTGCCACTTCCACTACCATATCCACCAACACATAGCCCACCATTGCTGCAAATCTAACATGACCTCTGCATGCCCGCATGCCCCATTCCACCATTGTGGCTTGAGGAGCCATGTTGAAGATCATAGACCTCATGGCTCAATAAGATGATGAGTGATTGTCAACAGAAGTCAAGAGAGAGGAGATGAGAAGAAGAGAAGACATGTCGTGTCTTGACCGTGTGTTTCTTATGTACACGGGTGGTGAGTGACTGCCGGGCAGAGAGAGCTACGGAGTCGGACTAGCCCAATCCAGGTACATGGGTCAGGAACGGCAAGAGGCTCATCATGGTTTGACTAGGTTTGACTCAAGTAAATGGGGTGCGAGCGACTGCTGGGCCGAGGGGGCCACAGAGTTGAGTCAGCCCAATCTAGGTACCTGGTGCAGAGACGATGTGTGCTTTGTTGGTTTTAGTGTAAAACTAACGCCCCAATCTGGAATGCCAAATCGAGATCAGATTGTCCTAAAATGTAGGGGGGTGGGCAAAATTTAACCGAAAACTGAAAACCAAACCGAACTGAACCGAACCAAACCGAAATACAATAAATTTTGGTTTTTTATTTAAAATTCAGTTTTTGTTTTTATAAATTTCGGTTTTTTCGTTTCGGTTTGGTTTTATGGTTAAAAAACCGAATGAACTGAACAAACCTAAGTGATCAAATGCACTTGCTGTAATTTGTAACTTTAACAACGGAACTAAACGCATGCTACTAATTGGGCCTCACCAACAAGCGTCCATGCCCGTGCCTAAGCTATAAGCTGGCCCACCGCTTGCTCCAACAAAAGGATATCAGGCTGCTAGTTCTCTTCGAGGGAAATTGTTGCCTGCTCGCACGTCGAAGTGGCTTGATAAGATTTTGTTCGGTATAACCCAAAACAAAAAAAAAACCGAACTGAAATATTTCTGTTTTTTCAGTTCGATTTGTTTATTTCCTGTTCTTTGTTCAGTTTCTATTTTCTACAAACCAAAATTATTATAAACCCAAAAAACTGATCCGTATAAACCGGATAAACCGAATGCCCACCCCAACTAAAGCGAAGTCATAGCTGCTATGAAAGCTCCGCGTCAGGACAAGTTACCTATAGTTAGGATTTTACTATTTTGCCTCTCAGGCCCACAATCTGTCTTAATCGAGTCTGTAAAAAACCTAAGAGCATTTTAGTCATTTTTCATTTTATACATGCGTCTATAAAACCCTAAGTGTTTAATGGTCTTTCTGTATTTTGGGGGGCTGGCTATTTAAAGCCCACTAATCCCCTAGGGTTAGGGCAACTAACTTGAAAGAAAAATGTGAGTTTGAATTTATGATTATGTTACTGGGGATTTTTGGTCACTCTTCTTCTTCCTCTAGCCTCCTCCCTTCACCTTCTACCTTTCTCCCTTCCCGGCGACAGCGCACAGGGTGTCCAGCCCTCCTGCAGGACGCATGAGGCACGGGGCCGCTAGGCGCGCATGGCGCCGGAGTCATGCAGTGCAGGCGCGGGGGCTACCAGCTGCTGGCGTGTGGTGCAGCCAGGGGCACTGATCACTAGCGTGTGACGCAAGCAGGATCACAGGCCCAGTTCAAGCACACACCTCATGGCCAAAACAATGAGAACATGCACGAGATGATCTTCTCCGGTGAAAAACAACGTCAAAGCTTGCAGTAGTATCTTGTGTAGTGCACGGGATGTTTTTCATGTGTAGTGCTTGAAGAAACTTTACGAATGTTATATGCTCCCCTAAATTGCTTTAAATTTCTATAACTACGGATATTTACTATGTGCTTGATGAATTACCTATGATTTTGTGAAACTTTTGTGGAATTGTTATTTGATATGTGAGTAAACATAATCTACATTTAAGCAAAGTGGTGGTGTATTTTCATTTTTGACACTGATTGTTTTAAGATAGATTATTTCTTGTGCTTGTTATCTCTCAATCTGTTGCATCACACTATATCTGACAGGAGAGTGATGGCACTAGATTTATCTTTGATAATTCTATGAAAATAAATTTGTTTTTGTTGATTGTCTTTTTGGTTGCTATTGTCGATCCTATAAGTTGTATCAGAGCCTAGTTAGGGTTTTTCATTCCTTAACCGGTTCTAACCCAAGGTAGCGATCATGAATTCTTCTAGGATGGTTTCATCTCTTGAGGTTTTTGGCTATAATTATTGGAAGATTTGCATGTGATCCTATCTGTTGAGCTAGTGCTCAGGAATTTGGGACACATGTGTTCATGCTTCTTTCATTGTGTGTCCGTCTGCTGAGCGAACTACCTCTAAGTTAGTCGCTGAGCATGACCTGAACAACAAAGCAGTGAACATTATGTTTTCAGGTTTAAGTCCCAGTAAGTTTGAGCATGTTAGCCATCTCAACACTTCTCGAGAGATCTGGGCTACTCTCAAGGGACACTATGAGGGGACAACTCATATCAAGGCTAGGCTCTATCAGACCTACCGGTGAGAATATGAAAATTTCTCACTGAAGCCAGGTGAGACTGTTGAGGCTTTGTTTGGTCACTTTCAGTTAATTATTAACAAGCTTCGGGCCAAGAATGCTGATTGGGATCAGCTTGTCTTAGACAATGAACAAGCGCTCAAGGTTCTTCATACCTTGGACCCTAAGGTCTAGGAGATCAAGGTATCTTCAATTGTTGATAGTTCTTCTTATGATACATTCACCGTCATAGAGCTTTTCAGTAAGCTCAAGGCCTCTGAGGATGATATCTAGTTGAGGTCAAATCTCACTAGTTCTAGTTCCAAAACCCTGGCCCTTGTGACTTCTTCTACTGATGCATCCTCTTTGAGATATGCTTTATCCTCTTTGATGTCTCTCATCGAGGATCTGTAGGATCTTTTAGGAGATTATGATTTATGCTTGTTCAATAGTCGGCTTCGCCATGTATATGATAGAAGAATGCTTAAACGACATGGCACAAAACCTAGTTGCTTTGAGTGTGATGATCTAGATCATTTCATCGCCGACTGCCCTAGGTGGAACAATCACAAGAAGAGCATCGACGGTGGCTCCTACGACTCCAACAAGCACAATAGCTCCGACAAGTACACCTTTACTGTAACACCCCAAATTTTCAGAGAAATAAAAATTTCATTTATTATATTTTCTGGAATTAATTAATTTTGAAGTACCTTCAATACCCTTCTATGCTTAAATGAACTAGAACCTAGATGAAATATCCAAACCAGAGGTTAGAAAATTTTATATAGGATCCCAAGGCAAAGATATATTTTTGAAAATTTTTGCAGATTTTTGTCACTCATGGAAGCAACCCAAATAATTTAAAGAAATTTCAGCAATTATTTTTATTCGAAAAAGGATTTAAACAGTAATGGGCCTCCCTCGCCTATTCTCCCCCAACCGGACGGCCCAGCCCACTCCCTCCCCGCGCCCCGTACTGACATATGGGTCCCTCCTATCAGGGATCCCCTCCCTCCACGCGCGCGCATCCGACAGCTTGGCCCCACCTGCCAGCAACATCACTCCGGCACGCCTTGGCCCACCCGTCGCCCGCCACGACTGTGCTCGCTGACCACCATGGCCCGCCTGTCGAAGCCGTCGTCCACCTCGCGCTCCCCTCCTAACTGCGCCGGCCGATGACTTCACCTTAGATCTGCCCCAGTCGCCCCCCTTCCCTTCAATTGTCACCGGTTTAATGCACCTTCAGGCCCGCCCGCCATTTAATCGTGTTAAGGGACGCGTTTAAGCCCCGGGATCGCAGCACCCGTGCATGGCGAGACCTCGCCGGCAAGTGAATCCCCTCCCCTCGGCTTTCCATGCATGCGTCCCCTCTGACCCTCGCCGAGGCCTCTATTTAGGCCCCTAGCCTCCACCGTGTATGGCACGCACGCCCTATTAAGTTGAGAACGAACCAGAGCGCCCCACTTTGACTTTTAGAACCACATCACCGCCCTTGCTACCGCCACCGCTCGCCATCACCGGAGTCCCCCTCCATCCTCGACGACCGCACCACTGTGACCATAGGCGCCACCTCGACCCCATCCACCACTTCGACATCGACGAACCGTGCTGGAACCCCACTGCCGACAAGGACTCGAACACCTCTGCCATCTACACTCGTCGCCGGGTACACTCTGTCGACTCAAAGCCTCATCGATGGTACCCTCTTGACCCCCGCGATGTACTCATTCCATTTTAACCCGTCGAACCGACCGCCATCGCTCTCCGTGGACGCTAGCCCATCGCCATCGCTAGAGAAGATGACCGGCAATGGGTAGAGTACTCGTGTCATGTCAGATTCATCCCCGACCGCGCGATCGTGATCCGACGGTCGGGATTAAATCGACCCCTCAGGTTTGATCTGGTCCATCAGATTGTGGCGAAAGCGTATCGCGCGATCTCGCGCGTCCATTTTCATTTAAAACCACCTGCCTGGCACGTGGCCACCCGATCATGATCCAACTGCGATCTGCGATCTGGCGCACGCGCACAGTGCACGGGTTCACTGTGGATTCGGCTCACCGTGGACCAGAGATTGTTTTTGGGTTTAATTTAATTTCTAGAAATGGTTTTAAACTTCTAAAATTCATATCTTGCTCATTTTAACTCCAAAATTAACAATTTCAATTATAGAAAATTCATAATTTTATTCTCTACATGTTTGTACAATAAAAATAGAAGGTTATTTTGAGTATTTCATGTTTAGTTAATAAATTACTCAAATACTCTTTGGGGAAAACTCAAAAATTGTCCATTTGAAATTTAGGAAAATTTATCTTTTATCCTCTTCATATTGGTGTAATAGAAACACTAGGTTTATTCTGAACTTTTAATTTAAATTAGTTGGAAGTTTAAATTCCATTTGATTACAGTTTTATTCCTTTTTAGAAAAATCCCTAACTCCATCAAAGTTCATTTTTGAAAATTCACATAATAAACTTCAGTAGCTTAATGACTTATTTTCTTTAATTTAACCTAACTAAAACCTATACGCTTGTTGTGTGATTTTGGATTGTTTAATTGAATGTTATGTTTATTACTTTTATCGAGAAGACTATGACGCCGTCGAGGAGCCGGAGTACTTCCGGGAAGTCCCTCCCTCACCTTTCACTGAGCAAGGAAAGTCACCAAACTAACATTTTAGCATATTGAACCTAGTTTTATTAAACTATCGCTAAAACACATAGGTTATACATGCATTAGTCAAATGAAAGCCCTACAATATATTTATTTAGATCCCCAACCTTGATGTGCAACCCAAGCCATGCTATCTAGCCTAAACTCCTTGTCACTATATCATTAGTACTATTAGCTTGTGTCCAAAGTTTTGACATAATTGCTATAGTTACGAATGAGTCGTAGCGATTGGAAATCCACTATATGATCCCTGTTTATTCTTATCCCTACAGTTCTGTTGGTGATAGAGTTACGGTTAAGTGTATGCATGGTGGGTTCCGGGTGCAAGTCTAGTGGGTATGTCCTAACTAAGGTATGGAGTGTACCAATCCGAGGCACTACTTGGAGATGGGTCAAGCAGCACCTGCGGTTGGCTTGTACCAACGTGGCGCAAAAGGGGGTGCCACGTTAGCCGGGATGTGGCCCGACACGCCGGCGAAACCTAGAGCAGGTGATTATCGCTTGGAGCATTTCATGCTGAGGTTTTGGCACGAGTTCCCGTGGTATGGGTCATCTCGTTACACTTTGGTGTTTGGGATGAGTGTGTGCCTTGTGAGTACAGTGGTACACCTCTGATCAGAGTCTTAAATCTTTTCGAAAAGTCGAGCTCACGGTCAAGGGAGGGTTGCGTGACATCCCACAGTTAGTTTACTTTTAACAATTGTGCATGATGAATTGGCATGTAAGGATTGTTGAGCGAAGAGGGAAAACGTACTCCTTGAGTTAGATGACATTATGATGTTCATGTTTAATATTTTGGAATTAATTAATTTTGAAGTACCTTTAATACCCTTCTATGCTTAAATGAACTAGAACTTAGATGAAATTTGCAAACGAGAGGCTAGAAAATTTTGTATATGATCCCAAGGCCAAAATATATCTTTGAGAATTTTTGCAGATTTTTGTCACTCTTGGAAGAAACCCAAATAATTTAAACCAATTTCAGAAATTATTTTTATTCGAAAAAGGATTTAAACAGTAACGGGCCTCCCTCCCCTATTCTCCCCCAACCGGCCGGCCTAGCTCACTCCCTCCCTGCACCTCGTACTGACTGATGGGTCCCGCCTATCAGCGATTCCCTCCCTCCACGTGCGCGCACCCGACAGCTTGGCCCCACCTACCGGTGCCATCACTCCCGCATGCCTTGGCCCACCCGTCAGCTACCACGCCCGTACGCCCGCGCTAGCTGACCGCCATGGCCCGCCTGTCGGACCAGTCGTCCACCTCGTGTCCCCCTAACTCCGCCGGCCGATGACTTCACCTCGGATCCACCCCCGCCGGCCCCTTCCCTTCAATTGTTGCCCGTTTATTGCACCCTGACGCCCGCCAGCCATTTAATCGCTTTAAGGGACACGTTTAAGCCCCGGGATCACAGCACCCATGCATGGCGAGACCTCGCCGGAGAGTGAATGCCCTCCCCTCGGCTTTCCATGCATGCGTCCCCCTCTGTTGGCGAAAAAGATTACGCTAACAGGTTCTCTGAGATCAAGAACAGACAAACAGTTAGTTCGTGTTTAAGAACTACCTCAAGCCTTCGAATGGATAATAGCTTAAGTAGTCCGAATATGTGTATTAGAATAGTTGAGTCCTCTCCCCCCCGTTACAGGGTAAAGAGGGGGGGTATTTATAGACAAAAATGTCTAAGGAAAATACCTATTTACCCCTTGATTACAACCGACATAGTGGAAACTATGTGGTACCCTGAATAGGGTTAAAATGGTAAAATCTATCCAAGGCAAATGGATAAGCCAAACGTCTTATCAATCCTGTCGCTCTGCTTCGGAGCCACATATCCTGCAGAGGGCTCCTTCGGACTTCAGATCGAGGCACCCTTCGGCTTAACGCCTCCACCTTCGAGTATGAACCCATCAGCTCCTCAGCTTAGTAAGTCTCTTTGAACTGTTAATCTCTAAGTCCTGAAAGTGAAGAATTTTCCCCCAACAGTAGCCCCTTGAATACGCCTCTCCGAATTTAACATGTACAGAAGGGAGGCAATATACGCAAGGAATATTTTCATATTGTGAGACTTAGAGAAAATTTGAACACATTACAGTCTTTCGGAGGATCTCTGATCCAAAGCATTCGGACCCTGACTCCGAGTTCTCAACCGCTGTGTGAATACTCCGTGGGAAATAGAACCGTTACGGAGCCCAAACGTCGTGAGGAACCGTTTGATTATGACCGTTACTACGCAAGTAGCCGTTACGCTCTGTAAAAGGTAACGGTCGAAATTTACGACAGTCTCTTGCCGTTCCACTTCCTAGACCCACCTGCTAGCGACGGAAGTCGAACCTGTAGTGTGAATGCGATCGAAGCACAGCAACCAGCAGACGGTTATAAAAAGGGGGTTAGAATTTACCCAAGAATTTTTACCGTGCCTAGCATCTGTGATTCACTTCCTTCAACCTTCAATTCTCACAATCTTTCAATCCACCGAGCCATGGCGAGGACCAGCCACACCGTTTCGGTAGCAGCGGGCACCCTGGCGGAGAGGCAAGCGTGGGCCGCATCAGCCGTAGCAGCAATGGCGGGAGCTCCGGGAGACGCCTGGCCCAAGAAGCCACGAGAGCTCCGCCCGCCATCCAAGAAGAAGATCCCTTAGAGCTTCCTCATCGGCTAGTCCACGAGCACCGCTGAGTCCATTGAAGAGGTCGTGGAAGGGAAGCTGGGGACCGGACTGAGGACTTGTGTTCTCGGGTCGGAATCAACCCCGAGGCCACGGAGCGGAGAGGTTGTGGTTTTCGTGGCCTTCTTCAAGGCAGGCTTGGGGCTTCTGGCCATCGAATTCCTAGCGGAGGTATTGGATATGTTCCACATCACCTTGCCTCAACTGTCTCCCAATGCCATTGCCTGCCTGGCTGTCTTCGAATGGGCGCTCCGGGCTGAAGGGTGTGAGGGGCGATCGGAGGTCTTCGCCGCCCCCCACAAAGCCATCTGCCAGCCGAAGCCGCAAGATGGGCCCGGGGATACCAAGGTGATCACAGCCTTCGGTAGCGTCAACTTCCAGTTGCGGAGGGAGCATGCCCAACACTTTCCAGCGAAGGCCATCAATGATCGATGGTACACCAACTGGATCCTTCGGTTGTTCTATGCCAAAGTCGGAGAGGACTCTCCCCTCGCTGGGCCTCTTCAGGAGATCTGGTTTTGGAAGGAGGCGGAGGTTACTCCGAACCCTAGCCTGCTCTCAACGCGGCTAGGGCTACTAACTTCGGTGGCCAGCCGCTTGAGCATGCGCGACCTCGCTGAAGAGTTCATTGCTCTTCGGATTTCACCCCTCGGGGCCAACTGGCCGATAGTGTTTAAACAAGCTTTGGACGGTGAGCTCCGAACTTTAGGTTAGACTTCAACTCCTGCAGTAATACGTTAGATGATGAAAATAACATACTTATAATATGTTACCCTTTTTTCAGCGGCTCCACTGGCGTTAGCTCCGGAGGAGATAACTCGGGCCACCGAACGGGTCCTCGGAGCCCCTATGGTGGCTGAAAGACAGAAGAGGTTGGAGCTGGTGGGGAGCTGGGACCGCTCCAACAAAGTGTGGGGAGCTCTCAGGATGGTGCCCCCTCCTCTGCCGGATTTTAACTCGGCCGGAGCGGCCCCTCGGAAAAGGAGGCCGTTGCCGAGCCTCTGAAGAAGGCTGGCAAGACCCCCTCAAAGAAGAAGAAGGTGGTGAAGATCCCTCCTCAATTGACCCCTGCTTCATCTGCTTCGTCTTTGGACGTTCGGAGCTCGGCTTCGGGGGGTTCCGGGAACGAGGACTCTAGTGCCCAACTGGCGAAGACCTTCGAGAACTACCTCTTGGAGGGTGACGAAGATGCGGCAGGGGTCCCAACCGAAGCTCCTACTTCGGAGGCTGCAGAGGTGGACACGACTCACTCTCCCGCAACCGCAAATACCTTGGTACCGCAGGTACATCGAAAAGCGACGAAGCCCCAGCTGCACACGAAGTTCCAGCTTCTTCGGGGGTCATTGTTCTGATGGACACCTCTACTCCACCAGACGCCCTGGCCCCGGTGGCAGGGTCGTTCCCGCCAACGCGGCTCCAGGTGACCGAGGTCGCCCCTGCTGATGCAGCTCTAGCCGAAGGGGTAGCCGTTGAAGGAAGAGCTACCTCCTCCGTAGTCGAGCCGCCTGCCTTCGTGCCGGGGAGGGGCAAAAGCATGTCCAGCCTCGGAATCCCTCCCAGCCCAACGACGACCTCGGCTAGCAACTCGGAGGAAGAGGCCATGGCAGATGATCACCAAGCTTCGTCTTGGCTTCCTCTGCTAGCTCCATTTTTGGAACACCGGACAGGCCTGCGGGCGCTCCTGGAGCCTTTGGTGGAGAAAAGCTAGGACATTGCCAATTCTGACTTGGTCTCTGCTCTAAGCGAAGCCAGGGCCCCGATGCTCAACATGGCCCTCGAAAGGGCTGCCCTTCAGGTATAAAGAGTACTGCAAATATTTTCAATTAATAAATGTAAACACCTCGCTCTTACTTGTTCTATTTGCAACAATTCGTCCTTGCTAGAGCGGTAGCAACTTCTAATGAAGTCGAAACCAATCGACTTAAAAGGAAGGTTACCACCCTCCAAACCGCACTCAATGGCTCTGAAGAAAGAGCACTTCGGTTGGAGGAAGAAGTCCTCGAAGAACGGAGGGCTAGGGCCGAGGCCGACGAAGCCCTCCGACTAGCAAGGCAAGACAGCGACACACTCCGGACTTCAGCCCAAGAAGCTGAAGCCGAGTGCTTAGTGCTCCGGGCGGAGGTTGAGAAGCTCCGGCAAACGATGACCACTTCGAGCACCCAGCTGGTAGAGCTCCAAGTTTCTCTCAAGCAAGCGATGGCCCAAAAGAGCTCCTTGCTGCTCCAAGTGGCCAAAGTGTCTGCTACTGCTGCGGAGCTGGACACAGCAGAGAAGAAGAATGCCAGTGTAGCGGAACGTACCTTGGATGCCCTTCAGGGTACCTTGGAATATTTTGGCACTATGTGCCCTTCGTCTTCTGCGGCGGCCAGCGAACCCCTCGACCAGAAACTGAAGACGATTCAAGTGGCGGCATCGCTGATGATGAACTCCGGTGTCCGGTACGGAGAGATCTCCGGTTAGTGTGCCGGAATTGGAGTTCTTTGCCACCTCGAAGCCCTTCAGATTCCCATCGCTCCAGTCGGGGGTTTGACCCCGGAAGCTTTGCTTCTAAGGACCTGTTGCATCCATCGCCGAATGTAGCCTCGGCCTGGGAAGTTTTCTGGTCAACCTAGAAGACGGACCACAAGGTTGCGGCTAAAGCTTGGATCGACGAGGCCCGTCGGCAGAAGCAAGCACAGACAAGGCCACCGCTTCCAGCCACACCAGCTCTGGCACCTCCTGCTCCACCAACCGACCCGCAGGTCTAGCTCATAGGGCAATTTTGTATAAGAAATCTTTTAAAGCCACTTGCATTAATGAAAAGTTTATAAACGAAGAGCTTGTTTGGGTGTTTTGTTCTTTTAGGTTCTGTCATGCCCTTCGGAACCTGAGTTAGAAATACTGGATTTTACCGAAGGGCTCCGGAAGGACTGGGAAAGCCTCGAGAGCTTAAGGCCCTACCGCCGCTCTCGTTTCTCTATTCCTCGCGGAGATAAAGGGGAGGTCACCCTCAAGGTTTTTCAAGAAGTCTTAGCTTATATCAAGGAAGAGGAAAAAGAGAAGGCATCTTCGTCCTCCGAACACATGGATTGGTCTGATTCGGAGTACCAGGCCGAAGACCTTGCGGAGGCTAACTCCTGAAAAACTTCTGACTTGGGCCGAACTTCAAGAGGAGCAGAAGAAACTGTGAGCCTCGAAGAAGAAGAGAAGCACTCGAACAAAAAGGACAATCCCGGTGGCTTCAAGCTCCGAAGGACAGAGTAGTCGGAGAGGTAGCTCTAGAGGTCGACATGGTCTCCGATTTTTCTTGGGCTTGGACCAAAATTTATCTTAATGTAAAAGTATGATGAATTAATGTGAATTGCACCGGAAGCATCTTGTTTGTTCTTTTACCCTCCTACCCCTCCTTGTGGGTGGGGGACCTTCTGTATTGCAAAAAGGTTCGCCGGACACAATGATGCGCAGAACAAACCGATGCGTCGCACAACACTTACTATTCCTATTCTACCTTTTCGTAGGGTTCTTCAAACATAGTTTAATATTATGATTTTCTAAGTTTAGATGTTGGATGTACCTATAGAGGGTTTTATACTGGTCTCTTAGGACTTTAAAAGTGTCTCATTGGCCAGAGCCTTGAAACCTTATTACTTGGTCACCTTCGACTCTTTTACAGATGCTTCGAACCCGTAGGCTGGAAATCTGTTTATCTTTAATGTCCATGGACTCTTCTACGGATCCTAACAAGCCAGATCCTAGAATCCGTAGGCTGGCCACCTTCGGCTCTTTTACAGATACTTCGAACCCGGAGGCCGGAAATCTGTTCTTTTAAAGTCCTTCGACTCTTCTACGGATCCTAACAAGCCGGAGCCTGGAATCCGTAGGCTGGCCACCTTCGGCTCTTTTACAGATACTTCAAACCCGGAGGCCAGAAATCTGTTCTTTTAAAGTCCTTGGACTCTTCAATGGATCCTAACAAGCCGGAGCCTGGAATCCGTAGTCTAGCCACCTTCGGCTCTTTTATAGATACTTCGAACCCGGAGGCCAGAAATCTATTCTTTTAAAGTCCTTGGACTCTTCTACGGATCCTAACAAGCCGGAGCCTAGAATCCGTAGGCTGGCAGCGAAGCCCTTGAACCCATGGTTCGTAGGCTGTTGCCCGGGTCTTGGGAAAGAGGCTTGACTCTGCAAGCATCTCCGTCCTCCCGATGCGTCCATCTGGAGTAAGGGATATTCGAAGAGAAAACAAAATTCGACCCTCCACTTTATTTAGAAAAGGAATTCTTTACAAGTGATTACAAGGAGCCCCTAAGCGTAATAACGCTTAAGGTGCTCCGCATGCCATGCATGTTTCAATTCTTCCCCTTCTAAATTAGCTAATTTAAATGATCCGGGGCGTCCTGAGCGTAGGATAATATATGGTCCTTCCCATTTATTTCCTAGGTTCCCCGGGGCTATTACACTTCGCAAAACTAGATGACCTGGTATAAGCTCGTTCAGCTTTATCTTCGGGTCATACCATGTTTTTGTTTGGCCTTGGTACTTCGTCAAATTGGCGACAGCTCGAAGCCTTATTTCTTCTGACAAGTCCAGCGAAGTGTTTCTCTCATCTTCATCTCCGGGATGCACTACACGAAGGGATCCACCCCTGAGCTCCGTAGGAGTCATGGCCTCATCTCCAAATAGTAGTCTAAATGGGGTAAAGCCTGTGGACCTGGCTTGAGTGGTTCGAATGGACCATAAGGTCTTGCGAAGCTCCTCGACCCATAGCCCCTTGGCCAACCCGACAATTTGTCAATTCAGACCGGAGAGAATGTTCCCGTTGGCTCGCTCGACAGCTCCGTTCGACTGTCGATGGCGCACTGAAGTGAAGCACAACTTAATGCCCAGTTCTTCACAAAATTCTTTGAATGTGTCAGCTCCGAACTGGGTTCCATTATCCACGGTTAGCTCCCTTGGCACTCCGAACCTGCATATAATATTTCGCCAGAAAAACATTTGCACATTCTTTGAAGTGATAGCAGTCAATGGTTCTGCTTCGACCCACTTTGAAAAATATTCGATTGCTACCACCGCAAACTTCAAGCTGCCTTTTGCCATTGGAAAAGGGCGTATGAGGTCCATGCCCCACCAAGCCATTGGCCATACTGCAGCAATAACTTGAAGTGGAACTTGCGGACGGTGGCTTTGTCTTCCCATCCATTGGCATCCTTGGCAGGATCGAACCAACTCCTCCGCATCTCTTACAATTGTCGGCCAGTAGAGCCCCTGCCGAAGTGTCTTGCTTGCTAGAGCACGAGGGGCTAGGTGGCTTCCACACAAACCTTCGTGAATGTCCCGAATTATGTCTTGGCCTTCGAGTTGGGAGATGCATCGGAGTAGAGGGGAACACACTCCGGCTTTGTACAATATTCCGTTGACAAGCTTGTAGTTTCGAGCCCTTGCTTGCAATCTTCGAGCATCCGGACCCTCTGAAGAATCTGCGCCACCTTGCAATATATTCATTATTGGAGCCCACCAATCTGTAGCTGGAATGCACAATACTTCTGCGGAGGGTAATTGATTGACTGCAGGCTTAACTAGTTCTTCGTAGAAAGCACCCTCCGGGAGGTCCAATGCTTCGGCTGCAACTTTTGCCAGAATATCCGCGAGTTGATTATCTACCCGAGGGATACTTCGAACAGAAAATCCTTCGAATGCTGCTTCAGTCTTGCGGATTTCTTCAAGGTATTGCGCTAGATGCGGGTTCTTTGCTTGAAAGCTCTTATCGACATGCCCTGCGACGACTTGGGAATCTGTTTTAATTATTATCCTTGCTGTTGTAAGTGCCTTTGCCTTTCGGAGGCCTAGCAGGACCCCTTCGTATTCTGCGATATTATTGGTGGTCTTAAAGTTGAGCCTCGCAGAATACATGGCCTTTTTCCCTGACGGTGATATGATAACCGCTCCAGCTCTAGCACAAGATGCTTGATAAGCTCCGTTAGAAAATATTGTCCATAAACCTTCGTAGGGCTCCTCCGGAGCCCAAACCACGGATGGCGTCCACTCTGCTACGAAGTCGGCTATGATTTGGGATTTGATAGTTGTTCTTGCTGTGAAGGAGATTCCGAAGGAGGCTAGCTCGACCGCCCATTTTCCAATCCTACCCGTAGAATTTTTGCTTCAGAGCATATCACCAAGAGGGTACGAGGTAGGAACGATTAGGTTATGCGCCAGAAAGTAATGCCTTAGCTTCCGCGAGGCCATTACCAGGGCATAAGCAAATTTCTCAATCTTGGAGTATCTTATCTTATCTCCGGACAAAGCTTCTGAAACAAAATAAACTGTGTTCTAGACCAGCTTTCCCTTAAGCTCAACTTCCCTGACCAATACTGCACTTACTGCGGAGCCTGTTGCTGCAAGATAAAGGAGGAGTGTTTCTTTTGGGAGGGGCACAGTAAGTGTTGACAGGCTTCCGTGGTATGCTTTTGTATCATCGAAGCTCTTCTGGCACTCCGGCGCCAACTGAAGCTTTCGGACCCCTTTAGGACTTTGAAAATTGGGAGGCTTCGTTCTGCTGACCTGGCCAGGAATCTACTAAGAGCTGTGAGCCTTCCTGCTAGCTTCTGGACCTACATCAAATTCCCTGGTGGAGCCATTCTTTGCAGTGCACTTATCTGCATTGGGCTAGCTTCGATTCCCCTACTCGAAACTAAGTACCCTAGCAGTTTTCCTGCTTGTGCTCCGAATATATATTTTTCAGGGTTGAGGCTGTACTCCACATGCTCGAAGGCTCTCAAACGTTTCAGCTAGGTCTAGGCTATGCTGGTGCTTTTGAGCACTTTTTATTATAATGTCATCCATATAGGCTTCGACATTTCGGCATATTTGGTGACCTAGAGCCTTAGCTATTAAACGTGAAAAAGTGGCTCCGACATTCCGCAAGCCAAAAGGCATTCTTACATAACAAAATACTCCAGAAGGAGTTATGAAACTTGTCTTGGCCTCGTCTTTATGCTTTAGCTAGACTTGATGATACCTGGAGTAAGCATCGAGGAAGCTTAACAATTCGGAACCGGCTGTGGAATCCACCAGCTGGTCTATTCGGGGCATCGGGTAGGGGTCTCGCGGGCATGCTTTATTTAATGAAGTAAAGTCAATACACATGCGCCACTTGTTCGAGTCCTTCTTCCTTACAAAAACAGGGTTCGCCAACCACTTGGTATGGGCTACCTCCCTGATGATGCCAGCCCTTAATAATTTTTCTACCTTGGTCTAGGCGAGGCTTGCTCTTTCTACAGACAGCTTGCGGAGCCCCTGGCGCACTGGCCTAGCCTTCAGGTTGACGAGCAGGCTATGCTCGATGATACTCCGATCAACCCCGGTGATGTCTTCGTCAGTCTAGGCAAAGACGTCCAGATTTTGCTTGACGACTTCTTCTAACGAGGCAGCTATTTCTGGGGATAGCCCCTTGCCGAACTGTACTGGGTACTCTTTGCCATCCTTTGAAATTATCTTCGTTTCTACATCACCTTCCGAGCTTGGCTTGAGGGAGAGCCCCTTCGAAGAGTTTGAAGCCTCCGGAACATCTTCTGTGCGCTCCGTCATGCTGTGCACTTGCTGAGGGTCCAACGGCTGGCCGTGGCCATACTCCATTCTCCGGGCTATAGCTTGGTCTCCTGAAATAGTAAGAACTCCACCTTACTTGGGCATTTTGAGACAGATATAGTTGTGATGCGCTATAGCTCCGAATTAGTTCAACATCCCTCCCCCGAAACCTTGAAGGGGCCGGGCCGCTGGAAGTAGATGTTTCCGACGTTTGCACATTTGATCGAAGGCCTGGACAAAAAGTATGTCTACGGAGCTCCCGCCGTCCACTAGGATCCTTCGGACTTCCACCCCAGCTATGTCTGCGGAAATGACAAAGGGGTTAGCATGGGGGAACTTTACCCCCATGGCATCACTGGCAGTAAAAGAGATGGGCACATGGGACCATTCTGGCATTCCTTCCACGGAGCTCGAAGTCCCAATGTGCCCTACTTCGCGGACATACTCGCGCCGCTGCCTCTTGGACATGTTTCCGAGGGTCCCCCCTCCGGAGATGGGTAGGACCACTCGCTTGCCGCGGTCTTGTGGGTCTTCCTGCTTTGGGAGTGGCATAATATTGGCCATCAGAAGTCGCATGGGGGATTTGGGAACACCGGCTCGGGCCACGATTTGCATAGGCTCCGACCGTGCCGCTGGTGGGGCTCGATCTGAAGTACTCCGCCCGGTACTTCGCCCTAGGTAGTCGCCCCCAAGGGCCAACACTGCCTTGCAGTCCTTCGTGTCATGGCTTCTATTGTCGCCATGCACGCAGCAGAAAAAACTCTGGTGCCTGCCAGGTACTCTTTCTCGAGGCTTCGGCGCTCCAGCCTTGAAGCCTTGCAACTGCTGATAACTGGCAGATGCCTTCGGAACGGACGGTGCGATGCTCAGCACCTCCAAACGTAAATGTTTCTTCCCTCGCCTATTCTCATTGAAGCGATTGTCTTGAGGGGTCTGTAGAGGAGCTGAGGCTTCGGGCTCCGTCTTTACTTCTCGGAGGGCAGGTGCGGGTGCTCCAACTCGCCGAAGGCAGCCTTCCTCCACCTTGGCATACTGTTCGAAGTATGCCATCAGCTGTGCCACAGACATCACAGGCTTCTGATGGAGCTTGCTGAGGAGGTCAGGGTTTAGCACCCCTTCGCGGGTGGCGTCGACTACCGAAGAGGTAGACAGGCCCTTAATCTGTGACTTGGTGTGGGCGAAGCACGTGAAGTACTCCCAAAGTGTTTCTCCCGCTCGCTGCTTCACCTGGAACAAGCTCCCTGTTGACATCGGAGCCACAAAGGTACCCTGGAAGTTGCTTACAAACTTCCTCTTCAACTACTCCCAAGATCTGATCGATCCTGGCTTCAAGGACCAGAACCATCGGAGCGCCACACCTTCGAGAGCGAGGGGAAAACACTTTGCCATAGTGTTGTGCACCCCTCTGCTTGCTTCTATCGCCAGGGCGTATGAACGAGCAAACTCTCCAGGGTCTGACCCGCCGGAGTACTTGTGCAACTTCGAGGCTTTGAACCTGGGATCGAAGCGCACTCTTTGTAAGTCCGAATGTAGCGGAGACTCATCATCAAAAGATGCGTTCTCAGCCTCCTCCTGGACTTGAACAGCTTCAGGAAGATTGCGAGCACCACCATCTTGGGGCACTTCTGGAGTCTCGGTGGAGGCTTGGGTGCGGAGGCGATCGGTGGCCTCTTGCCTCCACCTAGCCACTTCCTCCTGAAGCCTCGCTAACTGAGTAGCTTTGGTTCTAGGAAGGTCTTCGTCTTCGTCAGAGGGTAGCTCCGGGTCTTGGGAACAGACATAATAAGTCCGAAGCACCGTAGGAGGAGCTCGAGGGCCCCTGAGCACTCGACGCCCAGTGGCACCCTCAGGAATCGTTGGAACAGCTGAGGGTCCAGCCCCGTTGGTCCGAGGGGACCTTCGGAGAGGACCCGAGGCTTGGCTTCGCTTCGGAGGCATAGCTAGTAACGGAGAGGTCCAAAGACCAAGGACTTCGATTGGTCTGGGAAGGCGAGAGAAGGCCTTCGAACCGCACTAGGAAGCCCCTTACCGAAGGGTGCGCGAAATCTTGAGACTCCGAGGCTCCCTCCGTAAGTGCTCTTCGAAGTGCAGTCAGCAGTAGAGAACAAGCTTCTAGAACTTAGGTTCCCCATGGACGGCGCCAACTGTTGGCGCAAAATATTACGCTAACAGGTTCTCTGAGATCAAGAACAGACAAACAGTGAGTTCATGTTTAAGAACTACCTCAAACCTCTGAATGGATAATAGCTTAAGTAGTCCGAATATGTGTATTAGAATAGTTGAGTCCTCTCCCCCCCCCCGTTAGAAGGTAAAGAGGGGGTATTTATAGACAAAAATGTCTAAGGAAAAGACCTATTTACCGCTTGATTACAACCGACATAGTGGAAACTATTTGGTACCCTGAATAGGGTTAAAATGGTAAAATCTATCCGAGGTAAATGGTAAGCCAAACGTCTTATCAATCCTGTCGCTCTGCTTCGGAGCCTCATATCCTGCGGAGGGCTCCTTCGGACTTCAGATCGAGGCACCCTTCGGCTTAACGCCTCCACCCTCGAGTATGAACCCATCAGCTCCGAAGCTTAGTAAGTCTCTTTGAACTGTTAATCTCTAAGTCCTGAAAGTGAAGCATTTTCCCCCAACACCCTCTGACCCTCGCCGACGCCTCTATTTAAGCCCCTAGCCTCCACCGCGTCCGGCCCGCATGCCCTATTGCGTTGAGAATGAACCAGAGCGCCCCGCTTCGACTTTTAGCACCACATCGCCACCCTCGCTCCAGCCACCACTCGCCATCACCGGAGTCCCCCTCCGTCCTCGACGACCGCACCACTGTGACCGCAGGCAGAACCCCGATCCTGTCCACCACTTCGACGTCGACAAACCCCACCGGAACCCCACCGCCGACGAGGACCCGAACACCTCCGCCATCTAGACTCGTCACTGGCTACACCCTGTCTACCCCAAGCCTCACCGACGGTACCCTCTTGACCCCCGCGATGTACTGATTCCGTTTTAGCCCGTAGAACCGACCGCCGTCACTCGCCGTGGCTGCTAGCCCATCGCCGTCGCCGGAGAAGACATCTTGCATGGGTAGAGTACCCGTGCCGTGTAGGTTTCAACCCCGACTATGCGATCGTGATCTGATGGTCGGGATTAAATCGACCCCTTAGGTTTGATCTGGTCCATCAGATTGCGGCGAAAGGGTATCACGCCATCTCGCGCGTCCATTTTCATTTATAACCCCTTCCTCACCCATGGCCGCCCGATCGCGATCCAACGGTGATCTGCGATCTGGCGAACGTGCACTGTGCGTGGGTTCATGGTGGATTCGGCTGACCGTGGACCGGCGATTGTTTTTGTGGTTAATTTAATTTCTAGAAATGGTTTTAAACTTCTAAAATTTATATCTTGCTCATTTTAAATCAAAAATTAACCATTTCAATTCTAGAAAATTCATAATTTTATTCTCTACATGTTTGTACAATAAAAACAGTAGGTTTATTTTGAGTATTTCATGTTTATTTAATAAAGTACTCAAATACACTTTGGGGAAAACTCAAAAATTGTCCATTTCAACTTTAGGAAAATTTATCTTTTATCCTCTTCATATTGGTGTAATAGAAACACTAGTTTTATTCTGAACTTTTTAATTTAAATTAGTTGGAAGTTTAAATTCCATTTGATTACATTTTTATTCCTTTTTAGAAAAATCCCTAACTCCATCAAAGTTCATTTTTGAAAATTCACATAATAAACTTCAGAAGCTTAATGACTTATTTTCTTTAATTTAACCTAACTAAAACCTATACGCTTGTTGTGTGATTTTGGATTGTTTAATTGAATGTTATGTTTATTACTTTTATCGAGAAGACTATGACACCGTCGAGGAGCCGGAGTACTTCCGGGAAGTCCCTCCCTCACCTTTCACTGAGCAAGGCAAGTCACCAAACTAACAATTTTAGCATATTGAACCTAGTTTTTTAAACTATCGATAAAACACATAGGTTATACATGCATTAGTCAAATGAAAGCCCTACAATATATTTATTTAGATCCCCAACCTTGATGTGCAACCCAAGCCATGCTATCTAGCCTAAACTCCTTGTCACCATATCATTAGTACTATTAGCTAGTGTCCAAAGTATCGACACAATTGTTGTAGGTTAAGAATGAGTCGTAGCGATTGGAAATCCACTATATGATCCTTGTTTATTCTTATCCCTGGAGTTCTATTGGTGATAGAGTTATGGTTAAGTGTATGCATGGTGGGTTCTGGGTGCAAGCTAGGGCATTGGTCGGTAGCACCCGGGGAACTATAAGGACAGGTCTGCGGGATCCGTTGCAATAAATTTCCGAACTAACCAAACATCTAGTGGGTAAGTCCTAACTAAGGTATGGAGTGTTCCAATCTGAGGCACCACTTGGAGATGGGTCAAGCAGCACCTGTGGGTGGCTTGTACCAATGTGGCGCAAAAGGGGTGCGACGTTAGCCGGGATGCGGCCAGGCACGCCGGCGAAACCTATAGCGGGTGATTATCGCTTGGAGCATTTCATGTTGAGGTTTTGGCACGAGTTCCCGTGGTATGGGTCATCTCGTTACACTTTGGTGTTTGGGATGAGTGTGTGCCTTGTGGGTACAGTGGTACACCTCTGATCAGAGTCTTAAATCTTTTCGAAAAGCCGAGCCCACGGTCAAGGGTGGGTTGCGTGACATCCCACAGTTAGTTTACTTTTAATGATTGTGCATGATGAATTGGCACGTAAGGACTGTTGAGTGAGGAGGGAAAATGTACTCCTCGAGTTATATGATATTATGATGTTCATGTTTAATATTCTGCACGATTAAATTTGACTACACTAAATGCAATAACTAAAAAATGTACTTTTGTGCACTTTTAGCCATTATCATTCCTTTGTTATTATCATGCAGTACTATTGCATTTGTGGTGGCTTGTTGAGTACTTTTGTACTCATACCCATTGGACAAACACTTCAGAGGCTGCTTACTATGAGGAGGATGGTCTAGAGTAGCGATCCAATCAAGAAGAAGATCCTGAAGAGGGCATTCTTCATGCTTTTTATTGTTTATTTTATTTTCACTCTTATGTAATAATGTGGTCCGCGTACCACGAATGATTGCTGTATGTACGTTATCGCATGATGAACCTCTTGTATCATTGTTTTTCTTTGGAAATTCAATAATATTTCGATTTATTAAATTAGGGCATCATATTTACCAAGGGAAACCCTAAGACGATGTTCTTCCGAAAGGCCCTAAAGTGATGAGGAACTACTAAAAGCAATCATCCTCTTCTTCCTCTTCATCGAGCTGAAGTGATGAGGAGATCATGATAAAAAAAGGAAGGAGAAGGACATGGATGATCCGGCTGGCCTCTACTTCATGTCTTTCGGGGACAACCCGAAGACTCATTCTAATCGTAGCCGAAGATCCCATGAGAGCATATGCTCAATGGCTCTTTAGGATAAATATGATAAAAGCTACTCCGACAACTCTGACGATGATGATGAGAACATATCTTCTTATGAGCGAGAGGTTGTAGAATTACATGAAGAAAATTGTCAGGAGTTGAAGTATCGGAGAAACTACTTATGAGGGTTAAGAAGAGGGTAGATGATATTGAGAGTGATCTTGCTATGGCCAATAGAAAGACTGAGAGTCTATCTTCTTTTCCTTGCTTGGGTAAGAGCAGTGAGTGGCCCAACTGTGAGGTATTGCTTAGTGACCTAACTTCTCTGAAGTCCAAGTATGCTAAGAGGGTGAATGAGAGAGATGCTTTGGCCACTGATCTTAAGAGTGCTAAGCTAGAGCTAAAAGATGCTCATGCCTCAGCTGTCATGCCTTGTAGAGACTGCCCATCTCATTTAGCTGACCTAGCTGAGCTGAGACAAAAGGTGATGAGCAGTCTAGCGAGCTTGAGTGCTTAGAGCTGAGTTGGTATAGACCAAGCATGAGTTAAAAACCTTGTTAGTTCCACCCACAGTTTGTGAGAATTATTTGTCTCTAACGATGGAGCATATCAAGAGAAAAGCTGAAATCAAAAAGCTTGAGAAGCTTGTACAAGTCGATAGAGAGTGTGATATCTGCTTATCTCAGGTGGAGGTGATATCTTCCTTGAGAGAGGTGTTAGCTTATGCTCACAATGAGAACTCTTACCTTCGTCAAATCCTGAGTTGGGTGAGTGCTATAGAACCTCAGCTCGTCATGATGTTCCAACAGTTTAAATGACAAGATGGGTTTAGTGTAGGTTACACCTACACAAAGGCTCACTTTGAGAGTGCTCTGAGTCATGTAGTGGAGTGGAGTAAGATGACCCATGAGCGGAGATATCCAATACTCACTCTACTATGTCCTTTCAGACCACTCAGCCCAAGGATGAAGTGTTCCAAGAACAACCTAAAGATCCACCCGACTAGCCTTTCCGAATCCTGAAACCCAAGAGTCTTCTTACCTCTCTTGACTCTCTTCCAGGGCCTTCTCACACCAAAGAGCCAACACCAAACACCACCAAGCTCAAGAAACCCAAAACTCAACTATATCCCAAGAAGGCTACCTATCACTGTGAGTTCTGTCAGAGAGCTGGGCATTTTGTGGAGTTTTGCTTCAGGAGGAACCAGGTTGAGAGAGCTGAGAGAGCTCAAGGTGGGTAGGAGAAGTTCTACCCATAGTGTGGTAGATAGATAGTACCTCGATGCCGTGAGAGGCTAGTGTCCAGGGTGTGTCATGTAGTTGGTGGTAGAGGAGACGGTGTTCATGCCCGTGCTTCAGAGGGTTGTATTCACTCCGGTAGAGTTCCATGTCATTCTGGATATGGCTTTGGACCTCGTAGCCATGACTTCGGGCAGAACAATGGACCACGCTTTGAGTCGTGCTTTGGTCTATACTATTACACTCGTCCTTGATTTCCTTTCTTCGAGCAAATGGCTCGACACTAGTTTAACCCTTTTGCTAAACCTGGTGTCGGACAGTTTGCTCAATCTTATGACTATTGATTTTATAGGACCGAGGCTTGGAGGACATATGGATCAAGGTTTTGAGGTGCTCTCACCACATGATCGAACATCGCAGATGGTTCTCCAGCCTCACTTCCCCGAGCTCCAAGGAATACATCACCTTCGTGAACAATGGTCAAGGGAAGGTAATTGGTTTTGGTTATGTTTGGATCTTTGAGAATTTTTCTTCGAAGAATGTTGCTTTGGTTGGAAAGGTGGGCTTTAATTTGGTTTTTGTTTCGCAACTTCTTGATGAGGGCTTAGAGGATTGCTTTAAGAAGGGCATGTCTTCTGTTGTTGATTCTAGAGGATCTTTGGTTTGCCAGATCTTACCCTTCGGTATGGTTTTTTTGATTGATTTGTCTAGTTTATTTGGCCCTTCTCGCTGTTTGATTGTTGAATCCTCATCTAAGCTCTAGAGGTGGCATAGGAGGTTTGGTCATTTGAACTTTGATCTGCTAGTCAAATTAAGTTCTATGGACCTCGTCCAAGGATTGCCCTAGCTTAAGATGGAGAAGAATCTAGTTTGCCATTCGTGTCTTCATGGGAAGATGGTTGCCACTTACCACGCATGTGTGACTTAGGTGATGACTTTGTACCCGACAGAGCAATTACACATGGATATAGTTGGTCCGGCTCAGGTATGTACAATCGGTGGGAAGTGGTACGCGCTTGTGATAGTTGATGATTTTTCTCAATTTTTGTGGGTTTTCATTTTGGAGTCTAAGGATGAGGATTTCCATTTTTCTCATGTCCTGATCCTGAAGCTGAAGAATTAGAAAAATGGTCGGATGCGAGCAATTTTCTCTGACAACCATTATGACTTCAAGAATTCACAGTTCTAGACACCCCAAAGCCTCTCCAACTTTCCATAATCAATTTTGTGACTTACTAAATAAACCAGAACATAATTCAGAAGATATTTTAGCAACTCAATGGTCGACAGAGAGATGTCGACGGTTTAAATGCCGACAATGTTCAGAGTATCAAAAAAACTCTTTAACAGATGAAACTTGTCACTTTAAATCACTACTTGTCAAGACTAATTGATCAAATCATTCTTAACAGTACAAGATAATGAACTATTTGTGTCAATTGCTATTGAAATTGAACTCAGAGTGAGACTTCCGAACTGAGCACACACATCCAAAACAAAAATTGTTTCAGTACAACTTGTGAGAATCTTGTTCACTTTGTAAAAACAGATTTTCACTCAATAACAGATATTGAGTCTTTTGCTTAAGAATCGACTACCTCAAAAGCAAAAATTCAGTTCAATAGTCTTTTAGCAATCCTCAAGTACTCTGTTTTGACTGAATCAGAGCAGTGCCACAAAGTGGGAGTTTTCAGTGCAATCAGAGTATTCAAGCCAAACCAGATCAAGCTAAAACTTCAAGTGATCAATTCACAATTTAGATCAAGCAACACTAAAACAGATCACAGTTCTGATCCCTTTCCAGCAAAAAGATGATTTCGGATAGTAATTTATGAATCAAGGATTTTCAGTAGTTCTGAGTGATAATAACACATCTGCTCAGATTAGGGCTATAATTTCAGCACATATCTTTTCATAGCATTCAACAGAATCATTACCAACTCATTGGTGAAACAAACTGAACATAACTCAGTATTCAGATCAACAAGAACTAATTCAGAAAACAATTCAGATCTCCTTTCAGCAGAATTATCAATTCAAGTAGAGATAGTTCAGTCAAGTCTTCTAGCAATACTGAATGAACATGGAGTATCTTCTAGCATTCATGCTATGACTTTAACATGTATCAGTGAACAAAAAAACAACTGTATCAGAACCATCAAGTTGATGAAACATAATGAATATGTATTTGACGTCAGTACACAAAGCTGTTTGACAAGAATCAACCAAAAACCAGTGTATGTTCAGACGTGTTCCAGACAGGAGTTAGACATCACTGTTGCTTTTCAGAAAAGGTGCTTCTCAAAGTATTGATTGAGGCAGGTGAACACTATGACCTCCACCCACTTTTCAGCAATAGCCAAAACTTTAACTAACCACAAAAGACATCACATCACCTCATAAAGTTTTATCTGCACATGATCTGAATCCTGATACTTCAGAAATTGTTTAAGAAGAAACCTACTGTTCTTGGCAGAAAATAGATGATCCAAAGCAAACTTCAAATAGGAACAAAACAGAAATGTGAACCTAGTTTATATCCACTTCAACCTCAAAGGTTGTTCATCATAAAAGTAAGATTTAGTTTCTAAAAGAACCACAACAGAAACTACATGTACTGTTCAAGATTGATGCTGCATCATACAAGATATAAACTGAAAAGAAGGATGCAGCAGAACTACTTTCTCAACAAAGATTAGAACTAGTCAAGGAGGAACACCCGGAAGAAAACAAATATAAACCAACCAGGTAAGTCCTACGCATACTGTAGATCATCTGGCACAAGGCTTCAACAGCGAAAAGTTATACTCAAAGAGGTAAAAAGATTGAAGCAAACATCTCCGCAACATTGATTAAGGACAACAAAAAAAGAACACCAGATAGAAATCAGAACAGAAAACACAGCAGGAATGTTCTTCGCATACTGTAGATGATCCGACAAATATCTTCAACACTCAAACTATTCTCGAAACAGAATAAGAAAAAATGGAAATCTAAAATCAGAGCATTGTATTAAAAGAGAAATGTTCAGGCTAGTTGGTTCATCTAAAAGTTGTATCCCACACCCCTAGGCTAGGACCTCCTTTTATAAGCAAACCTAAGAGAGTAATTACAAAAGTGCCATTAGGGTAAGAGTTCTAAGAAATTACCCACTACTACAAACCGTCACTGTAGTGGCATTGGGCAAATGCACTGTAGTTCTAAGACCATTATGTATTTCTCAGAATTACCAATTCTGAAAATACAATAATGTTTACTTCTAAAAAATTACAAGACAGACCCTATAGTTTTAATATATTTTTATAATTTAATAATTCCAAAAAATACTAAAAGTTTCATCTTAATTATAAATTACTAAATAAAAATAAACTCCTGCTTATTGGAATTTAAAAACATTTAGAGACGAGACGGTTTTCAGCAAAAACCGACAAAGCCTCTAGATCATTGACGTTTATCGTCAGTCCGCGAACTCGACTGCCAGCAAGTCTCTCCCGCTCTTGATCCCTCAAGCCGCCTTATCACTTGTACTGGCTTCCCTCTCACTGACTTGATCAACACCTCGTCTCGATCAACCGTTATCCCATGTCTTGCTTCATCTCCATACGAACATCTGAGGTCTCTTTCAACTTTGACTAGCATCCTCGACCATTTGGCATTAGACTCCCTGTCTAACCTTGATGACATGCCATCAACAGTTGACAAGTATCTCAACACTACACACACAAGACAAGCATAAACACACACATCTCCATGCAACCCATACATAAACATCCAACAATCGCCATAGCCAACTTCATCAATCACTCATCATAAAACTGGAACCATAGTGAAAACCTCACTTGGTTTCTGAATCTCCCCCTTGAGATGCTAGACCGTATCAAATTCTTTTCACCAAAAAAGGATCACAAACCGGCTATGGTCAACTGGTGATCTAACCGGTTCGGATACCAATTGTGGGATCATAATGGTGACTAGAGGGGGGTGAATAGGCGCCTCGAAAAATTCTTGCGAATCTGATGGCCTTTTCAAATCACCCAACGCACCTCTAAATGAACAAGCGGAAGCAGATGTAGTAAAGACTCCGATAAAATAGATGCTATCACCCTTCTATATGATATTATGTCAAATGATAGATTGAGGGATCACCAGCACTGAGTTTGCACACACAAAGTCTGCACTTTAAAAATAGGTCTGCAACTTTTTATGTTCTATACAAAAGACTCACATAAAGAAACAATTTAAGAATGGGTTTGGTGGAACATGTGCTTGACAGTATATGCAGTTGTTAATGGTGAAAAGCATCACTGCATACGACAGCACATGATTGGCAAGCCCGAAAAGAAAAAGAAAGGAGAAAAATGTTTCTAGATTCAACTTTCAGCTTTCAAGATTTTCAGCAAATTACCACCTTCCATAATTTTTATAGGATATAGATTAGCCTAAAAATATATGTAGGTATGTTTAGAACCTTTTGCAAACTTCAAATATGGAACCCTTGTAACTTGGACAACAAGAGTTATGTAGAACTCAGGTCCAAAAATAGAACCAAAAAAGATAAAAAATCAGCCTCAAAGATTGAATCTAGACTGAAAACAGAACACAACAGAAATCAGAAGTTTTCAAAACTTTTTATGCACTTTGTTCGATAGAAAAATATATGCAGCAGTGGTAAAAATCTTTTGCAAATTTCAAACATGGAACTTTGAAACTTGGACAACAAAAGTTATGCAGAACTCAGGTCCAAAAACAATACCAAAACAGATCAAAAATCGCCTCAAAGATTGAATCCAAACTAAAAACTGAACTCAACACAGCAGAAATCAGAAGTTTCCAGAACTTTTTAGACACTTTTTTGGACATAAAAATATATGCAACAGTGGTCAAAATCTGTTGCAAACTTCAAAAATGTAATCCTGGAAACTTGTACAACAAAAGTTGTGAAGAACTCAGACCCAAAAACTGCATTAAAACTGCTCAAACTCAGCTCCAAAAGTGAATCACACAAGGATGAATAGTACCTACGCTAGAAGCTCGTGAGGCTGCGCTAGAAGCTCTTGTTCCGTCACAAACACTACTACAAAGCGACACTGTAGTGGCGGGCAAAATCGACCTATAGTGGCGGGCATCCAGTCCGCCACTGCTCTAACGCCACTGCTATCGCTGGTTAGCAGTGGCGGTTAGAGCGCCTGCCACCGCTGTGTCAACAGCAGTGGCGGGCGCGCTGACCTCATCTGCCCGCCACTACTATTGATAACAGCAGTGGCGGGCAGATGAGGTCAGCTCGCCCGCCACCACTATGTCAACAGCAGTAACGGGCGCGCTGACCTCATCTGCCCGCCACTGCTGTTATCAATAGTAGTGGCGGGCAGATGAGGTCAGCGCGCCCGCCACCACTGTGTAAACAGCAGTAACGGGCAAGCTACCTCATCTGCCCGCCACTGCTGTGTATAAGCCATAACACATAATGTTGTGATCCCACAAACCAAAACACAGAAATTATATGCTTCACACAGCATCCACATACACAGCAGCAAAACATCCACATATCCACATACACAGCAGCAAAACATCCACATATCCACATACACATCCACAACAACAACACATCAACACAACAACCATCCATCTCATCAATTTTCAAAAATTTACAAAGTTTACATTCTTCCGGTTTATGTTTCACAATAACCATCCATCAACACAATAACCATTGTTTCACAAATACATGCTCATGCGGTTTATGTTTTCTTGGAAGGCCAACTCATATCTTAATTGGTTCGCCTTTTCATTCTTCGGCCCAATCATACAGAGTTGGATGCTTGGCCACTTCACTCTCAGGATCGAAAAATACTCCAAGCTCAAGAAGAATCTCATGCATCGTGAAGCGGCACATCCTTGATACGATTTCGTACATTTGTGATTCAGAGAGTTGGCTCTTCTGGGCAACGGTTGATGGACCTGACGCCTGCATACGTAAAATATAAGTACATACGCTGCAAGTTATATTAGATTAACACACAAGAAATCAACTTACTTCTTTAGTATCCTCAGATACTGTCCGCCCAAACTTTCCTAAGTTATTGCTCATGAAATCACAAGTATAGTAGCCACAATGCATGGAACCAAGAGATTGTTTGTGACACTTCAAAATAGACAAAGTTAGAACGATATATAGTTTGGCTTTATCAATTGAATTAACAAATTTAAAAATATAATATTACCGGATAGTTGGTTCTGATAAGCATTTCTTTCGGCCTCTGTGGATCATGTGGGCCACCTAACTTTTCCACGTAGTATCTATATGCACTCTGAATAACATTTAATATATCTTGATATTCTTTTTTGGGTTTGTCGAGCGAGTCGAGCACATAACCCTTGACCTCTTTGGGTATATCAGAAGTGCAATCCAATGATCACTATCGAAAGAAGTAATATATGATTATGTTAGTTTCATAATCGATAAAACGTGATTAAGTGGATATAGTGGGTATACTTACTTAAAGTTATATGCCCCACCTATCATTTCTCTGTCCTTCCATTGATCCATGCACCGCGCAATATACAACGCGGCACAACTCCTTTTGTTCTTCTTAAGTTTGTCTTCATCTTTATTGAACATCTTTCTTTCAAATTTTTTCTTACCCGCAGTCCAGTACTTGCTATCATTCTGGTTTAGTGTCGGTTTTCAGCGCACTTTGGCTTATTAATGACGGGTTTAAGTACCCATACAATTTAGACTCGTCACCGCATGAATTACAACTGCATATGTTATAAAACAACAGTCAATATAAGACATTATTTATTTTTGCTTTGTATTGACAAAGTATAAAGTACTTACATGCACCAGGGCATCATGCTTGTGATGTCGGTTCGCTTCAGACGAAACATCCGATGGAAGTCGTCGAAAAATAGTGCAAGCTTAAACTCTGGGCAGTTGAATATTTCTTGTGGAACCTTCAGTTCTATTTGTGTTACTCCTAACGAAGACGCTTCGAGGTACCAGTCATGAAATGTTTTCATCATCCAAGGCATACAATTAAGTACTCCTTGAGGTAATATTGGTTTGCCTGGTTCATATTCGATATAATCCTCGTCTCCGTAGGTCCTCTTATCAACAGAAAGTGAGCCCGCATGCTTTTGTACTGGAGCCTTTATTGGAGCCGCTTCGGGCATAGAACGTGTTTGCCCCATAGTAGTAAAAAATTTATGCATCTCAGATTTCAGTGCAGAACACTGCATAGCTTGAACAGTTATCTTGTGATTGCTGGCTTTGGGCATGCATCTTGTTTTTCAGGCTCGGCAGCAACTAGCACTGGCACTTTTGTTATGGGCTTGGCCACCGGCACTTGAGGATAAGCCGGATCTGGCACTTGAGGCTCAGCCGGAACTGGCACTTGAGGCTCAGCCGGAACTAGCACTTCAGGCTCAGCCGGAACTGGCACTTGAGGCTCAGCCGAAACTAGCACTGGCATTTGATCTGGCTCTGGCACATTTGTGTTGGGCTCATCAGTGGGCTCAAACACTGGCACTGGCTTTGTCACTTGAGGATCAGAAGTCACTTTCGATTCTATCACTTCTGCCACTTTATCGGGCACTGGCTCTTCCTCTGCCTTTTCCTCTATTTCACGCTCATCAACAGGTGATAAAGATCCTATATTTTGCACATCCTGAGATGAAAGATATGTGGGGGATTGTGATGAGACAATAGGTGATTTACTCTGAGAACTTGTCTGCAGTAATTTGATATCTCGGCTCGCCCATAGGACAAAGTTATTTAGAGCATCTCCGATTGTCTCAATCCCCTCATCAGGCATTGGAAGATCCAAGGGGTCATTAATAAATATGTCGTTGGTGATCTCATTGACCTGAACCTTGGTATAGTCAGCAGGAATAGGTCGATTGTGAAATAAATCCCCAGGCATAGCAATGCCTCGTGCAGCCTCTTGGGAATGCCCTTTGTGCCCTATCGGTACATGCAGGCTGCATGGTGTGTCCTGTTTAATATAATTTACATGAAATTTGTCTTGTACTGAGCCAACACTGCTTGGTACGTCGAGTCGTACCTCTGGCACAATTATTTGTCCCACTGCATTATGTTTGGATTCTCATTAATAAATTCAAAAAAGTGTCGCTCCCACTCTGCACGGCGCTCTGCGGCGTCGTCTGTGCGTACTTGACGCTTCTTGTATGTGGCACCCTCCTGTTTCTTGAAAGTATTTTTCCAGGGTGCTATAGAAGAGACACCTCGGGTGCGCCCTCGATGTTCCTCGTTTCCGAGAGCAGATGTAAGCTGGTCATTACATCCCTCGGGCTTGAACTTTCCAGTCTTCTCCAATTCAGCGATTTCCTGTGCTTTTTGGAATACTTCACTAGTCCGTGAGTCGGAGAGCATATATTGGCCCTCGGGTGTTTTTTTTAGCTTGACCTAGGAGCCATCTCTTAGTGCGCTGATCAGCACCTGAAAACTGTTCAGGTAACCCAGCCGCACGGTCCTCCTCCTCCTTTCTACTCCACTCATCCTCCTTGGCCTTATATCCACCTGGCCCAAGTTTATGTGGGAACTTATTCTTCTTATTAAGTTCTTTGAACATGATGCTCTCTTGTTTGGCTTCTTCCGAGCAATGCTGCATTTTGAATTCGTTCCATTCATTTGCCGTTATAAAGCCGTAGTCGTTGAGTGGCGACTCATCTTTCTGAAGGTATTGTGTGTTCAGTTTAGTCCTAAATGTACGGAGAGCCTTCCCGATAGTCTTCAATGTGGCAGCTTTAGCGTCTTCTAAGCGGTCTTCCGGGAATTTATAATGCGCTTTTATATGCTGCCACAATTCATTCTTTGTAGCTTCAGGGACAGTCTTCCAATTTTTCCAAACTATCTTACATCGCTCCCTGGCGAGACATCCACAGTCGTTACGCTACTTCGCTGTGATTTCTTTTGGCTTCTTTGGAGGCCCATCAACATGACCTTCTTCAACCTCATAGATAGCTGTATGCAGCTTGTTCTTCTCCTGTTTCCCTCTCCTCTTCGCATTTGCAGACGATGTTGTGGCAGCGGGCTCAACATCTGTTCGCTCAGCTGACTCAATAGCCGGGACAATAGTTGTTCTTTTCTCGACTTGGAATAATCGACGCTTGCTTCCTCGCTTTGGACGATCCTACGATGATAGACAATGTGAGCTTCAGGAATGTAATCCTCGGTTAGAATCTGCTCTGACTTGTTACTAACGTAATAATTACCTCCGCTTGAGCTTCAAGAATGTAATCCTCATCAGGCGTCTTCTCTCGTTCTCTTCTTCCTAGGCTCCATTGGATGTTCATTCTCCGAGAGTGGTACGAAGATTCGCTATGGAGGATCCTTCAGATGAACCCTCTTTATTTGTTTTTGCGGGAGACTCGTAGATGAGCTCCTCGATGGAACGTCCTTCTTCCGCCATAGATAAACTATTCATATTAAGAGGCTAATGTATCAGAATTTTGGTTATGCAAAAAAGGTCTGATGTCATATTAATCCTAAAGTTAGGATATTGTGTTGTTCTCTCTCTCTAGTGTTGTTGAGGCCTCAGCATATTTTGTGTTGTTTTTCAAAATGTTCATGGCTGCCATGGAACCATGTGCACATCCATTCCCTGTCAGCAACACGAGAAAGAAGAAGCTGTTGACAGGAATGGATGTGTCACATGGTTTGATGACATACATGAGATAACTCAATAACAATTTGCATCATAGGCCCCTAAAAGGAATTGTGGAATCTAATGTTGGCCTTCAGCCGGATGAACTTGAGGATTAGTATATAGTAGCCTTAGAAATAATAGCAGTAGTAAACTGATCATAGTGTTGTTTAGGCCTCAGCATATTTTGTGTAGCTTTTCAAAATGTTCATGGCTGCCATGGAACCATGAGCACATCCATTCCCTGTCAGCAACACGAGAAAGAAGAAATTGTTGACAGGAATGGATGTGTCCCATGGCTTGATGACATACATGAGATAACTAAATAACAATTTGCATCATAGGCCTCTAAAAGGAATTGCAGAATCTAATGTTGGCCTTCAGACGGATGAACTTGAGGATTAGTATATAGTAGCCTTAGAAATAATAGCAGTAGTAAACTGATCACAGTGTTGTTTAGGCCTCAACATATTTTGTGTAGCTTTTCAAAATGTTCATGGCTGCCATGAAACCGTGTGCACATCCATTCCCTGTCAGCAACACGAGAAAGAAGAAGATGTTGACAGGAATGGATGTGTCACACAGCTTGATGACATACATGAGATAACTCAATAACAATTTGCATCATAGGCCTATAAAGGAATTGAAGAATCTAATGTTGGCCTTCAGCCAGATGCATGAACTTGAGGATTAGTATATAGTAGCCTTAGAAATAATAGCAGTAGTAAACTGATCATAGTGTTGTTTAGGCCTCAGCATATTTTGTGTTGCTTTTCAAAATCTTCATGGCTGCCATGGAACCGTGAGCACATCCATTCCCTGTCAGCAACACGAGAAAGAAGAAGTTGTTGACAGGAATGGATGTGTCTCACGGCTTGATGACATACATGAGATAACTCAATAACAATTTGCATCATAGGCCTCTAAAAAGAATTGCGGAATCTAATGTTGGCCTTCAGCCGGAGGAACTTGAGGATTAGTATAGTAGCCTTAGAAATAATAGTAGTAGTAAACTGATCACAATGTTGTTGAGGCCTCAGCATATTTTGTGTTATTTTCAAAATGTTCATGGCTGCCATGGAACCATGAGCACATCCATTCCCTGTCAGCAACACGAGAAAGAAGAAGCTTTGACAGGAATGGATGTGTCTCATGGCTTGATGACATACATGAGATAACTCAATAACAATTTGCATCATAGGCCTCTAAAAGAATTGCAGAATCTAATGTTGGCCTTCAGCCGGAGGAACTTGAGGATTAGTATATAGTAGCCTTAGAAATAATAGCAGTAGTAAACTGATCACAGTGTTGTTTAGGCCTCAGCATATTTTGTGTTGCTTTTCAAATATGTTCATGGCTGGCATGGAACTGTGAGCACATCCATTCCCTGTCAGCAACACGAGAAAGAAGAAGTTGTTGATAGGAATGGATGTGTCCCACAGCTTGATGACATGCATGAGATAACTCAATAACAATTTGCATCATAGGCCTCTAAAAGGAATTGCAGAATCTATTGTTGGCTTTCAGCCGAATGAACTTGAGGATTAGTATATAGTAGCCTTAGAAGTAATAACAGTAGTAAACTGATCACAGTGTTGTTGAGGCCTCAGCATATTTTGTGTTGTTTTTTCAAAATGTTCATGGCTGCCATGGAACCGTGTGCACATCCATTCCCTGTCAGCAACACAGGAAAGAAGAAGCTGTTGATGGGAATGGACGTGTCACACGGCTTGATGACATACATGAGATAAACTCAATAACAATTTGCATCATAGGTCTCTAAAAGGAATTGCAGAATCTAATGTTGAGGATTAGTATAGTAGCCTTAGAAGTAATAACAGTAGTAAACTGATCACAGTGTTGTTGAGGCCTCAGCATATTTTGTTGCCATGGAACATTAGCGGGGAAAAACAACACAAAATATGTTGAGGTCTTAACAACACAATCTCCTAACTTGAGGATTTTTATAGTGGCTTCGGAAGTAATAGCTGACTACTGTAGTAGTAAACTAATCACAGTGTCAAAGGTGGGAATGTATGAAAACTCTTCTTGGCTACAGTAGTCAGCTATTACTTCCGAAGCCACTATATTAATCCTCATGTTAGGAGATTGTGTTGTTCTCTCTCTCTTGTGTAGTTGAGGCCTCAGCATATTTTGTGTTGTTTTTCAAATATGTTCATGGCTGCCATGGAACCGTGAGCACATCCATTCCCTGTCAGCAACACGAGAAAGAAGAAGTTGTTGACAGGAATGGATGTGTCGCACGGCTTGATGACATACATGAGATAACTCAATTACTATTTGCATCATAGGCCTCTAAAAGTTGTTCTAAAAAAGTGGTAATGTGGTATGCAATATTTCTCATGGCATAACTTAGATATAGAAGACTTCACTCAAGAACTAGAGGGGGGTGAATAGGCGCCTCGACAAAATTCTTTCGAATTAGATGGCCCTTTCAAAACACCCAACGCTCCTCCAAACTTAATCACAGAGATTTAGCTCCAATGAGTCAAATTAAAGACTACATCACAAACTTGCTATTTAATCTTTATGTCTGATCAAGAAATCAGAATTTAAACAAACTTAATTATCTAAACACCTTGCAATGATTTCAAGGGTAGCCGAGGGTGGCGTGGGCTTTGGGAGCGACGTGCGGAGTTTGGCGGCGACGGCCTTCGGGGACGACGACGACGGGCTCCGAGGGCGGCGTGGGCTCCGGGAGCGGCGGCAATGGGCAGAGTTCGGCGCACGGGAGTTAGAAATGAAACTAGGTTTTCGGACGGCAGGGAGCAAAAACTTTTATATAGGTGTATTAGCAGTGGCGGGCATGAGTAAATGTTTTAGTCGTTTTTCCCCACAATAGTCTAGGGTTCGATAACTAGCTAGGATTCAAGAAGCCATTCACTTTGCACTATCTGCGGCCACACAGCTTTGCAGCTGCTTCAGCTAGCAGCTTAGCAAGCAGAAAGCTCTTTGCAACCTAGCTAAGTGAAATAGCTGTGCGCTTTTGTAGATCAAGGGCTCCATGGAATCATGAATTTGAAGCCAAACTAGTTCAGACTGGAGAGTTTGGGATCATGGAGGAAGTAAGATGCTACTGTCATGTCATGAATTGCAACCAGATTAACACCCACTGCAGATCAGTCAGAACTCAGAAGATTGTTTTCTAAGTTTGGAGCTTACTAATCACTTAATCAGAGGTCAGCAGAGCTCACTAATCCTTGCCTTGACTAATCACAAAATATCTGATGAGATACATCCTCTGGAGTCTGGAGTTACCTCGGGGACGGGGACGGCGGCGCGGGGTCCGGCGACAGCGACGTGGGCTCCGGCGGAGTTCGGGGCGACGACGGCGACGGGTTCCTGAGGGTGGCGGCGCGGGCTCTGGGACGGGGATGGCGGCGTGCGTCGGGGACAGGGGACGGCAGCGACGAGGGGTCCGGGTACACCGACGCGGGCTCCGGTGATGGCCTTCGAGGACGACAGTGACGGCTCCGAGGTGGCGGCGAGGGGTCCGGGGACACCAACGGCTCCGAGATGGCGGCGACGGGCTCGGGGACGACAACGACGGGCTCCAATGGTGGCGGCGCGGGCACTGGGAGCGGTAGTAACTGGCAGGAGAAGATTAGGGCTTAGGGTTTTCAGACGCGGGAGCTGAAATATTTATATAGGTGGATTAGCAGTGGCGGGCATGCTGATGTCATCCTGCCCGCCACTGCTATTTTCCCTTAATAGTGGCGGGCATGCTTGACGTCACCAGCCCGCCACTACTAATCCGCCCACCGCTGGTGCTCGATGCCACTACTAAAAGGAATAGCAGTGGCGGGCTGGTGACGTCAGCATACCCGACCGCCACTACTATTAGAGGTGGGGGTCATCTAGCATACGTTGCCTCTACTGTCTAGAAACACTTTGTAGCACAGTGGTGCGGGGGTGGCTTTGGTGCCATGCGGTTCGAGGTTCGAACCTTGCTGCCTGCAGGCGGTTTGAGGTTCGAACCTTGCTGCTAGCATCCAAACATTTTTTTACATTTCTATTCTAATTTTCATGACTTTTTTATTCATGTTTAAATTCTAGTTTGAACTTGATTTTTTTAACAATAAAAATACATCATAACTTATCAAATTTAAAAAATTGGTATTATTCTGCCTCACTTTACTTTTTCTCCCTTAGTTTACTGTTTTTATTTCATTAAGTGTGTTTTTATGATCAAAGTCAAAATAAGTTCAATTTGAACTACAAGACATGAAATAATTCACCAAAATTTATAGAAAAACCATATTCATGTTTTGACTCTATAATTAGTTATTATTATCCAGTAAATTTAAAACCATCATAAAAAATGTAGGTTTCCACAACACTCGATCGACAACTTGTATTTTTATAGTTTTTTAATCCTCAAAAAATAAAATAAAGTCTAAAAAAGATGAGACTTGTCATGTTGTTATGATATGATCGATCCATAGATGTTGTCATAAAAAATAAAATTGTTTCGAGAAAATAATCACGTAGGGCGTTAAGAAACCTAAGATTCTGCGGGGATGAATTAGGGTTTAGAGATGAAATGACCTAGGTTTGAAAGCAAAACCTATAGTTGATTCTTCCTTTGAACTTGAAACTTTTTGTACAATAAAAATACAACACCAATATTCTAATTGCAAAAATTGGTATCTTCATTAACAGAAATTGGTATTTAAATGCAGAAAAGTCCACGTAGAGGTAGGGATTATCTAGCATACACTGCACAAATAGCCGAGAAATACTTTGTAGCGCAGTGGTGCGGGGGGTTCTTTGGTGCCATGCGGTTGAGGTTCGAACCTTGCTGCCGACAGGCGGTTTGAGGTTCGAACCTTGCTGCTAGCGCCAAATCAACATTTTTTTCTATTTTGTAGTTTTTTAAATTTTCAGCACTTTTTATTGATGTTTAAATCCTCGTTGAACTTGAATTTTTTTAACAATAACAATACATCATAATTTATCAAATTTAAAAAGTTGGTATTTTTCTGCCTCAGTGTACGTCACTTGACTTAGTGGTGGCGGGCCGATGACATCATGCGACCGCCACTACTAAAAGGGTAGCAGTGGCGGGCTGGTGACGTCATCCTGCCCGCCACTACTAATCCGATGCTGGTGGGGTTATCTAGCATACGTTGCCACTCATGTCGAGAAACACTTAGTAGCGCAGTGGTGCGGGGGTTGCTTTGGTGCCATGCGGTTCGAGGTTCGAACCTTGCTGCCTGCAGGCGGTTTGAGGTTCGAACCTTGCTGCTAGCATCCAAACATTTTTTTTACATTTCTATTCTAATTTTCATTACTTTTTTATTCATGTTTAAATTCTAGTTTGAACTTGATTTTTTAACAATAAAAATACATCATAACTTATCAAATTAGAAAAATTGTATTTTTCTGCCTCACTTTACTTTTTTTTATTTCATTAATAAACATGTACAATAAAATACATCATAACTTATCTATAGTTTATTCTTCCTTTGAAATTGAAACTTTTTGTACAATAAAAATACAACACCAATATTCTAATTGCAAAAATTGGTATTTTTCTCCCTTAGTTTACTGTTTTTATTTCATTAAGTGTGTTTTTATTACATGTTGTTACGATATGATCGAGACTTTTGTAGCGCGGTGGTGCGGGGGCTCGCTTTTGACACATCATGTTTATTTGAAAGCAAGTAAACAAACACAAGTCCAGGCTGGGGAAACCAGCTTACACATCGAAACGCACTACTGGTCAAACCCAAAAGAAAGATATGGTTTGGAGCTTCTTCTTCTTCCTCGGCACAAACCCAACCTATTTCTGGTTAAACAGATTAAAAGCCTCAACTTGCCAATCCTCAACCAACTCGGCATCATCAGGCAGTCTAAACTTCTCTCCATGTTCCTGAACAAGAAAATACACGCGACGACGATAGTGAGAACAACTTATTATCAATGATTGAATTGGATGATAAAAATATAAAATTTGCATAAAAAGAGGATCTTGCCTCCTTCCTCCTCTTGCTGTCGCATTGCTCTACATGCTTCCCTTTTCCACCGCTAGCCTCGGCATGTTTCCCTCTACCACCGGTTGTCTCATCATTCTTCCGTCTGCCAACACTTACCCTATCTGGTTGCGGCGATCGCGAGTCGTCCTCCGAGTCGGAGTCCATTATGAGAATCACTTTCTTTGCCAAACAACTGCAAACTATACCATCATGTACCTTATGTTTACCGCATTTGCAAACCTCACACACGCCACTTGATGTAGAGTCTGAGGATCCACTGTTTGGTTCAATCTTAGGAGGAGCCATCTGCAATTTTTTTGTCACATTGATATAACATTACAAAACCCTAAGCTAGTATTATTATAGTGGAATTTTTTTTCTCAGAAATTTTTTATAGTACATTAAAAAACATTATTGTTATAGTGCATTCTACTAGTAATATTATACTAAATTATATTACCACGCATAAATTAATATAACAATTAGAAATCATTTTAACCCTAAGCTCGAATAAAATAAGACTAAAGATAGGTTATCTAACATTTACTGACTGGATGGCGGCGACGCGGGCGGCGCCGAGACGGGCTCCGAGGAAGGCGGCGACGGGCGGAGGGCAGCGGCGACGTGCTCCGGGACGTCGACGGCGGCGACGGGTGTGGAGGGGGGCGACACTGGGAGTTTAGGGTTTAGAAAATGAAACTAGGTTTTCGGACGGCGGGAGTGGAAACTATATATAGGTGCCTTAGTAGTGGCGGGCATGCTGACGTCATCCAGCCCGCCACTACTAATAGAGGGGATTAAATATATAGCATATAATACTCTTCCTACATTGACGTGAAACACTTAGTAGCGCAGTGGTGCGCGGGGCTCACTTGGGGCCGTGCGGTTCGAGGTTCGAACCTCGCTGCCGGTAGGCGGTTTGAGGTTTGAACCTTGCTGTTGGCCCCAAAAATTAAATTTTTAAAAAATTTCTATTGTTGTTTAATAAATTTTCTATTGATGTTTAATTAAATCCTCATTTGATCTTGAAAATGTTTTAACAATAAATGACATAATTGATTTTACAAATACGCACGCTAAACATAAATGATCTAGCCTTGCACTAATTTTCCATCGCCATTGGTGCGTAGATAAGGAATCACACGTGCCAAATGACAGTTTTGCTTCAACCACATTGATCCTTGATATGTCAACGAAAAACGGCACCTCATCAAACTGATTGTATTCTTCTTCATCTTCGACTCCATCAACTCCAACAATTCTTTGTTTTCCTGGAGCAACGATGTATTTTTTCTCATCTTTAGGATCAAGTATGTAAAATACTTGTGCCACGGATTGAGCGAGTATCCAAGGGTCATCTTTATAAGCCACCTTATTAAGGTCAACTATTGTAAACCCGTAATCATCCACCTCCACAACTTCTGGATGTCTGACCCACTGACACTTAAATACAGGGATTTCTATAGAGTTCCCATAGTTAAGTTCCCATATTTCTTCGATGTATCCATAGTAAGCATTCTTTTGTCCAGTGCTATCTTCTGCTTCTCCTCTGACACCACTATTTTGGCGCTGACTCTTTTGATCCTTTGCTTTGGTATAGAATGTGAAACCATTGATGTCATACGCTTGCCATGTTTTAACCATGCTCAATGGACCGTAAGACAATTTATTTATCATCATCTCTTCGTCGGTTTCTCCAATCGAAAGGTTTAGATCCCTCAGCCATGATGTGAAATAAATTTTGTGTTCTTTCATAATCCATTGTTCATCGCGATCTTCATTCTTTTCACGAAGCTCTTGCAGGTGTTGTTCAACATATGGTCTCATAATCGCCAACTGATGCATTACACTGTAATGTGATTCTCTTATTGTTTGGTAACTATTGTCTCGTATGATTTTCCTGCCTTTAGTTCCTTTACCGGTGAGTCTTCCATGGTGCCGGGACACGGGAACTCCTATTGGTCTTCCATCTCTTATGTAATATGCGTAGCACTCAATGACTTCCTCAGTCGTGTAGCCCTCTATCATGGAACCCTCTGGATAAGCACGATTTCGTACGTAACCCTTGAAGATAACCATTAGACGCTCGTACGCATACATATTGTGCAGGTACGTTGGACCGAGAACAATGATTTGGTCTGCTATATGTATCATATAGTGCTCCATAATATCAAAATATGAAGGAGGAAAGCACATCTCAAGCTGACACATAGTCTCCCTCATTTGTTTACGTAATTCATTTAACTCTTCAGTGTCGATCACCTTCTTTGATATGACATTGAAGAAGTGACACATGTGTGTTATCATCATCTTCAGAAATGAATGTTTGACTCCTCTTACTGCGATGGCGAGGAATAGCCCAAGCATAACATGACAATCATGAGTGTTGTAGCCGCTCATCCTCAAATCTGCTACAGAGACAATATTCTTTATATTCGTTGAGAATCTTGTTGGAACTCTAATTCCATGTAGACACCTGCAGATTGATCTTTTCTCATCAAATGTGAGGTTATAGCTAGCAGCCGAAAGGAAAAATTTTCCATTGGCCCTTTCCTGTGGGTGAAGCTCGGGTCTAATTCCGAGAGTTTGAAGGTCCCTTCGTACTTTGAGTCCATCTTTTGATTTGCCCGGTATGTCTAACAAAATACCGATAGTGCTTTCGAAGACATTCTTCTCAATGTGCATTGTATCGATAGCATGACCAATCTCCAACTCCTTCCAATAGGGCAAATATCTAAAGAAGATCGACTGCTTTTTAAATGGAGCGTCCTTTGAAATTTTTTCAGATTTCTTCCTCTTCTTTCCGAAAATAACTTTGATATTCTTTACCATTTCGAATAGAAATTTGCCATTTCGATTTCGTGGAGGCTGTCCAAGCTCGATTGTACCATCGAAATGGTTCCTATTTCTTCGATATTTGTGGTTTTTTGGTAAAAATCTGCGGTGTCGCATATATATCGTCTTAACGAATGATGGAAGATGCATAGATTCTGTCTGGTCCACACACACTACACATGCTGTGTTTCCTTTAACCTGTCCTGTTAGGGACATGCGTCCTGGGTTGTCAGCTATGGTGCAAAAGATTATGGCTCTTAGATTGAAGTGCTCTTTCTTGTGCTCATCCCACACACAGACACCATGTTCCCATAGACGTTTCATATCCTCCATCAAAGGTTCTAGAAAGATATCAATGTCATTGCCAGGTTGTTTTGGACCAGAAATTAGAGTAGTGAGCATAAGGTATTTTCTTTTATGGCACAACCATGATGGAATGTTGAACAAGCATAGAAAGACTGGCCACGTACTATGTGGGTTCCTCATCTCACCGAAGGGATTCATTCCATCCGTGCTAAGTCCCATCCTGATATTTCTAGGATCGTCCGAGAAATCTGGATGGGCCAGGTCAAATGATTTCCACTGCCTAGCATCCGCAGGGTGCCGAAGTTTTCCGTCCTTCTTTCGCCCAGCGAAATGCCAGATTAATAGTTCAGCATCTCTAGGATTAGAGAACATACGTTTCAAGCGATCAATCACCGGTAGGTACCACATTACTAAGGCTGGAACTTTCCTCTCCGTCTTTTTTCCAGGATGGTCTTCAATAACATTTTTATCCTCTTCTGCAACCTCTATTATTCTTCTTCTGGTGGTCATTGTAGTCCTCCACACAGTCATTTGGACGTTTGTATCGACTCGCGTTGCACTGCGGACATCTCTCTAACAATCCATACTCTTTTCGATATAGGATACAGTGGTTCGGGCATGCATGAATCTTCTGAACGCCCAAAGTCAACGGACAAATCATCTTCTTTGCTTGGTACGTATCAGATGGTAAACCATTGGGTTTTGGCAAAACCTTTTTTAGGAGTTGTAAAAGATCTGAAAAACTAGTGTCAGACCATCCATTGCTGGCCTTCAGTTTCATAAGCTCAAGAATTGTGTACAACACAGTATACTGCTTATCGCATCCGTGGCGTTCCTCGTAAAGAAGGTTTTTTGATGCTTTGTCAAGTGCTTCAAAGTTATCGTATCCTTTGGTTGTAGTTCTCTGCAACAACACCTCAGGCGCAACATTTCGCATCAGTTCCTCCACATCAAAGGAGTCATCATCATCATGTTGATCAACATCATCATGTGTTATGTCGGATGTATGATCACAACCTCTTCTATGTTGATGAGCATCTTGCGGCACATCAGAATCTTCAGGCGGATTTTGGCCCATCTCACCGTGTTTTGTCCATATATAATAGTTCTTCACAAAACCATTTTTCAACTAAGTGAAATCGTATGGTTTCACGATCAGAACACAGATACATCGCTTCGTTTTTACAAACTTTACAAGGACAATATATTGCCTCTTCACTCTGACGGGAAGCATATCGTGCGACAGCTTCAGTAAATTCAGTTACTCTGTTAAAATATGCCACCACATCTCCGTCGTTGGACGAGTACATCCAGGACCTGTGCTCCATCTAAAACATATATTATTTGAAAAAATATTAATAAATTAATTATTGTTAATTTTAGTAATTTACAAATTGAAAATATATTGATTTATTATCGCTCATAACAACATTAATTAAAAATCCTCAATGCTTTAATTAAAACTATTTATTAAGCAGAAAAAATTATTAAATAAATTAACTATATTGGTTTCTCTCTCTCCAAACAACATAACTCTAGATCTATAATCATAAATCAAATTAAAAAAGAGATTAAAATGACGTAAATCAATATACAAGTGATGAATAATTGTGAGGAGGGTCATATTTGTTCATTTGGGAGAAGGTAACACTGTAAATGGAAGTTTATTTGAAAATTTTTATTCACAAACCCTAAATTATAAAAACGCTAATAACTCATTGTATACATGATTAAATACAAAATAAATGTGAGATTCGGCATGGATTTACCTCCTAGAATGAAATCCTTCAAAAGAAACGAAATAAAGCCTCCCCCCTCTTTATCTAGATTTTTGTCGCCATTGTACGGACAAAATTAAATGCGAACTCCTGTAGAGCTCGGGGAGGAAGAAGCTGCGCATTTATAGCTAGAATAGTAGTGGTGGTCGCAAGTGATGTCATCAATACTTTAGTGGCGGCCATATTATCAGCGGCGGGCAGCACCAGCGCCCGCCACTGCTATTGGTACAACAGTGGCGGTTTGTAGTAGTGAAAATGAATGAACAGTAAGCATGAATTAAGAGTAGAAAAAAGGCTAGAAAAAAATAGAATTTGTGGTTGGTAGTTCCATAATGTTCAGCTGAAAGAGTCCCCTAAACCGTAGGCCTTTGGGTCCTTTATATAGGCAAGCCCATAAAAGAATGCCATTAGGGTAAAAGTTCTAGGTATTTACCTCATTGCTATAATGAATTTTCTGAATTAAAAATTCTGAAAAATCAATTAATGCAAACTCCTAATTTATTAAACCATTGACATATTCTTTTAATATATTTTCAGAATTCAGAATTCCGAAAAATACTAAAAGATTACACTTAATCTAGATGACAAAACAGAAAAAATAAACTCCTAATTACTGGAATTAAAAACATTTTCTGATGCGACGGTTTTTAACAAAAACCGACAAAGACTCCTCGATCGCCGACACGTGATGCCAATCCATGAACTTGACCACCAACAATTCTCTCTCGCTCTCGATCCACTCGAGCCGCTTGATCACTTGCACTGGCCTCCCTTTCACTAACTTGACCATCATGCTGTCTTGACCATCCGTCTGTCCTTGCCTTGCTCAATCTCCTCATGCACTCCTGATATCATCTCCAACTTCACCCGGTATCCTTGATCCTATGGCATCGAGCTCCCTGGTTGACCCTTGATCACCCGCCGTTGATAGTTGGTTAGCATCTCCACCCTGCACACATGAGACAAGCCCATACAAGAGACGCAAAGCACACCGATCCCCTCGGCATAATTCATATCCACACATCGATCCTATCGATGCAATCAAACCATTACTCACTCATCACTCCAGCTCATCACTCAAGAACGAGCAACCTTGTCAACCACTCATCATATAGACAAAAACCATAGTGCGACCTCACTTGGTTTCACAATAGTGATCAAGGTCTTGAGCACCTATTTTCTTCTCCTTACACACCCCATAGAATAGCGTTGTTGAACGAAAGAACCACACACTAGTCGAGATGGTCAGGACGATGCTCGATGAGCATATGACTCCTAGGCGTTTCTGAGATGAAGCTATGAACACAACTTGCTATCTAGACAACCACATTTTGTTCGACCTTACCTAGGTAATACATCATATGAGTTGCGGTTTGCCAGACAACCCAAGGTGAGCCACTTGTGAGTGTTTGGCTGCAAGTGCTTTGTGCTCAAGAAGGGAGAGCATTTGGACAAGTTTGAGTCTTATTACCGGGATAGAGTTTTTCTTGGTTATGCTTTGCATTCTCGAGGCTTCCGAGTCTAGAACTTTGACACACAACATCTTGTCGAGACGTGTGAGGTTTCTTTTGATGACTTCCCTTCTTTTGAGATTTTTGGTGATGATGAGCTTGGAGAGCCCATCTTGGAGGAAGATGAGGACACTCACACTTTTGATGATGGTAGGCCTTCTACACCACCTATATACCCCACACCTTCTGAGACTTTGACTAAGGATGAGGGCAGACCTCTGATCACTACTTCCACTTTGACTGAGCCCCCTTAGTCTAGTCTACAGGTGCTAGCTATTGACACTGGTGAGGTGACATCTGATTGTCAAGGCTCCTAGGCAGTTCAACGTGATCACCCCTTAGATCTCATCATTGGTGATATTACTTCGACATCATTATGTTCTTAGCCTGGTTCTCTCATTGTTTTTGCTGAATCTACTTTTATTTCCACTTTTGAGACTAGAGATGTTGCTCATGCTTTATGTGATGAAAATTGGATAAATGTCATGCAAGAAGAGGTTGAGAATTTTGTTCGTAGTCGGGTTTGGATACTAGTTGAGCTGCCACCAAGTTGCAACCCCATAGGCATCAAATGGGTGTTTAAGAACAAGCAAGGTTAATATGGGGTTGTGGTGCACAACAAAGCTCGATTAGATGCCCAGGGTTTTTTCCATAAGGAGGGTATGATTTTGAGGAGACTTTTGGCTCTGTTACTCGTCTTGAGTCCATTCACATACTTTTGGCATTCGCTGCTTCAGAAGGTTTTAAGCTTTTTCAAATGGTTGTAAAGAGTGCTTTTCTGAATGGGTACATAGAGGAGGAGGTCTATGTTAGGTAGCCCCCAGTTTTGAAAACCTTAAGTTTCCTCAGCATGTTTTCAAATTACAAAAATCTTTGTATGGTTTGAAGTAAGCCCCAGGGCTTGGTATGATCGTTTGAAGCAGTTTTTGTTGGGGATTGGCTTTCTGGTGGGTTCTGTAGACAAAACTCTTTTCGTGCTCAAAAATTACTTTGATTTCTTGATCGCTCAGATTTACGTGGATGATATTATTTTTTGTGTGTTCCACTAATGAGCTTGCATCCAAGTTTTCTAAGCAGATACACAGTGAGTTTAAGATGAGCCTCATGTGTGATCTTAAGTACTTCCTAGGGATCTAGATCAAGAAGACCAAGGAGGGTATCTTCATCCACAAGAGTAAGTATACCAAGGATATGCTAAAGAAGTTCGACTTTGGTGGAGAGCTGAAGTCTCAGATGACCCCCATGGGCACATTTGGGGGCCTGGACAAGGACCGGAGAAGCATCAAGGTCAACGAAAGAGAGTATCGAGGGATGATCGGTTCACTTCTATACCTGACGGCGATGAGACCAAACATCCAGTTTGTCATGGGATTATGTGCCTGATTCTAGTCTTCACTTCATGCGTCTCATCGTCAGGCTGTGAGGTGCATTTTCGGGTACCTTACCTAAGCACATTTTCCACCATAGAGTCTGAGTATGTAGATGCTTCTAGTTGTTGCTCATAGTTAGTTTGGATGATTTCCACGCTTAGAGATTTTGGGTTATCTTTCACTGCAAGAGTGCCTTTGTTTTGCAATAGCACCAATGTGATTAGTGTTGGGAAAAACACATGTCTTCATTTAAAAACCAAACATATTGATGTGCGCTTTCACTTTTTGAGGGATCAATATGAGAAAGGTGTCATTTACCTTATTCATGTTGATACCCATCATAAGTTGGCTGACATTCTTACTAAACACCTAGATCATTCTACATTTGAGCATTTGCGAGGGGATTTGGGAGTTGTGTTGATATTTAGAGTATTTTTTTCTTCTTTACTCTTTTGTTGAGTCTTTTGTGTGAGTACATATCATGGATTTTCACATATCCCCACTTTGAAATTGCATCTATTATTTGATTAAATTGCTTTTACTTGTTCTTGCTACTACATGACTTTGAATACCTATGTATGATCATGCTTTGTTTTAGTTCACATGATATATCTAATATCTATCATGTGCATGGCTTTTATGTTTTTAAACTTGAAAAATGATCACCATTGATTCTGGTAACAAGCATGTGTATGTTGAATGCTTTTGCTATCTTTTACATGTATAATAGTTGAATCCTTTATTTTGATGCAAATATGCAACTTGGACATCTATATGCTTTACATGGAAAACATGCTATAAAATGATAAAAATCAGGAAAAATGAAAAATCTATGCCTTTTATGCTTAAGTAAAAAGATCCAGGTGAGTTTTTTATGTCGCATTGCATTATTTTGGACTACTTACCAAAGCCCTTTGGTATGAACTAGGACATTGTAATGTATGCCAAGACCAACATCTTAAGATTTTGATGATCCTATTCTAGCATAGCATTGACTTGGTCGGTTAGCACAAGGTTTACATGCAAATAACCCGTGGCACAAATGAAAAAAGAAAAGAAAAAAGTCTGAAAATATAAAGATAACAAGTTTGCTGCAGCTCTTAGTTTTTGGACAATTCTTATCCTGGTAGATATTAGTTAGCTTTTGCACTTCATGCTTTATCGTGCCTGTTAACTAGAAAATGTGGTGATGCTTTTGTTTGTAAAAATCTGAAAATGTGTGCTAATGACTTTCTTTGGATATCTTGTACTGCACTGATCATGTCATGTTTGTTAGATAGTATTTCCTGCAATAATTTCTATAGTTTGTATTTCTCGTTAATCATATCTGAGAAGCCCGCTTTTTACACTCCACTTGCACCCTAGTTGCATTCATTGTATATTTTGAGGGGACTGCATTTTATGGGGAATTGAGTTTGTGTGTCCTTTGAGTGCTTTCAGTCTCACTTGATGAGTCCAGTTGTCAACAAGGGAGAGAAATTTTGGGATATTTGACCTTTTATAAGAGTTTAGGAGTTTTGGTTTTCTCTGAGATTGGTTTCTCGGGGATTTTTATTCTCTTTTGCCTCTACTCTGCTAGATATCCTTGTTAATAATTTAGAGATTACACTTGTTTGAGTCTTTTTTGAAATATTTGATGACTTCTTTTCTATTTAACTATAATGACTGTTGATAGCAAAAATGACATTAATAGTTAAGATTGTCAAAATATCAATTTTGGTAATTTGGGCCGAAAATGCACATGTCCTGGGTTAGGCCGAAGCCCTACAGGGCCGAAGGACCACTGGGCTATGGGCTTCGGAAGCTTCTAGCCAGCCCACAGCCTTCGGCCCGGAGGCCTTCGGAGGCCCACTCCACCGAAGCTTCAGCCCGAGGAGCAGGCTTCGACGGGCCTGGCCGAAGGCCCACTTCACGCAAGAGTTAGAGATTGAGTTCGATTTTTGGCTGTCTTTTACGCGTGACCAAACAGAATTCCACTAGATTAGGCTTAGAGATTACAATTCTAGCCCCTACAAATATAGGGGTGAGGCCGGTTCAGATGGCGCCCAACAAAATAACAACAAAGCCCTAGCTTTGACCTGTACTTTACTTTATCTTTATTTTCTATATTCTTCATGGGTTTGCCTGGAAGCCCTCCGACGACAACTTTGGAATAGTGGTAATCCTTGTAACTTCGCCTATGAAGTATCCGTTAATTAACGTAATAGATTTCTATCACCTTGTTACTTCACTTGTGAAGTATCTGCTGATCTGCGTAACAGAATGCTACCTTCACCACTAGTGCAACACTTAGCAGAATTCGGTCCTCAGACCGAATTGGTACTTTGTATCTACTTTGTTGCAGGTCTCCATGTTCGGAGCTACTTTGCTGGAGGTGTCCGAAGCTGAGAGATTGGTTTCAGAGGCTACCAGAACTCCCTCGGCAAGAATACTATTTTGACCGCACGCCAACAAGCTTCGCCAACGACCGTCGTCACGACAGGCTTCGTCACGGTAATACTCTGCTTCAGACGAAGTCAAGCTCATGTGTTGCGCCTAAGTCATTATTATGTATCTTACTGTGTCGGAGACTTCGCGCCGAACCACGTTGTTTGGAGGTGATTATCATGTCTAGATCCATTTGGAGTTAATCTTCAGCCGGATCAGTCCGAACGCCGAAGGTACCGTTCGGTGGGACACTTCGCACTAGACGCCGAAGGTACCCTTCGGTGACACCCTTCGCACTATACTTCGAATCAGTCAAGCTCCACTCGGTTTGCTGATTTGTTTTGTTTAATATATTTCTTTCGGCTAATTGGATTATTTTGTGTGATCTGATTACCTAGCGACTCCAACCCCCTTACCACGGTTAAGGGTAGTCGGAATGCGACATCGGTGTTGTGTTATGCTTAGGCTCATCCCTAAGTATCCGCACACTTTTGGATCGTCGATCTGACCCAAGTGAGGGGGCACATTTCTGTGTCAACACACTTTTTGGCGACTCCGCTGGGGAAAAGCTACGCCAACATGACGGGTAAATCTACATAGGCCGCCAGTAAATCTACAACGACTGCTACGTCTACACCACCGATGGACACCGTAGGAGGCACGGATATCGACAATCGCAACATCCTAACACCTACTCTTGAAGATATTCCCGCAGAAGACCGAGCAGAGATCGAGGCAAAGTTGAAGGCGCTCCAAGACATGATGCTTGGGAGCTACGTCAAGACACGCGCGGCCATCCACTACAACAATCCAGGCAACTTCCGTCGGCCAAAGTCGACGGAAGTTAGCCCTTTCCCGACGGAAGAAGCTAACTTCCGTCTGCAAAACGCTAACTTCCGTCGGCCTTTGGCCGACGGATGCGAGGCAATGGAAGTTAGCTAACTTCCGTCGGCTTGACGTGGCCGACGGAAGTTAGCCCCGAACTCTGCCACGTTAGCAGAGGGGCGCTAACTTCCGTCGGCTAGGCAGGCCGACGGAAGTTAGGGGCAGCTAACTTCCGTGGCTAGGGCCAAAGCCGACGGAAGTTAGCCTTTCTGCCCACGTGGCCGAAACTAGCTAACTTTCGTCGGCTATGGTAAAAGCCGACGGAAGTTAGCTGGTATTTTTTTTAATTTTTTCCTGGTTCCCCTACTCACACTCACATCCAACCGGTGGAGCAAGGGGAGAGGTAGCAGAGGCGGCGGCTGGCGGCGCAAGGGGAGGGGTAGCAGAGGCGGCGGCCAGCGGCGCAAGGGGCAGAGGTGGTGGCGCAAGTGGAAGGGGAGGTAGAGAGTCGACTCAGTCGAGACTCAATAGGGGGGCTAGCTAGGGCGATGCGCTAACGCCTTAGTCGAAGGCACTTTCACCTAGTCGGCCGCCCAGATACACCCGGTGACCACCTAGTCACCATGGGTGATGCCTTGAATGGCCAGGCGGGTGCCCAACTCCACCAGGCGAGGCTAGCCGGCATGGCGCTCGGCGGGGACCGCCTGGATGCCTAGTAGGCACCTAGGTGACGCTGTGACAACCATGATCCAATTCATTACAACATGACAACATGACAATATATTAAAAAATTCCTCAGTCCTGACATGATTAGTTTTATTTGACTATAAATCTGGTCTAAGCCTCATGCCACATGTTCTTTTCACAAAAACACTGATTAAATGATTTCATCACTATGTCATCAACCTCAAGCAATATGAGAGCATGCAAAACATGCAATAAACATTGATTCAATTCAATAAACATGCAATAAACATGCAATAAAAATTACTTGGGAACGATGGCGGCGACGGCTACGGTCAGCGAGTGACGGGTGAATGGTGGCGGCGGCGGCGGGGTGCCGGGATGGACGGCGGTGGTCACCGGCGTGGGCAGTGGCCGGCGGCCGGGGGCCGGGGACACGGCGGCGGCGGGGCACCGACGGCGGTTGGCCGGTGGCCGGGAGCACGGCGGCGGGGCACCAGCGAGGGGCACGGCGGCCTACGGCGGTGGGCGGGGGCCGGGGGCAGTGGGGGCCAGTGGCGGCGGGGGCCGGCGGCGACGGGGGCGCGTGGTGGGGGGGTGGGCGGCGGCGGGCAGCCGCTACGGCAACCTGCGGCGGCGGGTGCGGGTGGTGGGCGCGGGCGGGAGGCGTCCGGTACGCGGCGGCGGCGGGAGGATACGGCGGCGGCGGTGGGAGGCGGTGGCGGCGGTGGTAGGGCGAGACGGGCTCTGGGCACATGCGCGTACAGGGAGATTAGGTCTCCCTGTATGCGCGCGCAATTGGGGAATAATTCCCCTAACTTCCGTCAGCCAACATTAAAGCCGACGGAAGTTAGTTAACTTCCATCGGCTTTAATGCTGGCCGACGGAAGTTAGGGGATCCGATCGGCCGCGGAAAAATCCCCGCTAACATCCGTCGGCCACTGTCAGAAGCCGACGGAAGTTAAGTTAACTTCCGTTGGCTCCTGGAGGCCGACGGAAGTTATTTAACTTCCGTCGGCTTTCCCAAAAGCCGGCGAAAGTTAATTTGGCCGACGAAAATGTTCTGTTTTGTTGTAGTGTTCATCAAGCATGACATCGTCGCCCCTGACCTTGCCCGGATCCAAGTAACACCCGTGTCGCCTCGTTTATCTTCTTTAGATATTGAGCAAAAAATAGCTGCATCGGTAGATCAGGCCGTCAGCGCTATGCTAGCCAACCATTTAGTTTCGGCAGTTAGCTCCCAAGTAGAGGCAACACTTAGAAGGTTCGGCTTTACTGAGGCCGTACCATCAGCCCATATTGCTAGTATACCTCCGGTAAATCATGTGTACAGCAGAACTAACGGTAGAACTAGCAAGACCATTGCGTCTCCGGTCCCAACATCCGTGGCCGAGACTAGTCATTATGCTTATGGCCAAGCTATTACCGCGTACCATGCACCACCACCACTTGCATCGGCGCCGGCCCTGCCCACGCTGCCCGCACCACACGCGCAGGCACCTGGGTCGAGCACGTCGCACAGCTAGCGCATAGGGAAGAGGCCCATGGCCGACACGCCGATATCCCACCGCGTGTCGTGCCCCCGCACGAGAGACGTGCGTAGGAAGCAGGCCAAGATGACCTAGAGGAGCGAATCCGCGCTCTATTTAGGGAATGCGTCGGTTTCGTGCGTAGCGGGTCAGGCTAGGGTTTACCAGAATCCATATCCTGATCATTTCAATGCAATACCCTACCCTCACGGTTATAGAGTTCCTAAATTTACTAAGTTCGATGGCTAAGGTAACAAAACCACACTAGAGAATTTTAGTCAATTTTTAGCACAGTGTGGAGAAGCTAGCGGGTTAGACGCTGTAAAACATAGACTATTTTCTCTCTCACTATCCGGCACTGCTTTCAGTTGGTTTTTGGCGCTCCCGGTGAACTCCGTTAAGACGTGGGATGAATTGGAACAAAAATTCCATGACTACTTTTACAAAGGTGAGACAGAACTTAGGTTTTCATACTTGACATCGGTTAGGCAGAAATCTAACGAGAACGTCTCTGAGTATATGAAGAGTTTTAGGGATACTAGAAACCGATGTTTCAGCCTTAATATTTTAGAATGGGATTTGGCGGATCTAGCTTTTAGGGGGTTACGTTCCGAGATTAAATAGAGACTGGAGAACCAGAACTTCTTAGAGGTTAGCCTAGTCTTGCAGCATGCTCTAGTCCAGGAAGGTCGAGCCCAAGATTAAAAGTTTATTAAGACGTTTAACAAGCCTAGGGTGAAATCCATGTCATGGAAAACTCCGATGAGGAGGAATCAGAAGAGGAGGATTCGGCCGACATGTACGAGGCCGAATGGGTTTGGAATGCTAATAGTAAACCTATCACTTGCTCCGAGTTACGACCATGTCCCACGAAGAATCGGCCTAGTGAGGTCAAGTACTCATTTGACATAACTAAGTGTGATAAAATATTTGATTTTCTCATAAATAACCAGCTTCTCAGGTTGCCTAAAGGCCAAATCATTCCATCTGCCGATGAGTTGAAGAAACATCCATACTATAAGTGGCATGATTCACATTCACATAATACTAATGACTGCAATGTTTTTCTGCGGCAGGTTCAATCGGCCATAGAAGGACGATTGAAAATAGATCACAATCCAAAGATGAAGCTGGACAAAGATAACTTCCCCGTCAACGCCGTCGACCTCGGCGAGAAGAAGGTGTTGATTCAGCCAAAACAGGCCGAGTCAACTAAAGGGAAGGCAGTAATTGTTGGAGAGCTGTGGACACGCACACTAATACCTAAGAACCCCGAGGTTGGTGTGTGGAAGAAAAATGTTAGCATTCCTTCGGCTAAGGCTCGCAAAAAGCTGAAGGTAACATATAAGATGTTGTTAAACAAGCACCAAAGAAAAGCCAAGGAAATAGTCTCCCGCGCTAAGAAACTAAGTCAGCGGAAGGGCCCAAGGTATCCGGAGGGTGGCTTCGGACCACAGTGGCCAAGCCCTCCTCATGACAGCTTTGGACCGCGATGGCCGAACCCTCCGCACAGTGACTTCAGGCCACAGTGGCCTAACACTCCGTACAGTGGCTTCGGACCTCAATGGCCGAACCCCCCGTAAAGTAGCTTTGGACCCTAGTGGCCAAACCCCACGCGGAGCGAGTTCGGCCCCCAATGACCGTCATTGGGATTTTCAGTAAGCTCAAGACTTCTGAGGTTGATATCTAGATGAGATCAAATCTCACTAGTTCTAGTTCCAAAACCCTCGCTTGTGTGACTACTTCCGCTGATGCATCCTCTTTGAGTTGTGCTTTGTTGTCTTTGATGTCTATCACAGAGGATCAGTTGGATCTTTTCAGAGATGATGATTTTTGCTTGTTCAATAGCTGGGTTCATCGTGCTTACGAGAGAAGAATGCTAAAATGACATGGTACAAAACCTGGTTGCTTTGAGTGTGGTGATCCAGATCATTTAATCGCTGATTGCCCCAAGTGGAACAATCACAAGAAGGGCACCGACGAGGCTCCTATGACTCCAACAAGGACATCAGCTCCGACATGTACACCTTCACCAAGGGCATGCCTACGATGAAGTTCTTCTGAAAGGCCCTGAAGGACTATCGGCATGAGAATAAGAAGCGAGACAAGGCCTTCTTCACCGAGATGGAGAGGAACTACTCCAAGCGATCATCCTTTTCTTCCTCTTCATTGAGATCAAGCGATGAGGAGATCGTGATCAAGAAAAGGAAGGAGAAGGACATGGATGATCCAGCTGGCCTCTACTTCATGGCTTTCGGGGACAAGACGAAGACTTGTTCTCATCGCAGCCGCAGATCCCGCAAGGGCGTCTACTCAATGGCTCTTGATGACAAAGACGACAAAAACTTCTCCGACAACTCCAACCACGACGTGAAGGAATCTTCTTATGAGTTAGAGGTTGTTGAATTACCTATCTGACATTTGCCCATGTCATGTCGATGCACGTCATGCGCCGCCGCTTGCCTGCCTCATCTGTTTGAAATGGCTGCCATTGCTTGCCCATCCTCCCCCATCACCATCGTAGCCCTTTCTCTCATCGTGGTTTTGGCCCAGTGACTGCCGCCACTGCCCTGCTCCTGCTAAGGCACAAACATGCCCTGTGCCCGTTCACTTTGCTTCATGGTTTAAAGTGCAGAAAAGTTCATTTTCTTGTAGCCTTTAATGTGAGTCAGGTTTATTCATACACAATATTTAAATCATGGATGATGCAACATCTTATAACTCGAGGAGTACAGTCAGCCCTCCCCGCTCGACAATCCTTACATGCCCAAACAATCATGCAAAATTTCTTAAACATTAACTAACTATTAGAAGTCACTCCACTCGCCCTTGACCATGGGCTCGTCTTTTCAAAAAGATTTAACTCTGATTAGAGGTGTACCACTGTACCCACAAGGCACTCATTCCCGCACACCGTAGTCTATCAAATAATCCAAGTCACTGGAACTTATGCCAAAATCGTTAGCATGAATCACTCCAACTCAATGACACACACTATAAGTTTCGCTAGCATGCTGGCACACCGGACCAACGTCACGTCCCCTTTTGTGCCATATGGCCCAAGCCACCCGCAGGTGCTGCTTGCCACTCTCCACATAGTGCCTCGTGTTGGAACGACCCATACCTCTAGTTAAGACTTAACCACTGGACTTGTCGTTGGTACGGAAGTGCTTTGCGACGAATCCCATAGATTGGTCCTTACAGTGCTCCGGGTGCGACTAACCAATGACCTCGTTTGCACCCAGAACCCACCATGCTAACTTATCAAACCAATTCCAAGACCAACAGAATACCAGGGGTGAGAGACATAGGGGATCATATATCGGAATCCAAGTACCTACGACTCGTTTTTAAGCCTATAGCAGTTGTATCGATACATTGGACAGTTCTTATATTTAATAAGAATACTGGTGACAAGGAATTCAGGCTCGATAACATGGCATGGGTTTGCACATCAATGTCGAGGATTCGATGATTATAATGTAGTGTTATTCATTCAACTAATGAAATATAACCTATGTGTTTTAGCGATATTTAATAGAAAACTAGGCTCAATATGCTCAAAATGAGGTTGACGACTTGTCTTGATCAACAAAGGTGGCAGGGGAAACTTCAGGGAAATACTCCTGCTCATCTACGGCGTCATAATCTTCCTGGTACGTAAAACAAGAAATAACATTCAATTAAAACAATATAAAATCACAATACAATCATATGGTAATTTTTAGAGTTAATCTAATGAAGTTATGAATTTTTGAAGTTATAAAATGATTTCTTCAATTTTATTTTTACCCTAATTAAATAATATAAAATATCTAGAGTAAACATATAAATTTTATTGGATGAATGTGAAGAGAATAAAAAGATAATTTTCTGAAATTTGAGTGGTCAAATTTGGAGTTAATTTGAGAACGTTATGAATTTTTGAAGTTTAAATCATTTTCTTGAATTTATATTAAATCCTAATTCACCCTTTCGGTCCATGGTTGTGACGCCCCGATTTACCAAATCGGAACATTATTGAATTTCCAAGGAAAAACAATAATACAAGAGGTTCATCATGAACATCATAATACCATCTAACTCGAGGAGTACGTTTTCCCTCCTCGCTCAATAGTCCTTACATGCCAAGTCATCATGCACATACATTAAAAGTAAACTAACTGTGAGATGTCACGCAACACGCCCTTGACCGTGGGCTCGACTTTTCGAATAGATTTAAGACTCTGATCAGAGGTGTACCACTGTACCCACAAGGCAAACACTCATCCCAAACACCAAAGAGTAACGAGATGACCTATACCATGTGAACTCATACCAAAATCTCACTATAAAATGCTCCAAGCGATAATCACCCGCTCTAGGTTTTGCGACGCGCCGGGCCGCATCCCAGCTAACGTCGCACCCCCTTTTATGCCACGTCAGTACAAGCCACCCGCAGGTGCTGCTTGACCCATCGCCAAGTGGTCCTTCGGATTAGAACACTCCATACCTTAGTTAGGACTTACCCACTAGACTTGTGGTTAGTACAGAAATGTATTGCAATGGATCCCACGGACCGGTCCTTATAGTGCCCCGGGTGGTACTGACCAATGCCCTAGCTTGCACCTAGAACCCACCATGCATACACACATAATCATAACTCTATCACCAACAAAATTCAAGAGATGAGAATAACGAGGATCATATAGTAGATTCCAATTTGCTACGACTCATCTTTAACCTACAGCAATTGTGTCGATACATCGGACACTAGCGAATAGTACTAATAACATGGTGACAAGGAGTTTAGGCTAGATAGCATGGCTTGGGTTTGCACTTCAAGGTCGGGGATCCAAATAAATATAATGTAGGGCTTTCATTTGACTAATCCATGTATAACCTATGTGTTTTAGCGATAGTTTAACAAAACTAGGTTCAATATGTTCAAAAGATTGGTTTGGTGACTTGCCTTGTTCAGGGAAAGGAGAGGGAGGAACTTCTGGGAAGTATTCCGGCTCCTCGACGGTGTCATAATCTTCTCGACACGAATAAAATAAACGTAACATTCAATTAAACAATCTAGAAGCACACAATAAGCATATAAGTTTTGATTGGATTAAATTAATGAAAATAAGTCATTAAGCTACTAAAATTTATTATATGAATTTTCAAAAATGAATAAAATGTAATCTAATGCACTTTAAACTTCTAATTAATTTAAAATAAAAAGTTAAGAATAAAACTAGTGCTTCTATTACACCAGTATGAAGAGGATAAAAGATAAATTTTCCTAAAGTTGAAATGGACAAGTTTTGAGTTTATCCTAAAGTGCATTTGAATACTTTATTAAATAAACATAAAATACTCAAAATAAGCATACTGTTTTTATTGCATTAACATGTAGAGAATAAAATTATGAATTTTTTGGAATTGAAATGGTTAATTTTGGAGTTAAAATGAGCAAGATATGAATTTTAAAAGTTTAAAACTATTTCTGGAATCTAAATTAAACCAAAACAGACGTCGGTCCATGGTGAACTGAATCCATCGTGAGCCCTTGCACTGTGCGCATGCGTCGGATCGTGGATCACTATTGGATTGAGATCGGGCGGACACAGGTGGGGCGGGGGCGTTAAGTGGACTCGGATGGCCACGATTAAAACGTCGAACCGATACGCATCGGGTGGCCCAGATTAAATACATGTTTTAATTATAAGCAGACGATCCATATTAGATCATACCGCTTCGTTGGGATCCAACGGGCCAGATTGAACAAGAGCTTTAAGTTCTAACGGACGCACATGATTAAATCTTACCGATTCACTAAGATCTGACGGGCCAGATTAAACCGAGGGATCGATTTAATCCCGACCGTTGGATCATGATCACGCGGTCGGGGATGAATCCAACACAGCACGGGTACTCTACCTATGCCGGTCATCTTCTCCAGCGATGATGATGGGCTAGCGACCATGGCGAGCGACGGCGGTGGATCCTAAGGGCTAAAACGGAAAGATAGGACTACGGGGAACACGAGGGTACCGTTGGTGAGCCGAAAGGTCGTCGGAGCGTGGCCGGCGATGTGTGGGGGAGGCAAAGATGTTCGGGTCCTCATCAGCGGTGGGGTTCTGGCGGCGTTCGTCGATGATGGAGTGGTGGCTGAGGTCGGGGTGGCGCATGCAGTCACAACGGTGCGGTTATCGAGGACGGCGAGCGGTGACTGGAGCGAGGGCGGCAGTGTGGTGCTAAAAGTGGAATTGGGGTGCTCTAGTTCGTTCTAGCAGCGAATAAACGTGGGGGTTGTGCGCGGCGGTGGCCATGCATGCGAGCGACTACGCCGGGGTGATTACGCATGGAGTAATGGGGGAAATGGTCGGTGGGGCGAGGGGAATTCAATGCCAGCGACGAATTAATGGGATGGGGCCGGCGGGGGCAGATCCGAGGCAGGATCGGCGGTTGGCGGAGTTAGGGGGCGTGACGTGGACGACGGTTCTGACAGGCAGGGGCCACCGGTCAGTGGGCGTGAGGCGAGGGCGAGGCGACTGACGGGTGGGCCGAGGCATCAGGCACGCGCGCGCGGAGGGAGGGGGTCACTAACCAGTGGGGCCCAACTGTCGGTATGGGGCACGGGGAGGGATTGGGCTCGGCCGGTCGGTTGGGGGAGAAAAGGGGGAAAGGGGCCCGTTACTATTAAAATTCATTTGTTAATAAATTTAATTGCTGAAATTGGTTTAAAATGTTTGGGTTGTTTCGAATGGTGATAAAAATGTGTAAAAATTCTCAAAAATATATCTTGGCCTTGGGATCATATACAAAATTTTCTAGCCTCTGGTTTGGATATTTCATCTAGGTTCTAGTTCATTTAAGCCTATAAGGGTATTAAAGGTATTTCAAAATAAATCATTTCCAGAAAATATAATAAATGATATTTTATTTTCTCTAAAAATTAGGGGTGTTACAAACCTATCCCCCTTACAAAGAATCTTGTCCTCAAGATTGGAAAGTTACTCCAATAGCTCGGGGTATTGGGCTTTTAACTCGTATTCTTTTTCCCATGTGGCTTCTTCAACGGGGGTGATTGTCCCACTGAACCTTGCAGAAAGGAACCACACGGCTCCTAGTCACCCTCTCCTTAGTTTCGAGAATCCGGACAGGTTTCTCAGCGTAGGTCAAGTCTTCTTGGAAATTTAGCTGTTGGAGGTTGGCCTGCTCGGTGGGCACATGAAGACACTTCTTTAGTTGAGAGACGTATAACACATCATGGACTCCTGCCAAGGATGGAGGTAGTTCTAACTGATATGCCACTTCTCCTTGCCGTCGGAGGATCTGAAAGGGTCCGACATAGCGGGGTGCTAGCTTGCCTCTCATGTTAAACCTTTGGGTGCCACGGAGGGCAGTGACTCGAAGGTAGACATAGTTGCCCTCCTCAAAGGTTAGGTCTCTCCGTCGATTGTCGGCGTAGCTCTGTTGTTGGGACTAGGCTATCTTCAATCTGTCCCTGATGATCTTGACTTTCTCTTCGGCTTCTCGCAATATGTCTGTCCCGAATAGCTGCGACTCTCCGGTCTGATCGCAGAGTAACGGTGTTCTGCACTTACGCCCATAAAGTGCTTCAAACGGGGACATCTGTAGGCTAACTTGGTAGCCGTTGTTGTAGGATAACTCCGCATAAGGCAAGTTCTTAACCCACATTCCGCCAAAGTCTAGAGCGCAAGCTCTAAGCATATCCTCCAATAATTGGTTTACCCTTTCGTTTTGGCCGTCGGTCTGTGGATGATAGGCGGTACTGAAATTTAGTCGGGTGCCGAGTTCTTCTTGAAGATTCTTCCAAAATTTGGAGGTAAACTGGCTGCCTCTATCAGATACGATCTTCTTTGGAACTCCGTGCAGGCACACAATCCGGGTCACGTACAACTCAACTAACTTTGCGACGGTGTAAGTTGTCTTAACGGGGATGAAATGAGCCACCTTGGTGAGTCGATCGAAGATCACCCAGATAGAGTCATGATCGGCTTGGGTCCTGGGTAGTCCCGTGATGAAGTCCATTCCTATTTCATCCCACTTCCATTCGGGGACCTTGAGGGGTTGCAATAATCCGGCAGGTCTCTGATGTTCTACCTTGACTTGCCGACATGTGTCGCACTTGGCCACATACTCAGCTATTTCCCTCTTCATACTGACCCACCAATATTTCTCCTTTAGGTCCTAGTATATCTTCGTACTCCCGGGATGTATGGAGTATAGAGTTTCATGGGCCTCTTGAAGAATGAGGGTCTTCAACTCTGGCTTGTCGGGCACGCATATCCGGCTTCCAAACCAGATGGTATCGTTCTCATCCTCGGAGAATCCGGGGGCTTTACCTTTTCTCATGTTCTGCTGGATCTCTGAGATGTCCGGGTCATCCTTTTGTGTCTCACGGATCTGGTCCATCAAGACAGGTCTGGTCTCTAGGGCAGTGAGATATGCTTTGGTAGTGATCCCTAGATTCAACCTTTCCATCTCCTTGTACAATAATGGAGCCTGGTCTTGTACCATGATGGCATTACAGTACCCTTTTCGACTCAGGGCATCTGCCACCACATTTGCCTTGCCTAGATGATAGTGGATGCCCAAGTCATAATCTTTGATCAACTCCAACCACCTTCTTTGTCTGAGGTTTAGGTCCAGTTGGGTCAATATGTACTTGAGGCTCTTGTGGTCAGTGAAGACCTCACACCGATTTCCCACAATGTAATGTCTCCATATCTTCAAGGCATGAACCACGACTGCCAATTCCAGGTCATGGGTCGGGTAATTTAGCTCATGTGGCCTCAGCTGACGAGAGGCGTAAGATACCACCTTCCCATCTTGCATCAAGACACACCCTAACCCTTGGCGACAGGCATCACAGTAGACGTGGAAGTCCTTTCGGATGTCTGACAGGGTTAGAATTGGGGCTGACATGAGCTTTTTCTTAAGGGTCTGGAAGCATTCTTTGAAATCTGGTGTCCATTCGAACTTTACTTCCTTCTACAGCAGTCTGGTCATGGGCTTGGCTATCTTTGAGAAGTTCTCGATGAACCGGCTGTAATATCCGACCAGTCTGAGAAAACTTCGGATCTCGATCACATTCGTGGGTTGTAGCCAATTGGTCACTGCTTCTATCGTGGTTGGTGTAGGACCGAAAGTAGCGACCAGAGGGGGGGTGAATGGGCGCCTAAAAATTTCTTGCCTAACTATATTTTACTTTCACCACCCAAATGAACTTAACCAGACAAATAATATTTGCAAAGCAAATTTCAGAAATTAAAATTGTCTAGCTTAAAAATGATCGGTGTCCTAATTAAAGAGATATTTAAAATAGTCTAAATAAAAATACTGCAGTAAATACAAATACAGACACCTAGAAAAAATCATGATATATTTATATTTCAGTCTAGGAATAAAATATTAATCAAATGAATAAAACTTATAACATCCAGAAATTAATATAGAAGTAAAACTAAAAGATTTCAAGTAAATCTAGAATAAAAATATTACTACGACTAATAATATTTTTCTGTTTATACGAACTGATTAAAGAATATTGAAATAAAAATATACGAGTACTAAAATATTTAGGTAGATTAAATTACCATGAAATTTCTAAACAAGTTTTCGCTAATTAATTAATGGATGATTATCTCTAAAATGATCTGCTAGAAAATAGGAGATCAATAACAGATTACCTGTGTCCATCTTCCATGCGCCGTCTAACGCCTGCCGCTTCCGCCCACCTCAGATCGCAGAGCAAAATGCAACACAGGGAATAGTCCAAGCACACGCAGATTGAAGAAAATAGTGATGGAATATAAAATTGCGGCAAGGATTTTGCCTGGAGGGTACTGTTGTGCGCAGCTTTTTGGAAGAAAAGCCTGAGGCTATGAGATGGAAACAACACGGCAGTGCGTGCTTGGTTGTAACACCAGCGGGGCCCGCGCCTGTACCTCTGCTGCCTTGCTCAAGAAAATGTGAACCGTCAACGTGCTGATGTGCTAGCCTGTGAACTTTGACAGAAAACGCAAGCACCTCGCCGGCGGGAAGGATGTACTTGGAACGGAAAACGGCGACGCAGACTAGAGGAAAAATAGTAGATCAAAACTACTCGGTGGACTGAAAAAAAACTAATCTTCGAAAAAATAACAGTCGTCTATCCCCAAGGGGATAGGGGCCTTTTTATAGGCAAATCCTAATACATGAAAGACTACTTTACCCTCGGGTAAAATAACCTAACTCTAAAATAAATTCCGAAAATTACTAAAATATTCTTAAAAAAATTAACTGACTCGAATAAAAATATTCTAAACTTAAAAACTAATTATTAATATCCTAAAAACGAATTAATGATAGATTGTCAGTTTTACGCCGAAACTGACAAAGCGTCCACCGTCTTCGCACCGGGTACCCGGATTGGGCCGACCCGACCCCGCAGCTCTCTCAGCCCGGCAATCGCTCGCCGCCCGTGTACCTGAGTCAAACCCAGTCAACAGACCAGTGGATCATCTGCCGCTCCTAGCCATGTACCCGGATTGGGCCAGCCCGACTCCGCAGCTCCTCTGCCCGGCCGTCGCTCACTGCCCGTGTACCTGAGTCACATGCGCCTCAGACTCGGCAGGTCTTCATCTCTCCCTTTCTTTGACTTCCGTTGACAATCACTCATCACATCTGGAATATCAAAACCATATTCTTCAACATGGTTTCTCAATCTCCCCCTTGATGAGTGCATTGTCAACACCCTTTCAGCTCATCTCCAGAACCTGCAAAACATGTGGAACCAGAAAAACAAAGACAAAAGAAAATAGAAGAAGTAAAATAAAAGTTTAACCCTAATGACCAAAAGCCAAACAGAAGCAAGAAAAAATGGGTCATTATGGTTAACCAAAATTAAAACCTCAAAAACAAGTGCAAATCTCAGAATTACCAACAAGGAAACTAAAAGTAAACTCCAAAATTTCTCCCCCTTGTTGACAATTGAACTCATCAAGTGAGACTAAATGCACTTTAAAGAGACATAAACACAAACTCCCCCTGAAATGCAGCTCCCCCTCAAAATATGCCATAAATGCAGATAGAGTGCAGGTGAAGTGTGAAAAGCATGCTTCTTAGATATGATTAACTGCAATAACAACATCTAACAGGTATAGCGATAGATATACTGTCTAAGATACATGACATGATCAGTGCAATAGATGATATCTTAAGAAAGTCATTAGCACGCATTTTTCGATTTTTGCAAAACAAAAGCATCACCACATTTTCTAGTTAACAAGCAAAGTAAAGCATGATATGCAAAAGCTAACTGATATCTACCAAGATAAGCATTGTCCAAATCAAAGTGCTTCAGCAAACTTGTCATTTTTTCAAATTTTTCAGACTTTTTCTTTATATTTTTCATTTCTGCCAGGGGTTATTTGCATGTCAAACCTTATGCTAACCGACCAAGTCAAGCCTAGGCCAGAACTGGACCATCAGAAGCTTAAGACATTGGTCTTGGCATACATTACACTGTCCTAGTTCATACCAAAGTGCTATGGTAAGCAGTCCAGAACAATGCAATGCGACAAAAACAAACCCACCTGGATCTTTTCTAATAATCATAAAAATGCATAAATTTTTATTTTCTGAATTTTTATCATTTTATAGCACATTTTTCATATTTAAAGCATATAGATGTCCAAATTGCGTATCTGCATCTAAGTAAGGATCTAGCTACAAGGCATGTAAAAGATAGCGAAAGCATTCAGCCTACACATGCTAGTTACCAGAAGCAATGATGATCATTTTTTTTAATTTTAAAGTATAAAAGCCATGCATATGACAAATATCAGATATATCATGTGAACTGAACCAGAACATGATCATCAACAAGTAATCAAAAACATATACTAGCTAGAGAAAGTAAAGCAGATTAATCATATAGCAGAAGCAAGCTCAAAATGTGACTAATGATTATGCATGATATGAACGCACACAAAAAGACTCAATAATAAAAATAAATAAGAAAATGAAAAAAACTGATACCAATGAAAAGATGACTCAAAATATCCTAAAAAGGATACACAACTCCCCAAAACACGATCAATAATCATGAGTGGGACCAAACGGTCCAATGTCAGGTTTAGTAAAAGTGTTGAACCAGTGTCGAGCCATCTGCGCGTATGTAGGAAAGCAAAAGGAATCATATGAGTCTGGACTGAAGCGCGGATCAAAGCGTGGTCCTCTGTTCTTCCTAAAATCACGGCCACGAGGTCCAAAGTCGTATCCATAACGATCTGGAACTCTGCCGGAACGAAAACCACCCTCCGGAGCACGATCATAAAAACCGTCTCCTCTACCACCACCTACACGACGTGGCCTGGCCTCTAGCCTCTCTCTACGTCGAGGAACTCTCTGTCTACCACTCTGCTGATAGAACTGCTCCTGCCCACCTCGAGCTCTCTCGGCTCGCTCAACCCGCTTCCTCCTGAAGCAAAACTCCTCAAGATGCCCGTCTCTCTGGCAGAACTCACAGTGATAGGCAGGCTTCTTAGGATGTGGTTGAGGCTTGGGATTCTTAGGCTTGGTGGTGTTTGGTGTATCATCTTTGGTGTGAGAGGGTCCAGGTAAAGAATCAAGAGAAGTATGGAGAGATTTAGGCTTTGGAACCCATATTTGCTTCTTAGGTGGAGCTTTAGGTTGTTCTTGGAACACTCCATCCATGGGCTGACTATCCTTAAAGGACTCAGTAGAGTGAGTCTTGGGATATCTCTGTTCGGGAGTCATCTTACTCCACTCCACTGCTCGGCTAATGGCGCTCTCAAAATCAGCCTTGGTATAGGTGTAACCTACCCCAAACCCATCATGTCTCTTGAACTGCTGGATCATCATGCTGAGTTGTGGCTCTTTAGCACTGATCCAACTCAGGATTGAACGGAGGTAAAAGTTCTCGTTCTGAACATCAGCTAGCTCCTCTCTCAAAGAAGCTAACACCTCCACCTGAGACAAGCAGATCTCACACTCTTTATCAACTTCGACAGACTTCTTAGCTTTTAGCTTAATCAACTCCATTCTAATGGATAAGCAGTTCTCACAAACAGTGGATGGAACTGACAAGGTCTCAAGCTCTAGCTTAGTCTGCTCCAACTCACCTCTCACTCCAGCTAACTCGCTCAACTGCTCATCACTCTTGGCTCTCAGCTCAGCTATACTAGCTAAATGAGATGGACAGTCTACACAAGGTGCGACAACAGTGGCATGAGCATCTTTTAGCTCCTGCTGAGCGCTTTCAAGCTCAGTGGCCAATGCATCTCTCTCATCTACTCTCTCTGTGTACCTGGACTTAAGAGTCGTCAGGTCACACAACAGCACCTCACAGTTAGGGCACTCACCACTATCACCCAAGTAAGGGGAAGAAGGCAGACTCTCAATCTTGCCATTTGCTGTGGCAAGCTCACTCTCAAGCTCATCTATCCTCTTCTTAGCCCCTCTAAGCAGTTTTTCCCTATACTTCAACTCCTGACTGTTCTGTTCTAGTAAATTAACAACTTCTTGTTCATAGGATGAAACCTTCTCATCGTCGTCATCGTCGGAGTCGTCGGAGGAGTCCTTTTCTTTCTTCTCCCCAAGAGCCATTGAGCAGAAGCTCATGTGGGATCTTCGGCTGTGATGTGAGCGACTCTTTGGCTTGTCCCCGAAGCCCATAAAACAGAGGCCCGCCGGATTGTCCCTGTCCTTCCCTTTCCTGATCATGACATCTTCATCACCTGAACTTGAGGACGATGAGGAAGACAAGGATCTCTTGGAGTATCTTTTCTCCATCTCGGCGAAGAAGGTCTCGTCTCGCTTCTTGTTCTCACGCCTATAATCTTTTAGAGCCTTTCGAAATAATCTTGTCTTGGGCTTTCCCTTTGTGGAGTTGTCGTGCTTGCCGGAGTTGTAGGAGTTGCCGCCGATTCCCTTCTTGTAATTTTTCTGCTTGGGACAGTCGACGATAAAATGACCTGGATCACCACACTCAAAGCATCCAGATTTTGTGCCGTGTCTCTTAAACATTCGCTTATCATAAACACGTCGCACCCGGTTGTTAAACAAGCACAGATCATCATCTCCTAGAGTATCAAGTTGTTCCTCGGAGATAGACATCAAGGAAGAAGCAGTACAACTCATGGCATTAGGATCAGCAGATGGTGTCGCAAGCGCCAGAGTCTTTGATCCAGAATCACTGAGATTTGATCTCAACTGGATATCGACCTCTGTGGCCTTGAGCTTACTAAAAAGCTCTGCGATGGTCAAGGTATCATATGATGTGCTCTCAACAATAGAAGAGACCTTGATCTCCCAGATCTTAGGGTCCAAGGTATGAAGTACCTTAAGCGCCTGTTCATGATCCGAGACCAGCTGATCACCCTCGGCCTTGTTAACACGAAGCTTGTTAATGATCGATTGAAAACGACCAAACAAAGCCTCAACAGTCTCACCCGGCTTCTGTGAGAAATTTTCATACTCACGCCGGTACGTCTGATATAGCCTAGCCTTGACCTGAGCTGTCCCCTCATGATGTGCCTGGAGGGTAGCCCAAATCTCTCTAGCAGTAGTGAGATGGCTAACACGCTAGAACTCACTAGGACCTAGACCAGAAAATAAAATGTTCACCGCCTTACTATTATTTTGATGCTGGGTAATTATATTTTCAGCAGTATCCGTAGCAATAGTTGTAATGGTAAAACTAGGATGAACACAAATCTTCCATATGTCCGAGCTCTCGCTCATAAGGTATGCTCGCATGCGAGTCTTCCAATAAGTATAGCCAAAAGCCTCTAGGGATGGGATTTTACCAGAAGACGCCATGGTCACTACCTAGGTTTTGAATCGGTTAAGATATTAGAAAAAAAACCTAACCTTGCTCTGATACCACTTGTAGGACCGAAAGTAGCGACCAGAGGGGGGGTGAATGGGCGCCTAAAAATTTCTTGCCTAACTATATTTTACTTTCACCACCCAAATGAACTTAACCAGACAAATAATATTTGCAAAGCAAATTTCAGAAATTAAAATTGTCTAGCTTAAAAATGATCGGTGTCCTAATTAAAGAGATATTTAAAATAGTCTAAATAAAAATACTGCAGTAAATACAAATACAGACACCTAGAAAAAATCATGATATATTTATATTTCAGTCTAGGAATAAAATATTAATCAAATGAATAAAACTTATAACATCCAGAAATTAATATAGAAGTAAAACTAAAAGATTTCAAGTAAATCTAGAATAAAAATATTACTACGACTAATAATATTTTTCTGTTTATACGAACTGATTAAAGAATATTGAAATAAAAATATACGAGTACTAAAATATTTAGGTAGATTAAATTACCATGAAATTTCTAAACAAGTTTTCGCTAATTAATTAATGGATGATTATCTCTAAAATGATCTGCTAGAAAATAGGAGATCAATAACAGATTACCTGTGTCCATCTTCCATGCGCCGTCTGACGCCTGCCGCTTCCGCCCACCTCAGATCGCAGAGCAAAATGCAACACAGGGAATAGTCCAAGCACACGCAGATTGAAGAAAATAGTGATGGAATATAAAATTGCGGCAAGGATTTTGCCTGGAGGGTACTGTTGTGCGCAGCTTTTTGGAAGAAAAGCCTGAGGCTATGAGATGGAAACAACACGGCAGTGCGTGCTTGGTTGTAACACCAGCGGGGCCCGCGCCTGTACCTCTGCTGCCTTGCTCAAGAAAATGTGAACCGTCAACGTGCTGATGTGCTAGCCTGTGAACTTTGACAGAAAACGCAAGCACCTCGCCGGCGGGAAGGATGTACTTGGAACGGAAAACGGCGACGCAGACTAGAGGAAAAATAGTAGATCAAAACTACTCGGTGGACTGAAAAAAAACTAATCTTCGAAAAAATAACAGTCGTCTATCCCCAAGGGGATAGGGGCCTTTTTATAGGCAAATCCTAATACATGAAAAGACTACTTTACCCTCGGGTAAAATAACCTAACTCTAAAATAAATTCCGAAAATTACTAAAATATTCTTAAAAAAATTAACTGACTCGAATAAAAATATTCTAACTTAAAAACTAATTATTAATATCCTAAAAACGAATTAATGATAGATTGTCAGTTTTACGCCGAAACTGACAAAGCGTCCACCGTCTTCGCACCGGGTACCCGGATTGGGCCGACCCGACCCCGCAGCTCTCTCAGCCCGGCAATCGCTCGCCGCCCGTGTACCTGAGTCAAACCCAGTCAACAGACCAGTGGATCATCTGCCGCTCCTAGCCATGTACCCGGATTGGGCCAGCCCGACTCCGCAGCTCCTCTGCCCGGCCGTCGCTCACTGCCCGTGTACCTGAGTCACATGCGCCTCAGACTCGGCAGGTCTTCATCTCTCCCTTTCTTTGACTTCCGTTGACAATCACTCATCACATCTGAAATATCAAAACCATATTCTTCAACATGGTTTCTCAGTTGGGTCCACTGCTGTTCCTCCAGCAGATATGACATGGCCGAGAAACTTCACCTCAGACGACCAAAACTCCCACTTGATGTATTTGTCATACAACTGCTGCTCCCTTAGCTTTCCGAGGGTCAGCCGGAGGTGGGTTTTATGTTCTTCCTTGGTCTTGGAGTTGATGAGGATATCGTCAATGAATACCACGATGATCTTATCCAAGAACTCCATGAATACATTGTTCATCTTGTTCATGAAGGTCAGGGCATTTGTGAGTCCGAAGGACATCACTGTATACTCGTAAAGTCCGTAGTAGGATGTGAAGGCAGTCTTGGGGATGTCTTCTTCCCTAATCCTCAAATGGTGGTAGCCTGACCTAAGGTCCATCTTGGAGAACACCGAGGATCCTTTCAGTTGATCGAATAGTTCATCGATCCGAGGCAGCGGGTACTTGTTCTAGATGGTCACGTCATTCAAGGCTCTATAGTCCACACACATCCTTTTCGTCTTATCCTTCTTCATGGAGAAGATAACCGGAGCACCCTAGGGTGAGGTACTCGGCTGGATATACCCTTTTTGTTCTAGGTCTTCAATATTGCTCTTAACTTCGACTAGTTCATTAGCGGCCATCCGGTATGGGCTCTTTGAGATTGGGGTGGTCCCAGGGACAAGTTCAATTCTGAATTCGATGTCCCGCTTGGGAGGCATTCCTGGTAGGTCTTCCCGGGAGACGTCCATGTATTCCTTGACCACGGGCACTTCCTCTAGGGCCAGCGAGTGAAGGGACACCTTGTGAGGTCCACGGTGGGTCATCTGAAAAGTGGCGGCTTTGCCTCCGGGGTTGGTCATAGTGACGGACTTGCTAGCGCAGTAGATCACTCCCTTGTGCTTCATCAACCAGTCAATCCCTAGGATGAGGTTGAGTCCGGTGCACTCGATTAGAACCGGGTCAGCCTAGCATAGTACTCCTTGGATTTCTATCCGTACCTTCGGGCTGAATAGGTTAGCTAGGGTTCTCTTGCCGGGCGTGGCAATCATCATGGGGGCGGGTAGAGGGAGTACTTCCAAGTCATTTTTTTCACAAAGTCTTCAGATATGAAGGAATGTGCTGCCTCAGAGTCAAATAGTACTATTGTAGGTATGGAGTTTGCGGTGAACATACCGAGTATTACTTCGGGGGCTTCCTGAGCTTCCTCCATGCTGATGTGGTTGACGCGGGCACGAACTGCCTGGTTAGGCGCCGAGCCTTGGGGCTACTTGGGGTGAGGACACTGGTGCGAGTAGTGCCCTTCCTTCCGACAGTTGAAGCAGACGACCAGCTTTCCGTTGTGGTCCCTAATGATTGGGGCCTTGGCGGCAGGCGGCGGCTGAGCGGCCGGAGCTGGTGGAGCGAGGCGGGGATGCCCGGCGTTGGATCCACTAGCGGCGTGTGGCGGCTTGGAGATGGGCTGTGGATGGTAGGCGGTTGTCGGTGGCGGAGGGACGAAGCGGGGCCTCTGGGGATTCGCCTGATGATGCTTGAATGTGATCATCTTCCTCTTCTTGAGGTCCAACTTGTTTTGCTTAGTCTCTTGGATGAGCGCTTTATTCACCAACCGTTGGAAGTCGGCGTAGTTGGTGGCGAGGAGGTGAATTGACAGCTCATCCTTAAGTCCCCGAGGAACTTGGCCTGTCAAAGGGCATCGGTTCACACCTCTTCCGGCGTGTTGTGGGCCAGACGGTTGAATTCATGGAGGTACTCCATGACGGTCTGACTTGCCTACTACAAGTAGAGGAACTCCTGTTGTTTGACCGCAATGACTCCGGCGGGGACGTGGGCGGTGCGGAAGGTGATGGTGAACTCCGCCCAAGTTACTTCGTAGTCCTCCGGCTGGCACTCACGATAGTTGTCCGACTATTCTGCGGCGGGGCCCTAGAGTTGGTGAGTAGCGAATGCCACTCTCTCCCGGTCGGTGCAGGGGAGGAGGTCCAACTTCTTCCCGATGGTCCGGAGCCAATCTCCGGCCTCCATGGGGTTTGTCGTGCTGGAGAAGATAGGGGGTTGCACGAGCAAAAACTCTGAGAGTTGAGGCGCGGGTGCGGGGGATGGTGCACGTGGGACGGGCTCTACGTTCTGTTGTTGCAGTCGGTCCAACTGTGCCTGTTGGTGCTGCATTTGTGTGAGGAGGGCGGTGATCGGCTGGTTCTGATTCGCCATCATCTCCGCCAAGGTGGGATGGTTGGCAGATGGTGGCCTAGTCTGACGTTGGCTCGTTGCGCCCTAGTTGGGCACAACACTTCCGGGCAGACCGTTGCTTGCCCCTTCTCCATTGTTGGACCCGGTGTTCTGGTTGTCGGCCTTCTTTTGAGAACACAATATTTTTAGTCATAAAAGAAAAACTTCAAAATACGCTTTACCAGCAAAACAGCCCAGAGGGGCTCATATATATAAGTGGTAAAAGAATGTTCATTACATCAAGTTCTTATTTTAATCCACCCACAAAACCAACAGTTGCAGGTGGTACCACATCCACAAAAATTATTTAAACATCAATCAACGAGAACTAGCGCCTACTCGCCATCTGGGGCGGTCTCCGTGCTCTCGGAACCATGAGGGTCCTGAGGGACTGTGGATTCGAGAAAGTTCTCGATGATGGGATCGGCGACGATGGCGGGGCGCGAGGCAGGGACGCTAGAGCTGGACGTCAGGCAGCTGTGGGGTGTGGTGGGATCCTCTTGGGGTGAGGGGCGGGCTCGCGGATGGGCTTCTTCCTCCTTGGAATGAGGGGAATCATCTCCGCTATGTCCTTATGCAGCTATATAATCTTATGCTACAGCTCGCCATTTTGTTGGATCGAGCTCTTCGACTCTTGACGAAGGAACTCGACCGCCTCATGGTGCTCCTCGGCGTCAAGCACGGCCTAAGTATGGAGGTCATCCATGGCCTGAAGAGGACGCGTCTTCCGGGCCATGACCGGATCGCAATCGGAGTGGACTCCGATGTAGATGCTGTGGTGGGCACCGGGAGTGCGCTTCGATACGAGCTGGAAGGACGAGTTATGAAGACGATTATCGTAGATCATCCTCAGCTCCATGAGGGCTTGGAGGGCAACGCATTGGCATGCGACATCGAAGGTTGGGCCCCAAGCGCTGCCGTGAAGAACATTATAAAGTAGGTTTTCGTGAAATAGATTTTATCAAACTAAGTGCTAGGCTGGTCCGTTTGGCTTCCTACAGTCAAGTCGCCTCTGATACCATCTTGTGACGCCCCGATTTACCAAATTGGAACATTATTGAATTTCCAAAGAAAAACAATAATACAAGAGGTTCATCATGCGACAACGTACATACGGCAATCATTCGTGGTACGCAAACCACATTATTACATAAGAGTAAAAATAAAATAAATAATAAAAAGCATGATGAACGCCGTCTTCAGGATCTTCTTCTTGACTGGGTCGCTACTCCAGACCATCCTCCTCATAGTAAGCAGCCTCTGAAGTGTTTGTCCAATGAATATGAGTACAAATGTACTCAACAAGCCACCTGCAAATGCAATAGTGATGCAAGATAATAACAAAGGAAGGATAATGGCTAAAAGTGCGGAAAAGTGCATTTTTCAGTTATTGCTTTTAGTATAGTCAAATTTAATCGTGCAGAATATTAAACATGAACATCATAATACCATCTAACTCGAGGAGTACGTTTTCGCTCCTCTCTCAACAGTCCTTACATGCAAGTCATCATGCACATACATTAAAAGTAAACTAATTGTGGAATGTCACGGAACCCGCCCTTGACCGTGGGCTCGGCTTTTCGAAAAGATTTAAGACTCCGATCAGAGGTGTACCATTGTACCCACAAGGCACGCACTCATCCCAAACACCAAAGTGTAACGAGATGACCCATACCTTGGGAACTCGTGCCAAAACCTTAGCATGAAATGCTCCAAGCGATAATCACCGACTCTAGGTTTCGCCGGCGCGCCGGGCCACATCCCGGCTAATGTAGCACCCCCTTTTGCGCGACGTCGGTACAAGCCACCCGCAGGTGCTGCTTGACCCATCTCCAAGTGGTGCTTCGGATTGGAACACTCCATACCTTAGTTAGGACTTACCCAATAGACTTGTGGTTAGTACGGAAATGTATTGCAACGGATCCCACAGACCAGTTCTTATAGTGCCCCGGGTGCTACCGACCAATGTCCTAGCTTTCACCCAGAACCCACCTTGAATACACACATAACTATAACTCTATCACCAACATAATTCTAGAGATGAGAATAATGGGTATCATATAGTAGATTCCAGTTTGCTACGACTCATCTTTAACCTATAGAATTTGTGTCGATACATCGGACACTAGCGAATAGTACTAATCATATGGTTGCAAGGAGTTTAGGCTAGATAGCATGGCTTGGGTTTGCACTTCAAGGTTGGGGATCCAAATAAATATAATGTAGGGCTTTCATTTGACTAATGCATGTATAACCTATGTGTTTTAGCGATAGTTTAACAAAACTAGGTTCAATATGCTCAAAAGATTGGTTTGGTGACTTGCCTTGTTCAGCGAAAGGAGAGGGAGGAACTTCCGGGAAGTATTCCGGCTACTCGACGGCGTCGTAGTTTTCTCGACACGAATAAAATAAACGTAACATTCAAGTAAACAATCCAGAAGCACACAATAAGCATATAGGTTTTGATTGGATTAAATTAAGGAAAATAAGTCATTAAGCTACTAAAATTTATTATATGAATTTTCAAAAACGAACTTTGATGGAGTTAGGGATTTTTCTAAAAAGGAATAAAATGTAATCTAATGTATTTTAAACTTCTAATTAATTTAAAATAAATAGTTGAGAATAAAACTAGTGCTTCTATTACACCAATATGAAGAGGATAAAATATAAATTTTCCTAAAGTTGAAATGGACAAGTTTTGAGTTTATCCTAAAGTGCATTTGAATACTTTATTAAATAAACATAAAATACTCAAAATAAGCCTACTGTTTTTTATTGCATTAAGATGTAGAGAATAAAATTATGAATTTTCTGGAATTGAAATGGTTAATTTTGGAGTTAAAATGAGCAAGATATGAATTTTAGAAGTTTAAAACTATTTATGGAATTTAAATTAAACCAAAAACAGTTGTCGGTCCACGGTGATCCGAATCCATCGTGAACATGCGCACTGTGCGCGTGCACCGGATCACGGATCACCATTGGATCACGATCGGGCATCCATGGGCAGGGCAGGGGCGTTAAGTGGACGCGGACGACCACGATTAAAACGCCGAACCGGTATGCATCGGGTGGACCAGATTGAATACAGGTTTTAATTATAAGCGGACGATCCAGATTAGATCATACCACTTTGTTGGGATCCAACGGGCCAGATTGAACAAGAGCTTTAAGTTCTAACGGACGCACAAGATTAAATCTTACCAATTCGCTAAGATCTTACGAGCCAGATTAAACCAAGGGATCGATTTAATCCCAACCATCGGATCACGATCACGTGGTCGGGGATGAATCTGACATGGCACGGGTACTCTACTCATGCCGGTCGTCTTCTCCGGTGACGGCGAGGGGCTAGCGACCACGGCGAGCGACGACGGTGGATCCAAAGGGCTAAAACGGAAAGAGGGGACTACGGGGAACACGAGGGTACCGTTGGCGAGGCGAAAGGTCGTCGGAGCATGGACGGCGACGAGCAGGGGCGGCGACGATGTTTGGGTCCTCATCGGTGGTGGGGTTCTGATGGGGTTCGTCGGCAATGGAGTGGTGGCTGAGGTTGGGGTGGCGCCTACGGTCACAACGGTGCGGTCATCGAGGACGGCGGGGGACTCCGCCACGGAGAGCGGTGTGGTGCTAAAAGTTTAATTGGTGTGCTCTGGTTCGTTCTCGGAGCGAATAAACATGGGGGTTGTGTGCGGCAGTGTCCAGAGGTTTAAGTAGGGGCGTCGGCGGGGGCAGAGGGGTCACAATGGGGGAGGCCGAGAGTAAACGCCGGCGAGGGCTTTCCATGCATGCGAGCGACTGCGCCGGGGTGATTACGCGTGGAGTAATGGGGGAAACGGTCGGTGGGGCAAGGGGAATTCAATGCCGGCGACGAATTAATGGGAGGGGGCCAGTGGGGGCAGATCCGAGGCAGGATCTGTGGCCGGCGGAGTTAGGGGGGCATGAGGTGGACAACGGTTCTGACAGGCGGGGCCACCAGTCAACGGGCGCAAGGTGAGGGCGAGGCGACTGACAGGTGGGCTGAGGCGTCGGCCGCGCGCGCGCGCGGAGGGAGGGGGTCACTGACCAGTGTGGCCCAACTGTCGGTATGGGGCATGGGGAGGGAGTGGGCTGGGCCGGTCGGTTGGGGGAGAAAAGGGGGAAAGGGGCCCGTTACTGTTTAAATTCATTTCGGAATAAATTTAATTGCTTAAATTGGCTTAAAATGTTTGGGTTGCTTCCAAGGGTGATAAGATTTTTTAAAAATTCTCAAAAATATATCTTGGCCTTGGGATCATATACAAAATTTTCTAGCCTCTCGTTTGGATATTTCATCTAGGTTCTAGTTCATTTAAGCCAATAAGGGTATTAAAGATATTTCAAAATAAATCATTTCCAGAAAATATAATAAATGGTATTTTTATTTTCTCTGAAAATTAGGGTTGTTACAAACCTATCCCCCTTACAAACCCACCTAGATCTTTTCAAATTCAGCATACAACATCGTGAATGTCATTTATTTTCATTTTCATTCATTTTTCATTTTCATTTACATTTTCTTTAATTTTTGATGAAATCAAGTTGCGTATTAGCATCCAAGTAAAAAGGACCTAGCTATCAGTTGTGTAAAAGATAGCAAATGCACTCAACCCGTTCAAGCTAGTTTCTAGACTAAGCAGTGATCATTTTCAAATTTTCACAAATAAAATCCATGCTCATGTCAATTTTCAAATTAAATCATGCAAAGTACAGTCAACAGTATTAAAGACAATACTACAAAGGCATAACAAAGCATGTACTTGTAAAAGCAATTAATCATATGACAAAAGCTCATGCAATGCAACACTACTCCCCCTCAAAACATGCTAGTATCTCTCGGATGCTCGGTGAGAGGGTGAGATAAAAATTGTTTTGGAATCCAATAGCGCAAAACACGAGATCTAGGAAAAGTAGTATACTGACCATGCACAGTAGATAAGCCATGATAAAAAGTGTGTGGTCTACCTATAAGGCGTGAACCTAGAAATCGACAAGGTCTCCCAACCTGTCGAGCATTAAAGCCTCTTACACGTGGTCTATCAGCATATGAAGCATGGTGTACACCAAAATGGGCAAAATCACTCTTAAAGCCATGTGGAGCCTCAAAATCAGGATGAGAGCAAAAAGTAGACTCATGCATACCTAAAGATGGGTAGTGCATGTCCTGAAAACTCATAGCTAAAGACTGTCGCTCATCCCTGATACGACGAAAGCAAAACCCAACCAAATGATCCACTCGATGACAAAAAGAACAGTGATACGCTTTCTTGGGTGTGTGGGTATGGGTCTCAGGTGCAAATCTCACACTTTTCTTGGGTTTTGGCTAAGGAGGTTCATCTGAAGCACGAAGAGCTTTCTTTGTTGGTTGAGTAGGATTCTTGGCTTTTTGATCAGTGTCTAACTGGGCTCTCTCTTTATCAAGGGTAGTGGGATGAGTGAACACAGTTTTGCTCAAAGTGTTTGGAGTGGTTCTCTCATAACACAACCTGAGAGCTAACCCTACCCTGCCAGCACACATTTTAGTTTTAGCCAAAAGTAGGTCCATCCTACCCTTTCCTTCAGTGCATTTTTCCACTACGGAGAGAAGGTAGTCATTCTCACATTTCAATTTTTCCGCTTACTCTCTAGCAAAGTTGAGTTGGTCCTTAAGGGTGATGCAGGTGGGAAACACCGATTGCACATCCTTAGAACACTCAGAACTCTCCAATCTAGTCTTAAGTTCATCAACATGCCTATCTCTCAAAATTATGCTCTCAACAAGCAAAGGAAAGTTCACGCATTCGTTAATTACCGCAGGACTAGACTCCACCAACAAAAGCTGCTTTTCAGTTAATTCAAGTTTTTAAACAGTTTGAGCATGTATAAAACACAGCTGAGCAAGCTCATCCATAACAGTAAGACATGACTCACAATCGGCAACATTAGACTTAGATTTCAAAATAGCAAGTTCAGTGGAGATAGCTTCAAGTATGAGTTTTAGTTCTTTACGTTGTTTAGCAGCAAGTTTAAGCAATCTATCCTAAGAATAAACAACATCATGCAATTCATCATTCTGAACAAGAAGCTGATCACGGGATAGATATACCTCAGAAGTGTCGAGCTCGTTGCTACTGTCACCGCCATCGACCGCGAAGCAAAGGTCGGTGAGGTCAACTGTCTTCTTCTCCTTCTTCTCCTTCTTCTCTTTCTTGGGAGGCTCCTCTTCCTCCAAGCTTGACTCCTCGCTTGACGTGCTGTTGATGTCACTAAGGGCGGCCACAAAAGCTCTGGCTACTCTCTTAGCCATTTTTCAAGAAACAAATTTGATAGTACTTCCGCTTCACAACTTAGAGACTGAAACAAATTTGATTCTTCAAGAAAATACTTAACCATTCTGATCACTTGTTCAAAAACATAGTGTTTTCAATCCACCAAAAGATTGCAATAGCAGATTAAACGCTTTGAAAACAAAACCTGCTGACGATGAATAGTTGTGTTGACACAGCACCTATAGCCAGAACGAAACTTTAGCGACTACTGTTCACGGTCCAGAGTTCACTGCTATGGAAAATTTCTGGTTTCAACTCAAAAGAGCCGCCCGATTTTTGTTCTAACAAATTGCTAGAATGTTCTGATCAAATCTGACAAAACCAGTACTTACTATTTCAGAACTAACACTTCATCTCACAAAATATATCTCAAGCATTAAGATTAAACATGTTCAACAGGAAATAGTATGATCTTCAATTCAAGAGCTGAACAGATATGAACAGAACAAATTCAGAGAACTCTAGACAGAAACACTCAATTGAAACACTCAAAGCAGAACTGAAAAGATGAATAAAGCTTCACAACATGTGCCTAGACTGAGGAGACAAGAACTATAATTAGAAGCATTTTCAGTTCAATGCTCTATCAACAAGACCTGATCTAATTTTATCCACACACTCACATTCAATCACATATATACGAACCACATCTGAATAAAAGGAGACATACTAGCTGTGAACAAATATATTCAGATTTCAAAACATGAACTATATGTGAAAATCGAATAAATTCAGGGATCAAAACTAATCAACATGTTTCTCAATCATATCAGGTTGAAATCACACAAGAATACATTTCAGATTAACCAGATTTCACAAGAAAAAATGATGAGAAACTCACAAGTTAACTTTGCTAGCTTCTGAACAAAACCTGATGATGTACAGTGAGCCGACAACACTGTGTCACGACAAAAACTCCTTTCCAGAACTCTGTAGATCATCCAGAATCGCTAGAACAATGTTTTGTCTCTCTTTTCATTGAATTTTTTTGATTCAATTGACTCACAAAACTATTTGATTCAATGAAAACAGAAGAAGGAACATATCTAATTTGCATGAACTCAAAAACAGAAATAGAATTAAAACTAATCCTCAATTTCTGCAAACATGATTATGAAATACCTTTGATTTCCTTCAACCAAGATATCCCTCTATAAACATCCCCAAAGATCATCCAAGATATTGATGAACACTTGATGAAACATTTCATCAAACATGTGGGGGGCAAAAACCAAAACTGAAACAAATTTTAGAGTAATTTTTCAGCATTGTGGTGCCTACTTTGAGCAGCAAAATAATTCAGAAGAGATCACATAAACATGTTGTAACTTTCGAAAATGGATCATTCAAATCATGCACAACAAAAGTTATATAAAATTCAACATCAACTTCTGCACCAGATTCTCCAGAAAATGCAGCACAAAAACGAATTCAGTCACAAATGCATACCTGTGCTGGAATAGAGATTACAGTGAATAGTTGTGCCGTAGTTCGTGTGCTCAATCCGAAAATTCACAGGAAAATACTGTTCACCGTCCAAAACTGATGGAAACTCAAGTTTTCTCATCTCATTTTATTGTAAATTTTGTCTCTAAAGTGTTCAAATGGTTCAGCCAACATGGGGGATAATATCCTACCAACTCCTCTTCTAGAAGCCCCCATTTGACACATAGACCCTTAGTAATTTTAGAATTAGCAATTCTGAAAATTACCCTATAAAACCTAAAAGAAAAATTACAATTAGACTCTCCTTTTAATACATTTTCAGAGTAAAACCACTCTAAAAAATATACCAAAAGGCTACACTATAAAACTGAAAATTTAAACTAAAACTAGACACCTATTTATTGAATTAACAAAAACATTAAACGTTTCGACGGTTTTCAGCAAAAACCGACAAAGCCTCTCAGCCCTTCGACTTGTGACACCGCTTCGCGAATCCGAGCGCTAGCAAGCCACTTCCGCTCTCGATCCCCTCGAGCCGCCTGAATGCTTGTCCTGGCCTCCCTCTCATGAACCCGGTCGACACGCCATCGCAGTCTGCCGTCCGTCCAAGTCTCGCTCCGTCTCTTCGTGCACTCTTGATATCTTCCCAACTTCGCCCGGCCTCCCCGATCCTCCGGCATCAAGCTTCCCGCTTGACCCTCGATCACCCATCGTCGACAGTCGGTCAACATCTCCTCCCTGCACAAACAAGACAAGCCAAAACAAGAACACGACACATCGCTGTTGGCATAAAAGATTACGCTAACAGGTTCTCTAAGATTAAGAACTAACAAACGATGATTTTGTGAAGTGAACTATCTCAAGCCTCCGAATTGGATAATACCTCGAAGTAGTTCGAAGTTGTGTATTGAATATCTGAATATTCGATGCCTATTACATGGTGAGAACGGGGTATTTATAGGTAAAAACTCTAAGGAAAAAACCTTTTTACTCCCTCAGTTACAACCGACATAGTGGAAACTATTTGGTACCCTGAATAGGGCTAAAATAGTAAAATCTAGCCAGAGAAGATAGATAAGGCAGACGTCTCGTCAGTCTTGCTGTTTTCCATTGTAGCATCGGAGCCTTCGGAGGATACATTCGAATTAGGATTCGAAGTACCCTTCGTCTCAGAAACTTCATCATCTTGGAGATAAACTTATGTTTCGATGCTGATGAATTGTCTTTACCTGTTGATCTTAACAGCCCTAGGAATGAAGTATTTCTCCCCAACAACCACCGAACCCCTCAGCAACCAAACCTCCATTCCACATCGAAACCCTCGATGCTCTCAAACCACTGTCAACCACTCAACCGCTCAGACTCTCATCCTTATCAATCACTCATCATTCAGACTGAAACCACACTTGGTTTCTCAATTTCCCCCTTGATGAATGCATTGACAACCCCAAAGCAAAGACATGATGAGGATTGCCTGTTATGCCCACAATTGACCATAAAAACTCATAAAAGAGCAAAACATGTCACTTGGTAAAAGATCTCCCCACTTGGGCCAAAACCTTATGCAAGGCAAAGGCAAAAGCGCAAAAACATCAAAAGCATCTCAACTCAAGGCATGATGAAAACTCCCCCTTAACCAAGCAATCCAAAAGTCATCCAAAAGCTAAAGCATCATGTAGAACATTTCTCCTCCTTTGACAATGCAGGCATCAAGGATTTAAAAGATGCAAAGAGGGGAAAAAGGTAAAGTAGAGATGTGAGCTTCTGAAACATGAGCAGCTGCAATTACAGTACAAACAAGTATTCGCCTCGAATATCATCTAAAAGTATTGTATGACATCCTCAAATGAATACCATCTAAACAAAAGGCTTGAGCAAGCATTTTCAGATTTTAGCAAATAAAAGCATCACCACTCAGACTAGTATACTAGACATGTCAAGGCATGAGATGCAAAAGCTAAACAAGCACACACTAGAAAAGTGTATCCCACTTCAAGGTGCTTCAACAAACATGATATGCAATGAATTTCAATTTTTTTTCATTTTTGTGCCAGGGGTTATTTGCATGTCAACCTTATGCTAACCAACCATGCTAAGTCTACGTTGAAACCATCAAAAGCTTAAAGAAATGGCCTCGGCAAACACTACACCGTTCCATTTCTTACCAAAGAGCTATGGTAAGTCATCGAGAACAAAGTAGTGTGAAAATGCAAACCCACCTGGATCTTTTCAAATTCAGCATACTACAAAGGCATAACAAACATGTACATTGTAAAAGCAATTAATCATATGGCAGAAGCTCATGCAATGCTACACAACTCCCCCTCAAAACATGCTAGTATCTCTCGGATGCTTAGTGAGAGGGTGAGATAAAAATTGTTTTGGAATTCAGCAGCGCAAAACACGAGATCTAGGCAAAGTAGTAGACTGACCATGCCCTGGAGATAAGCCATGATAAAAAGTGTGTGGTCTACCTATAAGGCGTGAAGCTGGAAATCGATGAGGTCTCCCAACCTGTCGAGCATCAAAGCATCTTACACGTGGTCTATCACCATATGAAGCATGGTGTACAGCAAAAGGGGCAAAATCACTCTTAAAGCCATGTGGAGCCTCAAAATCAGGATGAGAGCAAAAAGCAGACTCATGCATACCTAAAGATGGGTAGTGCATGTCCTGAAAACTCATAGCAAAAGACCGTCGCTTATCCCTTATTCGACGAAAGCAAAACCCAACCAAATGTCCCACACAATGACAAAAAGAACAGTGATACACTTTCTTATGTGTGTGGGTATGGGTCTTAGGCGCAAATCTCATAGTTTTCTTGCATTTTGGCTAAGGAGGTTCATCTGAAGCACGAAGAGCTTTCTTTGTTGGTTGAGTAGGATTCTTGGCTTTTTGATTAGTGTCTAACTGGGGTATCTCTTTCTCAAGGGTAGTGGGAGGAGTGAACAAAGTTTCGCTCAAAGTGTTTGGAGTGGTTCTCTCATAACCCAACTCGAGATCTAACCCTACCCTGTCAGCACACATTTTGGTTTTAGCCAAAAGCAGGTCCATCATACCCTTTCCTTCAGTGCATTTTTCCACTACAGAGAGAAGGTAGTCATTATTTCAATTTTTCGGCTTGCTCTCTAGCAAAGCTGAGTTGGTCCTTAAGGGTGATGCAGGTGGGACACACCGGCTGCACATCCTTAGAACACTCAGCACTCTCCAATCTAGTCTTAAGTTCATCAACATGCCTATCTCTCAAATTTATGCTCTCAACAAGCAAAGGAAAGTTCAGGCATTCGTTAATGACCGCAAGACTAGACTCCACAAACAAAAGCTAGTTTTCAGTTAATTCAAGTTTTTCAATAGTTTGAGCATGTATAAAACACAGTTGAGCAAGCTCATCCATAATAGTAAGATATGACTCACAATCGGCAACATCATACTTAGATTTCAAAATAGCAAGTTCAGTGGAGATAGCTTCAAGTCCGAGTTTTAGTTCTTTATGTTGTTTAGCAGCAAGTTTAAGCAATCTATCCTGAGAATAAACAACATCATCCAATTCATCATTCTGAACAAGAAGCTGATCACAGGATATATATACTTCAGAAGTGTCGAGCTCATCGCTGCTGTCATCGCCATCGATTGCGAAGCAAAGGTCGGTGAGGTCCACTGTCTTCTTCTCCTTCTTCTCCTTCTTCTCTTTCTTGGGAGGCTCCTCTTCCTCCGAGCTTGAATCCTCGCTTTGACGTGTTGTTGATGTCACTAGGGGCGGCACAAAAGCTCTGGTTACTCTCTTATCCATTTTTCCTCGCTTTCCTCTGAAATAGGGTTTCTTGTTCCATTTTTGGTGCTTGTGCTCATTTTCGTTTTTAATTTTCAGTTTAGGGCAATTTTCTTTTATGTGAGACGTATCTCCAAATTCAAAACACCCCTATGACCCTCCTCTCCATTGGTCTCGTCTATCATTATAAAAGCGAGTGAACTTCCTAACAATGAGAGCTAGCTCCTCATCATCTAGAACATCCACTTGTTCTTTTATGACAGAGACAAGGGAGGACAAGTCAAAAGCACAAGAGAAAAAAAAAGCTCCAAAAATGCCAGATAAATTACCTCCAGATGAGGTACCACTGCCAGGACTGGAAATCAAAGGAATCGAAGGCAACAAGGCTTTTTCAGCTCCTCGTCGAGACAGCTTGGCAATCTCGGTGGACTTAAGCTTACTAAAGAGTTCATTGCAAGTCAACATATCAAAGCTTGCCGACTCTTCAATACTGGAGATATTCACCTCCGATATGCTACGATCCAGAGCATAGAGAAGTTTGATCGCCCTATCATGATCAGAGTAAGCCAAAGTCCCAGTGGCACGGAAATTCTTGACAATCCCATGAAAACGCGCAAACAAAGCATCAACGGATTCGCTAGGGCCTTGCATGAACATTTGGTATTCTTGATTATACGTGCTCTGCCTCCTAGCCTTAATCTACGATGTGCCCTCATGAAAAATACTCAAGGTCGACCAAATTTCTCATGCAGTGCAAAGGTGTTGGACCCTATCGAACTCGTTGTGACTCAGACTGATAAAAAGAATGTTTCTAGACTTGATGTTACATTCATATTGTGTCTTCTCAGTCTCTAAGGTACGAGTGTCAGGAATCACATACTGGGATGCAACAATGTCCCATATCGCACTTCCTTGGCTAAGCAAATAAGCCTCCATGCGCACCTTCCAATAAGCATAATCTCGACCATCAAACATTGGGATCTTGGTGTTCCTTTCCATGTCACCAAAACAAGGATCACAACCGATTAAGGTCAACTCATGATCAAACCGGCTCTGATACCAATTGTGGGATCAGAATGGCGACTAGAGGGGGGTGAATAGGCGCCTCGACACTTTCTTTCGAATGTAATGGCCTAGTCGAATCACCCAACGCACTTCTAAAAACACAATTTCAAGTTTCAATCTAATCAGGACAAAATTGAGCTCCTCAAGATAGAAAATCACAAATCAGCTTTGATTCAAGATTTTTAATCAACAACTATCAAAACACTCACTCAAGAGATCAATTTAAGTTTGTAAAAGTGAATCAACTTGTTTTAATTCAATCACAATTGAAATTCCTGCACTTCTGAAATTTTTCGGACGATGAATAGTAAAGGTAACTTCAACAAAGTGCATTTGTCATATTATGGTTTAGATTGCAAATCTCAATTTCAACTTAGTTTCAGATTGCAATATTCAGAATTTAATTTCAATACTGTTGACAAACTCTGGACGATGAATAGTACCACAAGATCAGTTTTGCTTCAGTTATAAAAGTTCAAATTCAGAACACGACTCAAATTACAAACTCAAAACTGAACTTTCAAACCAATCAGATTACAGATTCCTTTTGTGGACTTTGGAACTGAACTCAGCAATATGATCTTAGAACAGCACACATACACATTTAAATGAAAAGAAAAGCTCAGAACTAATTATGAAGATCTATACCACTTTGAAAACTTTGATTGACACAAAACAACAACTATATACTCTTCTATTACAACACAACAGAACTATTTTAGAGTTGTGAACTGATTTTGCAGTTTTTAGAATACAATTTCAAAGCATGTACTCAAATACATTTCAAGAAAATGATTCAAAACCAGTAGATCCTTTTGAATTCAAATGATGAAGCAACCTACAAGCATCTAAATAATCATAACTGATAGTACTTTTGCTTCACAACTCAAAGACTGAAACAAATTTGATTCATCAAGAAAATACTTAACCATTCTGATCACTTGTTCGAAAACATATTGTTTTCAATCCACCAAAAGATTGCAATAGCAGATTAAACGCTTTGAAAATAAAAATTGTTGACGATGAATAGTTGTGTTGACATAGCACCTGTAGCCAGAACGGAACTTTAGAGACTACTGTTGATGGTCCAGAGTTCACTACTAGGGAAAATTTCTGGTTTCAACTCAAAAGAGCTGCCAAGATTTTGTTCTACCATATTGCTAGAATGTTCTGATCAAATCTGAAAAAAATCAGTATGTACTATTTCAGAACTAACACTTCATCTCACAAAATATACCTCAAGCATTCAGATTAAACATGTTCAATAGGAAACAGTATGATCTTCAATTCAAGAGCTGAACAAATATGAACAGAACAAATTCAGAGAACTCTAGACTGAAACACTCAATTGAAACACTCAAAGCAGAACTGAAGAGATTAATAAAGCTTCACAGCATCAGTCTAGACTGAGGAGACAAGAACTATAATTAGAAGCATTTTCAGTTCAATGCTCTATCAACCAGACCTAATTTGTTTTTATCCACAGACTCACATTCAATCACATATATATGAACCACATCTGAATAAAAGGAGACATACTAGTTGTGAAGAAATATATTCAGGGATCAAAACTAATCAACATGTTTCTCAATCATATCAGGTTGAAATCACACAAGAATACATTTCAGATCAACCAGATTTCACAAGAAAAAATGATGAGAAACTCACAAGTTAACTTTGCTGGCTTCTGAACAAAACCTGACAATGTACAGTGTGCAGACAACACTGTGTCCCGACTGAAACTCCTTTCCAGAACTCTGTAGATCATCCAGAATCGCTAAAACAAAGTTTTGTCTCTCTTTTCATTGAAAATTTTTGATTCAATCTAGTAAGAAAACTATTTGATTCAATGAAAACAGAAGAAGGAACAGATCTACTTTGCATGAACTCAAAAACAGAAATAGAATTAAAACTAATCCTCAATTTCTGCAAACATGATTATGAAATAACTTTGATTTCCTTCAACCAAGATATCCCTCTATAAACATCCCCAAAGATCAGCCAAGATATTGATGAACACTTGATGAAACATTTCATCAAACATGCGGGGAGCAAAAACCCAAAACTGAAACAAATTTCAGAGTAATTTTTCAGCACTGTGGTGCCTACTTTGAGCAGCAAAATAATTCAGAAGAGATCACATAAACATGTTGTAACTTTCAGAAATGGATCGTTCAAATCATGCACAACAAAAGTTATATAAATTTCAACATCAACTTCTGCACCAGATCCTCTAGAAAATGCATAACAAAAACGAATTCAGTCACAAATGCATACCTGCGCTGGAACAGAGATTTGAATAGTTGTGCCGTAGCTCCTGTGCTCAATCCGAAAATTCACTGGAAAATACTGTTCACCGTCCAAAACTAATGGAAACTCAAGTTTTCTCATCTCATTTTATTGTAATTTTGTCTCTAAAGTGCTCAAATGGTTCAACCAACATGGGGGGATAATATGCTACGAACTCCTCTTCTAGAAGTCCCCATTTGACACATAGACCCTTTGTAATTTCAGAATTAGCAATTCTGAAAATTACCCTATAAAACCTAAAAGAAAAACTACAATTAGACTCTCCTTTTAATACATTTTCAGAGTAAAACCACTCTAAAAAATATACCAAAAGGCTACAATACAAAACTGAAAATTTAAACTAAAACTACACACCTAATTATTGAATTAACAAAAACATTAAACATTTCGACGGTTTTCAGCAAAAACTGACAAAGCCTCTCATCCCTTCGACTCGTGACACCCTTTCGCAACTCTGAGCGTGTAGGACCGAAAGTAGCGACCAGAGGGGGGTGAATGGGCGCCTAAAATATTCTTTCGAATTAATGGCCTGCTCCCAAAACCCAACGCATTTAAAAAGAAAACTAAACAGCAAAGCGAGAACAGATTGACTAAGTCTGCAGATTCGAAGTCTGCTGATTCAGAGGTTGCAGATTCTGAGGTTGCAGATTCTGAGGTTGCAGATTCGGAGGTTGCAGATTCGAAGGTTGCAGATTCGAAGGTTGCAGATTCGGAGGTTGCAGATTCGAAGGTTGCAGATTCGAAGTATGCAGATTCGAAGCCTGCAGATTCGAAGTATGCTGATTCGAAGTCTACTGATTCGAAGTCTGCAGATTCGAAGCTTGCAGATTCGAAGTCTGCTGATTCGAAGTCTGCTGATTCGAAGCCTGCAGATTCGAAGCTTGCAGATTCGAAGTCTGCTGATTCGAAGTCTGCTGATTCGAAGCCTGCAGATTCGAAGTCTGCTGATTCGAAGTCTGCTGATTCGAAGCTTGCAGATTCGAAGTCTGCTGATTCGAAGTCTGCTGATTCGAAGCCTGCAGATTCGAAGCTTGCAGATTCGAAGTCTGCTTCACAGAGTTGGACTTCTCACAAGAAAAGGGACTTTGGCCCTGCCAACTCGATCAAAAAGCAACACAGGAAAAGCAAGGCTAAAGTACTAGCATACTGTAGCTACAGGAAAGTAGTACTACTTGCTACCAGCCACAAGAACTAGTACTCTTGTGAAGAACAAACAGAAGCCACAGAGAAGCTTCTGCTTAGGAATAAATTAGTTGTGTGCAGACCGAACCAACAGAACCTTAAATGAAGTGATGCGCATGAGAATCAATACGAATAAACACTTCCAAACAGTAAAGAGCCAAATGAAACTCAGGAAGAACAGGAGGTTGCCTGGCGGCGCACACAGGGAGAGAGAAAAAGCACGCAGGAACAAAATGACCCAAGGGATGATTGAAAAAGTGATTTCTAAAAGGGTAGTCCAAACCCTAGGGATTGGGGCCCTATTTATAGGCTGCCCAACACTAGGAATATTCTACCAGCCCCTTAGGGTTTTTACAAACACAAGAAAAAGGAAAAGACTCTACTGCCCTTAGGAATTTTTACAGACACGACTGACTGACTGTGGGCCTAGAGTTACAGATGACTTATCCAGAAGCTAAGCTTTCGTAGCGACTACGGCTTCTCTTCTGAACAGTCGGATACAAGATCGACGGTCGTCAGTTTTGCGCCGAAACTGACAAAGCCTCCACCGACTTTGCACCAGGTACCCGGATTGGGCCGGCCCGATTCCGCAGCTCTCTCAGACCGGCAATCGCTCACCGCCCGTGTACCTGAGTCAACCCTGGTCAACAGCCCAGTGGGTCTTCTACTACTTCTGGCCCATGTACCCGGATTGGGCCAGCCCGACTTCGCAGCCTCCTCTGCCCGTTAGTCGCTTGCTGCCCGTGTACCTGAGTCACACGCGGCCCATGAAACAGCAGATCTCTTCTTCTTCTGTCCTCTTTGACTATCGTTGACAATGACTCATCACATCTGGAGCCATGAGGCCCACGCTATTCAGCATGGCTCCAGCCCGACTTCGCAGCCTCCTCTGCCCGTCAGTCGCTTGCTGCCCGTGTACCTGAGTCACACGCGGCCCATGAAACAGCAAATCTCTTCTTCTTCTGTCCTCATTGACTATCGTTGACAATGACTCATCACATCTGGAGCCATGAGGCCCACGCTATTCAGCATGGCTCCTCAATATCCCCCTTGATGAGTGCATTGTTAACACTCCTCTTCTTCAGCTCTTCAGCACCTGCGAACAAATGTGGAAACACGAAAACAAAGCACAAGAAAAACAAAGAAGAAGAAAATAAGGTAAAAGTTTAACCCTAATGACCGAAAGCCAAACAAAAGCAAGAAGTGGTCATTATGGTTAACCAAAATGTAAAAGCTCAAAAATGAGTGCGATTTCATAACAACAGGGATATCAACAGAGTAAAAACTCCCCCTTAAACTCTGATCCCAAATTTTCTCCCCCTTGTTGACAAGTGAACTCATCAAGCACTCAATAGAGACACAGACTCACCCTGAAATGCAACTCCCCCTCAAAATATGCAGTGAATTCAACTGGAGTGCAGAAGGAGTGTAGAAAGCATGCTTCTCAGATATGATTGACTGCAATTACAACATCTAACAAGTATAGCAAACGACATACTATCTAAGACACATGACATGATCAGTGCAACAGATGATATCTAAAGCAAGTCATTAGCACGCATTTTTCAGTTTTTGCAAACAAAAAGCATCACCACATTTTCCAGTAAAACAAGCAAGGTAAAACATGAGATGCAAAAGCTAACTGATATCTACCAAGATAAGCTTTGTTTAGAAACAAAGTGCTTCAGCAAACTTGTTATCAGTTCAATTTTCAAGTATTTTCTTTTTCCTTTTTCATTTTTGCCAGGGGTTATTTGCATGTCAAACCTTATGCTGACCGACCAAGTCAAGCCTAGGCCAGATCTGGACCATCAGAAGCTTAAGACATTGGTCTTGGCATACACTACACTGTCCTAGTTCATACCAAAGTGCTATGGTATGCAGTCCAGAACAAATGTAATGCGACAAAGCAAACCCACCTGGATCCTTTCAAGTTATGCACAAAAAGGCATGGAATTTTCATTGTTCTCGAATTTTCATCATTTTTATAGCACATTTCTATGTTTAAAGCATACAGATGTCCAAGTTGCATATTTGCATCTAAGTCAGAAACTAGCTACAAGGCATGTAACAGATAGCAAGAACATTCAGCCTACGCATGCTAGTTACCAGAAGCAATGGTGATCATTTTTCAATTTTAAAGCATAAAAGCCATGCATATCACAGATATCAGACATATCATTTGAACTGAAGCAAAGCATGATCATCGACAAGTAATCAAAGCATGTACCAGCTAGAATAAGTAAAGCAATTCAATCATATAACAGAAGCAAGCTCAAAAGTGTGATATGTGAATATGCAAGATATGAACACACATAGAAAGACTCAAGAAAAGAGTAAAGAAGAAGGAAAAATGACGCAAAATATCCTAAAAAGGATACACAACACTCAAATCCCCTCATAAACGCTCGAATGTAGACTGATCTAGGGGTTTGGTGAAAATATCAGCCAACTAATGATGGGTATCAACATGAACAAGGTCAATGACACCTTTCTCATATTGATCCCGCAAGAAGTGAAAGCGCACATCAATGTGTTTGGTTTTTGAATGGAGACATGGGTTTTTCCCTACACTAATTGCACTGGTGCTGTCGCAAAACAAAGGAACTCTGGTAGGAAAGATCAACCCAAAATCTCGTAGAGTGGAAATCATCCAAACCAACTGTGAGCAGCAGCTAGCAGCAGCTACGTACTCAGCCTCTGTGGTCGAAAGAGCAACTCCAGATTGCTTTCGAGAAGACCAAGAGACAAGAGAAGAACCAAGAAACTGGCAAGTACCGGAAGTCGACTTGTGATCCAACCGGCACCCACCAAAATCGGCATCCGAAAATCCAGATAAATCGAGAGAAGATGATGCTGAATAGAAAAGACCAAGATCAGGAGCATAAGTGAGATACCTGAAGATGCGCTTGACAGCCTGCCGATGAGACACGCGTGGTGAAGACTGGAAACGCGCGCAAAGTCCCACGGCGAACTGTATGTATGGTCTTGTTGCCGTTAAGTATAACAGCGAACCAATCATTCCTCGAAACTCCCTTTCATTGACCTTGACGCCGCTCTCGTCCTTGTCCAGACCCCCAGATGTGCCCATCGGGGTCATCTGCGGCTTCAACTCACCACCAAAATCAAATTTATTAAGCATGTCGTGAGTGTACTTACCTTGGTGGATGAAGGTGCCATCCTTGGTCTGCTTGATCTGGAGCCCTAAGAAGTACTTGAGCTGACCCATGAGGCTCATCTCATACTCACTGTTCATCTGCTCAGAAAACTTGGACACAAGAGAATCAGTAGTACCGCCAAAGATAATATCGTCCACATAAATCTGAGCGACTAAGAAATCTGAAGCATCTCTGAGCAAGAAAAGAGTTTTATCCACAGAACCCATCACAAAGCCCTTCCCCAACAAAAATTGCTTCAACCGGTCATACCAAGCCCTAGGGGGCTTGCTTCAACCCGTATAAAGCTTTGTGCAACTTAAAAACATGTCGAGGAAACTTAGGGTTCTCAAAACCGGGTGGTTGCCTAACATAAACCTCCTCTTCTATGTACCCGTTCAGAAAAGCACTCTTAACATCCATTTGAAAAAGCTTAAAACCCTTCGAAACGGCAAAAGCTAGAAGAATACGAATGGACTCAAGACGGGCAACAGGAGTGAAGGTTTCTTCAAAGTCAATACCTTCCTTCTGGCAATAACCCTGGGCAACTAGTCGAGCCTTGTTGCGCACCACAATCCCATCTTCACCTTGTTTGTTCTTGAACACCCACTTGGTGCCTATGGGGTTGCATCCTGGTGGCGGCTCAACTAGTGTCCAAACCCGATTACGGACAAAATTCTCAAGCTCTTCATGCATAGCATTAATCCAATTAGAATCAGAAAGAGCATGAGAAACGTCTCTGGGTTCAAAAGATGCAACAAACGCAGATTCAGCAAACACAGCAAGAGAGGCAGAAGAACGCAAAGTTCTCTCAGTCAAATCACCAATGATGAGCTCTGAGGGGTGATCACGCTGAACTGCTCGGGTTCCCTGGTGATCCGAAGTCACCTCACCGGAGTCAGCAGCTGGCACATCTGGACTCGACTGAGGGGGCTCGATCGTAGTGGAAGAAGTGATCAGAGGTCCGCCCTCATCCTCAGTCGAAGTCTCAGAAGGTGTGGGCTCTGCGGGGGGTGCAGAAGGCCCACCCTCATTAGTGGCTGGAGTGTCATCATCTTCCTCGAAGATGGACTCTCCGAGCTCACCATCAGAAGGCTCAAAAGAAGGAGTCAAAGAAGGCAAGGACTCATCAAATGAAACCTCACAGGTCTCGATAAGCTGCTGGGATTCGAGGTTCCAAACACGGAAGCCTCGAGAATGCAATGCATAACCAAGAAAAACACCATCCCAGCAACGAGACTCAAACTTGTCCAAATGCCCTCCCTTCTTGAGCACAAAGCACTTGCAGCCAAACGCTCGCAAGTGGCTCACCTTGGGCTGTCTGCCAAACCGTAGTTCATATGATGTCTTACCAAGGTAAGCTCTAAGAAAGATGCGGTTGGCCAGATAGCAAGCCGTGTTCATGGCTTCAGCCCAAAAACGCCTAGGAGTCCTGTGCTCATCGAGCATCGTCCTGGCCATCTCGACTAGCGTGCAGTTCTTTCGTTCCACAACGCCGTTCTGTGGGGGAGTGTAAGGAGAAGAAAACTGATGGTCCAGACCCTGATCACTACAGAAGCTGATGAACTGAGAGTTCTTAAACTCAGAGCCGTTGTCGGAGCGAATTGCTCGCATCCGACAATTGTTCTCATTCTTCAGCTTCAAAATCAGGTCATGAACAAACTGAAACGTTTCATCCTTAGACTCCAAAAAGAAAACCCACGAGAATCGAGAAAAGTCGTCAACAATCACAAGTGCATACCACTTCCCACCGACTGAGCGTACCCGAGCAGGACCTACAGTGTCCAAATGTAAAAGCTCGCCCGGATACGAAGTCATCACCTGAGTCACAGGTGAATGAGAAGCGGCAACCATTTTCCCACGACGACAGGGATGACAAACTAGATCCTTCTCCATCTTAAGCTTGGGCAATCCTCGGATGAGGTCCATAGAGCTTAACCTGACTAGCAGATCAAAACTCAAGTGACCTAACCTCCTATGCCACTTCCAGAGCTCAGAAGAAGATCCAGCAATCAAACAACGAGAAGGGCCAAAAGAACTAGAGAAGTCAATTCGAAAAACTTTACCGAAAGGTAAAATCTGGCAAATCAAAGACCCTCTAGAATCAACCACAGAAGAATTTCCCTTCTTAAAACGCACTTCCAAACCATCCTCAAGAAGTTGCGAAACAGAAATCAAGTTGAAGTTCAAATTTTTAACCAAAGCAACATTCTTCAAAGAGAAATGATCTGAAATGCGAATTGAGCCTATGCCACTTACTTTCCCTTGACCGTTGTTCCCGAACGTGATGTATTCTTTGGAGCTCGGGGGAGTGAGACTGGAGAACCATCTGCGATGTCCCGTCATGTGGCGAGAGCATCCTGAGTCCATGATCCAAACATCCTCCAGTCCCCGGTCCTGCACAATCAGTGGCTGTAAGTGGGAGCAAATGGTCCGGCACCAGGTTTAGCAAAGGAGCTAAACCAGTGTCGAGCCATCTGCTCGAAAGATGGAAAGCGAAAACCATCAAAAGAGTTTGGACCAAAACGCGGCTCAAAACGCGGTCCTCGGTTCTGCCTAACCCTGCGGCCACGAGGTCCAGGACCGTAGCCAACACGGCCTAGAACTCTGCCGGAACGGACACCACCAACTGGAGCACGAGCAAGAAAGTCGTCTCCTCTACCACCACCTACACGACGCGGCCTGGCCTCCAGCCTCTCCCTGCGTCGAGGAACACGCAGTCTACCATCCTGCTGGTAGAACTACTCCTGATCACTACGAGCCCTCTCGGCTCTCTCAACCCGCTTCCTCCTGAAGCAGAACTCCGCAAGATGCCTGTCTCTCTAACAGTACTCACAATGATAGGTGGGCTTCTTTGGATGTGGTTGAGGCTTGGGATGTTTGGGCTTGGTAGTGTTTGGTGTGGTCTTCTTGGGTTGAGAGGGTCCAAGAAGAGAGTCTAGAGAAGAGTGGAGGTGTTTGGGCTTAGGAACCCAGATAGGCTTCTTGGGTGGAGCTTTGGGTGGTTCATGAATCACTCCATCCTTGGGCTAACAAGCCTGGGAGGTCTCAGTGGAGTGAGTCTTGGGATACCTCTGCTCTGGAGTCATTTTGCTCCACTCCACTGCCCGGCTAATGGCGCTCTCAAAGTCAGCCTTGGTGTAGGTATAACCTACTCCAAACCCATCATGCCTCTTGAACTGCTGGATCATCATGCCGAGCTGATGCTCTCTAGCACTGATCCAACTCAGGATGGAACGGAGGTAAAAGTTCTCATTCTGAGAATCTGCTAGCTCCTCTCTCAAGGAAGCTAGAACCTCCACCTGAGACAAGCAGGTCTCACACTCACTCTCTACTTGGACAGACTTTTTCGGCTTTCAGCTTGATCAACTCCATTCTAAGAGACAGACAGTTCTCACAGACAGTGGGTGGAACTGACAGTGTCTCAAGCTCTAGCTTAGTCTGGGCAAGCTCAGCTCTCAACCTCTCCAAATCACCCAAATGCTCATCGCCCTTGTATTTCAGCTCAGCTAAGGCAGCTAGATGAGATGGGCAATGAACAGCAGGGTGCGACGACAGTGGCTTGAGCATCTTTCAGCTCCAGCTGAGCGCTTTCAAGCTCAGTGGCCAAAGCGTCCCTCTCATCAACCCTTTCTGTGTACCTGGACTTCAAAGTCGACAGGTCACACAGAAGCACCTCAGACTTCGGGCACTCACTACTATCACCCAAGCAAGGAGAAGAAGATAGACTCTCAATTCTGCCGTTGGCCACGGCAAGCTCACTCTCTAACTCATCTATCCTCTTCTTAGCCCCCCTAAGCAGTTTTTCCCGATATTTCAACTCCTGACGATTGCTTTCAAGTAAATCAATGATTTCGCGTTCATAAGATGATACCTTTTCGTTGTCGTCGTCGTCGGAGTCGTCGGAGGAGCTCTTTTCTTCCTTATCCCCAAGAGACATTGAACAGAAGCTCTTGCGGGATCTTCGGCGCTGGTGTTAGCGGCTCTTCGGCTTGTCCCCGAAAGCCATGAAGCAGAGGCCCGCCGGATCTTCCTTGTCCTTCCCCTTCCTGATGGCGATCTCCTCATCGCTTGAGCTCGATGAAGAGGAAGAAGACGTGGACCGCTTGGAGTAGCTCTTCTCCATCTCGGCGAAGAAGGCCTTGTCGCGCTTCTTGTTCTCTCACCGGTAGTCCTTCAGGGCCTTCTTGAAGAATCGGGTCTTCGGCTTGCCCTTGTTGAAGGATGAGCTCTCATGCTTGCCGGAGTCATGGAAGCTGCCACCGGTGCCCTTCTTGTATCCATTGCGCTTGGGGCAGTCGGCGATGAAGTGTCCTGGATCACCACACTCAAAGCATCCGGATTTTGTGCCGTGTCTTTTGAACATTCTCTTATCATAGACACGACGCACCCGGTTGTTAAAAAGACACAAATCATCATCTCCCAATAACTCTAGCTGGTCCTCAGTGATAGACATCAAAGAGAACCCAACACAACTCACAGAAGAGGGATCAACAGAAGGTGTAGCAAGGGCCAGAGATTTTGATCCAGAACTAGTGAGATTTGATCTCAGCTGGATATCTACCTCAGTGGCCTTCAGCTTGCTAAACAACTCAGAAATGGTCAAGGTATCGTAAGAACTGCTCTCAACGATAGAGGATACCTTGATCTCCCAGATCTTTGGGTCCAAGGTATGGAGAACCTTGAGCGCCTGCTCGTGATCTGAGACTAACTGAGCTCCCTCAGCCTTGTTGTCTCGAAGCTTGTTTATGATCGACTGAAAACGACCAAACAGAGCCTCAACAGATTCACCCGGCTTCTGTGTGAAATTCTCATATTCACGCCGGTAGGTCTGATAGAGCCGAGCCTTGACCTGTGCTGTTCCCTCATGGTGTGCCTTGAGGGTAGCCCAGATCTCTCTCGCAGTGGAGAGATGACTCACACGCTCAAACTCAGTGGGACCTAAACCAGAAAACAGAATGTTCATAGCCTTACTGTTGCTCAGATGCTGAGCAATGATACCAGCTGTACCCTGCTCAATGACTGGCAATATGACAAACGTGGTGTGAACGCAAATGTCCCAAATGTCCGAACCCTGGCTCATGAGATAGGCTCGCATGCGAGTCTTCCAATAGTTATAGCCATAGGCTTCCAAGGACGGGACCTTGCCAGGAGACGTCATGGTCACTACCGGGGTTTAGAACCGGTTAAGGTATGGAAAAACCCTAACCAAGCTCTGATACCACTTGTAGGACCGAAAGTAGCGACCAGAGGGGGGGTGAATGGGCGCCTAAAAAATTCTTTCGAATTAATGGCCTGCTCCCAAAACCCAACGCATTTAAAAAGAAAACTAAACAGCAAAGCGAGAACAGATTGACTAAGTCTGCAGATTCGAAGTCTGCTGATTCAGAGGTTGCAGATTCTGAGGTTGCAGATTCTGAGGTTGCAGATTCGGAGGTTGCAGATTCGGAGGTTGCAGATTCGAAGGTTGCAGAATCGAAGGTTGCAGATTCGGAGGTTGCAGATTCGAAGGTTGCAGATTCGAAGTATGCAGATTCGAAGTATGCAGATTCGAAGCCTGCAGATTTGAAGTATGCTGATTCGAAGTCTACTGATTCGAAGTCTGTAGATTCGAAGCTTGCAGATTCGAAGTCTGCTGATTCGAAGCCTGTAGATTCATAGCTTGCAGATTCGAAGTCTGCTGATTCGAAGTCTGCTGATTCGAAGCCTGCAGATTCGAAGCTTGCAGATTCGAAGTCTGCTTATTCGAAGTCTGCAGATTCGAAGCTTGCAGATTCGAAGTCTGCTGATTCGAAGTCTGCTGATTCGAAGCCTGCAGATTCGAAGCTTGCAGATTCGAAGTCTGCTTCACAGAGTTGGACTTCTCACAAGAAAAGGGACTTTGGCCCTGCCAACTCGATCAAAAAGCAACACATGAAAAGCAAGGCTAAAGTACTAGCATACTGTAGCTACAGGAAAGTAGTACTACTTGCTACCAGCCACAAGAACTAGTACTCTTGTGAAGAACAAACAGAAGCCACAGAGAAGCTTCTGCTTAGGAATAAATTAGTTGTGTGCAGACCAAACCAACAGAACCTTAAATGAAGTGATGCGCATGAGAATCAATACGAATAAACACTTCCAAACAGTAAAGAGCCAAATGAAACTCAGGAAGAACAGGAGGTTGCCTGGCGGCGCACACAGGGAGAGAGAAAAAGCACGCAGGAACAAAATGACCCAAGGGATGATTGAAAAAGTGATTTCTAAAAGGGTAGTCCAAACCCTAGGGATTGGGGCCCTATTTATAGGCTGCCCAACACTAGGAATATTCTACCAGCCCCTTAGGGTTTTTACAGACGCAAGAAAAAAGGAAAAGACTCTACTGCCCTTAGGAATTTTTACAGACACGACTGACTGACTGTGGGCCTAGAGTTACAGATGACTTATCCGGAAGCTAAGCTTTCGTAGCGACTACGGCTTCTCTTCTGAACAGTCGGATACAAGATCGACGGTCGTCAGTTTTGCACCGAAACTGACAAAGCCTCCACCGACTTTGCACCAGGTACCCGGATTGGGCCGGTCTGATTCCGCAGCTCTCTCAGCCCGGCAATCGCTCACCGCCCGTGTACCTGAGTCAACCCTGGTCAACAGCCCAGTGGGTCTTCTACTGCTTCTGGCCCATGTACCCGGATTGGGCCAGCCCGACTTCGCAGCCTCCTCTGCCCGTCAGTCGCTTGCTGCCCGTGTACCTGAGTCACACGCGGCCCATGAAACAACAGATCTCTTCTTCTTATGTCCTCTTTGACTATCGTTGACAATGACTCATCACATCTGGAGCCATGAGGCCCACGCTATTCAGCATTGCTCCTCAGAGCGTCAGCAACCCACTTCCGCTCTCAATTCCTTCGATCCACCTGAATGCTTGTCCTGGCCTCCCTCTCAGGAACCCGGTCGACACGCCGTCATAGTCAGCCATCTGTTCACGTGTCGCTCCGTCTCTTCGTGCACTGTTGAGATCTTCCCCAACTTCGCCTGGCCTCCCTGATCCTCCAGCATCAAGCTCCACGCTCGACCCTCGATCACCCGCCGTCGACTGTCGGTCAGCATCTCCTCCCTGCACAAACAAGACAAGCCAAAACAAGAACGCGACGCACCGTCGAACCCCTCGGCAGCCAAACCTCCATTCCAGGTTGAAACCCTCAATGCTCTCAACGAAGTAGTGGACGATGTCAGGGAGGCGACGATGGTCCCGAAGATTGGGTCGATGGGGAGTATGGCGTACTCCAGCAATGGCGTGTCGCGGCTGGTTGCAGGAATGAGGGGCAAGGCTAAAACGGCAACGCGAGCTCTCGCTTTTGTCTAGGAGTGGCAATTGAGCGGTGTGAGGGAGGAGGTGTGCTCTGAGGCTCCTTTTATAGTGCTTCGGTGAGGGTGACAAGGCCAGGCACAGTGAAGACCGAGTAAAGGGGAAGGTTAACTCTGGCGAGGCGATTATGGTGATTAAGAGACTTAAAATGAAGGAATCCGAGGGGAAATGTACGACGATGTAACGAGGATCATCATTCTGGCATTAAACAGTGCCTGGACCCACGGCGGAGGTGATCGGGACATAACCTCGATGGTCGAGGATCTCGGGTGCACGAGGAAGATGAAGACTGACAGGTGGGACCCAATGGTCGGTGAGCGCGAAAGGATGATGGGCTAACAGTTGGCGCCGACAGGTGTGGCGGGGGCATGAGCTGTGAGGGGAGGGGACTAATAGGTGGGACGGGGCTCCGGTGTGAGGCTGAGCGCACCAATAGGCAGGGCCTGCGTGTCAGTGAGACGGTGGCGTGGTGGATGGGTTGGTCCGTCCGGGGAGAGAGAAATGAGGGGAGCGGCCCACTGGCATTTAAATTGATTTTCTGAATAAAAATAATTATAGAAATTGATCCTTAAATTATGGACTAGCATCCAAGGTTGGAAAAATTTGTAAAAACTCCCAAAATTGTATCTTGGCCTTAGGAACATAATATATATTTTTCAGATCATAATTTGAAATATTTCTCTAGATTCTATTTACTTAGGCATTTATGACCTTATGAGAATTAAATTAAATCTTTTCTGAAAATTTCTGATTTTTCTGAATTTATTTTATTGCTCTAAAATTTGGGGTGTTAAAACCCCTTTCCCATGAACACCATTGACCTCGATGGGAAAAGGGTGTTGATTCGGCCTCAGAAGGTCGAGTCGGCTAAGGTGAAAGAAGTCATAGATGGAGAGCCTCGCCTACAAATGATCTTGCCAAAGAATCCTGAGGTGGGAGTATGGAAAGTGAATACCAATTCAACATATTCAGCTTAGGTGCACAAGAGGCCGAAGGTGACGTATGAGATGCTGCATTAGAAGCACAAAAATAGGGCCGAGGAGGCGGGCACTCGGCCAGGTCATCCAGCGACACTGAACCCGTTGCGAAGAAATGAGTTTGTCCCACGGTGGTCAAGACCACTAGAGACACCAATGCCTCCACCTCCGTATCTATTCCCGATGGCGCAGTGGGCCCCATGTTACTTTCCGCCCGCTGGTTACCCATTCCCTTACTTCGTCACGAGTGCTCCTTTCATGCCACCCGGGATCCATAACATGTAGGGGCAAATGACCACAACAGGGGGTGACGTCTTTAGTTGATTGTCCGTCGCACCGTTGGGACGACTAGATCAGAGTTCTGAGGCCATCATCCTCAAGGTGGGTTCAAAGGATGTCCCAATCCTCGAGGGGCCCTACCAAAGCAAAACAGAGGCGAACCGGAGAAGGTGGTCGAGGAGGAGCATACCGGTCTGACCGCTACCTTAGGGATAGTGCGATCGCCTTCACAACTCCAGTCTGACCGGAATACTGTGGCTAGTCCGACTGCCAGTTTTCATCCACCCGGCACTAGCCGGTTAGTTCGGCCTACCATGGCTAGTCTGACCGACAGGACCCGGTTGGACTAGCCTAGTAAGTCCGGTTTGACTAATAGAGTACATGAAGACACCCATGCCAAGCTTTATATTGTAGATGCCGATCTGGGTAATTCCTATTCGGCCAAAAATTCTAGTAGCAAGTTCGTGGCACCGGGCACAAAGCCAGTACCTTCGTGGGCACCTCCAGGTATGAGCATGTCCCAAAAGAGGTGTCTAAAGTATCTTTGAGCCCAGGAGATGAGAAAGAAGAAGGTCGAGGATGAGCGGGACATGGTCTTCAAGGAGATTTGCCCTCGACCAGTACCCAAGCATGTATGGAAGCCCAAGCCAGTTGCGGTAGAAAACCAGGCTCCCACTCCAAGCGATGATGATGATGACATGCTAAACGACAACAACAAACTCGTCTCGGAGGGACCACTCCCTCAACCGATGGATGTGAATGTGGTGATGCTTCCCACTGAGTTTGTTCCGCTAGAAGATGAGGCTGAGGTCGCACAACTAATCCTTTGCTCGTGTGAAGTTGTATTCCATACGCCTGAGTAGTCGGCTCATCACTTGAAGCCCCTTTACTTTCAAGGACACATCGACGTCAAGTCAATCTCTAGGATTATCATAGACGAAGGTTCCACCGTCAACCTGACATCGTAATATCTGTTGAAGAAGCTCAGTAAAGATGAGGAGGACTTGATGAAGACAAACCTGATGTTCAACTGCTTCAATGGCGAGAGCTCCGAGTTGAAGGGCATACTTTCTATGGAGATGACAGTGGGCAACAAGATGTTGCCTATGGTGTTCTTCATGGTAGACGTGCAAGTTAACTACAGTGTGCTGCTTGGGCGTAATTGGATTCACGCGAATTGTTATATTCCTTCTACCTTGTACTAGTGTTTGATCCAGTGGGATGGCGACAATGTGGAGGTTGTACCAGCCAACACTTCGTCCCAGGTTGCTTTGGCCGATATGTCCATGGACGCCATCCATGATAAGGTAGAGTGTTTTTCTGGTAGAGACCTCTCAGATTAAAATTTTTTTAGCATTTCTAAGGTGAGGTTTTTTCCATTCTCTTTAAAGCAAGCTGGTATAGCTTGGCTGTCTCTAAACTAGTTGTCATGTCAGGTAGAAGCAATCTTGATTGGCTAAAGTCTCATGTAGATCAATATCGGTCTTGTAAAGATAGTATCGCTGAAACCATTGAAGATTTCAGTCAGATAGTGTTGGGGGAAAATATTCCATCTTCAGGGTTATTGCGGTGACGAGATAAAGACTGGTGATTAAGACGAAGACTTCCAACATATAATTTCGGAGATGCGTCAAGTCATGTTTGATGTATAATGACGGGCTCTAGTTCGGAGTATATTTTCGAACTTGGATTCTTCCAGGAACTTCTTTGCCAGCTAAGATGGAAGACTTATCTTTTTTCTCATTAGATTAGTCTTTTACCATTTTAGCCCTATTAAGGGTACCGAATAGTTTCCACTATGTCGGTTGTAATAGAGGGGTAAAAATGTCTTTTCCTTAATGTTTGGGCCTATAAATACCCCCTGTTTAACCCTGTAATGAGGACCGAATACAAGTTATTCAATACACACTTTTAAACTATTCTAAGTTATTATCCTTTTGGAGGCTTGGAATAGTTTCCTTCACAAGCACTTCGTTTGTAAGTTTCTAATCTTTAGAAACCTGTTAGCGTAATCTTTTACGCCAATAGTTGGCGCCGTCCGTGGGGATACTAGTCCAAGAAACTTCGTTCTCTACCAACTTACACCATGCCTCCTAAGCGGAGCGCAGCTGGTAACCCGGTTCGGAGGTCCCCTTGGACCTCCGGAGGAAGATCTCTAGATACAGTTTAGGTCGGAGGACCTTCGACGTTTCCTCCACCTCAAACCCCAGAAGGGATTCCCATTCCTCGAGCATACGGAGTTCTTCCGCCAACTCCATCTATACTTCGGCCACCAGGAGTCCCTCTTCCACCTCAGGTTCCACTTCGAACTGACCCCTATAGTTCTCAAGACCCGGAAGATCCTTCCGGAGGAGATGAAGAAAATCTTGGTGATATGGCCGCTCAAATGGCCAGTCTCCATGCTGAAGTTGCAAGGTGGCGGCAAGAAGCCGCGAATAGGCTTTGCTCTCAAGCCACCCCAACCATTCCTGAAGTATCCGAAGACGACGAGGTTATTTATCCTGAAGCCCCAGAGAATGCTTCCTTTGACACTGAGTCTCCACTGCATCCCGAGCTGCAGAAAGTACGCTTCGACCCGAAGTTCAAAACTTCAAAGCTTTGCAAGTATGCCGGAGATGAAGATCCTGTAGAATTTGTCTGTTCTTATGCTCTAGCAATTGAAGCTAGTGGAGGAGTCCGGGACACCATGGCAAAATGCTTTCCCCTAGCTCTTCAAGGAGTGGCATTGCGGTGGTTCTGGTCTTTGAAGCCAGGATCAATTAATTCATGGGGGCAGCTGAAGAAGAAGTTCGTAAGTAATTTCCAAGGCACCTTCGTGCCCCCAATGTCAACGGGAAGTCTTTTCTAGGTGAAACAGCTCCCTGGAGAGACATTAAGGCAATACTTCAAGCACTTCGCTCATACGAAGTCGCAGATTCGAGGGTTGACTACGTCTTCAGTAGTTGACGCAGCTCGAGAGGGAGTCATTCATCCAGGCCTTCTTGATAAACTTCACCGGAAAAGTATATCTTATGTTTCTCAGTTGATGTCATATTTCGAAGAGTATGCAAGGTCAGAAGAAGGATGGCTTCGAAGAACAGCCACAACCCCGTCGATATTGCAAGAAGTGAAACTGGAAGTGAAAACTTCAGCACAGCCGCAAGGGCCTAGCTTCGAAGTTCAGCATGACAGGCGTAGGGGGCAAAAGCATCCTCGTTCGGAAGTTCTGAACATTGCACCCCCGTAGAAGTTTGCCCAAAGAGCTCCGCAACCATCAGGAACCAAGACCAGCGGTTGGAGGCCGCCAGGGAAACCGGCTGGCAAAGGCCAGACCCTTTTCTGCTATATCCATGGTGAAAACCGGAGCCATGCAACTGATACTTGCAAGGCTATACTTGCTCTGAGAGGAGAGTATCTAGAATGAACATCGGGTCGAGGTACTACTGACCGGGTTCCAGCTGAAGTGCGCCCAGAGCCTGTCCAGGCTGTGGCGCGGATAGAAAATTTCGATGCTGCAAGACGCCCTCCTGTGGTCAATATTATGCCACCTCCGAAGCAAGAAGAGGGGCAAGACCGAGGAAAAAGAGTAGTCCTCCCCATCTCCGGAGGAGGTACTCTAGGAAGTATGTCAAAGAGGCAGAGAAGAGAGTATGTCAGAGAGGTGGGCCATATTGGAACCTCTTCATCTGCAGCTGCAATGCCCGGATGGTCTCATGTGCCAATATCTTTCTCCGCAGATGATGCCATTGGTGTTAAATTCCCACATGCAAACCCACTTGTTATCACTGCTGACATAGCAGGAACTGAGGTTCGAAGAGTGCTAGTTGACGGAGGGAGTTCGGTGGATATTATTTTTGTCCAAGCTTTTGACCAACTCTGTATCTCCAGAAAGCATCTTCTCTCAACAGCTCGTCCTTTGCAAGGGTTTGCAGGACCCCCTCTTGATGCCCTCGGCCAAATTGGCCTGGAAGTTACTTTCGGAGAGGGCCTAATGGCCAGGACAGAGGAAGTAATCTTTGACGTTGTAGATGCTCCATATGCATATAATGTCATCTTCGGAAGAGGCATGTTAAATCAATTCGGAGCTGTGGCGCATCATAATTACTTGTGTATGAAGATGCCCACACAAGCAGGAGTACTCACTGTCTTCGGAGATCAGGCCATCGCAAGAAGGGCAGAGTACGGTCATGGCCCTCCTCTTGACCCAAGGCAAGTGAACAGTGTGCAAGATGATCCGGGGATTTTTTCTGCTCCTAGCGAATCCTCGAAAAGATCCTTCCCAAGACCAAGTCCTCAAGAAGAGATTGCAACGAAGGTTATTGTCAAAGATGGCAAGGAATATTCATTTCAATTTGGTAAAGATTTGCCTCCAGAAGTTGCTGCCTCCTTAGAAAAAGTAGTTGAGGAAAATTTGGATGTCTTTGCTTGGTCTGATGAAGACATCACCAGAGTCAGTCGTGACATTATTGAACACAGTTTACTTGTGAACCCGAAGGCTCGACCTGTTAGGCAAGGACTCTGAAAGATGTCTGCGGAGAGAGCTGTCCTTGCTAAAGACGAAGTTGAAAAGTTACTGAAGGCTGGAATTATCAGAGAAGTGGCTCATATGGAGTGGTTAGCCAACCCAGTCTTCGTTAAGAAGAAATCTTCAGGGAAGTGGCGCATGTCTATTGATTTACATCTCTGAATAAAGCATGCCCCCGTGACCCCTACCCCATGTCCCGAATTGATCAGTTGGTTGACTCCACTGTTGGTTCGGAGTTATTAAGCTTCCTTGACGCGTATTCCGTCTACCATCAAATTTGGTTGAAGCACGAAGATGAAATCAATACAAGCTTCGTAACTCCTTTAGGAGTCTTTTGTTATGTAAGAATGCCTTTTGGCTTAAGAAATGTCGGGGCTACATTTTCGAGGTTAATTACTAAGGCTCTAGGTCATCAGCTAGGGCACAATGTAGAGGCCTACATGGATGACATTGTAATTAAGAGTGCTTTTAAGCACCAGCATAGCCTAGACTTAGCAGAAACATTTAATAGCCTTCGAGCATGTGGGATCCGTCTCAACCCCGAAAAATGTATCTTCGGGGCGCAGGCTGGAAAGTCCCTTTGACATTTTTCGGGGTTAAGAAGGATCCCACATGCTCGAAGCCTATTAAATGTTACTGCAGCTTCGATTCCGGGTGAAGTAACAATGGCTGTTCAAGAAGATGCTCCGACAGTCAAAGATTTGACTGTTGACTCTGATGAAGACCTTGCCTTCGACCCGCCAAAAAGTCCAATGCTCACCCGTCGCCAAAATGTCAAAGGTAAACTTTGCATAATTCTTTTGTTCTTTTTTCCTGCGAAATTATACAATGTATAATACCTTTGTTTTTACAGGATCCACTTCCATGGAAGAGGTCCGTCCCGAAGATACAATTCCTGGACCTTCGACAACTTCGGAGCCAACTCCAGGAGCCACTAAAATGGGGCCTGGAAAAGGCAAAGGGAAGATGGACCCCCTCCCTGCTCCAAGCTCGGGATCTACTCCGTCTGAATCAACAAACGAGAGCCAATCTACTGAGGGGGGCCAGTCTACTAGGCTCCGAAGACCACAGCTCAGCACTCTGGACCTTCGCCAAGCGAAGATGACCAGCAAGCCTTGAGCATGCTCCCCCTTCTAGCTCCTTTCTTGGAGCGAAGAACTGGGCTTCGGACTTTGCTCGTGCCTTTGGATCGAGCTAGTCGCGAAGTCGGGGAGACGGACTTGGTGGCTATCTTGAGCGAGGCGGAGAGTTCGGAGCTTAATGCTGCCATGGAACGCGCAGCTTACCAGGTACGAAGTATTTGCAAAACAACATCAAATTTATATACAAATAATTTCTTACCTTGGTTTTTTCTTTTCACAGCAAACAGTCTTGGCCTGAGCTGCGAACATCTCAAATGAACGTGGAAGCGTTCGCCTTCGAGAAGAAAATGCAACTCTTCAACGAAATCTTACTATCTCCGAAGGTCGAGTGGCCTACATGGACAACATGGTTTCAACGGAGCACAGGGCCAGACAGAGCTTGGAGGCTGTGAACAAAGAGCTCGAAGCAGAAAAAATTGTGCTTCAAGCAGAAATTGAAAAGATGTGGGCGGAGCATGCTACTGCGGGGGCCGAGCTTGTTAGACTCCGAGAAGAAGCTAGCCAGCTACTGAATCAGAATAATTCTTTAGCTACGGAGGCAGCTAGGCTCTCTGGAGTAGTAGAAGAGCTAACTTCGACGAAGGATGCATTAATTGAAGATAAGCTGAAGTCAGAGAAGGTAGCTGCGGAGGTCATGGACCAATTGTTAGGTGTTCTGGAGTACTTCGGTACTACTGGGATGCTTCCTTTGGATGACAACATCTCCCTGCTGCGCCGGCTGAAGAGGATCCAAGGAGCAGCGGAGCAAATGAAGACAGCAGGCATTCGGTACGGAGAAATTTCCGGACAAGTGGCTGCTGTTGGCATACTTCGTTACTATGAAGATCTGGGCTGATCGATAACTCCGAGCGTGGGAGAAGGTCCCATTAACTTCGATGACGACCAGCTTCTTGCTCCCTCCGAAGATGTGGACGCTGCTTGGCAAGCCTTTCAAACATCATGGAGAGCCGAAGGTCGCTCTGCGATCAAGGCCTGAATTGACGAAGGACAACGCCAGAAGCAGGCTCGGTCCCAAGCTTCGAGCAGTCAGCCCCCTCCAAACCCGCAGGTTTAGAATTATCCTAGGATCTTCAACTATGTAAAGCACTACGCTTTTGTAAATTTATGAATGAAGATTTGTTTATCATGTTTTTAGGCTTTGCCTCATATGGAAGATGTCGAAGTGTTAGATGTTAACGACGAACTTCGCTTATTATGGGCTACCTTCAATATCTTAAAACTTCACAAGCGCCCTCGATTTATAGTTCTCGAGATAGTTCCGGAGCGATTACGTCCGAAATAAGCAAAGATATATTATATTGTATTAAGGAGGAAGAAAAAGAAGTTAACTTGGAAACATCATCTTCTGAAGACATTATATGGTCCGAAGACGAAGATGAAGCTCAAGGTAAAAAGCCTGAAGAACATGGAAGCTGGGAAAGGTGCCCCGAACGGCTTCGAACTTGGGCCGAGCTTCAACAAGAACAAAAAGACTTTAGAGCTTCGAAGGGAGGCAGAAGAGTTAAACGCAAAGTTGTTAGAACTCCCGGCACTGGAACTAGTCGTTCCAACCCTAGCTCTAGAGATCGAAGAGGTCTTCAATTCCTTCTTGGTATAGATAACAATTTTTCATGATGTAATCATATTTGCTCGAATAATAAATATTGATTTAAAATTGTCTCCCTATTTATTAGCCCCTCTTTGGGCGTAAGCAACTTCGAACTGTATTCAAAGATGGTTAGGCGCAAAGAAAAAACTTAGGAGTACAATTTATGGGGTTCGGAGCCCCTCAGTAATTTGAAGATCGACTAAAATCCTATAAAATGTCTTCAACTATTTGTAGTCTAAAGATTGGCAACTTAGTACCTTATGTTTTTGAAAGAAATCATTTGAGATAACTTTCCGGACACTTTAGTGTCTTAGATAATTTGTCACTTTGGACTTTCTTAATAGACATTCGAAGCTCATGGCTCAAACTCTGTTTTGTTTTGGCCTCCTTCGACTCTTTTTTGCGAATTCTATAAAACCAGTGGTTTGGAGTTCGCAGTGGTCTCTTTGGACTCTTTTTACGGATACCTACAAGCCGGTGGCTTGGGCTCCGCATTATTTGGTCTCTTTGGACTCTTTTTATGGATACCTACAAGCCGCTGGCTTGGGCTCCACATTCTTTGGTCTCTTTGGACTCTTTTTACGGATGTCTTCTAGCCGGTGGCTTGGACTCCGCATTATGTGGTTTTCAGGCTCTTTTACGGATGTCTTCAAGCCGGTGGCTTGGACTCCGGATTATGTGAGCCCACTACCTCGGAAAATATGATTCAAATTAATGACACTTCCCTCTCGGTCAACTCCGCGGTTCCAGTGCGTCCACTCGGAAGCTGGAAGTTTATGAGGGCATTATCTGAACCATATGCTTTATTGATTCGAAAAGTGATTACAAATGATTACAAGGAGCCCTTATGCGAAGTATCGCTTTAGGTGCTCCGCATGCCAATTATGTGCTAACTCTTCACCTTCCAAATTAGCTAATTTAAAAGAGCCAGGACGCTCGGAGCGAATAATTAAGTATGGTCCTTCCCATTTATTTCCTAATTTTCCTGGTGCGATGATACTTCGCAAAACGAGATGACCCGGCCTAAGTTCATTAATCTTAACCTTCTGGTCAAACCAAGCCTTTGTCTGCTGGTGATACTTTGATAAATTTGCCAGAGCTCGAAGTCTTGTCTCCTCTATTAAATCCAGCAAAGCTTGTCTTTCTCCTTCTATTTCCGGTTCGGTGCTGCGAAGTGATCCTCCTTTGAGCTTTGTTGGTGTCATAGCTTCATCTCCGAATAATAGTCTGAATGGAGTGAATGCCTCTTCAAGATTGGGTTGAAAATATAGACAATGAATAGTATAACATTGTCCTTCATTTAGGAGAATGTTAAACCTATGAACTTCCTCCCGCTCCCATGCAATGACTTCTATTTTAGCACCCTACGTATAATATTAGGGTTTAGAATATGTCATATGTTCACTACTATGTAAAATTTAGTCCAACTTGTGTGCAACTTACAGTAATATCCATTAAAATAAATCGTTGTTTTTCTCCATATTCATCAGGGAGAAACTTAACAAATACTCTGGCGATGACACTCCATGGATGGCCTATATGCTCGAACTCTATCTCGTCAAATTTCATAAACCTTAACAAACAAATAAAATTTAGAACATTTTTCATCGTTGCAGGAAAGTTGGTTTTAGTAATATAGGCTAACCTAGGTACCACCTCATTACGAGTTGGACGGTCAGCGTAAGTTCTCTTTCGCATGCCAGCCATTTAATATATCTAAGAAATTCAACTATATTATAATAGAATAGAAACACATGTAAGAAGACAAGGAATTAATAAAGTAATTCTAAAAAATAGGGGAAAATATTTAAAGAATAAAAAGGGGGAAATATTAAAGAAATAAACAGGATAATTCATCGAAAAAATGCCAAAAATTCAAAAATATAGAAAACACAATTATGAAATATAGAAAATTATAAAAAATCATGAAAATGCTCAAAAAAATTAAGAATAGTGGTACTGAACATGATGAATCATACAAAAGTTTCCTTACATCTAAATTTACTTTATCTTAATTTTGGGCATTTTTCTTATTTTATAGGGAATAATAAAAAAGAAAATGCAATTATAAAATTATAGAAACTATAAATAAACCAGCTCACACAGTACAGTGAACAGGCCAAAGTAAATTGGGCCCAAGACGGGATTTTGTACTCTTTTGTGTTTATATTGGCTGATGTTTTTATTCAATATATGTTTTGTGTTTCTCATGTAATAATTGGAGAATGTCATGATAATTAGGTTTGCAATGATGGTATTATTACTCATAGGAAATGAACATCTCATAAGCAGATAAGCTAGAGATAAATTAGGTTTAAACCATGCACATCCTATATCAGATTCATGGCCCCTAATGATATCTATAAATTGCATGTATTTTTTAACCTGGGATTCAACCGACATTCTTATGTGTACATATGGTCAATCAATGTTATATATTACATTCTATGTCTTGCTCCTATCCTCTCTAAGGAAATTTTTTCAGCTCACAGTTATCTGAATAAAATATTAACTACAATGTACAAATTATTGCTTATAACCATGGGACGCCAAATAGACCCAAGATCACAGACAACCAACATAATTTCTAATGGAACGTTACATTTCATGAAACAGATGTGCCTAAATGCTACGGCATAAAAATTTAGATAGGTACAACAGTGGTATCATTAGTAGTCTTTAGATTTACAGTTAGTTGTGAATACTCTTTAGATGAGAAATAGTCTTGAACCTGTAAGAAATAAAAATAGTTCAGTAAGAAACCAAAAACAATTATTTTCTAATAAAAAAGAGTCATTGGACTAATTTAAATCAGAAAATAACTTAAAAAGAATCTAAAATTGCTGAAAATTTGAGAACAGTCCTAAAAATCATGATGAAATTTACTAAATTTTCCCCGCATTAAACTTAATTTTATCTCATTTTTGGGCAATTTTCTTAATTTCCAGGAATAAATAAAAGAGAAAAGTAATTATTTTAATTTTGGAAAATAGAAAAGGAATTCAGCCCAAAACAACAAAAAAAATTTGGCCCAAACAAAATTTTTGCAGGCCTCCTAAGTTCTGGGCCCAGGCCAGGAATTCGGCGCGTGCACGCGCACGCAACCTGGGCCTGGGCGGGGATTTTGCCCCCACGCTTGGGTCGTATCTGCGACCGCTGGCCGTCAGCTGAGCGCGATCGTCGGCCGTATAAAAAGCTACAGCCCCCGGCCAGAAACCCTAAAACCTTATTTTCCCCCTTCTCGGCCCGAGAGCGAGCGACGGAGCGCGGCGCGCGGCGGAGCGAGCACGCGGCGGCAGCCCGTGATGGCGACGGCAGAGCACCGCCCACTTGCTAGCTGGTCGGAGCCCACTCGCTCACCCGACGGGAGCGGGGCTCCGTCGAGCTAACCGGCGGCGGTGAAGGCCACCCAAAGGCGAAGCGCCCGGCGGTGAGCGGCGAAGCGGTCCCGGCCACCGTTGAGCGGCGGCGCGACGACCCGAGGAGCCAAGGTGAGAACCCCCGGCCTCCCCCCTTAGAAAAAATTAGGGTTAGGGTTTAGAAACCCTAACCCTAATTTTTGAGTCGGTCTTTTTTTTGTTCTGTTCTTACCCGAAGGGTTCCATAGGCGGGGTTTGGGGATTTTTTGTCTAGGGTTTCAAGTGAAACCGAAGATCAACAGGGGGTTCTTAGGGTTAGCCAAAGGTCTTACAGAGGGTTTGACTTAGGTTTTTTTAGGGTCTTATGCGGGAACAATAGCTCTGATACCATAAGATGTTCTCTTCTTAGAGGGAAAAATGAAGGATAGTTTCATCTCACTTACCTCAGAATGAAAATCACAATCGGTGCTGTCAGGCTTGCCTTCCGAGGGTCTGAATGGGACTTGAGGGGAAACAAGTAGGCCGAGGTTCGGTGATGGGTGATGGGTGCTTAAGAAGGTGTTCATGGCGAATGGTTGCAGATGCATGGTCAAACGAACGTGGGAGGCGAGCCGTGGGCGAAGACTGGACGTGGGGTTTGCTCGGTGGCTGGAGGCACCCCGCACCTAGTCTTCGCACCCAGTCTTCGCACGACGGGAGGCACGGGAGGGCATCCGAGCACTGGCGGGCGTGGCGGGCGTGGCGGCGCTGGCCCTGCACCCAGTCCACATGCGTGCGGTAGCGGCGGCGAGGCTAGGGGCTGGGTCAGCGAAGGCAGGATGGGCGTGGCGGCACTGGCGGGTGTGGCGGCGTCGGCGTAAGCGGCGGCTGTGGAAGCTAGGGCTGGGGGTAACTAGGGCTGCAGGAGGGGAGCGGGCGCGTAATGGGCTGAGGCGGCATGCAGGATTATTGGGCCAAGGCGGGAGGGAGGCGCGCTGCACGCGGTCGAGGCGGGGAGGGAGGCGCGCTGCACGCGGTCCATGTGGACGGACGACCACTGTCCGCTTTAATATAGTAGATATTTATGCCAGGGGTTATTTGCATGTCAAACGTTATGCTAACCGACCAAGTCAAGCCTAGGCCAGAACTGAATCATCAGAAGCTTAAGACATTGGTCTTGGCATACATTACACCGTCCTAATTCATACCAAAGTGTTAAGGTAAGCAGTCCAGAACAATGCAATGCGACAAAGCAAACCCACCTGGATCTTTTCTAATAATCATAAAAATGCATAAATTTTTCATTTTTCTGAATTTTTATCATTTTTATAGCACATTTTTCATATTTAAAGCATATAGATGTCCAAGTTGCATATCTACATCTAAGTAAGGATCTAGCTACAAGACATGTAAAAGATAGCAAGCGCATTCAGCCTACACATGCTAGTTACCAGAAGCAATGGTGATTATTTTTCAATTTTAAAACATAAAAGCCATTCATATGACAAGTATCAAATATATCATGTGAACTGAACTAGAACATGATCTTCAACAAGTAATCAAAAGCATATACTAGCTAGACAAAATAAAGCAGATTAATCATATAATATAAGCAAGCTCAAAATGTGATTGATGATTATGCATGATATGAACGCACACAAAAATACTCAATAAAATAAAGAAGAAAAGAAAAAACTGACTCAAAGTATCCTAAAAAGGATACACAAGTCCCAAATCTAGATCAATAATCACGAGTGGGAACAAACGGTCAAACGCCAGGTTTGGCAAAGGTGTTAAACCAGTGTTGAGCCATCTGCTCGTATGTAGGAAAGCAGAAGGAATCATATGAGTATGGACAGAAATGCGGATCAAAGCACAGTCCTCTATTCTGCCTAAAATCATGGCCACGAGGTCCAAAACTGTATCCATAACGATCTGGAACTCTGCTAGAACGAAAACCACCCTCCGGAGCACGATCATAAAAACTGTCTCCTCTACCACCACCTACACGACGTGGCCTGGCCTCTAGCCTCTCTCTACGTCGAGGAACTCTCTGTCTACCACCTTGCTGGTAGAGCTACTCCTGCACACCTCGAGCTCTCTCTACTCGCTCAACCCTTTTCCTCCTGAAGCAAAACTCCTCAAGATGCCCGTCTCTCTGACAAAACTCACAGTGATAGGTAGGCTTCTTGGTATGTGGTTGAGGCTTGGGATCTTTAGGCTTGGTGGTGTTTGGTGTATCATCTTTGGTGTGAGAGGGTCCAGGTAAAGAATCAAGAGAAGTGTGAAGAGTATTAGGCTTTGGGACCCAGATCTGCTTCTTAGGTGGAGATTTAGGTTGTTCTTGGATCACTCCATCCTTGGGCTGACTATCCTTAAAGGACTCAGTGGAGTGAGTCTTGGGATATCTCTGTTCGGGAGTCATCTTACTCCACTCCACTGCATGGCTAATGGCACTCTCAAAATCAGTCTTAGTATAGGTGTAACCTACCCCAAACCCATCCGGTCTCTTGAATTGGTGGATCATCATGCCGAGTTGTGGCTCTTTGGCACTAATCCAACTCAGGATCTAACGGAGGTAAAAGTTCTCGTTCTGAACATCAGCTAGCTCCTCTCTCAAAGAAGCTAACACCTCCACCTGAGATAAGCAAATCTCACACTCTTTATCAACTTTGATAGACTTCTCAGCTTTTAGCTTGATCAACTCCATTCTAATAGACAAACAGTTCTCACAAAAGTGGGTGCAACTGACAAGGTCTCAAGATCTAGCTTAGTCTGCTCCAACTCAGCTCTCACTCGAGCTAACTCACTCAACTTTTCATCACTCTTGGCTCTTAGCTTGACTATACTAGTTACATGAGATCGGCAGTCTACACATGGTACAACGACAGTGGCATGAGCATCTTTCAGCTCGTGCTGAGCGCTCTCAAGCTCAGTGGCCAATGCGTCTCTCTCATCTACTCTCTCTGTGTACCTAGACTTAAGAGTCGTCATGTCACACAACAGCACCTCACAGTTAGGGCACTCACAACTATCACCCAAGCAAGGGGAAGAAGACAGACTCTCAATCATGCCATTTGCTGTGGCAAGCTCACTCTTAACCTCATCTATCCTCTTCTTAGCCCCTCTAAGCAGTTTCTCCCTATACTTCAACTCCTGACGGTTCTGTTCTAATAAATTAACAACTTCTTGTTCATAGGATGATACCTTCTCATCGTCGTCATCGTAGGAGTCGTCGGAGGATTCATTTTCTTTCTTCTCCCCAAGAGCCATTAAGCAGAAGCTCTTGTGGGGTCTTTGGCTGTCACGTGAGCGTCTCTTCGGCTTGTCCCCGAAGGCCATGAAACAGAGGCCCGCCGAATCATCCCTGTTCTTCCCCTTCCTGATCACGATCTCTTCATCACTTGAGCTCGAAGATGAGGAGGAAGACGAGGATCTCTTGGAGTAGATTTTCTCCATCTCGGCGAAGAAAGCCTTGTCTCGCTTGTTCTCATGCTTGTAGTCCTTCAAAGCCTTCCGAAAGAATCTCGTCTTGGGCTTGCCCTTTGTACAGTTGTCGTACTTGTCGGAGTCGTAGGAGTTGCCGCTGGTTCCCTTCTTGTAACTCTTCCGCTTGGGGCAGTCGGTAATGAAATGACCTGTATCACCACACTCAAAGCATCTAGATTTTGTGCCGTGTCTCTTAAACATTAGCTTATCATAGACACGTCGCACCCGGTTGTTAAACAAGCACAGATCATCATCTCCTAGAGTATCAAGTTGTTCCTCGGAAATAGACATCAAGGAAAATGCAGTACAACTCATTGCATTAGGATCAGCAGATGGTATATTATGTTTTCATGGCCTTGACTTTGTCCCCAATCAACTTCCATGATGTTCCATGCTCTTGATTTGCTCACAATGCGTCCCTTAATCCATGTCATAATTTCTGTAATTGAAAACAACAACTCATGCTGCAGCAAACTTTTCTCAAATATAGAAAATGTAAATCGAATATAGAAAGCATGCACCTTTGTTTTTATTATATTTATATCCCAGCCGGTGATGTCCTCATCACTTCAATGCTTGAGATCTTAACTTCTCATATGCTACGTTCCAAAGCACAGAGAAGTTTGATCGCTCCGTCATGATCTGAGTAAGCTAGCGTCCTAGTGGAGCGCAAGTTACTAACAATGCCATCAAAGCGAGCAAACAAAGCATCAACAGATTCGCCAGGGACTTGCACGAACATTTGGTATTCTTTATTATACGTGCTCTACCTCCTAGCCTTAATTTGTGATGTGCCCTCATGAAAAGTACTCAATGTCGACCGAATCTCTCGAGCAATACGAAGGTGCTGGACCCTGTCGAACTCGTTGCATCTCAGACAGATAAAAACATTGTTTCTAGCCTTGCTATTACATTCATATTGAGCATTCTCAGTCTCTGGGGTACGAGTTTCAGGAATCGTATACTGGGATGCAACAATGTCGCATATCGCACTTCCTTGGCAAAGCAAATTAGCCTCCATGCGCATGCACCTTCCAATAGGCATAGTCTCGACCATCAAACATAGGGATCTTTGTGTTCTTATCCATGTCGCCACAAGGATCACAACCGGTAAAGGTCAACTCGTGATCAAACCGGCTCTGATACCAATTGTGGGATCGGAATGGCGACTAGAGGGGGGTGAATAGGTGCCTCGACACTTTCTTTCGAAGTGATGGCCTAATCAAATCACCCAACGCACCTCTAAAACACAAATTCAAGTTTCAATTCAAACAGTACAAAAGTTAAGCTCAAACAGATTCAAAAACTCAAAAACAACTTTGTTTCAAGTTTTTAATCAACTAATATCAATTCACTCACACAACCAACTGAGGAGCAATGCTCAATAGCGTGGGCCTCATGGCTCCAGATGTGATGAGTAATGGTCAACGATAGTCAAAAAGGACTAAAGAAGAGAGGAGATCTGCTGTTTCATGGGCTGCGTGTGACTCAGGTACACGGGCAGCGAGTGACTGTTGGGCTGAGAGAGCTGCGAAGTCGGGCTGGCCCAATCCGGGTACATAGGCTAGAAGCAGCAAAAGACCCACTGGGCTGTTGACCAGGATTGTCTCAGGTACACGGGCGGTGAGCGATTGCCGGGCTAAGAGAGCTGCGGAGTCGAGCCGGCCCAATCCGGTTACCTGGTGCAAAGTCGGTGGAGGCTTTGTCAATTTCGGCGCAAAACTGACAACCGCTGATCTTGTATCGGACTGTCCAGAGGAGAAGACGTAGTCGCTACGAAAGCTTAGCTTCCGGATAAGTCATCTGTATCTTTAGGCCCACAGTCAGTCAGTCGTGTCTGTAAAAATTCATAAGGGCAGTTTAGTCTTTTCCTTTATTTCAGCGTCTGTAAAAAACCCTAAGGGGCTGGTGGAATATTCCTAAGTGTTGGGCTACCTATAAATAGGGCCCCAATCCCTAGGGTTAGGTTACCCTTTTGCTAAAATCACTTCTTATTCTATTGGGTCATTTTGTGTTTCCTGCTCTCTCTCTCCCCCTGTGTGCGCCGCCAGGCAACCCCCTGTTCTTCCTGAGATTCATTTGGCTCTTTACTGTTTGGAAGCTTTTATTCCTATCGATTCTCATGCGCAACACTTCATTTAAGGTTCTGTTGGTTCGGTTTGCACACAACTAATTTATTCGTGAGCAGAAGCTTCTCTGTGGCTTTTGTTTGTTCTTCACAAGAGTACTAGTTCTTGTGGCTGGTAGCAAGTAGTACTACTTTCCTATACTACAGTGTGCTAGTACTCTAGCCTTGTTTTTCCTGTGTTGCTTTTTGATCGAGTTGACAGGGCCAAAATCCCTTTCTTGTGTGAAGTCCAACTCTGTGAAGTAGGCTTTGAATCTGCAGACTTCGAATCTGCAGACTTCGAATCAGCAGACTTCGAATCTATAGGCTTCGAATCTGCAGGCTTCGAATTAGCAGACTTCGAATCAGCAGGCTTCGAATCTGCAGCCTTCGAATCAGTATACTTCGAATCAGCAGACTTCGAATCTGCAGACCTCGAATCTACGTACTTCCAATCTGCAGGCTTCGAATCTGCAGACTTCGAATCTACAGACTTCGAATCAGCAGACTTCGAATCTATAGGCTTCGAATCTGCAGGCTTCGAATCTGCAGCCTTCGAATCAGTATACTTCGAATCAGCAGACTTCGAATCTGCAGACCTCGAATCTACGTATTTCGAATCTACAGGCTTCGAATCTGCAGACTTCGAATCTACAGACTTCGAATCAGCAGGCTTCGAATCTACAGACTTCGAATCTGCAGGCTTCGAATTAGCAGACTTTGAATCAGCAGACTTCGAATCTGTAGGCTTCGAATCTGCAGGCTTTGAATCAGCAGACTTTGAATCTGCAGGCTTCGAATCCGCAGACTTTGAAGCAGGCTTTGACACTACAAGCTTCGACACTGCAGGCTTCGCCAAGTAACTTACTGGAGACAACCTTGAACAATAATCTCTCAATGGATTGCTGTGATTTATTTCTGTGAAGTTTTGATCTGCCATGATTTAAATGCATTGATTATTTTGCCTATTAGCACTGTGTTGGTGTCTCTTTGTTTAGAACACCGGTTGTTTCTAGGCTAGATACTCTTAGGTTTTGGTGATCTGTTTACGTCTTGCTGATAAGTCTTTTGAGGTGCGTTGGGTGTTGGGAGCAGGCCATTGTTTCGAAAGAATTTTTTAGGCGCCCATTCACCCCCCTCTGGTCTCTACTTTCGGTCCTACAAGTGGTATCAGAGCTTGGTTAGGGTTTTTCCATACCTTAACCGGTTCTAAACCCCAGTAGTGATCATGACTTCTCCTGGCAAGGTCCTGTCCTTGGAAGCCTATGGCTATAACTATTGGAAACTCGCATGCGAGCCTATCTTATGAGCCAAGGCTCGGACATCTGGGACATTTGCGTTCACGATACATTTGTTATATTGCTAGTTGCTGAGCATGGTACTCCTGGTATCATTGCCCAGCATCTGAGCAGTAGTAAAGCTGTGAACATTCTCTTTTTTGGTTTAGGTCCCACTGAGTTTGAGTGTGTGAGCCATCTCTCCACTACAAGAGAGATCTGGGCTACCCTCAAGGCACACCATGAGGGAACAGCCCAGGTAAAGGCTCGGCTCTATCAGACCTACCGGCATGAATATGAGAACTTCACCCAAAAGTCGGGTGAATCTGTTGAAGCATTGTTTGGTCGTTTTCAATCGATCATAAACAAGCTTCGGGACAACAAGGCTGAGGGTGCTTAGTTAGTCTCAGATCACGAGCAGGCGCTCAAGGTTCTCCATACCTTGGACCCAAAGATCTGGGAGATCAAGGTATCCTCTATCGTTGAGAGCACTTCTTATGATACCTTGACCATTTCTAAGTTATTTAGCAAGCTGAAGGCCACTGAGGTAGATATCCAGCTGAGATCAAATCTCACTGGCTCTGGTTCAAAGTCCCTGGCCCTTGCTACACCTTCTGTTAATCCCTCTTCTGTGAGTTGTGCTGGTTTCTCTTTGATGTCTATCACTGAGGATCAGCTTGAGTCTTTGGGAGATGATGACCTGTGTCTCTTTAACAACCGGGTGCGTCGTGTCTATGACAAAAGGATGTTCAAAAGACATGGCACGAAATTTGGGTGCTTTGAGTGTGGTGATCTAGGACACTTCATCGCCGACTGCCCCAAGCGCAATGGGCAAAAGAAGGGCACCGGTGGTGGCTTCCACGACTCCGGCAAGCACGACAACTCTTCCTTCAACAAGGGCAAGCCGAAGACCAGATTCTTCAAGAAGGCCCTGAAGGACTACCAGCGAGAGAACAAGAAGCGGGACAAGGCCTTCTTCACCGAGATGGAGAAGAGCTACTCCAAGCGGTCCATGTCTTCTTCCTCTTCATCGAGCTCAAGCGATGAGGAAATCGTCATCAGGAAGGGGAAGGACAAGGACGATCCGGCGGGTCTCTGCTTCATGGCTTTTGGGGACAGACTGAAGAGCCGCTCACACCAGCGCTGAAGATCCCGCAAGAGCTTCTGTTCAATGGTTCTTGGGGATAAGGAAGAAAAGAGCTCCTCCGATGACTCCGACGACGACAACAACAAAAAGGTATCATCCTATGAACGCGAAATCGTTGATTTACTTGAGAGCAATCGTCAGGAGTTAAAATATCGGGAAAAACTGCTTAGGGGGGCCAAGAAGAGGATAGATGAGTTAGAAAGTGAGCTTGCCGTAGCCAACGGCAGAATTGAGAGTCTATCTTCTTCCCCCTGCTTGGGTGATAGCAGTGAGTGTCCAAAGTGCGAGGTGCTTCTGTGTGACCTGTCGACTCTGAAGTCCAGGTACACAGAAAGGGTTGATGAGAGGGACGCTTTGGCCACTGAGCTTGAAAGCGCTCAGCTGGAGCTGAAAGATGCTCAAGCCACTGTCGTCGCACCCTGTGCTGATTGCCCATCTCATCTAGCTGTCTTAGCTGAGCTGAAAGCCAAGTGCAATGAGCATTTAGGGGATTTGGAGAGAGTGAGAGCTAAGCTAGCGCAGACTAGGCTAGAGCTTGAGACACTGTCAGTTCCACCCACTGTCTGTGGGAACTATTTGTCTCTTAGAATGGAATTGATCAAGCTGAAAGCCGAAAAGTCTGTTCAAGTAGAAAGTGAGTGTGAGACCTGCTTGTCTCAGGTGGAGGTTCTAGCTTCCTTGAGAGAGGAGCTAGCTGATTCTTAGAATGAGAACTTTTACCTCCGTTCTATCCTGAGTTGTATCAGTGCTAGAGAGCCACAGCTCGGCATGATGATCCAGTAGTTTAAAAGGCAGGATTGGTTTGGGGTAGGTTACACCTACACCAAGGCTGACTTTGAGAGTGCCATTAGCCGGGCAGTGTAGTGGAGTAAAATGACTCCTGAGCAGAGATACCCCAAGACTCACTCCACTGAGTCTTCCCAGGCTTGTCAGCCCAAGGATGGAGTGATCCATGAACCACCAAAAACTCCACCGAAGAAACCTATCTGGGTTCCAAAGCCCAAACACCTCCACACTTCTCTAGACTCTCTTCCCGGACCCTCTCAGCACAAGAAGACAACACCGATCACCACTAAGCCCAAGAATACTAAGCCTCAACCACATCCCAAGAAGCCCACCTATCATTGTGAGTATTGTCAGAGAGAAGGGCATCTTGTAGAGTTTTGCTTCAGGCGGAAGCGGGTTGAGAAAGCTGAGAGAGCTCGAGGTGGTCAGGAGCAGTTCTACAAGCAGGGTGGTAGACCGCGTGTTCCTCGACGCGGGGAGAGGCTGGAGGCCAAGCCGCGTCGCGTAGGTGGTGGTAGAGGAGACGACTTTCATGCCCATGCTCCAGATGGTGGTGTTCTTTCCAGCAGAGCTCCAGGCAATTTTGGCTATGGTCCTGGACCTCGTGGCCGAGGCTTTAGGCAGAACCGAGGATCGCGCTTTGAGCCGCGTTTTGGTCCGGTCTGTCATAATGATTTCTGCTTTCCGTCTTTTGAGCAGATGGCTCGACACTGGTTTAGCTCTTTTGCTAAACCTGGTGCCGGACCATTTGCTCCCACTTACAGCCACTGATTGTGCAGGATCGGGGACTGGAGGATGTTTGGATCATGGACTCAGGATGTTCTCGCCACATGACGGGACATCGCAGATGGTTCTCTAGTCTCACTCCCCTGAGCTCCAAAGAGTACATCACATTCGGGAACAGTGGTCAAGGGAAAGTAAGTGGCATTGGCTCAATTCGCATTTCAGATCATTTCTCTTTGAAGAATGTTGCCTTCGTCAAGAATTTGAACTTCAATTTGATTTCTGTTTCGCAACTTCTTGAGGATGGTTTGGAAGTGCATTTTAAGAAGGGTAATTCTTCTGTGATTGATTCTAGAGGGTCTTTGATTTGCCAAATTTTACCATTTGGCAAAGTTTTTCGAATTGACTCCTCTAGTTCTTTTGGCCCTTCTCGCTGTTTGATTGCTGGATCCTCCTCTGAGCTCTGGAAGTGGCATAGGAGGTTAAGTCATTTGAGTTTTGATCTGCTAGTCAGGTTGAGCTCTATGGACCTCATCCGAGGATTGCCCAATATTAAGATGGAGAAGGATTTAGTTTGCCATCCCTATCGTCATGGGAAAATGGTTGCTGCTTCTTACCCACCTGTGACTCAGGTGATGACTTCGTATCCGGGCGAGCTATTACACTTGGACACTGTTGGTCCAGCTCGGGTGCGCTCAGTCGGTGGGAAGTGGTACGCGCTTGTGATTGTTGATGACTTTTCTCGATTCTTGTGGGTTTTCTTTTTGGAGTCTAAGGATGAAACGTTTCAGTTTGTTCATGACCTGATTTTGAAGCTGAAGAATGAGAACAATGGTCGGATGTGAACAATTCGCTCCGACAACGGCTCTGAGTTCAAGAACTCTCAGTTCGTCAGTTTCTGTAGTGATCAGGGTCTGGACCATCAGTTTTCTTCTCCTTACACTCCCCCACAGAACGGCGTTGTGGAACGAAAGAACCGCATGCTAGTCGAGATGGCCAGGACGATGCTCGATGAGCACAGGACTCCTAGGCATTTTTGGGCTGAAGCCATAAACACGGCTTGCTATCTGGCCAACCGCATTTTCTTAGAGCTTACCTAGGTAAGACCTCGTACGAGTTGCGGTTTGGCAGACAGCCCAAGGTGAGCCACTTGCGAGCGTTTGGCTGCAAGTGCTTTGTGCTCAAGAAGGGAGGGCATTTGGACAAGTTTGAGTCTCGTTGCTGGGACGGTGTTTTTCTTGGTTACGCTTTGCATTCTCGAGGTTTCCGTGTTTGGAACCTCGACTCCCAGCAGCTTGTCGAGACTTGCGAAGTTTCATTTGACGAGTCCATGCCTTCTTTGACTCCTTCTTTTGAGCTTTCTGGTGATGATGAGCTTGGAGAGTCCATCTTCGAGGAAGATGAGGATACTCCAGCTGCTGATGGGGGTGGGCCTTCTGCACCTCCCGCAGAGCCCACACCTTCTGAGACTTCGACTGAGGATGAGGGCGGACCTCTGATCACTTCTTCCACTTCGATCGAGCCCCCTCAATCGAGTCCAGAGGTGCCAGCTGCTGACTCTGGTGAGGTGACTTCAGATCACCAGGGAACCCGAGCAGTTCAGCGTGATCACCCCTCATAGCTCATCATCGGTGATTTGACTGAAAGGACTTTGCGTTCATCTGGTAACTCTCTTGTTGTGTTTGCTGAATCTGCTTTTGTTGCATCTTTTGAGCCCAGAGACGTTTCTCATGCTCTTTCTGATTCTAATTGTGTTAATGCTATGCAAGAAGAGCTTGAGAATTTTGTCCGTAATCGGGTTTGGACACTAGTTGAGCCACCACAAGGATGCAACCCCATAGGCACCAAGTGGGTGTTCAAGAACAAACAAGGTGAAGATGGGGTTCTGGTGCGCAACAAAGCTCGACTAGGGTCCCAGGGTTTTTTGCCAGAAAGAGGGTATTGATTTTGAAGAAACTTTTGCCCCTGTTGCCCGTCTTGAGTCCATTCACATTCTCTTAGCTTTGCCACTTCGAAGGGTTTTAAGCTTTTTCAAATGGACGTCAAGAGTGCTTTTCTGAACGAGTTCATAGAGTAGGAAGTTTATGTTAGGCAGCCCCCCGGTTTTGAGAACCCTAAGTTTCCTCGATATGTTTTTAAGTTGCAAAAAACTTTATACTGGTTGAAGCAAGCCCCCAGGGCTTGGTATGACTGGTTAAAGCAATATTTGTTGGGGAGGGCTTTGTGATGGGTTCTATGGATAAGACTCTCTTCTTGCTCAGAGTTGCTTCAGATTTCTTAGTTGCTCAGATTTACGTGGACGACATTATTTTTGGCGGTACTACTAATTCTCTTGTGTCCAAGTTTTCTGAGCAGATGCATAGCGAGTTTGAGATGAGCCTCATGGGTGAGGTCAAGTATTTCTTAGGGCTCCAGATCAAGCAGACCAAGGACGACACCTTCATCCACCAAGGTAAGTACACTCGTGACATGTTGAAAACATTTGACTTTGGTGGGGAGTTGAAGCCGCAGATGACCCCAATGGGTACATCTGGAGGACTGGACAAGGACGAGAGCGGCGTCAGGTCAACGAGAGGGAGTTTCGAGGGATGATCGGTTCGCTGCTGTACTTGACGGCGTCGAGGCCATATATACAGTTCGCCGTGGGACTGTGCGCACGCTTTCAGTCTTCACCACGTGCGTCTCATCAGCAGGCTGTCAAGCGCATTTTCAGGTATCTCACCTATGCGCCTGATCTTGGTCTTTATTATTCAGCATCATCATCTCTTGATTTATCTGGATTTTCGGATGCCGACTTTGGTGGGTGCCGGTTGGATCGCAAGTCGACTTCCTGTACTTGCCAATTTCTTGGTTCATCTCTTGTGTCTTGGTCTTCTCGAAAGCAATCTGGAATTGCTCTTTCGACCACTGAGGCTGAGTATGTAGCTGCTGCTAGCTGCTGCTCACAGTTGGTTTGGATGATTTCCACTCTGCGAGATTTTGGGTTGTTCTTTCCTACCAGAGTTCCTTTGTTTTGTGACAGCACCAGTGCAATTAGTGTAGGGAAAAACCCTTGTCTCCATTCAAAAACCAAACATATTGATGTGCGCTTTCACTTTCTGCGGGATCAATATGAGAAAGGTGTCATTCACCTTGTTCATGTTGATACCCATCATCAGTTGGTTGACATTTTCACCAAACCCCTGGATCAGTCTACTTTTGAGCGTTTACGAGGGGATTTGGGTGTTGTGTATCCTTTCTAGGATATTTTGCGTCAGTTTTCTTTCTTCTTTACTCTTTTCTTGACTCTTTTTGTGTGCATTCATATCATACATATTCACATATCACACTTTTGAGCTGCTTCTATTATATGATTAAACTGCTTTACTTATTCTAGCTGGTACATGCTTTTGAATACTTGTCAATGATCATGCTTTGGTTCAGTTCACTTGATATGTCTGATATCTGTCATATGCATGGCTTTTATGCTTTAAACTTGAAAAATGATCACCATTGCTTCTGGTAACTAGCATGTGTAGGTTGAGTGTTTTTGCTATCTGTTACATGCCTTGTAGCTAGTTCCTCACATAGATGCAGATATGCAACTTGGACATCTTTATGCTTCAACATGGAAAATGTGCAATAAAATGATAAAAATAAAAATGAATGAAAATTTCATGCCTTTTATGCTTGAGTTGAAAAGATCCAAGTGGGTTTGCTTTGTCTCATTGCATTGTTGTGGACTGCTTACCATAGCACTTTGGTATGAAGTAGGACAGTGTAGTGTATGCCAAGACCAATGTCTTAAGCTTCTGATGGTTCAGTTCTGCCTAGGCTTGACTTGGTCGGTTAGCATAAGGTTTGACATGCAAATAACCCGTGGCAAAAATGAAAAAGGAAAATGAAATAGCTTGAAGATTAAAAGACAACAAGTTTGCTGAGGCACTTTGTTTTGAACAATGCTTATCTTGGTAGAT
>JAAALK010000080.1:62683185-62865782 GCA_019279435.1 Zizania palustris | reverse complement strand
TGTGGCAAAGAGCTTCTGTGCACTGCAAGAGATGCCTTGGCAATCTCTGTGGACTTCAGCTTGCTAAAGAGTTCGTCACAGGTCAATGTGTCATAGCCTGTGGACTCCTCAATACTGGATATCTTCACCTCCCATATGCTACGGTCAAGAGCATAGAGAAGCTTGATAGCCCTATCGTGATCACTGTAAGCAAGCGTCCCGTTGGATCGCAAGTTACTCACTATCGCGTCAAAGCGAGAAAACATGGCATCTACAGATTCACCAGGTGCCTGCACAAACAGCTGATACTGTTGATTGTAGGTGCTTTGGCGCCTGGCCTTAATCTGAGCAGAGCCCTCATGAAAGACAGTGAGTGTTGTCCAAATTTCCCTAGCAGTCCTAAGGTGCTGCACCCTATCAAACTCACTCCGACTCAAACCAATGAACAGTATGTTCCTTGCCTTCGAGTTGGCAATATACTGATCTTTTTCAGTTTGAGTGGTGCGGGTATCAGGGATGGAGTATTGTGAGTCCACAATCTCCCAAATTGCATTTCCTTGCTTAACTAAGTAAGCCTCCATGCGCACCTTCCAGTATGCAAAATCTGTCCCATCGAACAGAGGAATTTTACTGCCTCTATCCATGTCGCCAAAAGATCACAAAACCGGTTAAGGTCAACTGGTGATCTTAACCTGGCTCTGATACCAATTGTAGGACCGGAAACGGCGACCAGAGGGGGGGTGAATGGGAGCTTTTAAAATTTCTGGGCTAAACACTTAGCCTTCGGTTCTGTTCTGTCTTCTGCGGAACAGGCTTCGAACACAGCCTTCGAAGGTCTGGTTCGGAGGTACTTTGACACCTTCGAACACAGGCTTCGGAGTGGCAAAAGTTCGAAGTCAAGAAGACTTCGCTCCACTTACAACCCTCGAACACCTACTCTGCTAAGTCAGTGCAGGCTCCGCACACAGGGTGCTCCGAGCAGGCTTTGCACTTCACCCTTCGCAAGAGTGGACAGCCCTCTGAGGACTTCGACCAAGTACTTGGCGACAGCAACTGGTGCTGGGCTTCGTACCGAAGGTCTACACGCACACGCAAATGGACTATGCTAAGAGCTTCGACACATGAAGCAAACGGGCCTCGGTCAGGGCTACGCTAGTAAGCAGCGAGGTCACACCTCCTGTTACACAGAGCGAACGCACACTGACAAAGCACACCTCGCACGAAAAACTACCTTCGCCTCAACAGGCTTCGGTGCACTAAACTAGCGAAGTATGCAAAGCGAGCTCAAGCAAAAAGCACAAGAAAAACAGGGCTTCGCCGCTTGAACAAGGAACACTGAAATGAATTGAACTCAGAATGAATACAGCGAGGTCTGTCTACAGGAGCTCAACAGTAAATGCTCAAAGTGTTAAATGTTACCTACCGAGCCCCCATATTTATAGCCCACGGCTTCATCCTAAGGAAGTGACTACATTACCCCTAGGGTTTACATCCATTTTGTCTCTACAGAACTCAGGGGTACAAAGGTAGTCCACCTTTATTTTGGAGGCTTCTCTGTCAGCTGCAGAGGGGACAGTGTCAGCCTTTTTCAGAACAGACAGTGTCAGCCTTTACAGTGTTGACTTCTGGAACCTCCCTTCGCACGCGAGGGGTGCGGAAGCTTCGGCGAGAAGCCTGCAGCCTGTTGGCCTTCGCTCCGCCGAAGAAGTCCTTCGATACAGTGACGGTTTTGAGCCGAAGCCGTCAAAGCCCTTGGGCCTTCGCACCACCACCTCCGGAGTGGATCACCACGGCTTCGCAGCTACTCCCAGCTCGAACACCGTCCGTCCGTGTACCGAAGCCATGCATGGCCGAAGCACCACAAGTCATCCTCACTCCGAAGCCCCACCTTCGGAGTACCACCCTTCGAAGTCCCTCCTTCGTCCAAGGCCTTCGCATGAAGCATTCCATGAGCACTCCGTCGCAGTGCCTCTTCCCGAGCACACTCTACGACGAGCCTCACCCGGACCATGCCTTCGATGCGCCTCGACTTCTGAGACCTTCGTCGGGCAACCTTCGAGTGTCTCCCTCCGGAGCACACTTCGAACTCCTTGCCTCCGCAGAGGACTTGGTCCACCAACTTCGAAATCACTCCATCCGGAGTACCTTCGAAGTGCCTCACCTCCGAGGACTTTGTCTCGGAGTACCTTCAGCCGGAGCCACGCTCCGCACTCTCTGCCTTCACCTGGCACGCCTCGACCTGAGGACCGACCCGGACCACCTTCGCAGCCACCGTGACGGAGCTCCCCGCTCCCCTGGCATCAAGCCACCCGCTTGACCCAGGTTCACCTGGCTCGAACCCTGTCCGTCGCCTCCGAAGTCCCTGCGCACCACCGACAAGCAAACAAGTGTATCCTGTACTCCGGAGACCTCTCCGGGTTAGCAACCTCCGGTACACACTCCGGTGTAACGCCCAAAGTACCGAAGCCATCGGTACGAACCCTGTCATCGTGTACTGCCGGACCCCTCCGACAGGCACACTCCGCTGCACAGCTGCAGCAAGCAAACACCTCCGAACACCCTTCGGAGGTACCACCTCCGAAGCCCCTCCGGAGGTACCCTTCGAACAGAGGGTAAAAGCCTGTCAATCACTCATCACAACACCGAAACCAACCCTTGGTTTCTCACCCCTAGTGTAGTCCGTTTGTGTGCGTGTAGACCTTCGTGTACGAAGCCCAGCACCAGTTGCTGCCGCCAAGTACTTGGTCGAAGTCCTCAGAGGGCTGTCCACTCTTGCGAAGGGTGAAGTGTGAAGCCTGCTCGAAGCACCTCGTGTGCGGAGCCTGCACTGACTTAGCAGAGTAGATTTCCGAGGGTTGTAAGTGGAGCGAAGTCTTCTTGGCTTCGAACTTTTGCTCCTGCGAAGCCTGTGTTCGGAGCTGTCGAAGTACCTCCGAACCAGACCTTCGAAGGTAGTGTTCGAAGCCTGTTCTGCAGAAGACAGAACTGAACCGAAGGCTAAGTTTTTAGCCCGAAATTTTAAAAGCTCCCATTCACCCCCCTCTGGTCGCCGTTTCCGGTCCAATTCATGCATATGGTGATTCACTATTAGTGGTACAACCAGTAGTAAAGGTTGCCTAATGCTTCAACGGTTTACAAAATAGCTACTTGCATAAATGTCTAGACATAATTGGTACTTTTGATAACTTTAAAATTTTTCATGTGTCTAGAAAAGCCAAATAAGTAGCAAATGATTTAGCTCAACAAGCATCTAGTTATCAAGTTAAAAGAGGTAAATTTTTCGCACAAGAAAACCGATACTTGAAAAAATGTGTCACTAGAGTCAGAAAACTTCGGTTTGATCGGCATGTCAGGCCGGTTTGACCGCAAGTGTCTGGTCGGTCTAACTAGCCATGCTAGGCCGGTCTGACTGACCCGTGTCAGCTATCTAGCAATGGCCGGTCTGACTGCCCTACCATGACCGGTCCGACCACCCTCTACTAGTGTGGTACGGGACCCAGGGGCAAGTTTGAATTCTTGATCTTAATGCCAATTGAAGTAAGGATTTGGAGAATACTTCTTAAAATCACGTGGATGATTGGAGAACTCCAATTATTCAATATTTGAAAGATCCTAGCAAAAGGGTTGATTGAAAAGTTCGGCGGCAAGCATTTAAATTTTTATTGCTTGTGTATGTGTTGTATCGCCGAACAATTGATGGAGTACTTTTGAAGAGTTTGAATGCCGATCAATCTAGAGATGCTATGGGTGAAGTCCATGAATGAATTTGTGGTACTCATCAGTCGGCCCAAAAGATGAGTTGGTTTTTCAACAGAGTGGGTTTTTATTGGCTAACTATGACTGAGGATTGTTTTAGGTATTACAGGGGATGTGAGGCATTTCAAAGGTTTCGTAATATTATTCTTTCTCCCGCTTCTTTGCTTAATCCTATTATCAAACCATGACCATTCCAAGGTTGGGGCTTGGACTTCATCGACCAAATTCATCCTTCTTCTTTAAAGGGGCATCCGTTCGTGTTGATGGCTACAGATTACATCACCAAGTGGATCGAGGATGTGTCTCTCGAAAATATGACACATAACGAGGTAATTGATTTCCTCATGAAGCACATTATACATAGATTTGGTATTCCCCAAACTCTTACTACAGATAAGGGTGCTTCATTTGTCTCTAAAGAGGTATGTGATTTTGCCGAATCTTATGGTATAAAGTTGATAAACTCTTCACCATACTATGCTCAGGCCAATGGTCAGGCTGAGTCTGGTAATAAGAAAGTGATTAAGCTTATTAAGAAAAAGATTGAAGAGTTTCCTAGAAGGTGGCATGAAGTGCTTTCTGAGGCGTTATGGGCATGCAGAATAGTGAAGCACGGTGCTATCAAGGTAAGTCCATATGAGTTGGTGCATGGACAAGAAGCCGTTTTACATGTAGAGGTGAATCCTGGCTCTTTAAGATTGCTTAAACAAGATGGCTTATCAGTTAGTGATTAAGAGATCCTTTTGAAGGATAATTTAGAAGAAGTGGTTGATAAGAGATTAAGGGCTCTAGAGGCTATATAAAGAGACAAGAGAAGAGTAGCTAAAGCTTATAACAAGAGGGTGAAAGCAAAATCATTTTAGGTTGGCGACTTAGTTTGGAAGACGATTTTGCATTTAGGCACTAAAATCCCAAAGTTTTGTAAATGGTCGCCTAGTTGGGAAGGTCCTTTTAAAGTTTTTGAAATTGCTCTAGGTAATGCATATATTTTAGAGACGTTACAAGGAGAGCGATTTCGTAGAGTTCTAAATGGTAGATATTTGAAAAAGTACTTCCCAAGTGTATGGCAAGATGCTTGAGGCATTGTAAGGCCGATATGGAGTATATCACTTTTAGCCCATTGTGCTTTTAGCTCACTAAGTTGGCCAAAAGGCAGGGGGCATGTGTTCATAGCAAAAAATGGCATTAATGGTTGAAATTTTCAAAATATAAAATTTGGTACTTTTGGTCAAAAATATGCAGTCCTGGCATAGGCCGGTCCAACCGGCCATGTAGGCCCAGTTAGACCGGCCATGTGGGTCTGGTCAGACCGGCCCAGTCCAAGTCCAAGACAATTTAATTGGTTTTGGGTTATTTTGATCTCTAATTAAATATTAACGACTTGGATGCGTACTTTAATGAATTTAGAGTAGAATTAAAGTCTAGGAACGTCAAAACCACCCCCTATATATATAGGGGCAAGGCCGATTCAAAGGGACTCTCTCCAAAACCCTAATAGATCCAATCTATCCCTTGAATCATTCTTTTTTACTTTTCCCTGCCCTAGGAGTAGCAACATCACATCCATCTTTTTAGGTTTGCACTACAAACCTTCCATTCATCACATCGTAATCGCAGTAATCCTTGTCGATTCGCTTGTGAATCGTCTGTTTAATCCCCATAACAGATTTTTATCGGTTTCTATGGTTACCTTGGTAATTCGTTCTCTAGGCTGAATTGCTATTGATCTCATCTATTTTGTAGGGACTTTGGCATTCATCTTCATCCTCGGGGTCCCTGCAACTTGTCGTAAATAGCAAGGCGATCACCAGAGATTCGGGCAATCGGATCCCTTTCCTGTTAGTTTGATCGACGGCTTGAGATCGGTCCGACCAGCCCATGTCACCCAATCATCTCGCGTGTCAGCAACCTCTAGCCAGGAAGCCCCCACAACGTCGGTCTGACCGGCAACACTGCGTTGGTTCGACCTCATTGTGTTGGCACGCGCCGGTCCGACCGATGCCACACAGTCGGTCTGACCTACGATGCACAGCAGTCCGGCCATGGTCCCCTTCGCTCCGTCGGTTCGACAAGCGGCCAACAGTCGGTCCGACTGGCCTACCTCGGTCGGTCTAACCGGCCCTGACTTGGCTAGTTTTATCGCTTCCTTCACACTTTAGTTAGTTGTATTGTATTATTGCAATACAGTTTGATTGCCTGGTGACTCCATTCATATCCTTTGTCATGGTCAAGGGTCATTGAAATGAGGTGTTAGTGTCATGTGACGTTTAGCGGGCCACCCCTAGGTGTCCGAATGCTTTTGGATTGCCGAACTGATGTCAGTGTCCGTTGGTATTTTATCGACAGATTTTAGCGTCAACACTAGCTACCAACGTCAAGATCCCTCTTGGCCGATACCTCCTTGTCTCTTTCTATGTTCTCCGCCACTAGGTATTGGTCCAATTATTGGACGGTAATGCAATGGACAATCTTGGTGGTCCCTGGTAGTTCCTACAATATGGCATAATGTTTATATAGCCAAAATCTCTTCCAGCTCTTTGTTTGATCTTCAATTCCCCTCTAAATATCGATTCCACCCAACCGACCACTTGTCGGTGCTTTTCCTTGGGTGAGGCAGTAGCCTGCTGAGCCGGGGAAAGAATGTCTGCTGACCTCTTGACCTATTGGCTTAAGGAATTTTACTACGGTTTTACTACCGACCGCATAATCTAGTTTGCATACGGGTCCTTAGCGGTCTATGAATATCCGCATAAGCTATTGTTGGTCGATGTATTCACCAATAAAGAGAGCAGGGATATTTTCATTGTTAGTATCTCCCCTTGCCTCCTTCCAGTCAACTTCATAGTTTGGTTTCAGCCAACTACTAATTAGCCTCTTCTTCATCAGCCAGATCTTGCTCCGTGTTGAAGTCAAAAGCTCCCTGGAATACGATTGGGTTCTTTAAATGGCTGATCAAATCCCTATAGGTAAGCTTGGCTCCTGGAGGGCATGTCGGGTGGCCTTTGTCCTTTACAAGAGATGGTGGACCGAGATGAACCAACATGCCTTCAACCGCCACTCCAAGCACTATTACCTGTCGTTGTATCCCGCCTTCATGGATATCATTCCTGAGGTTTCTCTGATCTATCGCCTCTCAACTTGTTTCAATGTTTCTCATCTCTTGATCATATATATACTCGTAGGACAATGACTTCGATGCGCCCTCAATAAGACAAAGTGGCCAACCGATACTTTATGGACCGATGTTGTCCACCACCAACCTGAGCACTGAGGCTCCCACTTCGAGGGACTAGATCAACAAGAAAGGGGTCAAGACCCTAAGGAGCAAGCGTAAGGTGTTAGGAATAGCTGAGCGTAGGGTTACCACAACTCAAGTCGGCCGAGGAACTCTACCAGTTTTGACTTTGCTATGTCCATTAAACTCTCGTCTTTTTCATTATGAACATTCTTATATCCATTTAGTCTTAGCGCTTATCCTTGTTTTCATTATAGCTAACGTCGATCGATTGTCCGGCCATACAAACTCCCACTACTGATGTTCCTTTGCCGATTGTCGTAGTGTCATCTTTGGCCCAGGTTTGTATTTTCATCATTTTGCACATATTTGTATTTGTCTTCTTAATACTTGACATCTTCTCATTATTTTAGCCATCATGTTCTACTCCCCTTGATGTTGCATCCCCCTATGTGGCATTTGATGCTGACGCTGTAATCGAAGACCCTGCTGACATCGCACCAACTACAGTTGATGGGAATGTTACCGCAGTGGTTGTCGTCGAGGCTAATATATCGGAGGATGTCGCCACCGATTCTGGTGAATCGACCAATGTTGCTGATATCATCACTTCATCTGATACCACCGTTGGAGCTCCGTCTGCCACCACCAATGCCTCTCACTAGGTACCTTCCTTCTTCTTGATTCTGGATCAACATTATGTTACTGATATCGATCATATTTTTAGCTAATGACTGGCCTTCTCATCGGTGTACCTCTTGCATACGCCCCTTGAGCCGATTTAGGTGAAGGGGACATCGCACCAGTACCTCTCGCTGATGTGATCAGTGATGAAACTAATCCTCTCGCCGCCGCCGATGATGTGCCGCTTTATGATCGCACTAGGCCGGCTGACGTAAGTGTTTTTTGTATTTTTAGATTTCATCATGATCAACTTTTATCTAATTGTTCCCTTCCTTTCTAGTCCTTTGTCAAAGTTTACCTTTGAAATTAGTCAGTATCTCTGAGATGAACAGGTCACCGATGTCGCTCAGCCAACTGCGACTCAACCATCTTTTGAAGTGAGAGAGACTTTATCGGACCTTCTATGCCATCTTAGTAACCCAGTGGATATCCTGGTTGTCGGGGATATGATCCAGGTTACCCCACCAAGTGGTTTCACTCGGATCATTGACTACTGGCCAGGCCAACCCACGAAGGACTTCCCGACCGCTAGGCCTCCCACTCGGGAGTGAATGCGCCGAGTGGTGAGATGCCAACAATCGGACTGGGCCATCTGCCTAATGGTTATCTCCAATCAACACCGACAGTTACCCTCAATATTGTCGTCTCTATGACAATCATTAGCGCCATTTATATGCAGTTATGCTTGTAGTTACGCGGTTGTTTCCACTGGCTATCAATGCATTGATTATTCTTGTAACTCCCCAATCCTTCTCATATAAAAGGATTAGGGGAGGCCCTAAGAAAGGGCATGAGACCCACAGGCAAGCATGACGATCACTACATCGAGATCACATCCTAGCTCACTATGCTACATAACATAGCGCTGAGGCAAGCACTGAGAGATTGATTTATACAAACACCCCCATTCATCAATACACACAAGAGTAGGGTTATTATCCTACGGTAGGCCCGAACCTATCTAAAAACTCTCTCGTGTCTGTCCCCTTTTTGTCTCTCTTCGAATTCTGCCCCATTCGGTTGGAGTAACCATCGAATCCATAGCTGCGACTCCTCCCCTCTACTGACCAAAAAATCACACTATGGGTACCCCCTATAGGCTTATCGTTCCCATGCAACGACAGCTAGCACACCAGGTAGGGGTGGAGTTTTGTGGCCCACTGATCGAATCAATGGCCGTTATCTTCAAGTTCAACACCAAGGTGCCCAAGGCACCATCTTCGCTTTCGAAAGATTGACTTTCGTCAGTGACTGCATGAACCAACTGGTTCCCACCACTGCTTCTGTTGGCGTAAAAGATTACGCTAACAGGTTTCTGTAGAAAGAAACTAACAAACGAAGTGTTTGTGAAGAGAACTGTTCTAAGCCTCCGAAAGGATAATAACTTAGAATAGTTCGAGTGTGTGTATTGAATAACTTGTATTCGGTCCCTATTACAGGGTGAAACGGGGGGTATTTATAGGCCTAAACATTAAGGAAAAGACCTATTTACCCCTCTATTACAACCGACATAGTGGAAACTATGCGGTACCCTTAATAGGGCTAAAATGGTAAAAGACTAATCTAATGAGAAAGAAGATAAGTCTTCCATCTTAGCTGGCAGAAAAGATCTTGGAAAGCCTTAGTTCGAAGATGTACTCCGAACCAATGCCTATCTTCGTACTTCGAACTTGACTCCGGGTATCTTCGAAGATGAACGTCTGGGAACCTTCGAATCCACTGTCTGCCTTTATGTTGCTTCGGCAATAACCCCGAAGATGAGATATTTTCCCCCAACAGCTTCATTACGGGCAAAGGCTTCGCTTGCGCTGTTGGTGACACCTGCTTCACCGACAATTCAGCTGTCACGGAGGACCACTCCGTTGAAGACACTCTCCAAGGATCGTCTGCTGGGGTCCCCCGACACCCCCACGGACTTCGTCATGTTCACCAACTCTGGAGGATGCACTGTCTAGTGCCGATAGTTCATCATGATTACCAACGACATACACCGTCAACCGACCTCACTGACCACTCGGGCGCCTCCCACGGTTGCCATCATAGTAATTGCCAGAGCTATCTTTGAGGATGAACATTCTGATGGTGCAGAGTCCAACGCTCATTAGTGAGAACGCTGGAGGTGGAACTCCGCCAGGCGCGATCGGCGCACTAGGGCTCAAGAAGGATTGGCGTATGAGGAGCCATGCTGAATAGCGTGGGCCTCATGGCTCGAGATGTGATGAGTCATTGTCAACGATAGTCAAAGAGGACTGAAGAAGATAGGAGATCTGTTGTTTCATGGGCTGCGTGTGACTCAGGTACACGGGCAGTGAGTGACTGTCGGGCTGAGAGAGCTGCGAAGTCGGGCTGGCCCAATCTGGGTACATAGGCCAGAAGCAGCAGAAGACCCACTGGGCTGTTGACCAGGATTGACTCAGGTACACGGGCGGTGAGCGATTGCTAGGCTGAGAGAGTTGTGGAGTTGGGCCGGCCCAATCCAGGTACCTGGTGCAAAGTCGGTGGAGGCTTTGTTTGTTTCGGCGCAAAACTGACAACCACTGATCTTGTATCGTACTGTCCAGAGGAGAAGCCGTAGTCGCTACGAAAGCTTAGCTTCCGGATAAGTCATCTGTATCTTTAGGCCCACAGTCAGTCAGTCGTGTCTGTAAAAATTCCTAAGGGAAGTTTAGTCTTTTCCTTTATTTCAGCGTCTATAAAAAACCCTAAGGGGCTGGTGGAATATTCCTAAGTGTTGGGCTGCCTATAAATAGGGCCCCAATCCCTAGGGTTAGGTTACCCTTTTGCTGAAATCACTTCTAATTCTATTGGGTCATTTTGTGTTTCCTGCTCTCTCTCTCTCCCTGTGTGCGCCGCCAGGCAACCCCCTGTTCTTCCTGAGATTCATTTGGCTCTTTACTACTTGGAAGCTTTTATTCCTATCGATTCTCATGCCCAGCACTTCATTTAAGGTTCTGTTGGTTCGGTTTGCACACAACTAATTTATTCTTGAGCAGAAGCTTCTCTGTGGCTTCTGTTTGTTCTTCACAAGAGTACTAGTTCTTGTGGCTGGTACCAAGTAGTACTACTTTCCTGTAGCTACAGTGTGCTAGTACTCTAGCCTTGCTTTTCCTGTGTTGCTTTTTGATCGAGTTGACAGGGCCAAAGTCCCTTTTCTTGTGTGAAGTCCAACTCTATGAAGCAGGCTTCAAATCTGCAGACTTCGAATCTGCAGACTTCAAATCTGCAGACTTCGAATCAGCAGACTTCGAATCTGTAGGCTTCAAATCTGTAGGCTTCGAATCAGCAGACTTCGAATCAGCTGGCTTCGAATCTGCAGGCTTCAAATCAGCAGACTTCGAATCAGCAGACTTCGAATCTGCAGACATCGAATCTGCAGGCTTCGAATCTGCAGACTTCGAATCTGTAGGCCTCGAATCAACAGACTTCGAAACAGCAGACTTCGAATCTGCAGGCTTTGAATCTGCAGGCTTCGAATCAACAGACTTCGAATCTGCAGGCTTCGAATCCACAGGCTTCGAATCCGCAGACTTTGAAGCAGGCTTCAACACTACAGGCTTCGACACTGCAGGCTTCGCCAAGTAACTTACTGGAGACAACCTTGAATAGTAATCTCTCAATCGATTGTTGTGATTTATTTCTGTGAAGTTTTGATCTGCCATGATTTGAATGCATTGATTGTTTTGCCTATTAGCACTATGTTGGTGTCTCTTTGTTTAGAACACCGGTCGTTTCTAGGCTAGATACTCTTAGGTTTTGGCGATCTGTTTACGTCTTGCTGATAACTCTTTTCAGGTGCGTTGGGTGTTGGGAGTAGGCCATTGTTTCAAAAGAATTTTTTATGCGCCCATTCACCCCCCTCTGGTCGCTACTTTCGGTCCTACAGCGTACACCGTGGCCTTTAAAGGTCATGACGTGTACCGGGCACCTACCGCCAACCTTATCACTATTGAGAGAGCCCTGATGATGCTCCCCGACACGCCTAAGCTCCAGAGGGCCCGGGCTATGACCAAGCTGTTGCAGCACAGTTAGCGGAGCCGCCACTCTCTCAACCACTGTCGTCGCTGTCTTAGAGATGCCACTCCCGACTGTCTAGGTCGGGGGAGCGCGGATGACCCAACGAGCATGGAGGAAGCTTGCTCGTCAGAGATGCCCGCCAGATCATCAACAACCGCATCAACAGCCGCAACCTCCTTCATCATCAACAACAAGGACGGGATCAGGGAGAGCCACGTCATCATGATCAGAACGATCACGACCACATGGCCCCGAATGAAGGCCACGCCGACTACCACGACATTCACCACAATGGTTCCTCTCCATCTCCACATGGTTGTGTCATGTCAAGTGGCCATGCCACTTCAGGCCGACTGGAATCACTCCATATGACGGTAAAATGGACCCATCTCAATGGTTTCCATCCGTGCAGCAGGAGGAGATCCAGACATCATAGTCAACTACCTCCTAGTCATGTTGTCTGCTTCGACTGTCAATTGACTGGTCTCACTCCTCAAAGGCTCCATCAACTCATGGGATGACTTGTGGGGCGTCTTCATCGCCAACTACCGGGGGAAATGGCAAAGACCTGCCTCCCGGCATGACTTATGCCAAGTTCACCAAAGAGAAGGAGAGTCCCTACAGGAGTACATTCGATGATTCTGCGAGAAGATCAATGTCGTCGCCACCATCACCGATGCCAACATGATTTATGCATTCTAGGATGGCATGAGGAAGCTGTCCGAGTTGTTCTGCCACCTGATCATGTATGCGATGACTAATCCTGGCCACATGATCACTGTTGTCGAAAAGTTCGCCAATGCCGAAGACACCGAGCGGGAGCATATGCTCCCGAAGCCACACGACAACCACGAAGACTAGAAATAGAAGGAGGGGCATCACCGGTCACATGCGGCCTGCCGATCGCCCGCATTCAAGGATAGCACCAACAATGGTCGGCCTTGTCTTCCCGACAATAAAAGGAAGGAGAAGGAGATTATGATCACCAATCGTGGCACTCGGCCACGAGGCCAAAATGACGTGGCCTTGAGGATTTGCTGGATAAGCATTATATCCTTCCCCCTAATGGCAATCACACTACTCATAACTGCTTTCAACGGCAGAACCAGATGGTGAGAGAAGCCGAAGTGTCCAGACAACCCAACAAGTGTCATAGGGACACCGAAGAATTAATACCCGAAGATACCAAAGACAAAGAGGACATCCCTCCTGGGAGGAATGATTTCCACGAGCCCACTAGGATGGTCGCCATGATATTCAGAGGCACGGTGGCCTCCGATACGAAGCATCAACAGAAGCTGATGACAAGTCATGTCAGCACCATCACCCTTGAGGCAATAGAGCACCTCTTGTTGTCTGAGGTTTCAATCGCCTTCGACCGTTGGGACTAGTGGACTTACATCCCTAAGCTTGGGTGCTTCCCGAGCTTGTCGTTGACCCCGTCATCCTAAAGGTTCTCCTGAAGAGGGTTCTAATTGATGGTGGGAGTGGCCTCGACGTCCTATTGAAAGGGACGTTGGGGACTCTCGGCATTGACCACTCGGTTCTCTAGAAGACTGACACTCCCTTCTATGGGATTGTCCAGGGGAAGGCGTCCCTTCCCCTAAGCACAGTCACCCTGCCGATGATGTTCGGTGTTTGGGACAACTACCGAACCAAATACGTTTAGTTCTGCATGGCAGATTTTGAGACCGTGTATCACACTATCCTCAAAAGACCTTCACTCGCCAAGTTCATGGCGGTGACCCACTACACCTACTTGGTACTCAAGATCCTAGGACCAGATGGGGCCTTCTCCATGAAGGGGGACGTCGCCACCTCGGACGCATGCGAACAAGACAGCTTCGCACATTGCGAGGCTATGGACATGTCTGTTCGCATGACGGAGATACTCCAAGATGCCATGACCACATCGGCAAATGGACTTGAGTTCCCGAGTCCTATGCCATCATCGACTGCGCTGATGCCATTGCCAGCCAAGTACAAAAGTATTTGACTATCAGAAGATGACTCCTCCAGGACATCCTAAATAGGAAAGTGTGCTCATTAGGTTCCTCCGCTCCAACGTCGACATCTTCATTTGGCAACCCTCTGACATGCCAAGCGTACCACGGGAGCTGATTGAGCATGAACTACAGGTTGACTCGACTGTCCCACCGGTCAAGTAGAAGATTCGTCACTTCACTAAAGACCGCAAGAAGCTCATCAAGGAAGAAGTCACCAGCCTCCTTGCGGCCGGCTTCATCATGGAGGCACAACACACGGACTGGCTAGTTAGCCTAGTTTTTGTGCAGAAGAAGAGTGGGAAATGGAGAATGTGTGTCGACTACACCGACCTCAACAAGCGATGTCTGAAGTACCCATTACCACTACCGCGCATTTATCAGCTTGCCGATTCGAGCGCTGGTAGCGTCCTCCTGTGATTCTTGGATTGTTACTCAGGTTACCATTAGATTGGCCTAAAAGAAGAAGACTAGAAGAAGATCGCCTTCATCTCGCCGTTCGATGCCTACTAATACACTTCCATGGCCTAGGGTTGAAGAATGCCGGAGCCACTTACCAATGGGCTATTCAGCGTTGCCTTGCCAATCAGATCGGTCGCAATGTGGAGGCTTACGTTGGTGATGTGGTGATCAAGACCAAGCAATCTGAAGACCTCATCGAAGACCTCTAAGAGACGGTGAATAACCTCTACAAGTTTCACTAGAAACACAATCCATAGAAATGCGTGTTTGGAGTAACGACGGGAAAACTACTCGGCCTCATTATCAGCCGCCGAGGAATTGAAGCCAACCCGGAGAAGATTTTGGAAATCCTAAACATGGTTAGACCTGCCGATGTCAAGCACGTCTAGCGCCTAGCCGGCTGCATGACTTCCCTAGGCCAGTTTATTTCGTGGCTCGGGGAGCAGGGGATGATGTTTTTTCAAGCCGCTGAAGAAAGAAGACTTCACGTGGACTGAGGAAGCACACCGAGTGTTCGCCGACCTCAAGAAGTTATTGACGTCTCCGCCAACACTTGCATCACTGAGTCGGGAGGAGTCCCTCCTCCTCTACATCGCCGCCACCAAGCATGTGGTCAGCACTGCCCTGGTCATCGAACGGCTGGAGCAGGGGCTCGCCTATCCATTTCAACGGCCGGTCTACTTCATACAAAAGTCTTGGGGCCATCGAATGTTCAATACCCCTAGGTGCCGAAGCTACTGTACGTCGTACTCATCACCGTCCAGAAGCTCAAGCACTATTTCCAAGCCCACCTCGTGGAGGTGGTCACCGAGTTCCCACTCAGCGACATCTTGAGAAACTGGGACACCATCGGGCGGATCGCCAAATGAGTTGTAGAACTCGGAGAATACGCCATCAACTTCAAGATGAGGACTTCCGTAAAATGTCAAGCACTGGTCGATTCATCGCTCAATGGACCGAGTACCAGCTACAGGTCGAGATCGTCGTCGAGAGCTTCTGGACCCTCTATTTCGACGGTTCCCTCAGCGTAGATGGGGCGGGTGCCAAAGTGCTCTTGACATCTCTCCAAGGTGAAGATTTAAGGTACATCCTTCGCCTGTGCTTCGTCGCGTCCAACAACGTGGACAAGTATGAGGCCCTGCTCCATGGAGTCCGCATTGCTGTCTCCCTCATGATTCGACGGCTGCTGGTATTCGGAGACTCCAAGCTAGTGATCATCCAAGTGAACAAAGACTGGTCTTGCGTCAACAAGAAGATGGATGCTTACTGCAAGGATATCCGCAAACTAGAAGGCAAGTTCGATGGCCTAGAGTTCCATCACATCCCTCTAGACAAGAACTCAGTCACCGACACACTGGCAAAGCTTGAATCATCAAGAGTGGCAGTTCCCGGAGGGATATTCCTTCTAGAGTTGTCGAAGCCATTCATCAAAGAAGAAAGCTTGCAGCCTCCTAAAGCTGAAGCTACGTCTATCGCCATAATTACTTTTGGCGAAGAATAAGAAGAAGATTGGCGCTAACCATTGATTCATTTCATCGTCACCGAGAAGCTTCCCCAAGATAAAGACACATCTATTCGGCTGCATAGATGGAGAAAGCAGTATGTCTTGATCAAGTCGGAGCCATTCAGAAGAGCCACATCCACCCAGGTCTTGTTGAAGTGCATCGACAAGGCCGAAGGGCAAAAGATCGTGGAGGAAATCCATGTCGGCGCTTGCGGGAACCACGATGGGGCCCACACGCTGGTCGGCAAGGCATTCTAGGCCGGATTTTATTGGCCGACTGCCAACTCAGATGCTCGTAACTCTCCAAACCATACCATCGTCCTGGCCATTCGCTTGTTGGGGGATGAACATGGTTGGACCCTTTACGAAGGCGCTGTAGGGATATGATCGCCTTTTTGTAGCCATCGACAAGTTCTCCAAATGGATTGAACTCGTGCCACTGAAGGCAGCACAATTAACAAGACAGTGGAATTCATTGAGAGCATAATCTAACGGTTTGTGGTCCCATGTCAAATCATTACAGACCTTTGGACTCAGTTCACGATAGATGATTTTTGGGACTTCTGCGAAGATCGGTGCATTGAAGTCAAATACGCCTCAGTTGAGCACCCTCGAGCCAATGGATAGGTCGACCGTGCAAACGGAATGATTCTACAAGGGCTTAAGGCGATAGTGTTCGATCCTCTGCACAAATATGGCGGCCACTGGATGAAGGAATTGCCTGTTGTTCTATGGGGCTTTGCACATAGCCTAGTAGGGCCACCAGTCAGACCCCATTCTTATTAGTTTATGGGTCAGAGGCAATCCTCCCGGTGGACATGCTGTAGAAAATTCCGAAGGTACTCAAGTATGTTGAAGGTGCCACTGAAAGGTACTCGGGAAGAAGACATCGATAGTCTATAAGAAGCCCGACTGGATGCTTCATTGTAGACCGTCCGAGCACAGCGCTTAAAAAACTGTCGTAAAGTTTCTCGAGGTCGCTGCTTCACCTGAAAAAGAGTTCAGTGGACATAGGGGGCACAAATGTACCCTGGAAGTTGCATATGAACTTCTTCCTTAGTTGTTCCCAAGACTTAATTGATATGGTTTCAAAGACCAGAACCAACGCAGAGTGACTCCTTCAAGCGCAAAAAAAATCAGGAAGATAAAGAAAAAAATTGGTCAAAGTTTTTGCACGTCGTTCAAAGAACATGTTGAATTTCTGTGAACCACATCCCACCTCAGTTTCAGGTGCCAATTTTTGTGGTTGCATATCTTGTCATCCTTGTTCAAAAAAAATATAGTGACAAAAAAACAAAAAAAAACGAGAACAAGCAAAAGAGAACTGGTCCTGTCGTTTGCTACCTTGTTCTGCCTTCCACTTGAGTTTTGGGCACATAGTTTCCCTCTATTGCTTGAATTTCACCTTGGGAGCACTTAGACCAGCAACTTTGACGAGTACTAGGGAACACTTATTGAACTTGGTTTAACTGTTATTACTATCGCTATTCCTTGCTACTTACTTTGCCTTCCAAGCTACACCTTCTCTTGGTCAGGACAGGTTCACATCTTGCAATCGCCCACCACCCTCCACTTGGTTCTTCACCTGTAGGCCGGTTACCTCACTGCGGTGTGGTAAGAACACTTGCAAGCGTGGGTAAGGCGCTTGACGGATTGCTTCCACTACACACCCACCACCCCACCTAGTTGCTTTCCATAATGATTATTCTTTCTTATTTTGTCTTTTCACTAACATGGCAGATAACACGGTACCCCTCCATCTGATTTTAATGACTGTGTCTCATGACGTGCTCTACTGGAGTCTCAGCGGCAGACCCAACACTCCATCAAACGTCTCGCGCGTACTGTGGCTGACCTACTGGATCGGATGATTGCCCTGGAGACACGCTTGCCTGCTGCACAAGCCGACGACGACCATGTTGAGGAGGAAGACGACCTATCCGATGCCGGTAACAATGGCATTGACCCTGATGAGGCTGCACGTCATCGCTTTCAGTTCAATCGTCAAGGTATGGGCGGCCACCGCAACCGCCATCCACGAGGTAACATTGACAACCGCGGGAACAATGATCCCTACTCCAAGGTAAAATTTTCAGTACCTCATTTTGCTGGCACCTATGATCCATATGCATATTTATATTGGGAGATGTCAATCGAACAAAAATTTAATGCTCACATGGTTCCTGCTATCCACCGCGTGCGCTTAGCTACTAGTGACTTCATTGGATATGCTCTTCTTTGGTCGATTGAAATAGTTCAGGTTGGCAATGAACCACAAAATTGGGGTATGTTAAAACAACAAATGCGTGGTAGATGGGTTCCTCCTTCATATAAATGTGATTTGAGAAAAAAATTGCAACACCTAAACCAAGGAAATAAATCGGTAGAGGAGTATTATCAGGAGATGCAAATAGGTTGCATGCGTGCTGAAATTGAGGAGGACAATGAGGATAAAATGGCCCGTTTTTATGGTGGTTTAAGACGTGAAATTCAGGATATCATTGATTATAAAGAATACAATACTATCACTCGTCTTTTCCACCTTGCTATACTTGCAGAAAAAGAATTGCAGGGTTGCCAACAACCACAACGTAGCATGAGGACCAACATTGGTGGTGCCACTTCACGCTCAAGTGGGCAGCAACAACGACCACCACCTCCTTCTCGACCGGCGGTTACATCAGCACCTTCTGCATCTACAGCCTAGGCTGAGAGCTCCAAAGCTGCAGCATCCAAGGTGCCAGCCAAGCCCACCACCTCTACGACCTCTACTACACGTTCTGCAGCGATCCAGTGTCACCGATGCAAAGGATTCGACCACGTTATAAAGGACTGCCCTAGTCAGCGGGCTTATATTGCTACGGAAGACGGTGGCTATGTAAGAGCTAGTGATGTTGAAGATGAATATGCACTTGCTGCTAACATTGCAGGAGATTACGATGCTTCCAACGATGACACTGTTTTTGCACCGGATGCCTCTACCGACCATGAAGCACTTATTGTACAACGTGTTTTGAGCACTCACATGGAGCAGGACGACTGGGCACAACGACAGAACAATCTGTTTCAGACCTTCTTCATCGTCAATGACCGTCGTGTACGTGTCATCATCAACAGCGGTAGTTGCAACAATTTGGTGAGCCAGGACATGGTAACTAAGCTTCAACTTCCCACACGTGCGCATCCACACCCTTACCACGTGCAATGGTTCAACAATAGCGGTAAGGTCAAGGTAACACAAACTGCTCACATCAGATTTTCCATTGGTACATACTTCGGAGTTGCTGATTTTGATGTAGTACCAATGCATGCATGTTCTCTATTACTTGGTAGACCTTGGGAGTATGATACTGATGCTACACACCATGGTAGGAGCAATAAATACACATTTATGTATAAAGGAAAGAAAGTTACTTTGCTTCCAATGACTCTTGCTGAAATTGTGAAATTTGAACAAGAAAAATATGCTAAGGACGCACAAACGAGCAAACAACCTTCTGAAAATCAGCAAGTAGCTAAGACGCTTTTGAGGCAACAGAAAAATAAAGTTTCTTCTCCTTCTTCATCACAAGTTATTAATCTGAAAGGACGTGTCATGCTTGCAACTAAAACTGACCTTGCTGAAATTTGTGATGATACTCCCATGATATATGGCTTGATTTGCACGAACGTGCTGTTTTCACTTGCGAACATTCCTATCTCTGTTCCCATTGCAGTCACTGACCTTTTTTAGGAGTTTAACAATGTTTTTCCTACTGAGATACCACCTGGGCTGCCATCGATACGCGGTATCGAGCACCAAATTGATTTGATTCCGGGAGCATCTCTTCCTAATCGTGCAGCGTACCGTACCAATCCGGAGGAGACAAAAGAAATTCAGCGCCAAGTACAGGACCTTCTTGATCGTGGGTACGTCCATGAAAGCCTTAGTCCTTGTGCAGTACCCGTTCTTTTGGTGCCTATGAAAGATGGTAGTTGGCGCATGTGTGTTGATTGTCGTGCTATTAATAATATCACCATTCGATATCGACACTCTATTCCTAGATTGGATGACATGCTTGATGAGCTTAGTGGAGCCATTATCTTTACTAAGATCGATCTCCGTAGTGGCTACCACCAAATCCGCATGAAACTAGGTGATGAATGGAAAACTGCTTTTAAAACAAAGATTGGATTATATGAGTGGCTTGTCATGCCTTTTGGACTTACTAATGCACCTAGTACCTTCATGCGCTTGATGAATGAAGTCCTACGACCCTTTATAGGACGCTTTGTGGTAGTATACTTTGATGATATCTTGATTTACAGCAAGTCTCCCACTGAACATGTTGAACACCTATGTGTTGTTTTTTCTGTCCTACGTGAGGCTAGATTGTTTGGTAACCTTGAGAAGTGCACGTTTTGCATGGATCGAGTTGTGTTTCTTGGATATGTTGTCACTTCACAGGGCATTGAGGTTGACGTGGCAAAGGTAGAAGCAATCAACAGCTGGCCGCAACCCCAAACTATCACACAGGTACGTAGTTTTCTTGGTCTTGCAGGTTTCTACTGGCGTTTTGTGAAAGATTTCAGCACCATAGCCGGTGCTTTGAATGAGTTGACCAAGAAGGGAGTTACTTTTACTTGGGAACCAGCACAAGAACAAGCTTTTGCCACACTCAAGTATCGCCTTACACATGCACCTCTACTTCATCTACCCGACTTCGGTAAGACTTTTGAGTTAGAATGTGATGCTAGTGGTTTTGGAATAGGAGGTGTGTTGATACAAGGAGGTTAACCCGTGGCCTATTTTAGTGAGAAATTACATGGTCCACAGTTGAATTATTCTACCTATGTTAAGGAATTGTATGCCTTAGTGCATGTGCTTGAAACATGGCAACATTACCTTTTGCCTAAGGAGTTTATTATTCATTCAGATCATGAAGCATTGAAGCATATACGTAGTCAATCAAATTTGAATAAACGACATGCTAAATGGGTAGAATTTAATGAGACTTTTCCACATATCATTAAGCATAAGAAAGGGAAAGATAATGTGATTGTCGTTGCTTTATCTAGACGTTATACATTGCTTTCTCAACTTGATTATAAGATCTTTGGTTTAGAAACATTGAAGGACATTTATGCTACTGATTTGGACTTCAAACATGCTTTTGGAAATCGTACAGATGACCGTGCATGGAAAAAATATGTGTTGAATAATGGATATCTTTTTCGTGCTAACAAGTTATGTGTGCCGGCTAGCTCTCTTCGCTTGTTGTTATTGCAGGAAGAACATGGTGGTGGTTTGATGGGTCATTTTGGATCAAAAAAAACTGAAGATGTGTTGTCCACACACTTCTATTGTCCAAGGATGAGACGAGATGTTGAGCGCTACGTGGCACGATGCACTACTTGCAATAAAGCTAAGTCCCGTCTAAATCCACATGGTCTTTATATGCCTCTGCCTGTTCCTAGTGTACCTTGGGAGCATATTTCTATGGATTTTGTGTTAGGATTACCTAGAACTAAGAGGGGGAGGGATAGTATTTTTGTGGTGGTAGATCGGTTCTCTAAAATGGTGCATTTTATACCTTGTCACAAGAGCGACGACGCTACCAATGTTGCTGATTTGTTTTTCAGAGAGGTCGTACGCTTGCATGGAGTTCCCAATACCATCGTTTCAGATCGTGATGCTAAATTCTTAAGTCATTTTTGGAGGACGTTGTGGCATAAGATGGGGACGAAGCTGCTGTTTTCTACTACTTGTCACCCACAAACGGATGGGCAAATGGAGGTCGTCAACCGTACATTGTCCACCATGTTGAGGGCTGTTTTGAAGATCAACTTGAAGCTCTGGGAAGAGTGTCTACCTCATATTGAGTTTGCATATAATAGGTCAGTACACTCCACTACAAAGGTAAGTCCGTTTCAAGTGGTCTATGGCTTTAATCCGCGTGCTCCTATTGATTTGCTACCATTGCCACCGTCTAAAAAATTGAATTTTGATGCTACTACACGTGCTGAATTATTGCTTAAGATGCATGAAACTACTAAAGCAAACATAGAGAAAATGAATGAGAAATATCGTGCTTATGGTAGTAAGGGTAGAAAAGAGATAACATTTAAACCAGGTGATCTTGTTTGGTTGCACTTGTGCAAGGATCGTTTTCCTGATTTGAGAAAGTCTAAATTGATGCCCCGTGCGGATGGTCCTTTTCATGTGCTTGAGAAGATAAATGATAATCCATATAAACTTGAGTTGCCTGCAGCTTTTGGGGTTAGTCCCACATTTAACATTTCAGATTTAAAGCCCTATTTGGGAGATGACGATGAGCTTGATTCGAGGACGACTCCAATTCAAGAGGGGGAGGATGATGAGGACATCACTTCACATGATACACACATAGAGCCTCCACCTACAATTCAATTACAAGGACCAATCACACGCGCCCATGCCCGTCGCTTGAACCATGAGGTTAATTATTTACTTAGCAACTATGTTAATATTTGTTTGGATGGGATGCTACTGAATACTGTTGGAAATAACAACACTATTAGGTTTAACTTATTCCACAAATAAATCATGACGTGAAACAGATGAATACGCATAACTAGGGTAGACCAGTACAATATACACATGAACAAAAATAATGTACTGAACATGGTGAAACCAATCTCTGTAACAGATGATACATGTGTGTATCAGGTTGATACACGTGAATATCAGGTGGTACAGGTGAGTAACAGGAGTAACAGGTTGGTGCAAGTGAGTAACAGGTTGTGGTTGATACACGTGAGTACCAGGTGGTACAGGTGAGTAACAGGAGTAACAGGTTGGTGCAAGTGAGTAACAAGTTGGTGCAAGTGAGTATCAGGTTGTACATGTAAGTATCAGAAGCGTACCGGATGTTCACAGTTGAAGTAGTCACAGATCGGATGGGTACCACGACGACGACGCGGGGTACCGGACGACGGCGACGACGAGCAGCACTCTAGCGAAGAGGAAGACGAGCCGTGGTGGACGAAAGCGAGCAGTCGCGCGGAGCGCTTCCCAAAAACCTTATTCGCCCTCTCCCGGTGCAGGATCTCGAAGGCGATGGGTTCCGGAGACCTTCTCTTCCGCTCAACGGTGCACGCCGATGAGAGGAACGGAGTAGACTACAAATGGCAGCACAACACAGAGAGATTGGCAAGGCTCTTCTGTTTTTCCCCCTTTTTTGATCCGTCGCTTGGTGGAGGAGATATAGACGTGTGATCAGGACATCTCTTCATTCTCCACTAGTAACTGCTCTGAAGATGAAGCAGAACCGTTCCAAATTCCGCCAGCAGCAAAACGGAATGGCAAAAGGGAGCCGCGTCTGCGCAAGCAATCGGAGCCGATTTCGGCGGACCATTCACGCGCATGTCGTGCGCCCGCGCCCCCCGGCCCCAGCCCGTGCCCGTGCCCGAGCCCGGCCCGGCTCGGCTCGGCGAGGTGAGGCGAGCGAGCGCGCGCGTGTGTTTCTCTAGTCTCCTCTCACCCACATGGGTTTAGTTGCAAGGAGAGCACCATCCCTTATAAGTTGGTCTTCCTCTCCTAGAACTAGCAAGGTGGGACTAAAGGTTCACATGCTCCCTCTACATGGTGGGCCTTTGAGATTTTTTCAGGAATTATTCTTCAAATAAATTTGGGCCAAGCCCATTTATTCAACAATCCCCCATCATAGCTCAAAGTCCCACAGAGATTTGCCAGATTCTTTGTGTTGTTTATATACCAGTGTTTTGATGGAGACCGGTTAAGGTTGAACATCCATCTAGAGCTTCAAGCTACACTCACTCACAACTTGAACACTGGACTATGCCTTGAATTGCAAGTTTTGTGCAAGTAAGTTTTACTTAAAGTCTTAACTGATACTAGGCTGCCAGTAGCCTACCCCTCGGGTGGAGTGTATAAGTCATACTCCTTGGTCTCTTCATGAGCTTACTAGGAGACTGCCCAAGTCTCCATAGACTGCGACCAACAATCGAGCTCATATAGGTGTGTTCTTTCAAGAATGCTCTGCAGGATAGCATCTTCACTAATATAGCCAACAAAACACATTAAGACAGTCGTCAACCTGCCTAGCAGTTTTTGAGAGTATTGCATCTTCACTTAGAGTGGGTTAGAATTACTCTCTTTAGTTAACTGATGGCTTGTTCTTCCCAGGTCCTAATTCACGAGATCGCCGATCACATAGGTTGGGTTACTACCATAGTATAACTCACATGGGTCTCATACCCATCTCCTTCGATGCATTGTTTATCACATTCCGTGATAATCCCTTTGTAAAGGGATCTGCCAGGTTTTTAGATGTTTGGATATAATCCAATGTTATAACTCTGAAGTTTCTCAACTTCCTGACAGATTTCAATCGTCTCTTTACATGTCTAGACGATTTCATGTTATCCTTAGAACTATTCACCTTGACAATGACCGTTTGATTGTCACAGTTCATAAGGATAGCTGGCACTGGTTTTTCAACCACTGGTAAATCCATCAATAAGAAGCTACTGTTTAATATTCTTCATAGGGGTAAAATAGTAAAAGACTAATCTAATAAGAAAGAAGATAAATCTTCTATCCTTGTTGGCAACATCCCTTCGGGAGAAGAGGTTTCGGGAGGCTTCCTCACACCGAAGCCTTAATGGAGGTCTCCGTTGTACAGGGCTCCGAATACAGCAGAGCCTTGATGCTTTTAAGATCTTCGGAGATCAAAACTTCTAAGTTCGCCTTCTTCGGCTTGTATTGACATAGGAGTGACCCTAACTTCTACAGGATGAAATATTTTCCCCCAACAGATAGTTTGAGCATGCACAATACATAGCTCGGCAAGCTTAATCATGACCACCAAACAAGACTCACATCCAACATCATCAGACTTAGATCTAAGCATGACAAGTTCAGTTGATACAAATTCAATCCTAAGTCTAAGTTCTTTCCTTTCTTTAGCTGCTTGTTTAAGTAATCTATCCTGACCAATTAAAGAATCATTCAATTCATCATTTTTGACTAAAAGCTGGTCGCGGGATGGATATACCTCAGATGAGTCTAGCTCATCGCCGTTGTGGATGTTGTCGGCCATGAAGCAAAGGTCAGTGAAGTCCTTTTCCTTCTTCTCCTACTTCGTTGGTTCATCCTCGTTAGAGCTTGGCTCTTCACTTGAAGAAGTGTCAATGTCGCTTAGTGTAGCCATGAAAGCTTTGGAAGTAGCCTTGGCTGCTCTCTTGGCAAGCTTATCACGGTTCTTCTTGAAATAGGTCTTCCTGTCCCTCTTCTAGTACCTATGCTCATTCCCATCTTTCTTTTTGAGTTTAGGGCAGTTAGCTTTAATATGCAATGTATCCCCACACTCAAAACACCCCCGAGAGCCTCCTCTCCTCTGATCCTATCTATCATTATAGAACCGGGTGAACTTCTTGACAATGAGAGCAAGCTCCTCATCATCTAGAGTGTCCACCTGCTCTTTTGTGACAGAGACCAGAGAAGACAAGGAAAAGCCACCAGTAAAGACAAAAGATCCAGAAGAACTCAATGCAAAACCTCCATATGAGGTTGAGAAACCAAGGATGGTTTTTGTCTGGATGATTAGTGATTGACAAGGCTGAGTATCTGAGCGGTTGAGTGGTTGAGAGTGATTCGAGTGCATCGAGGGGTTCGTTGTGAAATGGAGGTTTGGCTGCCGAGGGTTTCGGCGGTGCGTCACGTTCTTGTTTTGGCTTGTCTTGTTTGTGCAGGGAGGAGATGCTGACCAATTGTCAACGGCGTGTAATCGAGGGTCGAGCGGGGAGCTCGATGCCGGAGGATCAGTGAGGCCGGGCGAAGTTGGAGAAGATCTCAAGAGTGCACGAAGAGACCGAGCAAGACTTGGATGGATGGCTATCTGCGACGGCGTGTCGACCAGGTTTGCGAGAGGGAGGCCAGGGCAAGCATTCCGGCAGCTCGAGGGGATCGAGATCGGAAGTGGTTTGCTGGCACTCGGAGTCGCAAAACGGTGTCACGAGTCAAAGGGTTGAGAGGCTTTGTCGGTTTTTGCTAAAAACCGTCACGTGAAATAAAAGGTTGTGAGTTTAGAGTTAGTGTATTCCTTTAGTATATTTTTCAGAATTTTCTAATTCTGAAAATATATATTACAAGGAATAGGACTTTTGTGTAATTTTCAATTCTAGAGGGTTATTTTTAGAAAATACCCCCATGGTTGGCGTATAAATAGGGGACCATATCCATGGGCAGGTGAGGATTTTTTGTTGTTCTTTTGGGCTGAACCAATTATCAAATCCATCAAATTTTGCAGTGTTTTTGCTGTTTTTAATCAAATCGAGCGTCACTGTTCATCATCCGAAAAAGGAAAATTTCAAACGGTGGATCAGATCTCCTGGGCGCAGGTACACTTTGTGGTTGTGATCGATTTTAGAGCAGTTTTCTGGTGAATCTATTGTAGAAGTTGTTGGGGGAATAAGTTTTCCCTAAAACAGGGCCAAATGATGTCAGCCTTCGTTGGCCTTTGGCCCAGAGCCTGACACTGTCGAAGCAGGTTCCTTCCTACCGACGTTACTTCCAAGCCTTTGGACTGCCTTTTGGAGCCCTTCGGATCAAGACTTTCGAATTCCTTCCAGAGCCGTCCAAGCGAAGCCCCCGGGTCCCCTCTGAAGTCTGCCAGAAACCAAGTCCTCCGGGCTATCTTCATAGTTATCCTCTAAGCTATCTTCGGAGTTAACCTCCGAGTTCCTTTCGGAGCTCCCCAGAGCCTGTATCCGGACCCTCTTCAGTCTATTCGAAGCTAAGTCTCCGAGAACCTAGTTCGGAGTTCAGTTCGGAGTATACTTCGAAGCCCACTTTGGAGTGTCCTTCGAAGCCTTCATCGTAGCCTCCGCCTGAAGAGCTCCGGCCACTACTACGAACCCAGAAAATATCTGTACTTCGCTACAGTGTAGAAGTCATACCAGGGGCCCCTCTGCCCCTAGTATGTCATTTAGCTGGTCAACAAGTGACGTTTATCTAACACGTCTGTAAAGCTGTAAGGCACTTTGTATAGTAAACTAGCCTTTTTCCCTTTTTTGCCCCTATAAAGCCTATGACTTATAGAGGGCATTTAGGTCTTTTCCTTTGGCCTGCGTGCCTATAAAAGCAGGGCCCAACCCTTGTAATAGCTCAGCTCCTCCAGGGCCATGAGAGCCCCTGGATCCACTAGATTCCACCGAGGCATACTATGCCTAAACCACCACAAACTGGACGTTGGGCTATTATCACTTTGGGAGGTCCGAACCAGTATAAATCTTTTCTCCTTCTGAGAGAACCCTTCGAGGTTCATTTTACACACCATACACACATACAAAACCTGTGCTGTAGCTAACACAATTGCTACAACAGTTGGCGCCATCCGTGGGGACCTTAGTCCTAAAAGCTAAGTTCTCTGCCACTGTCTGCAATTCGAAGTGCGCTTGAGGGGGGAGCTTCGAAGCTTTCTTGCTTCGCGCACCCTCCGGCAATGGGCTTCGGGTGCAGTTCGAAGGCCTTCTTCACCTTTCTCCATCCTTCGCACTTCGGAGCTCACCCTCCAGCAAGGGGCTCCGCTTCGTGTGTCGAAGGCCGTTAAAGCCCCAGGGGCTACGAGGCAAGTTTTCACCTGCTTTATGAGGTATGTACACTGCCCGAAGCATCCCTTCGATGTACAAATTTGCAATTACCTTAATATAAAATCGAAGCCCTGCTTCGCCTTAAATTGAAGCCTTGCTTTGCCTTTAAAACAAACATTTGCTCCATCTTGTTAAAAGTCGAAGCCTTCCTTCGCGTTTGAAGCTGAAGCCTTGCTTCACATTTTAAAGTCGAAGCCTTGCTTCCATTTCATTTAAAAACCGAAGCTTTGTTGTGTCCTTCTCAAGACCCGAAGACAACAACCTCGTTCTTTTAAGAACTAAGGTTTCTAGCTTTGTATTGTTAAGGACCAAAGCATGACTTCGAAGACTTTAAAATCCGGAGCACCACTCCGAAGGCTACACAGTGCCTCCGGGGCCATAGCAATGGGCTTTGAGGCTTCCGAGCGATGGCTAGGCAAGTTCGGGATTCCAGGCTCCGGCCTGATGCACCTCGGGTCGAAGGTGGCCCAGGGTCGTAGGTGACCTAGAGTAGAAGGTGGCTCAACCTATAACAGGTTCGGTGAATCCACACCAAATATCCTTTTCATTCACTACAGGATCAAGCTCAAGAAGCCTTTATTCGCTATCTGAACATGCACCGAGGCCTCGCTTCATGTGACGTGATCTAATCTAAAAATTAAGCATCTCGAAGTCATGCTTCGCTTAAAATTTAAGTGCGTTTCAGAGCTTCACTCATGCACATTATCCAAATCCAAGCATGCCGAAGCATGCTTCGCTTAATTTGGCTATGATGAATCCTTGCTTCGCTCCAAATTAATGCATTCGAAGCCCGAAAGAGGCCTTCGCTCGACACGATATAAGCGTCCGAAGGCACCAAAAAGGCGCACCCCTCCGCATTTTAAATTTCCCGCACCAGCAACGTCTAGGTCCCTAGCTTCCACGCACAAGGGGGGAAGTATGTATGCGAAGTGTGCGAATGTAATGCACAATACGAGCGTGACAAGCTAAAACGTTCGAAACAATCAAATCATGCGAAGCATGCAGACGAAGTATGCAAATACAACAAATCTCATTCATTGAATGATAATTGAGAAGTATGTTGCAGATACACTTTGAAAACAAAATTATGAGTAGTTTGTATCTGAGCCTAAGAAAAAGCGAGCTCGAGGCCCCGACACTCGCTTGCTCTTCTTCCGACCAAGGCCCCCTCAGCTGGATGAAGCCTCGTCGGAGCCTGCTCTCCTACGTCCAGTTCATCCACGCCCGAAGCCCACAGACCTCGTCTTCCACCTTGCAGGTTTGTCCAAGTCTGTGAGACAGGTGGTGCCATGTCGAAGGTAGAGAAGTCTAAAGCTTCATCGCCTACCAAAGTTGTACTCGAAGGCTGTACCCCCTCGCTACATAAGACTACTTCAAAGCAACTTAAGTCTGGTGAGGAGGAATAACTCCGAAGGTGCTCCGTCTTCATGGTAGCCAGTAGCTCCTGGACTACTTTGGAAATGGCTTCGCTGTTAGGCCCCCTCGGAAGTTTGAACCGAGGAGGGCCTTCAGACCTAGCTACCTCGAGGACCACCCATAACTGGTGAAGTTCTTCAGAGTCCTCAAGTACTTCAAGGTCAACATTCGAAGGCTAATCCTGGCCAGGTATAAAGTACCCCCATATTTATATTAATAAACTGATAAGTTTTTACAAGCCTACAGCTAAGAATTACAAGGAGCCTAAGGAGATCTACACCTTCAGAGGTGGAGGCGCTGACGTCGAAGGCTGAGCTGGCGAAGCCTGTGCCCTGGCTCGGCGAAGGCGGATGTCCTTCTGGAGTTCAAGGACTGCTTCGTAGCCTTGGGCCTTCCAAGGCTCTTGAAGACGGCGCTAGGCTCCGTGGACGCCTAGTGGAGGCGTCACCAGGTGCTGGCCTCTGAAGGCCACTGGAGTCGCCGAGGTCGCTGTCTCGTGGTGGTTACACCCTGAATCATGAAGCATTTGCAGCACTCCTTGAACCGCCACTCGGCCGGCCATCAAGGCGAAGCCCTTCAAGGATATCTCCACCATTGTAGCCACCGTCTTCAAGAACTTGACGCGGTCTCCGATTGGGTCCTGATGGCCGAAATCTGGAACCCAGCACTCGGTCCTTAGTGTTTTGAGGACCTCGATCAAGCTTGAACTGGCTTCGTCGATGTTATGAACAATTAAGTCTTGCAGGCGGTGGTTGGCTTAGCGAAGCTTTAAGTTCTCCACTGCCAACTCTGCTCTGGCCTCCTCCGAAGCTCGAAGCTCCGCCCAAAGCTTGTCGGTCTCGGAAGCCAGGACCTCCCTCGCCTTGTCGGCCTCGGCCCTCGCCGTCTCTGCTGAGGCTTTGGCCCGCCTTCGCTTCTTTTCTTCCACCGAGACTTCATGTTGGAGGGCATCCCTCTCCTCCACCAAGCGCCCCATCTGCCTATCCGTAGAGGTTGCTACTGCGGTGTTTAGTGTGAAGGACTGAAAGAATTCAAGAAAATCATAAGTGTTGATTGAAGAGCAAACATGACTCGAAGGCTGTATAGGACTTCGCTCACCTGGATGAGGGCTTCGTTTGCATTTGTGAAGAGGTCGAAGGGGCTCTAGCAGCTAAGTTGTGCCACCAAGCCCCTGAATCCGCAGCAGCGTAGCTTTCATGAAAATCATGAATGGCCGCCTCAGTCACGGCCCCCTTCGGTTGCAGAGGACGGACTATCTCCTCCACTTCAGCCTCCGGTGCAGGCTCCAGTGGAGCCGGGGTCCGGTCCACCACCTCGACGTGCTCGTCATCTCGAAGGTCCCCTTCATCATGACTGTTGCCACCGTCCTCTTCAGACGAGGAGCTGTCGGACTCTGAATAGTTGCTGCTGCTGCCGGAGGCCTCTGCCGGCTTCGGAGCGGTGGACCTCGCACTGACATCGACATCTACAAAAAAGTACAAGTCAATATCCACGTATGAAAAACGAAGTATGTTTAAAGTATTTACCTTCGTCGGAGATCTCTTCGAATGCGGAGGGGTCGATGTGTGCTCCCCAATCCCTTTTATGCGAAGGTGGAGCCTCTACCTCCGCACTCGAAGTCGTCGCCATCGTGGCCCTCGCCACCACCTTGGTAGCTGCTACCGGAGCCCCTGCTGGCTCCACTCCGGTTCCAGGGTTCACGACCATTGCCTCCTCCGCAGTAGGGGCTTCGGTCGTAGGGAGCTCCGAGCGAGCCCTCGAGGCTTTGAGTTGATCATCGTCCACCCTTTTCCTCTAGGAGCCGCTCGCCGAGGGTGCAAGGTTGGAGAAGTCTGGCAGAGCTTGGACCCCCTCGATGCCGAGCCAGGTCCACACTTTGTTCCAATGCTCCCAAGTTCCCACTAGAGCGAGCCTTTGAGCCTGCTCCTCAGGTTTTGGGGCTCCGACAACACGCTCTGCCGCCATGATGGCCTCCTCCGGAGTCCTTACTTCAAGAGTGGCTTCATCAAGATTCTAAGTTAGAGCAGAGTTATTTTGCAAAGTATGAAAGTGAGAAGACTTCAAAGTCTTACCAAGGCGTTCTGTTGCCAACTCGCTTAGGCCCCCGAAGGATGAAAGAGGCTCTCCGGCTAAGAGGGCGCGAGGGGGGCTGAGCCGAAGGGTAATGAACTCATCCGCGAGGTCCCTCATGCTCATCTTTGAAGCCACCTTCCACAAGAGCAGGATCCTTGAGCAAAGGGTGTCGGGGCTCATCTTCATCACGCCTTCGCATCGGTAAGAGATGAACGTGTTGGTACTCCGAAGGGAAGAGTTCGCGCCAACTGAGGCGTAGAACCACTCTTGGTCCCACCTCGAGTACCACTTGCTGTTGGCGGCCCTCGCTGGAAGGCGTCCTGGTACTCCCTCCGAAGCTAAAAATTGGCACTTCCAAAGGCCAAGGCCCTCTTGACGGGGTCTGTTCCCTCCCTCGGCTTCGGCTGGTAGTTGGTGTCATGAAGAGCTACGAAGACATCGGCGCACCCCTCGCAGCTTTCATCCCTCATAGCCCATTTGAACACCGCTAGCCTCACCGCGGCGTTTGGCGACAGTTGAGGAAGCTCGAGGTTGTAGGCCTTCAAGAGTTCGCTCAGCATCCCCACAGCTGACAATCCGAGGTCGGCTTCGAAGAAAGCCTCGAAGAGTACTACTTCGTCAACCCGGGGCCTCGGTATGGCCTCCAACTTCTCCGGCACCCAATGCTAGATCTTCGACGATATCTTCCCTGCGCAGGCCCTTCGAACAGACTCCTCCATCGAAATCGAAGCCCTCATCTCCAGAGTTTGCTCAAATTTGTTCGATGGCGATCGAAGGTCCCTCGGCCCCAACTGCCTCGCTGCAGGCTTCACCACCGCTACAGCTTCTGCCTGCGCCTGGGCAGAGCTCGAACTCAAGCCCAGGGCCAAAGCCTTCTTCGAAGCAACTTTCTTTGGCATTTTGTGGAGCTTCGGCGCAAAGGGCGCTAAGGCTTGCGAAGTTGGCTCCGCGTGAAGCTAGATATGAAGAGAAGAGAGCGAAGGATGCGAGGCGCTGAGAAAGAAGCAAATGAGAGGTGTGTCGAAGCCGTGTGCGGTAAACCCCTATTTATAGGCGGTAAAAATCCCGACGGTTCCCATAACGAAGCCACTGACAGGTGGGCCTCAAGCAAACTTAAAGCGAACCGGCGCACTATAACAGTCAATTTTATAGCCGTTGTGAAGTCAGCTGATCCCCATGAGGTCGTTCTGACAGCCGAGGCAGGCAATTATTACCTACGCAAGTTGAAGCCACCTTCGGTCCAAGCTTCCAAGGCCTGTCTTCTCTAAAGTTACATTTTTCTTGTCATTTGTCCAGAGGCGCACGCACCCCTTCGCCGCGAGGGGCTGCAGGCGATGGGCTACTACTGGGGGTATAAGTTTTCCCTAAAACAGGGGCCAAATGATGTCAGCCTTCGTTGGCCTTCGGCCCGGAGCATGACACTGTCGAAGCAGGTTCCTTCCTGCCGAAGTTACTTCGAAGCCTTCAGACTGCCTTTTGGAGCACTTTAGATCAAGACTTTTGGATTTGTTCCTGGAGCCCTCCGAGCGAAGCCCTGGGGCCCCTCTGAAGTCTGTCAGAAGCCAAGTCCTCGGGGCTATCTTCGGAGTTATCCTCCAGGCTATCTTCGGAGTTAACCTCCGAGTTCCTTTTGGAGCTCCCAGAGCCAGTCTCCTAGACCCTCTTCAGTCTATTCGAAGCTATGTCTCCGAGAACCTAGTTCGGAGTTCAGTTCGGAGTATACTTTGAAGCCCACTTCGGAGTGTCCTTTCAAATCCTTCTTCGTAGCCTCCGCCTGAAGAGCTCTGGCCACTACTCCAAACCCAGAAAATATTTGTACTTCGCTATAGTGTAGAAGTCATACCAGGGGCCCCTCTGCCCCTAGTATGTCGTTTAGCTGGTCAACAAGTGACGTTTATCTGACACGTCTGTAAAGATGTAAAGCACTTTGTATAGTAGACTAGCTTTTTTCCCTTTTTGCCCCTATAAAGCCTATGACTTATAGAGGGCATTTAGGTCTTTTCCTTTGGCCTGAGTGCCTATAAAAGCAGGGCCCAGCCCTTATAATAGCTCAGCTCCTCCAGGGGCATGAGAGCCCCTGGATCCACTAGATTCCACCGAGGCATACTATGCCTAATCCAGCACAAACTGGACGTAGGGCTATTGTCCATTCGGGAGGTCCGAACCAGTATAAATCTTTTCTCCTGAGGAGCCATGCTGAAGAGCGTGGGCCTCATGGCTCCAGATGTGATGAGTCATTGTCAATGATAGTCAAAGAGGACTGAAGAAAGAGAGAGGACTTGCTGCGTTTGGGCCGCGTGTGACTCAGGTACACGGGTAGCGAGCGACTGTCGGGCAGAGGGGCCACGAAGTCGGGCTAGCCCAATTCGGTTACATGGGCTAGGAGAAGCAGAGGATCCAATGGGCTGTTGACCATGATTGACTCAGGTACACGGGCAGTGAGTGATTGCCGGACAAACAGAGCTGCGGAATCGGGCTGGCCCAATCCGGGTACCTGGTGCAAAGTCGGTGGAGGCTTTGTCAGTTTCGACGCAAAACTGACGACCGCTAATCTCGCATTGGACTATCCAAAAGTGAAGCCGTAGCCACTACGAAAGCTTAGCTTCTGGATAAGTCATCTGTAAATAGGAGTTTACTATTTTGTCCTTAGGCCCACAGTCAGTCAGTCGAGTCTGTAAAAATATCCTAATGGCAGTTTAGTCTTTTCCTTTATTTAAGTGTCTGTAAAAAACCATAAGGGCCGGTGGAATATTCCTAACTATTGGGCTGCCTATAAATAGGGCCCCAATCCCTAGGGTTAGGTCACCCTTTTAATGAAATCACTTTTCTAATCTATTGGGTCACTTTTTTCTTCTCCTGCTCCCTGCGTGCACCGCCAGGTTCCTGTTCATGCGTTTTATTCCTGCGTGTACTGCCATCATGAGTCCTGTTCTTCATAGTTCTTTGAAGATTTTATTCTCTCTATTCCTGTCATTTGGTGTGCAGCGATTTTGTGGCTTTACTGCTTCATTTTATGTGCGGCTATTGCTTCTGTTCTACAGACTGAGGAGTACTAGTTCTACTTGCTTGTTCCTGTTGCAACAAGTAGTACCTATTTCCTGTAGCTACAGTACGCTAGTTCTCTAGCCTTGCTTTTTCCTGACATAGCTTTTTGATCGAAAAGATAGGGTCTAGGATGTCTCTGGTTGTTTCTATCGGAGGCCTATATTTTGTTCAAAGTCCTTCAGTCCTGTGAAGCAGACTTCGATCTGGACTAGAACTGCGGATCCTATTTCGAAGTGTGCACTATTAGAACCCTTTACTCGGACATACTTCGACTCGGTTATGAAGCATACTTCGACAGATTACGAAGTTAGTGTCAAATTGTGTTTCTCTGGTTGGCTCCGCTCAAAGTTTTTTACTGAGAGGTTTCTGCTGTTGTCATTTCTGTGGATCTCAGGTTGTGCGTTCGAAGGTTGCTTTGTTAGGCTTCGTTTTGGCCTTGCTGCTGTGTGTTTGGCTTCGCTTCTCTTTTGAAGCTTGCTTTTGTGTGAACTTTGTTCAAAGCTCTCTGTTCGAAGTATAGGCTCCAAAGTTTTGGTTTCGAAGGTACTTCGTATATAGTCTTCGAAGTCTCTGTTTGTTCGAAGCTTCGAACTCCCTTTTACTTCACAAGCGAAGTACTGGTTGAGTTGAAGTCAGTTTTCTTGTGTTCGAATACTTTGCTGTTTTTTCCATGCACTGAGTGAAGGTACATCGACTAGAGGCTTCGATCTACATTGTCGAAGCTAACCTCGCAGTATACACCTTCGCACAATATCTTTGAAGCACACTTTCGGCACGTGCACTACACACTTCATCAATCTTCGAACATATGCTTCGAGGCAGACTTTGAAAAAGGACTCTGAAGCACACTTCGACCCAGCGAAGCAGGCTTTGACACTTCGAAGCAGGCTTCGACACACTGCAGGCTTCGACGTAGCAGGCTTCACCAAGTACCTTACTGGAGACAAACTTTGAACAGTAACTTCTCATCTCGTTTTATGTGCACATAGATCAATTGCTGTGAAGTTTGATCTACCATGTTTTGAATGCTTTGTTTATCTGCCTATTAGCACTATATTGGTGTTTCTCTATCTAGGACACCAGTCGTTTCTAGGCTAGATACTTTTAGGCTTTGGTGATCTGTTTACGATTTGCTGCTTAGTCTTTTTAGGAGCGTTGGGTGTTGGGAGCAGGCCATAGATTCGAAAGAATTTTTAGGCGCCCATTCACCCCCCTCTGGTCGCTACTTTCGGTCCTACAAGTGGTATCAGAGCCTGGTTAGAGTTATTCCATACCTTAACCGGTTCTAAACCCCAGTAGTGATCATGACGTCTCCTGGAAAGGTCCCGTCCTTGGAAGCTTATGGCTATAATTATTGGAAGACTCGCATGTGAGCCTATCTCATGAGCCAATGCTCAGACATCTGGGACATTTGTGTTGATGCTACGTTTGTCATATTGCCAGTTGCTGAACGTGATTCTCCTGGTATCATCTCCCAGCATCTGAACAATAACAAAGATGTGAACATTTTATTTTCTGTTTTAGGTCCCACTGAATTTGAGCGTGTGAGCCATCTCACCACTGCGAGAGAGATCTGTGCTACCCTTCAGGCACACCATGAGGGGACAGCTCAGGTCAAGGCTCGGCTCTATCAGACCTACCGGCGTGAATATGAAAACTTCACACAAAAGACGGGTGAATCTGTTGTAGCGTTGTTTGGTCGTTTTCAATCGATCATAAACAAGCTTCGGGACAACAAGGCTGAGGGTGTGCAGTTAGTCTCAGATCATGAGTAGGCACTCAAGGTTCTCCATAACTTGGACCCTAAGATCTGGGAGATCAAGGTATCCTCTATCATTGAGAGCACATCTTATGATACCTTGACCATTTCTGAGTTGTTTAGCAAGCTGAAGGCCACCCAGGTTGATACCCAGTTGAGATCAAATCTCACTGGTTCTAGATCAAAGTCTCTGGCCCTTGCTACACCTTCTATTGATCCCTCTTCTGTGAGCTGTGCTGGGTTCTCTTTGATGTCTATCACTGAGGACCAGCTCGAGTCTTTGGGAGATGATGACCTGTGTCTTTTTAACAACTGGGTGCGTCGTGTTTATGACAAAAGAATGTTCAAGAGACACGGCATAAAATCCGGGTGCTTTGAGTGTGGTGACCCAGGACACTTCATCGCCGACTGCCCCAAGCACAATAGTCACAAGAAGGGCACCGATGGTGGCTTCCACGACTCTGGCAAGCACGACAGCTCCTCCTTCAACAAGGGCAAGCCAAAGACCAGATTCTTCAGAAAAGCCCTAAAGGACTAACGGCGAGAGAACAAGAAGCGCGACAAGGCTTTCTTCACCGAGATAGAGAAGAGCTACTCCAAGCGGTCCATGTATTCTTCCTCTTCATTGAGCTCAAGCGATGAGGAGATCATCATCAGGAAGGGAAAGAACAAGGACGATCCGGCGGGCCTTTGCTTCATGGCCTTCGGGGACAGACCAAAGAGCCGCTCACATCAGCGCCGAAGTTCCCGCAAGAGCTTCTGCTCAATGGCGCTTGGGGATAAGGAAGAGAAGGGCTCCTTCGAAGACTCCGACGATGACGACAACGAAAAGGTATCATCTTATGAATGCGAAATCGTTGATTTACTTGAAAGCAATCATCAGGAGTTAAAATATCGGGAAAAACTGCTTAGGGGGGCTAAAAAGAGGATAGATGAATTAGAGAGTGAGCTAGCCGTGGCCAACGGCAGAATAGAGAGTCTATCTTCTTCCCCTTGCTTGGGTGATAGCAGTGAGTGCCCAAAGTGTGAGGTGCTTCTGTGTTACTTGTCGACTCTGAAGTCCAAGTACACAGAAAGGGTTGATGAGAGGGATGCTTTGGCCACTAAGATTGAAAGCGCTTAGCTAGAGCTGAAAGTTACTCAAGCCACTGTCGTCGTGCCCTGTGCTGATTGCCCATCTCATCTTGCTAGTTTAGCTGAGATGAAAGCCAAGGGTGATGAGCATCTAGGTGATTTGGAGAGAGTGAGAGCTGAGCTGGCGCAGACTAGGCTAGAGCTTGAGACATTGTCAGTTCCACCTACTGTCTGTGAGAACTACTTGTCTCTTAGACTGGAGTTGATCAAGCTGAAAGCCGAAAAGTCTGTCCAGGTAGATAGCGAGTGTGAGACCTGCTTGTCTCAGGTGGAGGTACTAGCTTCCTTGAGAGAGGAACTAGCTGATTCTCAGAATGAAAACTTTTACCTCCGTTCTATCCTGAGTTGGATGAGTGCCAGAGAGCCACAACTCAGCATGATGATCCAGCAGTTTAAGAGGAAGGATGGGTTTGGGGTAGGTTACACCTACACCAAGGCTGACTTTGAGAGTGCCATTAGCCAGGCAGTGGAGTGGAGTAAAATGACTCCTGAGCAGAGATACCCCAAGACTCACTCCATTGAGTCTTTCCAGGCAGTCAGCCTAAGGATGGAGTGATTCAAGAACAGCCCAAAGCTCCACACAAGAAGCCCATCTAGGTTCCAAAGCCAAAACACCTCCACACTTCTCTTGACTTTCTTCCTGGACCCTCTCAACCCAAGAAGACTACACCAAACACCACTAAGCCCAAGAACCCCAAGCCTCAACCACATCCCAAGAAGCCCACCTATCATTGTGAGTATTGTCATAGAGACGGGCATCTTGCGGAGTTTTGCTTCAGGAGGAAGCGGGTTGAGAGAGCACAGCGTGCTCGTGGTGGTCAGGAGCAGTTCTACTAGCAGGGTGGTAGACTGAGAGTTCCTCGATGCGGGGAGAGGATGGAGGCCAAGCCACGTCGTGTAGGTGGTGGTAGAGGAGACGACTTTAATGGCCGTGCTCTAGATGGTGGTGTTCGTTCTGGCAGATCTCCAGGTCGTTTTGGCTACGGTCCTGGACCTCGTGGCCGAGGCTTTAGGCAGAACCGAGGACCGTGTTTTGAGCCGCGTTTTGGTCCAAACTATCATGATGATTTCTACTTTTCGTCTTTTGAGCAGATGGCTCGACATTGGTTTAGTTCTTTTGCTAAACCCAGTGCCGGACCATTTGCTCCCCCTTACAACCACTGATTATGCAGGATCGGGGACTGGAGGACGTTTGGATCATGGACTCAGGATGCTCTCGCCACATGATGGTACATCGTAGATGGTTCTCCAGTCTCACTCCCCCGAGCTCCAAAGAGTACATCACATTCGGGAACAGTGGTCAAGGGAAGGTAAACGATTTTGGCTCAATTCGCATCTCTGACCATTTCTCTTTAAAGAACGTTGCATTGGTTGGAAATTTGAATTTCAATTTGATTTCTGTTTCGCAACTTCTTGAGGATGGGTTGGAGGTTTGTTTTAAGAAGGGCAGTTCTTCTGTGATTGATTCTAGAGGGTCTTTGATTTGCCAGATCTTACCTTTTGGTAAGGTTTTTCGGATTGACTTCTCTAGTTCTTTTGGCCCTTCTCGCTGTTTGATTGCTGGATCCTCCTCTGAGCTCTGGAAGTGGCATAGGAGGTTAGGTCATTTCAGTTTTGATCTGCTAGTCAGGTTGAGCTCTATGGACCTCATCCGAGGATTGCCCAAGCTTAAGATGGAGAAGGATCTAGTTTGCCATCCTTGTCGTCTCGGGAAAATGGTTGCCGCTTCTCACTCACCTATGACTCAAGTGATGACTTCGTATCCGGGCGAGCTGTTACACATGGACACTGTTGGTCTAGCTCGGGTGCGCTCAGTCGGTGGGAAGTGGTACGGGCTTGTGATTGTTGATGACTTTTATCGATTCTCGTGGGTTTTCTTTTTGGAGTCTAAGGATGAGACTTTTCATTTTGTTCCTGACTTGATTTTGAAGCTGAAGAATGAGAACAATGGTCGGATGCGAGCAATTTGCTCCGATAACAGCTCTGAGTTCAAGAACTCTCAGTTCGTCAGCTTCTGTAGTGATCAGGGTTTGGACCATGAGTTTTCTGCTCCTTACACTCCCCCACAGAACGGTGTTGTGGAACGAAAGAACCGCACGCTAGTCGAGATGGCCAAGACGATGCTCGATGAGCATTGGACTCCTAGGCGTTTTTGGGCTGAAGCCATGAACACGACTTGCTATCTGGCAAACCGCATTTTTCTTAGAGCTTACCTAGGTAAGACCTCATACGAGTTGCGGTTTGGCAGACAGCCCAAAGTGGGCCACTTGCGAGCGTTTGGCTGCAAGTGCTTTGTGCTCAAGAAGGGAGGGCATTTGGACAAATTTGGGTCTCGTCGCTGGGATGCAGTCTTTCTTGGTTATGCATTGCATTCTCGAGGCTTCCGTGTTTGGATCCTCGACTCCCAGCAGCTTGTCGAGACTTGTGAGGTTTCTTTTGATGAGTCCTTGCCTTCTTTGACTCCTTCTTTTGAGCTTTCTGGTGATGGTGAGCTCAGAGAGTCCATCTTCGAGGAAGATGAGGATACTCCAGCTGCTGATGAGGGTGGGCCTTCTGCACTGCCTGCACAACCCACACCTTCTGAGACTTCGACTGAGGACGAGGGACGGACCTCTGATCACTTCTTCCACTTCGATCGAGCCCCCCCAGTCGTGTCCAGAGGTGCCAGCTGCTGACTCCAGTGAGGTGACTTCAGATCACCAGGGATCCCGAGCAGTTCAGCGTAATCACCCCTCGGAGGTCATCATCGGTGATTTGACTGAGAGAACTTTGCGTTCGTCTGTTGACTCTCTTGCTGTGTTTGCTGAATCTGCTTTTGTTGCATCTTTTGAGCCCAGAGACGTTTCTCATGCTCTTTCTGATTCTAATTGGATTAATTCCATGCAAGAAGAGCTTGAGAATTTTGTCCGCAATCGGGTTTGGACACTAGTTGAGCTGCCACCAGGATGCAACCCCATAGGCACCAAGTGGGTGTTCAAGAACAAGCAGGTGAAGATGGGGTTGTGGTGCGCAACAAAGCTCGATTAGTTGCCCAGGGCTTTTGCCAAAAGGAGGGTATTGACTTTGAAGAAACCTTTGCTCCTGTTGCCCGTCTTGAGTCCATTCGCATTCTTTTAGCTTTTGCCGCTTCGATGGGTTTCAAGCTTTTTCAAATGGATGTCAAGAGTGCTTCTCTGAACGGGTACATAGAGGAGGAGGTTTATGTTAGGCATCCCCCCGGTTTTGAGAACCCTAAGTTTCCTCGACATGTTTTTAAGCTGTAGAAAGCTTTATACGGTCTGAAGCAAGCCCCCAGAGCTTGGTATGATCGGTTAAAATAGTTTTTGTTGGGGAAGGGCTTTGTGATTGGTTCTGTGGATAAAACTCTTTTCTTGCTCAGAGATGCTTCAGATTTTTTAGTCGCTCAGATTTACATGAACGATATTATTTTTGGCGGTACTACTAATGATCTTGTCTCCAAGATTTCTAAGCAGATGCACAACGAGTTTGAGATGAGCCTCATGGGTGAGCTCAAGTACTTCTTAGGGCTCCAGATCAAGCAGAACAAGGATGGCACCTTCATCCACCAAGGTAAGTACACTCGTGACATGTTGAAAAAATTTGACTTTGGTGGAGAGTTGAAGCCTCATATGACCCCAATGGGCACATCTGGTGGCCTGGACAAGGACGAGAGCGGCGTCAAGGTCAACGAGAGAGAGTTTCGAGGGATGATCGGTTCGCTGCTGTACTTGACAGTGATGAGGCCAGACATACAGTTCACCGTGGGACTGTGCACGCACTTCTAGTCTTCACCTCATGCGTCTCATCGGTAGGCTGTCAAGCGCATCTTCAGGTATCTTACCTATGCGCCCAATATTGGTCTTTACTATTCAGCATCATCATCTCTTAATTTATCTAGCTTTTCGGACGCTAACTTTGGTGGGTGCCGGTTGGATCGCAAGTCAACTTCCGGTACTTGCCAGTTTCTTGGTTCGTCTCTTGTGTCTTGGTCTTCTCGAAAGCAATCTAGAGTTGCTCTTTCGACCACTGAGGCTGAGTATGTAGCCGCTGCTAGCTGCTGCTCATAGTTGGTTTGGATGATTTCCACTCTGCGAGATTTTGGGTTGTTTTTTCCTACCAGAGTTCCTTTGTTTTGCGACAGCACCAGTGCAAATAGTGTAGGGAAAAACCCTTGTCTCCATTCAAAAACCAAACACATTGATGTGCACTTTCATTTTCTGCGGGATCAATATGAGAAAGGTGTCATTGACCTTGTTCATGTTGATACCCATCATTAGTTGGCTGATATTTTCACCAAACCCCTGGATCAGTCTACGTTTGAGCGTTTACGAGGGGATTTTGGTGTTGTATATCCTTTCTAGGATATTTTGCGTTAGTTTTTCTTTCTTCTTTACTCTTTTCTTGAGTCTTTTTGTGTGTGTTCATATCTTGCATATTCACATATCACACTTTTAAGCTTGCCTCTGTTATATGATTGAACTGCTTTACTTATTCTAGCTGGTACATGCTTTTGATTACTTGTCAATGATCATGCTTTGATTCAGTTCACTTGATATGTCTGATATCTGTCATGTGCATGGCTTTTATGCTTTAAACTTGAAAAATGATCACCATTGCTTCTGGTAACTAGCATGTGTAGGTTGAGTGCTTTTGCTATCTGTTACATGCCTTGTGGCTAGTTCCTCACATAGATGCAGATATGCAACATGGACATCTTTATGCTTTAACATGGAAAATGTGCCATAAAAATGATAAAAATCAAAAATGTATGAAAATTCCATGCCTTTTTATGCTTAAGTTGAAAAGATCCAAGTGAGTTTGCTTTGTCGCATTGCATTGTTTAGGACTGCTTACCATAGCACTTTGGTATGAACTAGGACAGTGTAGTGTATGCCAAGACTAATGTCTTAAGCTTCCGATGGTCCAGTTCTGGCCTAGGCTTGATTTGGTCGGTTAGCATAAGGTTTGACATGCAAATAACCCTTAGCAAAAATGAAAAAGGAAAATGAAAAAGCCTGAAAATTAAAAAGACAACAAGTTTGCTGAAGCACTTTATTTTGGACAATGCTTATCTTGGTAGATATCAGTTAGCTTCTGCATCTCATGCTTTACCTTGCTTGTCATCTGGAAAATGTGGTGATGCTTTTGTTTGCAAAAACTGAAAATGCGTGCTAATGACGTTCTTTAGATATCATCTGTTGCACTGATCATGCCATGTGTCTTAGACAGTATGTCTTTTGCTATACTTGTTAGATGTTGTAATTGTAGTCAATCATATCTGAGAAGCATTCTTTCTTCACTCCACCTGCACCCCAGTTGCATTCATTGCATATTTTGAGGGGGAGTTGCATTTCAGGGGGAGTCTAGGTCTCTTTAGAGTGCATTTAGTCTCGCTTGATGAGTTCAGTTGTCAACAAGGGGGAGAAATTTTGAAGGGGGAGTTTTGGCTTTCTCTGGGATTTGTTTTAGGTGGAGTTTTTGTCCCGTTTGTCCTTACTCTTTTGATATCCTTGTTGATGTTTCTGAGACTGCACTCATTTTGAGCTTTTACTTTTGGTTAACCATAATGACCTCTTCTTGCTTTTTTTTTGGCTTTTGGTCATTAGGGTTAAACTTTTACTTTATTTTCTTCTTCTCTGTTTTCTTGTGTTTTGTTTTCGTGTTTCCACAGTTGTTCGCATCTACTGAAGAGCTGATGAAGAGAAGTGTTGACAATGCACTCATCAAGGGGGAGATTGAGGAGCCATGCTGAAGAGCGTGGGCCTCATGGCTCCAGATGTGATGAGTCATTGTCAATGATAGTCAAAGAGGACTGAAAAGAGAGAGGACCTGCTGCGTCTGGGCCGCATGTGACTCAGGTACACGGGCAGCGAGCGACTGTCGGACAGATGGGCCGCGAAGTCGGGCTGGCCCAATCCGGGTTCATGGGCTAGGAGCAGCAGAGGATCCACTGGGCTGTTGACCAGGATTGACTCAGGTACACGGGCGGTGAGTGATTGCCGGGCTGAGAGAGCTGCGGAATCGGGCCGGTCCAATCAGGGTACCTGGTGCAAAGTTAGTGGAAGCTTTGTCAGTTTCGGCACAAAACTGACGACCGCTGATCTCGCATCGGACTGTCCAGAAGTGAAGCCGTAGCCGCTATGAAAGCTTAGCTTCCAGATAAGTCATCTGTAAATAGGAGTTTACTATTTTGTCCTTAGGCCCACAGTCAGTCAGTCGAGTCTGTAAAAATATCCTAAGGGCAGTTTAGTCTTTTCCTTTATTTAAGCATCTGTAAAAAACCCTAAGGGGCTGGTGGAATATTCCTAGCTATTGGGCTGCCTATAAATAGGGCCCCAATCCCTAGGGTTAGGTCACCCTTTTAATGAAATCACTTTTCTAATCTATTGGGTCACTTTATTCTTCTCTTGCTCCCTACGTGCGCCGCCAAGTCTGTTCATGCATTTTATTCCTGTGTGTACTGCCATCGTGAGTCATGTTCTTCATAGTTCTTTGAAGATTTTATTCTCTCTATTCCTGTCATTCGGTGTGCAGCAATTTTGTGGCTTTACTGCTTCGTTTTACGTGCGGCTGTTGTTTATTCCTGAGCATATACTTCTCTCTGATTGCTTCTATTCTACGTACTGAGGAGTACTAGTTCTACTTGCTTGTTCCTGTTGCAACAAGTAGTACCTATTTCCTGTAGCTTCAGTACGCTAGTTCTCTAGCCTTGCTTTTTCCTGACATAACTTTTTGATCGAAAAGATAGGGTCTAGGATGTCTCTGGTTGTTTCTGTCGGAGGCCTATATTTGGTTCAAAGTCCTTCAGTCCTGTGAAGCAGACTTCGATCTGGACTTGAACTGCGGATCCTGTTTCGAAGTGTGCACTATTAGAAGCCTTTACTCGGACATACTTCGATTGGGTTACGAAGCATACTTCGACAGATTACGAAGTTAGCGTCGAAGTGTGTTTCTCTGGTTGGCTCCGCTCAAAGTTTTTTACTGAGAGGTTTCTGCTGTTGTCATTTCTGTGGATCTCAGGTTGTGCGTTCGAAGGTTGCTTCGTTAGGCTTCGTTTTGGCCTTGCTGCTGTGTGTTTGGCTTCGCTTCTCTTTTGAAGCTTGCTTTTCTGTGAACTTTGTTTGAAGCTCTCTGTTCGAAGTATAGGCTCTGATGTTTTGGTTTCGAAGGTACTTCGCAGATAGTCTTCGGAGTCTCTGTTTGTTCGAAGCTTCGAACTCCCTTTTACTTCACAAGCGAAGTACTGGTTGAGTTGAAGTCAGTTTTCTTGTTTTCGAATACTTTGCTGTTTTTTCCTTGCACTGACCGAAGGTACTTCGACTACGGGCTTCTATCTACATTGTCGAAGCTAACCTCATAGTATACACCTTTGCACAATATCTTTGAAGCACACTTTCGGCACGTGCACTACACACTTCATCAATCTTCGAACATCTGCTTTGAGGCAGACTTCAACAAAGGACTCCGAAGCAGGCTTTGACCTAGCGAAGCAGGCTTCGACACTTCGAAGCAGGCTTCGACACACTGCAGGCTTCGACGTAGAAGGCTTCGCCAAGTACCTTACTGGAGACAAACTTTGAACAGTAACTTCTCATCTCGTTTTATGTGCACTTAGATCAATTGCTGTGAAGTTTGATCTACCATGTTTTGAATGCTTTGTTTATCTGCCTATTAGCATTGTATTGGTGTTTCTCTATCTAGGACACCGGTCATTTCTAGGCTAGATACTTTTAGGCTTTGGTGATCTGTTTACGATTTGCTGCTTAGTCTTTTGAGGAGCGTTGGGTGTTGGGAGCAGGCCATTGATTTGAAAGAATTTTTAGGTGCCCATTCACCCCCCTCTGGTCGCTACTTTCGGTCCTACATCTCATTCTGAGAGAACCCTTCGAGGTTCATTTTACACACCATACACACATACAAAACCTGTGCTGTAGCTAACACAATTGCTATAACAGAAGTTGATGTTAAGGATTATACATCTTTTGTTGTGTAAGTTTTGAATGTTCCATTTTTGGAATTTGCAAATTGGTTCTGCCATTTCTTAATGTTTATTCTGCTAATCAAAAGTGATATCACAGTTCTAAAATGGATCCAGTCTCTAGAAATATCTGAGTTCTTTTTGTCTGGATTCATTGTTTGAGTGAATTTTCTAGTGTTTTCCCTGCAGAACATAGGGTTGAGATTTATACAACTTTTGTTGAGGATGATCTGAGGTTCCATTTGTGAAGTTCTCAAAAGTTTTTTATCAGTGCTGCATGTATTTTTCTACCCAACAAAGTACATAAATGATTTCTGCTGACTACAATGTTCTGTTTTTAGTGTCGATTCAATCTTTGTGGAAATGTTTGATCTCTTTTGGTACTGTTTTTTGATCCATGTTCTTCATAGCCTTTGAAGATGAAGTTCCTGTGGTTCCATTGTGGGAATTTGCAAGAGTTTTTGACCAATGCTACATATATTTTTCTGTCCAACAATGTGCCTAAACAGTTCTGGAAATGTGATTTCTGCTGATTGAGTTGTCTTCAGTCTGGATTCAATCTTTGAGGCAAGTCTTGATCTCTTTTGGTACTGTTCTTGGACCTGAGTTCTACATAACTTTTGTTGTCCAAGTTTCAAGGGTTTCATGTTTCAAATTTGCAGAAGGTTTCGACCACTGCTACATATATTTTCCGGTCCAACAAAGTGCATAAAATGTTCTGAAAACTCCTGATTTCTGCCAAGCTGTTCTGTTTTCAGTCTAGATTCAATCTTTCAGGTGATTTTTGATCAGTTTTGGTTCTGTTTTTGGACCTGAGTTCTACACAACTCTTGTTGTCCAAGTTACAAGGGTTCAATGTTTGAGGTTTTCAAAAGGTTCTGAACAGAGCTACATATTGTTTTTGGCTCATCTATATGCTATAAAAATCCTGGAAGGTCGTCATTTCCTGAAAATCTTGAAGGCTCAAAGATTGAATCTAGAAATATTTTTCTCCCTTATTTTTCTTTCCTAGCTTGTTGATCATGTGTTTCCGTATGCAGTGATGCTTTTCACCATGTGTGCAAATTTAGTGCTGGTGATCTCTCAATTTATCATTTGACATAATATCAAATAGGAGGGTGATAGCATCTATTTTTATCAGAGTCTTTACTGCATCTGCTTCCGCTTGTTCATTTAGAGGTCCGTTGGTTGATTTGAAAAGGCCATCATATTATCAAGAATTTGTCGAGGCGCCTATTCACCCCCCTTCTAGTCGCCATTCCGATCCCACAGAGGTGCCACTGCATGAACTAGAAACTAGTGCCATGGATGGTGGAAAGAGTTTACAAGTCCTTGGCGAGATGCCTTTGGAATCTCAGTGGACTTAAGCTTGCTAAAGAGTTCATCACAAGTTAACGTGTCGTAACTTGTTGATTCCTCAATGATGGATATCTGTACTTCCCATATGCTACGATCAAGAGCATAGAGAATCTTGATAGCCATCTCATGATCAGAATAAGCAAGCATACCCGTGGAATGAAGATTACTCATGATGGCATCAAAACGGGAAAACATGGCATCAATAGATTCACCAGGGCTCTGCACTAACATTTGATACTTGTTGTTGTAAGTGCTTTGGCGCCTGGCCTTGATCTGAGTTGTGCCCTCATGAAACACAGTGAGTGTGGACCAAATCTTCCTAGCAGTCTGAAGGTGATGCACCCTATCGAACTCATTTCTACTCAGACCAATGAATAGTATATTTCTAGCTTTGCAGTTAGAAGTATACTGATCTTTCTCAACCTGAGTAGTGCGAGTGTCAGGGATGGAGTATTGTGAGTCCACAATCTCCCAAATTTCTCTTCCTTGGCTTTTAAGATAAGCCTCCATGAGCACCATCCAGTAAGCAAAATCTGTCCCATAGAACAACGAAATTTTACTAACTCAGTCCATGTCACCAATGGATCACAAAACCAGTTAAGGTCAACTGATGATCTTATTAACCTTGCTCTGATACCAATTGTAGGACTGAAACTGGCGACTAGAGGGGGGTGAATAGGAGCCTCAATAAATTCTTTTGAATTGATGGCCTTTTCAAAACACTCAACGCACCTCTTAATGAACACACGAAAATAAATAGATTAACACAGTAAAATCCCGAATAAAGCAAGTGCTACCACTCTCTTGTCAAATATCATGTGGTGCGATAATCTGAGAGATCACTAGCATTGAAAATAATCTAGCCTACAAAAACACACTGATGTCCTAATTAAAAAGACACTAGTACAAAGCGCACAAGGCAGAATAAACGGACTCACATATCAAACGACTGATTAACAGATAATCCACCAAATGACAAATAATCCATCATGCACATACAGATTGTTCTCAAATCATAAGCAGTTCATAAATATGAGATAGCACAATTTTTAATGCATTTAATCTAGATAAAATAAATGCAAAAAATAACATGTGATCATAGACTATTTAGAGATAAAAATTGTGCACAAGGATTGAGAAAATATTACAGTGCTTTTGCCCATGTTCTTGCGTGTTGAAGCTCCAGTTCTTGTGAACCACCACATAGTCTGTTGGCTCTTGCATGATTCCCATGCATAGCACAGTGCGAGTTTGTGTGCAGGCGGTGAGTTCCCGGAGAAATCTAGAAGCAAATGCAATAAAAACAAATCTAGGTCATGCTTCACGAGGTGCAAAAAAATGTGAAACGAAATTGCAGAAGTGATGGAGGCTTCAAGCACACAAATCAAGATTACAGATTATTTTTTAATGAAAACTAAAAACTTGATTGACTCCTGCCATGATGGCTGAACTCCACAGCCAAAATAAAATCACAGGAAAACGTAGTGGCTAGAAAGAGCACAGATTGCTTCACATGGATTAGCACAAGAACTAAGGAAATTTACTTTCAAGCCAATCTAACAGAACCACGCGGGTGTCTATTCTTGGCGAGCTGTAGCAGGTGGCTTAGTCCACGCGCCGAGCAACTTGACGACCAGCGACTAGTGCTAAATGACTCCGTATGCAGAACGTGCGAGTATTGTAAAGCCCTGTGCCGAGCGATGGCAAACCACACAGCCGGAAAGAAAACTAGGCCCAAACATGAAAAACCACCAAGTGATGCGCTCTGGAAAAATCAGAGGAGGTGATGTCGATGTAGACTCAAACAGTGCCAGCGGCGGTGCCGAGAGAACAGGAGAAAGCCGGATCGAAAAACATAGGAAGAACATAACAAAAAAGTGATCCAAAAACTTTAAATGGTAAAGTTATTTCTAAAAATTGGTGCCAAACCCTAGAGGGATGCGGGGCTTTATATAGCCTACATGGAAAAGTAAAAAGACAACTTTGCCCCTAGGGTTTAAGTAAATGCAGACTCAGGCCCATAAGGCTAAAAATATAAAATCCTATCTAAACGTAATTTGTCCCGATTCGAATCATTCGTAGCGACTACGGCTCCACTTCAAGGCGCTTCGACCTTGATCTGACGGTTTTGAGATGAAACCGACAAAGCTTATAGCCGAAACCGACAAAGCCCACCAGATCGCTGACACATGTCACCAATCTACAAACTCAACTGCCGACAAGTCTCTCCCGCTCTCGATCCGTCAAGCTGCCTTGTCACTTGCACTGGCTTCTCTTTCGCTGACTTAGTCAACACTCTATCCCAATCATCCGTCCGTCCATGTATTGCTCTATCTCCATGTGTACGCCTGAGATCATCCTTAATTTTACCCGGCATCCTTGACCATCTAGCATCAAGCTCCCTGCTTCACCCCAATTACTCGCCATTGACAATTGACTCGCATCTCAATCCTACACAACATGAGACAAGCAAAACACAAATCTCCATGCAAAACACACGCTGATCTCAGCAGTGAACACACACAGGCAAACACACGCCCAAACCATGAAACAGGAAAACTTGTCAATCACTCATCACTATGATAAAACCACAGTGCAAACCCCACTTGGTTTCTCAAAGTTCCTTTTCACTATTGTTCGTAGCAACATTGATAATGTGCAATTCACCACTTCAGTTTGTCCATAGGTTTGAGGGTGACAAGTTGTTGAGGACAAGATCTTGGTTCCATGTTTAGCCCATACCGTTTTCCAAAAATAGCTTACAAACATGACACCACGATCAAACACAGTGGTCGTGGGAATCCCATGCAGCCTCACAATTTCCTTGAAAAATAAATTAGCTACATGTGAGGTGTCGTTGCTCTTGTTGCAAGGGATGAAATGAGCCATCTTTGAGAATCTATCAACCTCAACGAATATAGAATCCTTTCATTTCTAAATTCTAGGTAATCCCAAAATAAAATCCATGCTTATGTCTTCCAAAGGAATGTTAAGAGCAGGTAAGGGAGTGTATAAGTCAGTAAGTTTTAGTTTTGACTTAGCTTTGTGGCAGGTGGTGCATCGCTCAACAATCTAATGCCATCCCTCCTCATCTTGGGCCAATAGAAATTATCACTTAGTAGTCTGTATGTTTTATTCTATCCAAAATTGTCGTTGCATGGGAACGACAAGCCTACAGGGGGGTACCCGTAGTGTGATTTGTTGTCGGTAGAGGGGAGGAGTTGCGGCTATGGATTCGATGGTTACCCCAACCAAATGGGACAGGACGTGGACCGAGACAATAAGGGGATAGACACGACAGAGTTTTTAGACAGTGTATGGATGAATGGGGGTATCTGTATGAATCAACCCTTACTGCTAGTCTCAACGCTGTGCTATGTTGCGTAGCGTGATGCTTGTTGTTGTTCGTATGTGCTAGCTAGTAGTGTTGCTCTTTCTTTGTGAGTGTGTCTCTATTATGGCCTCCCTTAATCCTTTTATATGAGAATAATTGGGGAGTTACAAGAATAATCATGAAATTGATAGCTCACGGAAATAGCCACATAACTACCAACATAACTACCTCTAAATGGCGCTATAGAGACGACAATATTGAGGGTAACCGTCGATGTTGATAGGAGATAACCATTGGGCAGATGGCCCTAGTCCGATCATTGGCATCTCACCACTCGGGGACAATCGCTCCCGAGTGAGAGGCCTGGCATTCAGGAAATCCTTCGTGGGCTGGCCTGGCTAGCAGTCGGTGACCCAAGTAAAAGCACTCGGTGGGGTACCTGGATCATATCCCCGATAGCATACCACGAGATCTTTTCAGTGTGCGCCGTGCTCGAAGCGGGCGGGAAGAGCTCCATGTACCCTTGATGTAGCTATGCTTTCGATCGGTGCACCGCCTAGGTGCACCTACCGAGTGCAGCCCTCGAGGCTGAAGTTCCTTCGGAGAATGAGCTTCAGTCTCAAAGCATCTTCTTGGGGGAGTTACCATTGGAGTAGTTGATTTTGGAACCGTGTGGCCTCCCTACAGGTGGAAGTTACCGCGTAAGGGAGACGACAGTTGGTGATGTTGCTTCACTTTCTGTTTGCTTGCTTCATCTTCTATAGCACAGATCAGGACCTCCTGAGAGGTCCCTGGGAACCATGCTGGCACGATTGATGGCGAAAAGGTGCTTCTCCGAATCGTTCACTTTGGTAGTCGCGACGCTTCGGGATGGGGATCTACCGAGAGGAAAGTTATAAGTAACATTCCTTGGTGCACTTAGAATTAGCACTCCATCTGTTGCTTCATCTTCTTATCTCCTAGTGCCTCGCAAAAGCTTTCGGCATAGCAACTACGCGATTTGCTATGGCAAAGCCCAGCGGTTGTTCAGCCTGAAACCTTTGGCAAGGGTGCCTAGGATTCCAATGGAGGTGGGCACTCATCGGAAGCTGGTGGATCGCCTGGAAGAGTTTTGCGTCTCCTCCATGGGATAAGAGGCTGTGCAAGTGCTGGAGGATAGGGGCTATATGTTTACAAAGGCCATTCCATCATGGCGAGCGACCGGCGGCGAGACATTTCCATCCCCGGACACCCACGAAATTGTGGTCTTTGACTCCTTCTTTCTTCATGGCTTTGGGTTGCCGACGCATCCTTTTCTCCGTGGTGTCCTTCAACATTATGACATCTCTCTTTGTAATCTAAATCTCAATTACATTCTTCATCTTGTGATCTTTGTGGAGTTGTGTGAATCTTTTCTGGGGATCGATCCCCATTTCAATCTTTTCCACCACTTCTTCTGCTTGCAACCTCTTCGTAGCAAAGTCGTCGGTGGATGCGTGCTTCAGCTTTGTGATGGGAAGGTGGCAGAGTACATCTTTGTCCCTCTCCCTTCTTCAAACAAGGGGTGGCACTCAGGTTCATTTTATGTGGCCAACCACGAGCCATCCCTTTCTCTGGAGATTGATCAAATGCCACTGTTGACTGCCGGTTGGACCGACCGGTGTCAGGTCAAGGAACTAGGGTAGGTTGACAAGCTGGTGGCTTTGGTCTGTCATCTTCGAGAGAGGAGTCTCTCGGGATTCCATGTTGTGCTCAGCTTCTTTCTTCGTCGGGTAGCGCCACTGATGCAACGGCTCCACCCCGGGTATGAGTTCACGAGACTCAACAATCTAACTAGAGAGTCGACTGAGGGGATGACATTGAAGGAGGCGAAGCTAGTGGCTTTGGTCTGTCATCTTTGAGAGAGGAGTCTCTCGGGCTTCCATGTTGTGCTCAGCTTCATTCTTCATTCGGGTAGCGCCACTGAAGCAACGGCTCCACCCTGGGTATGAGTTCACGAGACTCAACGATCTAACTAGAGAGTTGGCTGAGGGGATGACGTTGGAGGAGGTTGTGGTGAGGGTGCGAAGCATCATCAATAGAAAGGTTGATGCCCAAAGCGCCACCCGTTGTCGCCCCTTACGCCTCAACTTTCCACGACCAGTGGTAATGTTGTTTCCTCCTATTTCTTCATTGCCAGAAGTTGTGATTGATCTCTATGTCTTGAATGTGATCTTGTGCAGAGTCGGTCCTCCTTCATATCTATTGCTCCACTGCCAGAGCACCCCTATCGTATTGAGCAGAAGCACGCTAGGCCGGATGGCGAAGAAGGCGAAGAAGCGGGCGGTGACTCCGTTGAATCGTCATGTGACTTGGAGTGCTGCCCAATCGGAGGTGAGGCAAAGGCAGGCTAAGGGGCCTCAAAAGATCCCTTCATCTCTAGGCATCGACTCGGACATCTCTGAGAAAGTGCCTAGGGCAGCTGTGGCCGCAGCGTCGTTGTCCTCAGCATCCACTCCGCCTCTGTCACCACATCGCTCGGCCTGCGGACCGACTTTGCTTCTGGTGTGGGACCTAGCTTGCGAATGAGGAAGGCGGTGTTCCGGCGATCGGAGTGGTGAGGACATTTTGTTGATGTAGTCGATCCTCCCAAACATCTCCCTGTGATCTAGACATCATATGTTTTGCTCGACAAGGTCGGAGGATCCCCTTTTCTTGACCCGAGCCCGGTCGAGGTAACCAGTGTCATTGAGACGACCACCACCATTGTGGTCTATACGGCACCACCGGGGTCACCGGAGTGTGGATCAGGCATGGCGGGGTCCCAACCTTGTTCACCGAGAAGGACCGACGGCCCGCCAATGACCGCTGGGGCAGCCACAGCACAGCCTACCGTGTCGGGGGAAGAGCGCTTTTCTCCTCCTGCTACAGTAGAGCTGGTGCCACCGCCTCCTGGGCGTGCTCCAACTCGGCGATGGTCAGTGGCCATCGCCGGGCGGTTGAAGTCGATCGAACATCAAAGCCAGAAGATGATGGTGAGTTTTCCTACAAAAAAGGTTTGTGTACATTAGTGCATAGATAAACTCGCGTATCCGCGCAGGATGTAGCTCTCGAAATAAGAGAGCGGCTGGATGCTAGTTAAGCTGAGCTATCCCAGAAGGACGATGAGCTATGGTGTCTAGAGGCTGAGAATGATGGTCTCCGAGGAGAACTTCACATCCTTCGTGAGCAGTTCAGCCTCCAAGCCCTTGGTATGTATTAATTATTTCAATACTCTTATCTTCAGATCCAGAGCATAATTCTCTTTTGGCCTCGTAGTGATGTCGGTGTCGAGTGATTGTCTAGAGATGGATGTCGGCCAGGCACAGTGTTCGGCAGACACTACGGTAGATGAGAGGGACGATGTTTTCGCCGAGTTGGATAAGCTGAAGAAGCAGCTCACCGAGTCTGAGTCTTCGGCCTAGAAATGACACGGTGAGTATAAAAGTATGGGCTTCTTCTGAGCTCTTTTTCTCCCAGGACGAATTCCATCAATTTTTGTCTTGAGAATTATGCTTTGCTCTGCAGGGATCCATTATCGAATGACTAATCAGTTCGAAGACCTAGAACGGTGAATGGTGAGCATCTAGAGGCACTTGGATGCCTATCCGACATGCGCGGAGGCGATGATCCAGATGGTTGATGACGTGCCCCCGAGCATTCAGTGGTCAGCGGATGAGTCATTTGCTCGGCTGGATGGTGCTGATGGTCGGCTGAAGTAGTGGGCTCAGGACTTCGTGAAGACGACCGTTACTCATGTGCTGGGGGTCATCCGGGCGCTATACCCGACCATCCGACTGGATCTTGTCTAGGCGGGGTGGCCAGCACATTATAGTGAAACCGATGTCCAGCGAGCTTATGTCGAGGTCGAGGAAGCGGCCGAAGCCTTAACTGCTGACATGGAGTATTATCCTCCTGCTCCTCCTGCACCTACCGAGTGACAAAAATATGTGTGACATATTTTTAAGAAATGTAATATGTTGTTGCTTGGTCACTTTTAATATTTTTGTATGCAATCTGACTGGTTGTGATCATTCATCCATTGTGTCAGCTCGTTAGCACACGGATAACGCATGCTGCATACACCCTTTTTTTAACCACAACGTTATAGGCCGCGCGAACCACAGGGACCAACCGGCAGAGGCAACTCTTCCTGAACCCAATCGACCCGACTGAGCCAGAGCTAATCGTGGATACAAAGTTAGTGATCGTAAAAACCCATATAGGAGATTGCAAGAAGAGGGCAGTCGTTAAGCATCCCGAGGAGGTATTCACTGACTCAACCAGAGCTGATCGTTGATACAGAGTAGGAAGACCATGGCAGGTCCCAAGGGGAATGCTTAAGAGCCGCAAATTTGTTAAACACTCGGGTGCAGAGGGGCCCTCCAATGACTCAGCCAGAGCAGATCATGGGTACGAGAGGGAGAAAGCCACTACTGCTCCGATAACGGTTCTTATAAGTAAACAAATCTCAAATTTGAATGATGTATCAAATTGAAATTTGAAGTATGGAGAGTTGGAGACTTATCTCGGCAGCCCCGGGCCGCGGCGGTGGTGGGATTGATAATCCCATGAATTCTGTTTGGCAGAATCCGGTGTAGAAAATCATGGCGAAACCATAAATGGCGTTGAGGCGACGTGTGCGTCGAGCGGTGGATCCTTCTGGCGGTGGAGCAATTTTGCGTGTGTCATCAGCGGTGTTTCTCTTTAAATAGCGCACTGGCGGTTCACCTCCCCGCCTGCTGCCTGGGCTTATAAATAGGGTCCTTTGTCTTCAGTTTTTTAACATCATGGCACAGACCATCTTCTCTATCTTGACTCTTCTCTTCATCAGAGGGCTCAACCCTTTTGATTGCTTTGTGCGATGGTTTCTTGAAGGGTTATCAAGAGCCTCCTGACTTGGGTAAGTGAATATTCACTTGTTGATTGCTTCATTAGATTTTCGTGGATGGAGTCTGATGGATATGCCCAAGAAAATTCTATGGATCAGAAGTTCTGATAGGTAGTATCGGAAGTTCCGATTATTATCTAGTCTCGAGTCAAAGAGAAAATGTTGCTTCAAAAGTTTTGATATCGTATCAGAAGTTCTGGTGAGCTAGAAGTTCCGATTTGGAATCAGAGAGAATTGTACTAATCGGAAGTTCCTATATGGTATTGGAACTTCCGAGGTGGGCAAAAATAGATTGGATCTGTTACGTGTCGTGCCGAATTGGGAGACCTAAAATACCATGTCAGAAGTTCCAATCCAGGATGTGGGTAAACAGATTGGATCTATTACGAATACAAATTAGTTGTAACTAATTTATGGATTCTGAGATGTGCACGACCAAGGGGCTTTCAGCCCTATATAAAGAGAGGAGGAGGAGGTCTTGGGACAAGCAATAAGCATATATTGGACCTAGCTACCATAGAATCCTCTCCTCCCTTTATTGATCTCAAACCTTGAGGTCAAGGATCTTTCGTCTCTCACGTGCAGTGCTAGCATGCTGCCGTGGGAGGAACTCCATCACTGTACGTGTGGATACCGTGGAGGCGTTACTCGAACAACGACACTCGTGGACTTCTTCACGTGAACAACTACATCATCTTCACCAATCAGATTGGTGAGGGACAACAAGGACGAAGCAAGGATACGCTTGATGCACTACTCTGACATCTTCTCCTGCTGCACCTAATGCGTCTCGTGCTAGAAGGTAATGATCTATGATCTCGCACGCGTATGTGTCTTGGGCTTAGGGCATAAATTTTAAATTTTCCGGCTAGCGTAGCTCCCCTATTCCGCAACAATGGTATCAGAGCCTATGTGTGTAGTGTTCGGTTTGGATCCCTCATGTATGGAGATATATGGTGGAAAAACATATTAGATCTGTTTTGTCTGCTGTAAATCAGAAGTTCTGATATTGATTGGATGTTTTGATGGCAGATTGGAAGTTCTGATAGTGATCGGATGATCCGATATCGAATAATGATTTGATATAGAAAGCAATTGGTGCACTCCGGGATTCTGATATTGATTGGAAGTTCCGACCCAACAAAATTTGACATTTCGAGCATGTTGAGCCAGGTTTTTCAGATCTAGAATCTAGCCACTTGTAGATTGCTCTCCGAACTTTGTTTTGCAGAGAATGTTGTGACTGGCATGGCCTTTGATAAATGTGATGTATGAGATACATGTGATGAATGTAAATTAAATTTGGCATGTGTGTCATGGTTATTTACAGCCCAAGGCTAATGTAAAATTTATTACGGCTTGCATGTCATTTCTACGGTGCTTCGATCCATGTAATTAGTATTGGCTATGCGAGATAGACTAGTACTATTCATGGAGGCCGGGAGCACACACTCAATGACGGGAGCCATGGAGATTGAGATCACCATGTGAAGAGAGCCATGCTATGTCATAGTTAATATGATTGCATGTGATGCTTTCTTATGTTCATGTTATACTATTCTTGCATGTTTCGTGTGCGCTAGGGACGTTATGATGCTAGAATAGTTTTCCCTCAAAAAATTAAGTATTGATGCTCTTTCCAATAGTTGCACCCACCAAGGATCTCGATCATCGATAGTGGGTCTACAAAAGCATGGTGCTATCTTTTATCTTGACTAGTTGGGGCGGAAGTCGGACTTCTGCACGCATAGTATTGGTTTGCTTAACTGGGCTATCAAAACGGTTTTGGGCCTTGGAGCATAGAGTTGGCGTATAGCATAGGATGATTCTCCAATTACAAGAGTTACATACGATGTGATTAGCATAGTGTTGCTTACATATGTCAACTAGCTTCTAGTAGTGATACCAAAGCTCACTTGTGAATATGGATCTTGCGCCACTATTAGTCATTAGAGGGAAAGTGATTGGTTCTTAAATAGTGGAACATCTTTTATTGGATAGAAGATAAACATTGCATAGTGTTGAACCTTAAGGGCATGTTTCAGAACCAGGCAAGGGATGAGAGATACAATGTGTCTAAAGCCTTGTTTGGAAGTAGGCTGGCTGAAGGGAGCTAGCTGTAACGCCCAGATTTAATAAATCCGGACTTTTATTGAAATTCCATAGAAAATCAATAAAAACAAGACGTTCATCACACGACCGCGTACAATACAGCAAGGTTTCATGGTTCGTAGACCATATTAGTACAGAAGTGTTAAAGTAAAGAGAAACTAATAAAATAAGGGTCCTAGATGAACGCCTCCTTCCAGTCTCGCCTTGACTGGGTCGCTACTCCAGACCTTCATCCTCCTCATAGTAGACAGCTCTGGTGGTGTAAGTCAACAGGGGTGAGTACAACCGTACTCAGAGTAATAACAAGGAAGGTAGTGGCTAACTTTGCGGAAAAGCATATTTGTAAAGCAGTTAATGTGATCAAGTTATTAATATAGAAATTTAAACATGTTTATGCATCATCTTCTAACTCGAGGGGTACAATCAGCCCACCCTCGCTCAACAGTCCTTACATGCCATGAATAACATGAACATTCTAGCAATAGTAAACTAACTACGAGAAGTCACACAACCCACCCTTGACCGTGGGATCGACTTTTCAAAAAGATTTAAACTCTGATTAGAGGTGTACTACTGTACCCACAAGGCACACACTCATCCACGACACTAAAGTGTACGAGATGACCCATACCACGAGAACTCGTACCAAAACCTTCACCATGGAACGCACCAATCCGATAACACCCTCTTATAGGTTTCATATGGTGCCCCAACGCATCGGGCCAAAACCATACCCCCTTGAGCCTCATCGGTCCAAGTCACCCACAGGTTGCCCCTTGCCCCCTCCACTATGATGCTTCAAGTTGGTACGATGCATAACTCCAGTTAGGACTTACCCATTAGACTTGTGGTTAGTACGAATGTGCTTTGCAACAGATCCCACATATCGGTCCTTATAGTGCCCTGGGTGCGACCAACCAATGCCATAGCTTGCACCCGGAACCCACCATACTTATAACATAGCCAACTCCAACAGAATCCAGAGACGAGAATAACGGGTAAATCATATAGCAGAATCCAACTATCTATGACTCGTTCTTTTATCCTATAGCAGTTGTGTAAATACAATGTTATGAGGACATCACTTCACATGATACACACATGGAGCCTCCACCTACAATTCAATTACAAGGACCAATCACACGTGCCCGTGCCCGTGCCCGTCGCTTGAACCATGAGGTAAATTCTTTCCTTAGCAACTATGTTAATATTTGTTTGGATGGGATGCTACTGAATACTAGTGATATTTTGTTTCTTAGGAACATGTGAGATGGAATAGGAGAGTTGGAGTTGAAGACGGAGTCGCACGGATTATTTGAAGTCAAGAATTCGCTGGTTCGGACTACATCAACCACCATGCACCAAAATGGGCGTAACTTCGTCATACGAAGTACGATTGGCACGTTCTTGGACTTTTTGGAAAGCTAAGGAGAAGACAGATCTTTTGGTATTGGTTTCGCCTCATTTGGAGTCTCGAATAGTCCTGCGTGACTAAAACAGTCCTGCATGACAGAATTGGGCTGAGTTGGACCTTGTACTGAGTTGGAGGCCGTGTTGGCCCATAGTCCGAGTCGTGTGCGCCTCCTACAGGATGCCCACGCCCAATATACTCATGACAACCATCATTAGGGTTAGGTTTTGCTTTGTTTGCATATACACTCGTGTGTTTAGATCCCGCTCTTGCACCGGACCGATTGGTTGTTGCAACGGCGTTTGTGATACCAGTCCTCATTATAGTTCATCTGTGATTTGGCATTCGACTCGTGTTCTTCCTGTTCTTGCTTGTGTTCTTGGATTCGCTTGCAGAAACTAGCCTTCGTGGCGAGGTCAATCGTGCCATGTGTGGTTGATAACCAATGGAGACGGTGGTGTAGCGATTGTAAGGTTTTGATCCATCGGACCGGAGCCTTGGATCGTCAACGTCGAGATTCTCAACCAATCCAAGTTATCCTTACCTAGCAGAAAATCGGGACCTAGCACCCCTATTAGTTGGTATCAGATTTCAGGTTTCCCGTTAGGTAATCTCGATCTTCTTTTATTTTTATCTAGAGTCCAAAAAACCCTCATAAAAAATCCCCACCGAGAACCCCTTTGTGCCTTGCGATTTTAATTTCAGTTTTTAGCTTTGTTGAGTTTGTGTTCTTGGTCGAGTCTTGTTGCTAGTTTAGTCATCCCTTTGTGTCGTTTGAGTAGTAGTTGATCTTGTGTGTCAAAAAAATTACCCCACCCAAAACCCCCCCTCCACAACCCTAGTCGGTTTCCACTTGGTTTCCTACTCGGTTTTCCACATCGAGTCCTTGTGACCCCTCTTCGGTAAAACATGCATAACTTTTCCCTCATTTGAGCATCTTCTTCTCCCAATTTGGAGTCGACCAAAACTCGACTTCGTCCTGTTTGGTTTCATCATAATTGCCAAAAAAATCAGGAAGATAAAGAAAAAATTGGTCAAAGTTTTTGCACGCCGTTCAGAGAACTTGTTGAATTTCTGTGAACCACATCTGACCTCAGTTGCAGGTGCCAATTTTTGTGGTTGCATCTCTTGTCATCCTTGTTCAAAAAAAATATAGTGAAAAAAAACAAAAAAAGAGAAGTAAAGAAGCAAAAGAGAATCGGTCCTGTCGTTTGCTACCTTGTTCTGCCTTCCACTTGAGTTTTGGCCACATAGTTGTCCTCTATTGCTTGAATTTCACCTTGGGAGCACTTAGACCAGCAACTTTGACGAGTACTAGGGAACACTTATTGAACTTGGTTTAACTGTTATTACTATCGCTATTCCTTGCTACTTACTTTGCCTTCCAAGCTACACCTTCTCTTGGTCAGAACAGGTTCACATCTTTCAATCGCCTACCACCCTCCACTTGGTTCTTCACCTGTAGGGTGATGACCTCACTACGGCGTGGTAAGAACACTTGCAAGCGTGGGTAAGGCGCTTGACGGATTGCTTCCACCACACACCCACCACTCCACCTAGTTGCGTTCCATAAGGATTATTCTTTGTTGTTTGTCTTTTCACTAACATGGCAGATAACAACGGTACCCCTCCATCCGATTTTAATGACTGTGTCTCACGACGTGCTCTACTGGAGTCTCAACGGCAGACCCAACACTCCATCAAATGTCTCGCGTGTACTGTGGCTGACCTAGTGTACTGAATGACTGCCCTGGAGACACGCTTGTCTGATGCATAAGCCGAGAACAATGGCATTGACCCTGACGAGGCTGCACGTCATCGCTTTCAGTTCAATCATCAAGGTATGGGCAGCCACCGCAACCGCCATCCACGAGGTAACAATGGCAACCACGGGAACAATGATCCCTACTCCAAGGTAAAATTTTCAGTACCTCATTTTGCTGGCACCTATGATCCAGATGAATATTTAGATTGGGAGATGTGAGTCGAACAAAAATTTAATGCTCACATGGTTCCTGCTATCCATCGTGTGCACTTAGCTACTAGTGACTTCACTAGATATGCTCTTCTTTGGTGGACTGAAATAGTTCAGGTTGGCAATGAACAATAAAATTGGGGTATGTTAAAATGGCAACTGCGTGGTAGATGGGTTCCTCCTTCATATAAACGTGATTTGAGAAAAAAATTGCAGCGCCTAAACCAAGGAAATAAATCGGTAGAGGAGTATTATCAGGAGCTGCAAATAGGTTGCATGCGTGCTGAAATTGAGGAGGACAATGAGGATAAAATGGCCCATTTTTATGGTGGTTTAAGACGTGAAATGCAGGATATCATTGATTATAAAGAATACAATACTATCACTCGTCTTTTCCACCTTGCTATACTTGCAGAAAAAGAATTGCAGGGTCGCCAACAACCACAACATAGCATGAGGACTAACATTTGTGGTGCCACTTCACGCTCAAGTGGGCAGCAGCAACGACCACCACCTCCTTCTCGACCAGCGGTTACATCAGCACCTTCTTCATCTACAGCCCATGCTGAGAGATCCAAAGCTGCAGCATCCAAGGTGCCAGCCAAGCCCACCTCCTCGGCGGCCTCTACTACACGTTCTGAGCAATTCAGTGTCACCGATGCGAAGGATTCGGCCGCGTTATGAAGGACTGCCCTAGTCAGCGGGCTTATATTGCTACGGAAGACGGTGGCTATGTAAGTGCTAGTGATGTTGATGGTGAATATGCACTTGCTGCTAACATTGCAGGAGATTACGATGCTTCCGACGATGATGTTATTTTTGCACCGGATGCCTCTGCCGACCATGAAGCACTTATTGTACAACGTGTTTTGAGCACTCACATGGAGCAGGACGACCGGGCACAACGGAACAATCTGTTTCAGACCTTCTTCATCGTCAACGACCGCCGTGTACGTGTCATCATCGACAGTGGTAGTTGCAACAATTTGGTGAGCCATGACATGGTAACTAAGGTTCAGCTTTCCACACGTGCGCATCCACACCCTTACCACGTGCAATGGTTCAACAATAGCGGTAAGGTCAAGGTGACACAAACTGCTCACATCAGATTTTCCATTGGTACATACTTCGGAGTTGCTGATTTTGATGTAGTTTATTGTATATTGGTTAGACTAGTAGCAATATGACGACAAGCTCTCTTCATCTCGAAAGAGGTGGAGAAGGTTTCTTTCCTGGAGAGCATAAGACTTTAAGCGTCGCTGATCTTCTTTTTAGAGATTTCCATTTTCGTTTTTCTAGTCTTTTATCGGCTAGTCCTCCCCATAGTACTACTTTTGTCCCAAAAATGCAAGCATGTTCTCTATTACTTGGTAGACCTTGGGAGTATGATACTGATGCTACACACCATGGTAGGAGCAATAAATACACATTTATGTATAAAGGAAAGAAAGTTACTTTGCTTCCAATGACTCCTGCTGAAATTGTGAAATTTGAAAAAGAAAAACATGCTAAGGACGCACAAACGAGCAAACAACCTTCTGAAAATCAGCAAGTAGCTAAGACGCTTTTGAGGCAAAAGAAAAATAAAGTTGGTTCTCCTTCTTCATCACAAGTTATTAATCTGAAAGGACGTGTCATGCTTGCAACTAAAACTGATCTTGCTAAAATTTGTGATGATACTCCAATGATATATGGCTTGATTTGCACGAACGTGCTGTTTTCACTTGCAAACATTCCTAGCTCTATTCCCGTTGCAGTCACTGACCTTTTGCAGGAGTTTAACGATGTTTTTCCTACTGAGATACCACCCGGGCTGCCACCGATACGTGGCATCGAGCACCAATTTGATTTGATCTCGGGAGCATCTCTTCCTAATCGTGTAGCGTACCGTACCAATTCGGAGGAGACAACAGAAATTCAGCGCCAAGTACAGGACCTTCTTGATCGTGGGTACGTCCGTGAAAGCCTTAGTCCTTGTGCAGTACCCGTTCTTTTGGTGCCTATGAAAGATGGTAGTTGGCGCATGTGTGTTGATTGTCGTGCTATTAATAATATCACCATTCGATATCAACACTCTATTCCTAGATTGGATGACATGCTTGATGAGCTTAGTGGTGCCATTATCTTTACTAAGATCGATCTCCGTAGTGGCTACCACCAAATTCGCATGAAACTAGGTGATGAATGGAAAATTGCTTTTAAAACAAAGTTTGGATTATATGAGTGGCTTGTCATGCCTTTTGGACTTACTAATGCACCTAGTACCTTCATGCTCTTGATTAATGAAGTCCTACGGCCCTTTATAGGACGCTTTGTGGTAGTATACTTTGATGATATCTTGATTTACAGCGAGTCTCCCACTGAACATGTTGAACACCTACGTGCTGTTTTTTCTGTCCTACGTGAGGCTAGATTATTTGGTAACATTGAGAAGTGCACGTTTTGCATGGATCGAGTTGTGTTTCTTGGATATGTTGTCACTTCACAGGGCATTGAGGTTGACGTGGTGAAGGTAGAAGCAATCAACAGCTGGCCGCAACCTCAAACTATCACATAGGTACGTAGTTTTCTTGGTCTTGCAGGTTTCTATCGGCGTTTTGTGAAAGATTTGAGCACCATAGCCGGTCCTTTGAATGAGTTGACCAAGAAGAGATTTACTTTTACTTGGGAACCAGCACAAGAACAAGCTTTTGCCACACTCAAGGATCACCTTACACATGCACCTCTACTTTAGCTACCCGACTTCGGTAAGACTTTTGAGTTAGAATGTGATGCTAGTGGTTTTGGAATAGGAGGTGTGTTGCTACAAGGAGGTAAACCCGTGGCCTATTTTAGTGAGAAATTACATGGTCCACAGTTGAATTATTCTACCTATGATAAGGAATTGTATGCCTTAGTGCATGTGCTTGAAACTTGGCAACATTACCTTTTGCCTAAGGAGTTTATTATTCATTCAGATCATGAAGCATTGAAGCATATACGTAGTCAAGCAAATCTGAATAAACGACATGCTAAATGGGTAGAATTTAATGAGAATTTTCCACATATCATTAAGCATAAGAAAGGGAAAGATAATGTGATTGCCGTTGCTTTATCTAAACGTTATACATTGCTTTCTCAACTTGATTATAAGATCTTTGGTTTAGAAACATTGAAGGACATTTATGCTACTGATTTGGACTTCAAATATGCTTTTGGACATTGTACAGATGACCGTGCATGGAACAAATATGTGCTGAATAATGGATATCTTTTTCGTGCTAACAAGTTATGTGTGCTGGCTAGCTCTCTTCGCTTGTTGTTATTGCAGGAACCACATGGTGGTGGTTTGATGGGTCATTTTGGATCAAAGAAAACTAAAGATGTGCTGTCCACACACTTCTATTGTCCTAGGATGAGACGAGATGTTGAGCGCTACGTGGCACGATGCACTACTTGCAATAAAGCTAAGTCCCGTCTAAACCCACATGGTCTTTATATGCCTCTGCCTGTTCCTAGTTTACCTTGAGAGCATATTTATACGGATTTTGTGTTAGGATTACCTAGAACTAAGAGGGGGAGGGATAGTATTTTTGTGGTGGTAGATCGGTTCTCAAAAATGGTGCATTTTATACCTTGTCACAAGAGCGACGACGCTACCAATGTTGCTGATTTGTTTTTCAGAGAGGTCGTACGCTTGCATGGAGTTCCCAATACCATCGTTTTAGATCATGATGCTAAATTCTTAAGTCATTTTTGGAGGACGTTATGGCATAAGATGGGGACGAAGCTGCTGTTTTCTACTACTTGTCACCCACAAACGGATGGCAAAATAGAGGTCGTCAAGCGTACATTGTCCACCATGTTGAGTGCTGTTTTGAAGACCAACTTGAAGCTCTGGGAAAAGTGTCTACCTCATATTGAGTTTGCATATAATAGGTCAGTACACTCTACTACTAAGGTAAGTCCGTTTCAAGTAGTCTATGGCTTTAATCCGCGTGCTCCCCTATTTATTTGCTACCATTGCCACCATATGAAAAATTGAATTTTGATGCTACTACACGTGGTAAATTATTGCTTAAGATGCATGAAACTACTAAAGCAAACATAGAGAAAATGAATGAGAAATATCGTGCTAATGGTAGTAAGCGTAGAAAAGAGATAACATTTGAACCAGGTGATCTTGTTTGGTTGCACTTGCGCAAGGATCATTTTCCTGATTTGAGAAAGTCTAAATTGATGCCCCGTGGTGATGGTCATTTCCGTGTGCTTGAGAAGATAAATGATAATGCATATAAACTTGAGTTGCCTGCAGCTTTTGGGGTTAGTCCCACAAAACATTTCAGATTTAAAGCCCTATTTGGGAGATGACGATGAGCTTGAGTCGAGGACGACTCCAATTCAAGAGGGGGAGGATAATGAGGAAATCACTTCATATGATAAACACATGGAGCCTCCACCTACAATTCAATTACAAGGACCAATCACACGCACCCGTGCCCGTCGCTTGAACCACGAGGTTAATTCTTCCCTTAGCAACTATGTTAATATTTGTTTGGATTGGATGCTACTGAATACTAGTGATATTTTGTTGCTTAGGAACATGGTAGATGGAATAGGAGAGTTGGAGTTGAAGACGGAGTCGCACGGATGATTTGAAGTCAAGAATTCGCTGGTTCGGACTACATCAACCACCATGCACCAAAATGGGCGTAACTTCTTCATACGATGTCCGATTGACGCTTTCTTGGACTTTTTGGAAAGCTAAGGAGAATACGGATCTTTTGGCATTGGTTTCGCCTCATTTGTATTCTCGAGTCGTCCTGTGTGACTAAAACAGTCCTGCGTGATAGAATTTGGCCGAGTTGGACCTTGTACTGAGTTGGAGGCCTTGTTGGCCCATAGTCCGAGTCGTGTGCACCAACACGGCCACCAACTCAGTACAAGGTCCAACTCGGCCCAATTCTGTCACGCAGGACTGTTTCAACCACACAGGACGACTCGAGAATCCAAAAGAGGCGAAACCAACGCCAAAAGATCCGTCTACTCCTTAGCTTTCCAAAAAGTCCAAGAACGCGCCAATCGGACTTCGTATGAGGAAGTTATGCCTATTTTGGTGCATGGTGGTTGATGTAGTCCGAACTAGCGAATTCTTGACTTCAAATCATCCGTGCGACTCCGTCTTCAACTCCAACTCTCCTATTCCATCTCCCATGTTCCTAAGCAACAAAATATCACTAGTATTCAGTAGCACCCCATCCAAACAAATATTAACATAGTTGCTAAGGAAAGAATTAACCTCATGGTTCAAGCGACGGGCACGGGCGCGTGTGATTGGTCCCTGTAATTGAATTGCAGGTTGATGGTGCATGTGTGTATCATGGTTGTGCATGTGTGTATCATGTTGGTGCATGTGTGTATCATGGTGGTGCATGTGTGTATCATGTTGGTGCATGTGTGTATCATGGTGGTGCATGTGTGTATCATTTGAAGTGATGTCCTCATCAGTTTAAGTGGCAACGGACGGCTATGAGGGCTTGGTACCGGTTTGACGAGATCCGAGGGCCCAGATTAAATCCCATGTGGTTTTAATCTGCACTGCTCAGACGTGATCGCATGGCCAGGATTAAATCCGGCACGACACGTGCTAAGGTACATGTACTCCCCTTCGTTCCTAGCTCTGGCGGGATCGGGCGCGACGGCGACGGCGACGGCGAGGGGGCTATGCCCTGGGTCTCGGCAAAAACGGAAAGAGGAGAGAAAGGAGGTCACGACCATACCTGATATGGTGGTGACGGGCGATTGACGACGATCGGCAGCGAGGGTAGACAGCGATGGTTTTCGGGTGGGTGGCGGCGATAGCGATCCGGTGGTGGTCCAGCCCAACGGAGGCGAGGCAGGGAACGGTGGGAGAAGGCGGTCCTGGAGGTGGGGTCGGTGAGGACAGCGGTGGCTCGAGGCGGCGATGAGCAGCGGCCGGAGGTGAAGCAGAGGAAAAGGCCGAAAAATGGACGGCGGCGCTCTGGTGTGCGACGGCTAGGGCTTAGGGGTGTGAGCGGAGAGCGGCGAACGGTGGGGTACTTATAGGGGGTCGCTGGCGTTGTTATGGCAAGGGAAATGGAAGAAACCCGAGAGGGTTCCTACCATATTCCGGTGAGGCTTCCAAACGCATGGGCTAACTTCCATAAAGGTGAAACCGTGTCGGCTAAAGATGGTAGGTGGTCACCGGGGTTGGAGGAAAGGAGTCCGGGGCGGATATCGGTGGATAGAGGCGGTCGGCGGCAGAAAAAGGAAGCTGATCGCTGATATGGAAAGGGGAGGAATCCCCTTCCAACGAAGAAGACAGACCCGACAGGTGGCCCCCACTTATCGGCGGGCGAACGAAAAAGGAAAGAGGCTGACAGATGGGCCTAGTCAGGTCAGAGAGGGAAAAGGGGCTGACGCGTGGGTCCAAGCGCGCGCCCGGAGGAGGGAAGGAGAGGGCACATCGACAGGCAGACCCCACATTGTGGTGAGCATGGGTTTGGATTGGACTGGCTGGGCTGAGGGTGATTAGGGGTTTGCGGCCCAATAAGTTTTAAAATGTATTATCTATTTAAAATAGTTCCAGTAAATCAATTATTTATTTAAGGCTTGAAGTATTGTTGCTAAAATTTTGTAAAAATTCTCAAAAATATTTCTTGGACTCAAGATTCCACCATAAATTTATTAGCTTAAAATTTGATGTATTACCCCTTGTTTAGCTTTAATTGGGTTCTTTTAGCCTTTTCTTTAATTAAATAATTCTTTTAAATTCCTGAAAATTCATTCTCCTTATTTTATTTATTTTTAATTCCTGGTATGCTACAGAAACCTAGTGAGTCCTTGAGTGATCAAGATTATTGGTTATACTATGACTCTAGAGAGACTGGGCACCCCACTGGATCCGTACCTAGCTATTGATGTCATTCTCTTGTTCCTCCCAGCGAGTTTTGATCCTTTCATCATGAATTATAACATTGTTGGACTAGAGAAGACACTAGTTGAGTTGAATGGGATGCTAAAACTCTTGAGAGTATCAAGAAATCCCCAAATCAAGTGATGATGGTTCTGAAGGAGGGCAAAAAGAGAAAGAGGAAGGGCAAGGCTAAGACTACAGATTCGATCTCTAGTGCGAAGTCTAAACCTATTTGAAAGTCCAAGCCGGGTCCTGGTGGCTCTGATGTGTGTCACGACTGCCACAAGCCTGGGCATTGGAAGCGCAATTGCTATGTATACTTGGAAGAACAAGAAGGGAAGTACGACTTCCGCTTCAGGTATTAATGTTATTGAAATTAATCTTGCTACTCATCCAAATGATTCATGGGTATTTGATACTGGATCAATGATTCATACTTGCAGATCGTTGTAGGGGCTGAGTAGAGTAAGAAAGTATGCAAATAGTGAGCTGGATGTACACGTCGAGAATGGTACAAAGGTTGCAGCGTTGGTCGTCGGCGTTTATTCACTCTGGCTACCACCAGGACTAGTTTTGGAGTTAAATAATTGTTATTTCATTACCGCCTTAGGCAGAAACATTATATCTTGTTCATGTTTAGAGGAATATGGTTTTGAATTCGTAATAAAGAACAAGAGTTGTTCAATATTTTCGAATGGCATGCTATATGGCATTTGTCCATTAGTGAATGGTTTGTATATTCTAAGTCTTGAAGATGCACACGTTTATAACATTAGTACTAATAAATAACGACTCAATGATTTGACTCCTACCTACGTCTGGCATTGTGATGGACTTTTAGAGTCATTTTATTTTGAATCATATGACACATGCGAGTCTTGCTTACTTGGCAAAATGACAAAGATGCTTTTCATTGGACAGAGTGAGAGGGCAAGTGTGCTATTGGCCATAGTACATACTTATGTGTGTGGTCCAATGAGTCACGTGGCTAGGAATGGTTTTCAGTACATTATCACTTTTACCAATGACTTTACTAGATATGGCTATGTCTACTTGATGAGGCATAACTGGGAATCCTTCGAAAAGTTCAAGGAGTTCCAAAATGAAGTACAAAATCATACGGGCAAGACAATTAAATTTCTACAATCTGATCGTGGAGGAGAATATTTGAGCCATGAGTTTAGTGATCATCTGAAGTAGTGTGGAATTGTTCTACAACTGACTCCACCCGACACACCTGTTGATAGCAAAAAATGGCATTAATGGCTAGATTGTCAAAATATCTATTTTGGTGATTTAGGCCGAAAATAGACATGTCCAGGGTCCGTCCGAAGCCCTACACGGCCGAAGGTCCATTGAGATATGGGCTCCGAAAGCCTCTAGCCAGCCCATGGGCTTTGGCTGGGAAGCCTTCGGAGGCCCACGCCACCGAAGCTTCGGCCCGAGGAGTATGCCTCGACGGGCCTGACCGAAGCCAACTTCGGTAGAGATAGAGTTGTATGCATTTTTGGCTTAGTTTTTATCTCCATCCAGCAGGGTTAATAGCAGATTAGATCAGAGATTAAACCCCTATAAATAGAGAGGCGAGGCCAGCGTAGAGGACCCCCAACTCAAACCAAACCAAAGCCCTAGCTTTGATTGTATTTACTTTACCTTTATTTTTCTTTACCTCTTTGTGGGCTTGCCTGGAAGCCCTCCGCCGGCTACTACGGAACAGTGGTAACCCTTGTTACTTCGCCTGTGAAGTATCCGTTAATCTACGTAATAGATTGTTATCGCCTTGTTACATCGCCCGTGAAGTATCCGCTAATCTGCGTAACAGATTGCTACCTTCGCTACTAGTGCAACACTTAGCAGAATTCGGTCCTCAGGCCAAATTGGTACTTCAAACTCTCCTTGTTGCAGGTTCCCACATTCGGAGCTACTTCACCAGAGGTGTCCGGAGCTGAGAGATCGGTTTCAGAGGTCACCAGGACGGCCTTCGGTGGGACTGCAGGCTCCGGCAACAGGCTTCGCCAGCACACTTCGTCACAACAGGCTTCGCCACGACCATTCTCCGCACTGGACGAAGTTGAGCTCGCGCGTGGCCCTCGCGTCATTATTCCATAGTCTGTTGTATCAGAGACCTCACGCTGAACCCCGCTGTTTGGAGGTGATCAAAGCGTCGAGATCCGTTCGGAGTCCATCTTCGGCCGGATCAGTCTGAACACCGAAGCACTCTTTGGCGGGACACTTCGCACCAGACGCCGAAGGTACACTTTGGTGACCCCTTCACATCATACTTCAAAGCAGAGAGGCTCCGACTGGTTTGCTGATTTTATTCTGTTTAATATATTTCTTTCGGCTAATTGGGTTATTTTGTGTGATCTGATTGCCTAGCGACTCCACCCCCCTTATCATGACTAAGGGTAGTCGGAACGCGATGTCGGTGTTGCATCACGCTTAGGCTTGTCCCTAAGTATCCGCACACTTTTGGATCGTCGAACTGACCCAAGTGCGGGGGCACGTTCTCGTGTCAACAACACCCCAATGGAATCGGGTGTCTGAGTAGAGAAACCACACTTTATTGGATATGGTGGAGTACGTGATGAGTCACACTGATCTTCCATTATCCTTTTGGGGTCACGCTATAGAAACCGCAGCTTTCACAATAAATAGAGTTCCATCTAAGTCTGTAGAGAAGACGCCTATGATATGTGGTCTAAGAGGTGTCCCAGCTTGTCTTTTCTAAAGATTTTGGGATGTGAGGCGTATGTCAAACATATGACATCTGACAAGCTTAGTCCTATATATGACAAGTGCTTCTTTGTGGGGTATCCAAGGGAAACCAAAGGATACTATTTCTATAATAGACAGGAGGGCAAAATTTTTGTCGCTTGACATGGTGTATTTCTTGAGAAAGACTTTATCTCAAAAGGAGTTAGTGGGAGGACGGTGCATCTCTAAGAGGTTCGAGAGCAGCTGGAAAGTGTTCCAGATCCCACTAAATAACAACAGGATAAGCAAGGTGTTGCAGAACCTGATGTGCATGCGCCAGCCCCATGGAGGTCTAAGAGGGTTAGCCATGCGCTGGAGAGGTTCATGTTTTTTACCACCGGGTATCACGATGTGTTGTTGTTGGACAACGACGAGCCCAAGACCTATGCAGAAGCAGTGATGGGACCAGACTCTAAGAAATGGCTTAGAGCCATTGGATCCGAGTTAGAACTTGGTTGATCCACCCGATGATGTAAAAACTATTGAGTGTAAATGGATCTTCAAGAAAATATATACAGTTGAAGGAAATGTTCACATCTATAAGGCATGATTGATGGCGAAAGGTTTCAGACACATTCAAGGTGTTGATTATGATGAAACGTTTTCGCCCGTCGCCATGCTTAAGTCTATTGAGATCATCCTAGAAATTGACAAAATTTATGATTATGAGGAATGGAAAATGGATGTCAAGACGGATTTCCTAAATGGAAACCTAAGTGAGGATGGGTACATGACACAACCAAAAGGTCTTGATGATCCAGAAAGTGTTGGGAAAGTTTGTAAGTTGTAGAAGTCCATTTATGGACTGAAGCAAGCTTCTCTGAGTTGCAATCTTTGTTTTTATGAGGTAGTCAAAGGGTTTGGCTTTATCAAGAGCTAAGAAGGGCCTTGTGTTTACATGAAGACTAGTGGGAGTTCACTTGTGTTTTTGGTCTTATATGTGGATGACGTATTGTTGATCGGAAATGACATTCCTTTGTTGAATGATGTCAATACTTCACTGAAAAATAGTTTTTCGATGAAAGATCTTGGATAGGGAGCATACATTTTTGGCATAAAGATCTATAGAGATAGATCGAAGCGGCTAATTTGATTAAGCCAAAGTACGTACATTGACAAGGTTTTGAAACGGTTCAAAATGTAGAATTCTAAGAAGGGTTTTCATCCAATGTCACATGGTATTTTTCTTAGTAAGACTCGGTGTGCTATGACACCTGATGAGCTAGAGAAGATGAGTGCGATCTTGTATGCCTCCGCAATTGGATCCATCATGTATGCCATGTTGTGTACACGCCCAGATGTGTCATATGCTCTAAGTGTTACGAGCAGATACCGTACCAATCTAACCCGAGTGAAAGTCATTGGGCTGTAGTAAAGAGTATCCTCAAGTACTTGAGAAGGACTGAGGAAATGTTCCTAGTGTACGGTGGTGAAGAGTAGCTCATTGTAAGTGATTACATGGATGCTATCTTTCAGACCGATAAAGATGATTCCCGATCGCAATTAGGCTTTGTGTTCTACCTCAATGGATGTGTAGTGAGTTGGAAGAGTTCCAAGCAAGAGACGGTGGCCAATTCTACAACATAAGCTAAGTATATCAATTCTTCAGAAGCTGCGAAGGAGGTTGTTTGGATCAGAAAGTTTCTTTATGAGCTGGGTATCGTTCCTAGTGCGTCCAATCTAGTGGACCTCTATTGTGATAATAGTGGTGCCATTGCGCAAGCCAAGGAGCCTAGATCACACCAGAAGTCCAAACATATACTTCGGTGATATCACCTGATCCACGAGATTATTGAGAGAGGTGATGTGAAGATTTGCAAGGTGCACACGGATTTTAACATGGCAGATCCGTTGATGAAGTCTCTTCCACAGCCCAAGCATGAGGTGCACCTCAGCTCCATGGGTATTAGATACTTGTTTGAGTGAGTCATGTGTTTGTGGATGATTCTAGTAGAGTCTATATTAATGTGTGAGGATAATTGTTATCTTATTCCTTGAATAAATGTCGTTTGCATTTAATTAATGAGTACGACTTGTTATGTGAAACTATTTGCTTTATGACGATGTTGTTCAAAAGGGTCCCTAATCTTGTCATCATGTGGGACAGTGATGATACATGGATTAGCACATTCGACTGATTGAGGATCATGCTTCACAGGTCATAGACATAGAGATGTCAAATCAGTGATGTGGACACATGTTGGTGAACATGATGTTGGATAGACCCACTTGAGATACTGTTGGGATTGTTATTGTAATGTGTCATAAGTTGTCATCTCAAATGGTGTACCTGCAGATTCCTTAGACCTGAGATCATCATTTGATTCCAACATGCGTAGTGGCACACTTAAATGCTTCCTAACGCTATTCCATAACTAGGTAGTTATAAGGGTTGTTTTCAAGTCTGTTGTGAAACATGTCATGGGATGTGAGCAGTCAAGATGGAATTTACACCTCCTAATAACCGGAGATTCGTATCTGGGCCCCTCAAGGTATTATATTGGAATGGTGCATGGTCATGCCACTATGACTAAGAAGTTAGTCATGATTTGAATCCAATACTTGATCGAGTGAAATGTTGAGCTAACCAATAAGGTTGGCACGTATCTCGCCTTGGCATGACTGGCGGTGTGTGGTAAAGGGACTGGTGCATGCGTATATCAAGGTTCAGTGAAAATTGATTTTACTGCTATTGATCAGTTAGTCGGAAACGGTTTCCGGTGAATAGTCGTTAGTGTATGAACCTATCGGGTCACACACTTAAGGGGTTGGATTAAGAAACTTGCAAAGAATTGGTTCTTGTGCAAGTGGGAGATTGATGGATATGCCCAAGAAAATTACGTGGATCAGAAGTTCTGGTAGGCAGTATCGAAAGTTCTGATTATTATCTAGTCTCGAGTTAGAGCGCAAATGTTGCTTTGGAAGTTCTGATATGGTATCGGAAGTTCCGGTGAGCTAGAAGTTCTGATTTGGAATCGGAGAGAATTGTACTGATCAGAAGTTTCGATATGGTATCGGAAGTTCTGAGGTGGGTGACAATAGATTGGATCTATTCCGTGTCGTGCTGAATTGGGAGACCTAAAATACCCTATTGGAAGTTCCGATCTAGGATCAGAAGTTTTGATGTGGCTAAACAAATTGGATCTATTACGAATATGAATTAGTGGTAATTATTGTGTGGATTCCGAGATGTGCACGACCAAGGGGCTTTCATCCCTATATAAAGAGAGGAGGTCTTAGGACAAGCAATAAGCATAGATTGGACCTAGCTACCATAGACTCCTCTCCTCCCTTTCTTGATCTCAAATGTTTAGGTCGAGGATCTTCTATCTCTCACCTGCGGTTCTAGCACACTGTCGTGGGAGGAACTCCATCCCTGTACATGTGGATAACGTCGAGGCATTGCTGGAATAGCGACGCTCGTGGACTTCTCCACGTGAACAACTATGTCGTCTTCACCGATCGTATTAGCGAGGGACGACAAGGATGAAGCTAGGATAGGCTTGACGTGCTACTCGGACATCTTCTTCCCCTGCACCTAGCGTGTCTCATACAAGAAGGTAATGATCTATGATCTTGCACGCGCATGGGTCTTGGGCTTAGGGCGGAAATTTTTAATTTGCGGGCTAGCGTAGCTCCCCTATTCCCCAAAAGAGTCATGATCATTCTTCCCTTCTTGAAGATCATCAACGTCTTGAAGATGGGACTGCAAGCCCATGCGGTGACCTTATGGAAGACCTCTTAGCGAGGTGTTGTTGTGGTTTTGCGGCTCCACAGATGCACTACAGTTAGGGAGGAAAACCACGACATTGACTAGGACACAGGATGGTCTGAAGAAGTTGGAATAACTTCTCTAGACACCCGCGCGGCCGTCGTTTTGGCCAAGCGGTTTGGATCTTTTGAGGTGGCAATGTCATGTCCTCCCGAGCGCGGTGCCTGATCTTGGCAGCGATGAGGTCATTCAAGACCTCGCCGGCCAGCTTCACCCATCGACGGACCAGGGCTGGTTGTTCTTAGATGGCAGCTCACCTTAGGGAGCTAGTCAGAGCGGATCATGACCTTGAAGCTAGAGCGGAGCAAATCGGTAAATCACGTTGTAGCTGAGCTAGAGTGGATCATGGCATCGAGGCTAGAATGGATACATCTCGTCAAAGGCTGGGTCAGAGCGGATCGTGACTACGAAGCCAGAGTGGAGGTAATCAAAAATCACGTTGTAGTTGAGCTAGAGCTGATCGTGGCATCGAGGCTAGAACGGACCAGAAGTTAAAATCTGCGAATCGCAATATGTAGGAACGCAAATGTATTTATTATGAAATAATATCAAAGATCCTGTGCGCGTAGCCTCGGCGATAATGAAGGGTACTTCCAATGAGCCGAGAGTTTGTGGGTCCCTACTGCCGATTGTACTCGGCGCAGGACCATGTCACCCACTCGGAAAGAGCGTTGGTTAACGTTCCGATCATTATACCTCAAGAGGCCTTGCTGGTATGGGACGGTCTGTAGCGAAGCAGCCAGTCGGGCTTCTTCCAGACTATTGATGTCTTCTTCCTAAGTACGTTTGGCGGTGCCTTCAACATACTAGACTATCTTCGGGCTTCTATGCAGCATGTCCACCGGGAGGATGGCCTCTAACCAATACACCAGGAAGAATGGGGTCTGACTGGTGGCCCTGTTGTGCTGTGTGCGGAGCCCCCAAAGAACAGCGGTCAATTCCTTCATCCAGCAACTGCCATATTTGTGCAGAGGATCGAATACTCTTGCTTTAAGCCCTTGTAGAATCATTCCGTTGGCACGCTCTACCTATCCATTTGCTCGAGGGTGCGCGACAGAAGAGTTCTTGACTTTGATGCATCGAACTTCGCAGAAGTCCCAAAAATTGTCGGTCGTGAATTGAGTCCCATGGTCTATAATGATCTGACTCGAGCCCCGAACCGGTGGATTATGCTCTCAATGAACTCCACTACCTTTTTAGCTATGATGACCTTCAGTGGCATGACTTCAATCCATTTGGAGAACTTGTCGATGGCCATGAAAACGATCATATCCCTTCGGTGTCTTGGGAAAGGGCCCCACCATGTCCAGCCCCTAGCAAGCGAATGGCCAGGATGATGGTATGGTCTGGAGAGCTTGTGCAGGGAGGTAGTGTTGATTGGCGAAGAACTGACACCCTTTGCAACTACGTACCATTTGGCAGGCATCTGAGTTGGCAGTCAGCCAATAAAATCTGGCCTAGAACACCTTGTCGACCAGTGTGCGGGGCTCGACGTGGTTCCCGTAGGTGCCGGCATGGATCTCATCTAGGATCTTCTACCCTTCAGCCTTGTCGATGCGGCTCTTCTGAACAGCTCCGGCCCAATCATGACATAATACTTTCTTCTTTTGTACAGCCAGATAATTGCGTCCTTGTCTTGGGGAAGCTTCTCGGTGAGGATGAAATGAATAAGTGGTCAACGCCAATCTTCTTCTTCTTCCTCTTTGCCAGTAGTAATTATGGCGATTGATGTAGCTTCAGCATCAGGAGGCTGTGAGCTTTCTTCTTTGATGGACAGCTTCGATAGCTCCTGAAGGAATATCCCCATGCGAGCTGCTGCTCTTGATGATTCGAGCTTCTCTAGTGTGTTGGCGGCCGAGTTCTCGTCCCAAGGGACATGATGGAACTCCAGGTCGTCGAACATGCCTTCCAGTTAGTGGATCTCTTGGCAGTAAGCATCCATCTTCTCATTGACGAAAGTCTAGTCTTTGTTCACTTGGCTGATCACCAGCTTGGAGTCTCCAAACGCCAGTAGCCATCAAATCCTAAGGGAGACAACAATGCAGAGTCCATGGCGCAGGGCCTCGTACTCGGGCACGTTGTTTGACACAGTGAAGCACAAGCGGATAACGTACTTTAAATATTCACCTTGGCGAGATGTCAAGAGCACTCTAGCACCCGCCTCCTCTAGGTTGAGGGAAACATCGAAATGGAGGGTACAAAAGCTCTTGACGATGTTCTCCACTGGCAGCTGGTACTCAATCCATTCACCAATGAAGTTGGCGAGCGCTTGAGACTTGATGGCAGTCCTTAGCTTGATGTTGATGGCGTATTCTCCGAGTTCTATAGCACACTTGGCAATCCGCCTGACGGTGTCCCGATTTCTCAAGATGTCGCTGACTGGGAACTAGATGACCACCTCCCCGAGGTGAGCTTGGAAGTAGTGCTAGAGCTTTTGGACGGTGATGAGGACGGCGTATATCAGCTTCTGCACCTGGGGATATCAAACCTTCGATGGCCCCAGGACTTCCAATATGAACTAGACAGGTCATTGAACCGGATAGGCGAGCCCCTACCCTAGCCTTTCAATGACTAGGGCATTGCTGACCACATGCGTGGTGGCGGCGATGCAGAGGAGGAAGGACTCCTCTTGAGTCGGTGCAGCGAGCATTGGTGGAGATGTTAGGAACTTCTTGAGGTCGGTAAACGCTCGGTCTCCTTCTTCAGTCCAGGTGAAGCCTTCTTTCTCCAGCAGCTTGAAAAATGGCATCCCCCGTTCTCTCAGCCATGTTTAGGATTGCATAAATCTTCTCTAGATTGGCTTCAATTCCTCGATGGCTAACGATGAAGCCATGTAATTTTCCCATCGGGACTCCAAACACGCATTTCTCTAGATTGAGTTTCCAGCAAAACTTGTGGAGGTTATTCACCGTCTCTTGGAGGTCGCCGATGAGGTCTTCAGATTGCTTGGTCTTGATCACCATGTCATCAACATAAGCCTCCACGTTGCGACCGATCTGATCGGTCAGGCAACGCTGAATAGCCCGTTGGTTAGTGGCTCCAACATTCTTCAACCTAAAGGCCATGGACATGTAGTAGTAGCCACCAAACAGAGTGATGAAGGCAGTCTTCTTCTAGTCTTCTTCTTTCAGGCCAATCTGATGATAGCCCGAGAAATAGTCCAGGAAGCACGGGAGGGTGCTGCCGGTGATCAAATCAATGACCTAATCAATGCGTGGCAGCATGAATGGATCGTTTAGACATTGCATGTTGAGGTCGGTGTAGTCGACACACATTCTCCATTTTTTGCTCTTCTTCTACACAAGGACTAGGTTAGCCAGCCAGTCCGTGTGTTGTGCCTCCTTGATGAAGCCGGCCGCTAGGAGGCGGGTGACTTCTTCCTTGATGAGCTTCTTGCGGTCTTCAATAAAGCGATGCATCTTCTGCTTGACCGATAGTGCAACCGGGTCGACGTGTAGTTCATGCTCGATCAGCTCCCGGGGTACGCCTAGCATGTCAGAGGGTTGTCGAGCAAAGATGTCGGAGCTGGATCGAAGGAAGTTGATGAGTGCGCTTTCCTATTTAGGATCCAGTGCGACCCCGATCAGAACTGTCTTGGAGGGGTCATCTTTTGATAGCCAAATACTTTTGTACTCGGCCGGCAATGGTGTCAACGCAGTCGGCGATGGTGTAGGACTCGGGAGCTCGAGTCCGTCGACCGATGCAGTCTTGGCATCTTGGAGTATCTCTGTCATGCTGACAGACATGTCCACGACCTCGCACAGTGTGAGGTTGTCCTACTCATAGGCGTGCGAGGTGGTGACGTCCCCCTTCACGGAGAAGGTCCCACCTTGTCCTGGGATCTTGAGGACCAAGTAGGTGTAGTTGGGCACCGCCACGAACATGGCGAGCGAAGGTATTCCGAGGACAGCGTGATACATGGTCTCGAAATCCGCCATGTAGAACTTGACATGCTCGGTCCAGTAATTATCCCGAACACCGAACGTCACCAGTAGGTTGACCATGCCAAGCGAAAGGGATGCCTTCCCAGGGACAATCCCATAGAAGGGAGTGTCAGTCTTCTAGAGCACCGAGTAGTCGATGTCGAGAGCCCCCAGCATCCCTTTGAATAGGACATCGAGGCAGCTCCCTCCATCAATCAGCACCCTCTTCAGGCGAACTTTCAGGGTGACGGGGTCGACGATGAGTGGGAAGCGTTCAGGCTTGGGGACGTCAGTCCACTAGGCTCAGCGGTCGAAGGTGATTGAAACCTCAGACAACCAGAGATGCTCCAGCGCTTTGGTGCTGATGGCGTACATTTAGATCCAATCTATTATCTCTTTGAATCATACATTTAGATTCAATTTACTTTCTTGCCCTAGAATTAATTCAGTACATCCATCTTCATGAGTTTGCACTGAAAGCTATTCGTCCGCCGCGTCGTAATCATGGTAAGTCCTTTTTGGTTCACTCGTGAATCGTCTGTTTCATCCACCTAACGTATTTCTATCGTTTTATCAGTTTTCCAGTAATTCGGTCTCTTGGTCGAATTACCTCTCTTTTATTAGTGTTTTTGCAGTGTTTCATCTCTCCCATCTTCTCCAATATGTTTTGATACAAGCAATCCACAGGGAGACAGTCGCCGGGACAATGGAACCTGTCTTCCCAGGGCAGTCGGTATGACCGGAGGCAACCCCTCGGTCCGACCGGCCCATGTCGGGCCATCACTTGAAACGTCGGCAAACTATGGTCCAATTGGTGGCATGAGGCCGGTCAAACCGGGCTTCATAGGAGGCTTCAAGCTCCTTTGCACCAGACGCTGGAGCCCTTCACCCGGAGCACCGCATGCCCTTCGGTCTGACTGGATCCAACCCTTCGGTCAGACCGACCGAGGGCTAGGGTTTTTCCCTGGCAGCAGGGCGTCCCCCTTCGAAATTCTTCGCGCCAGAGGTATTTTCACACCGGAGTCCATCTTCGTGTCGGCTCTAGGACCTCTGGAGACCCTTCGGTCAAACAGGATTGTACCCTCAGTCTGACCGGTAGAAAGGTTGAAGGCTCCTTCGGATACCTTTGGACCCTTTCGCATCCGAGCGCCGGAGGCCCCCCCTCAGAGAGACCTCGCACCACCGGTCAGACTGGCCGTGTGCCCTCGGTCCAACCAGAATACCTTGGCTGGTCTGACCGCCAATTAGAATTCGGTCCAATCGGCCCTGTTCTGCCCGGTTTGATCATTTACCCCTACAATTCGGTTAATTGAACAATATTTTTAAATACTTGTTTGATTTCCTGGTGACTCCGTTATTTCCTTACCACTATTTAAGGATCGTCGGAACACGACGTCGGCATTTTGTTATGCTTAGGGGTTTACTGCTAAGTATCCGCACACTTTTGGATCGCTAGATCAACGTCAGTGTGTTTGGCGCATTTTCGTGTCAACACACTTTTTGGCAACTCTGCTGGGGATGGACATGCCAAGCACTTCTACATCAGCAACAGGTACACCCACTACCTCGACATCAACGGGACCCTCGACGTCGATGAATTTGGTTGGGAGATCAAAGATCGATGACAGCAACATCATTGTCCCCACCCTTCATGACCTTTCCGAGGAGGATAGGGCAGAGCTCAAGACTAGGACGAGGGAGCTACACACTCTTTTCTTGGGCGCTTCATCAGGACCCGTAGGGGCATCATCAAGCGTGTCATCGACATCCCCGACCTCTCCGGGAGTAAGGTAACACCATCGTCTCCTCGAATGTCCTCCCATGACCTCGAGCAAAAGATAGCCAGCATAGTTGACCAAGCCATTAGTGCTACCATTGCAAACCACGTAGAGGCCATAGTCGACTCAAAATTGGAGACGAAAATGGAGGCGATCACTACAACAATCCAAGAAACTTCCGTCGGCCAAAGCCGACGGAAGTTAGTCATTTCCCGACGGAAGAAGCTAACTTCCGTCGGCAAAATGCTAACTTCCGTCGGCATTTGGCCGACGGAAGTGAGTAGACGGAAGTTAGCTAACTTCCGTTAGCTAACTTCCGTCGGCCGCCGACGGAAATTAGTTAACTTCCGTCGGCCAAACCTAGCCGACGAAAGTTACTAGGAAATCGGTAACTTCCGTCGGCCAAATTCTAGCCGACGAAAATAATTTTTTTTTTGTTTTTTCTTTTTTCTGTCGACGGGCCAATAATTTCCGTCGGCTAATGTTGGCCGACGGAAGTTAACTAAAAAATCCAAAAAAAAGAAAATTTGCAATTAATCGTACATTTGCATAATATTCCAACATTCTTCTCCTCAGAACTTAGTCTGAATACGACGTAATTTCTGAGTATCAAATTTAGTCTGAATACAATATTGTCCATGAGCAAAAACTGAATGAGATAAATGCTATTTGAATTATAAATCAAATTCAGAATTCAGATAAGAGTAATTTTTAACCACACAACAGAGTTGTAATACACTGAAAAAGGAAGTTCAAATCAGATTTGAAACTAAAAAGTGAATTCTAAAAATAAACAGTAATTTCATATGAGGACACAACACTTCTGGGGTTTTCTTGATGATGAATAGTGCATACACATCTTCTGATTCAAATTTCAGGTTTCAGCAAATTCTAACACAAAACTACACAGCTGTAAACTCAGAATGGATTCAAGATAGATTCTGGAAATGATTACAGTAAACTGATGTTGTAACAGTATTTTCAGAGAGCCTATGAACTGTATTCAGGATACAATTTTCAGAAGTAATATGAGCTAAAACATATTATGGCAATTCATAAAACAGAACTGAATTGAACCAATTTAATTTAAACTTGCTGTTTGAATGAACAATTCAGATTCAAAACAGAAATATGAAAATATTCAGTGTATTCAGAATGACTTTGAGTAATTACTTCAATTCAGAAAACTAACTCTAAACAGATTCAAACAGGATATCAAACTGCAACTATAAGTCCTGAAACTTTGTGGAAGATGAATAGTACTAGCAGATCAGGTTGAGTCTACCAAATTCAAATTGACATTTAGCACAGTTCAAAACAGAATAGAGCAAACTTATCCTCAACACAGCACTGCAGTTTACTGAAAAGTGCAATCAAGTTTGATTCTGAAACTGAGAACTGAAAATCTGAACAGCAGCAGTATATTCACTTTGTTCTGAATTCAACTTCAAGTGACTAGAAGAACAATTATCAAGGGATTCATAGAAGTAAACCAACACTATTACAGAGATTTGATTTAGATGCTCGAAGCGGAAGACGAAGAAAGCGTGAGCGAGCTGCGGCGGCGCGATGACCGCGGAGGCGTCGGCGGGGCCGTGTCGCTCGTGTGGAAGAGCCAGTGGTGGAGGTCCTAGGAGACCAGGAGTTCTGAGGAGGATGGGTGAGGAGGATGGGGGCGGATGCGGCGGAGGCGGCGGGAGGCCGGGGAGGCAGGCGGAGGCGGCGGGCGGAGGCGGCGGGAGGCCGGGGAGGAAGGCGGAGGCGGCGGGAAGGCGTGGATCGAGGCGGCGGCGGGGAAGATGAGAAGTAAAAACCTAGGGTAAAAGAAGCCGCGGGCCGGGAAAAAGAGCGCTGGAAAAAAAAAGCTCGTTGCTTCCGTCGGCAACATATAAAGCCGACGGAAGTTAATTTTAACTTCCATCGGCTTTACTGCTGGCCGACGGAAGTTAATTTTAACTTCCGTCGGCTTTAATTCTGGCCGACGGAAGTTAGGGGATTTATACCGGGCGGGGAAAAATGTCTCTATGTTCCGTCGGCCCCTGTGAAAAGCCGACGTAAGTTAAATAACTTTCGTCGGCTACTTCAGGCCGACGGAAGTTATTTAACTTTCGTCGGCTTTTTGAAAAGCCGACGAAAGTTAAATTGACCGACGAAAATTTTCTCTTTTGTTGTAGTGGATATTTAGGAGATTCGACTTTTCCGAGGCCGCTTCCCCCACTCCATTAGCTAGTGTACCCCCTGTTCATCGCATATACAGTAGAACTGACGAGAGTATCAGAAAAGTTGTTATGTCTTTGGCTACGCCATCCATGGTTGAGACCGTGCATGACCCTGTCGGCCAAACCGGCCCTTGGGCTGGTCAGACCAGCCCTATGGCCGATCAAACTGCCCCTACCACATATTATGCACCGCCACCACCCGCGCATGTGCTACCTTTCCCCGCACTGCCCGCACCTCATACTCCCGCACATCCACATAGAACCGATTATGTCCCGTATCATGAGCCACCATGAGAGGAGGAGCCACATGGTCAACACCACTATATAACACCGTGTGTCGCGCCCCCGCACGAGAGACAGACGCATGCAGGAGGCGTAGATGACTTTTATGAGCGAATTCGTGCACTGTTTAGAGAGTGTGCGGGTTGGACACCTAGAGGTCGGGTTAGGGTTTATCACAAGCCGTACCATCATCACTTCGACACCATCCCATACCGGTGCGGTGTTAGGATCCTTGAATTTACAAAATTTGACGGTGAAGGTAGTAAGACCACCCTAGAGCACATAGGACTATTCCTAGTGCGGTGTAGCGAAGCTAGTAGGTCGGATGCGTTGAAGCTTAGATTATTCTCTCTATCGCATTCCAGCACTGCTTTCACTTGCTTTTCAGTGTTACCGCCGACCTCCGTTCAGACTTGGGCCCAGTTGGAGCAGAAGTTTCATGATTATTTTTATACTGGGGAAACCGAGCTTAGACTTTCACACTTGACATCGGTTAGACAGAAGACTAGTGAGAGTGTATTTTAGTACATTAAGCGTTTTAGGGACACTAGAAACCGATGTTTTACTTTGAACATTTCTGACAAAAACTTGGCCAACCTAGCTTTTAACGGTCTTCACTCTGAACTTAAGGAGAAACTGCATGGCTAGGAGCTGTAGAATACCTCCGAACCAGACCTCTGAAGGGTGTGTTCGAAGCCTGTTTCGTAGGAGACTATTTTGAAAACAGAAGGCTATTTTAGCCTGACATTTTAAAAGCTCCCATTCACCCCTCCTCTGGTCGCCCTTTTCGATCCAATAGGTAGATTATCCATCATGCCACGAGGACGTCCTGAGATGGCGTCCGAACCTATCCTCATCAAGGTAGGGTCCTAGGATGTCCCAATCCCTAAAAGGGCCCCCTCGGAGCAAGATGGAGGCGAACCGTAGGAAACGAGGACCGTCGGTCTGACCACAGCCCTAGGGCCGGTCAGACCGCAGTCACCATCTCGGTTTGACCCGCCTACTATGGCAGGTCTGACCGGCCTATTGTAGGGGACTGACACCAATCGGTCCGACCGACCCCCTATAGCTGGTCCGACCAATAGTACATAGGAGCAGGGTTCCGCCAAGCGCAAAATTGTCGAGGCCGATTTGGTTCTCGTTCGGCCAAAAATTCCAGGAACAAAGTTGTGGCACCGGACACTAAGTCGCAGCCTTTGTGGGGACCCCTAGGTATGACCAAGTCCCAGAAGAGGCGGCTACAACGTCTTTGAGCTTAGGAAATGCGCGAGAAGAAGGCCGAGGATGAGCCGGATGCCATGTTCGAGGGGATCTGTCCCCGACCAGCAGTGAAACAGGTTCAGAAGCTGAAGCCAGTTGTCGTAAACAACCTGGCTCCTACTCCGAGCGACGATGAGGATGACATGATGGACGACGACTACACACCAATCTCAAAGGGGCCTACTCCTCAAGCGATGGACATAATCGTCGTCATGTTACCTGCTGAGTTTGCTCTTCCACGGGACGAGGCCGATGTTGCTCAGTTGAGCCTCGGCCCACGGGTGGCCATTTTCGAGAAGCCTGAGGATATGGCTCGTCACCTGAAGCCTATCTACATCAAGGGGCACATCGACGGGAAGCTGATCTCGAGGATGCTGGTAGATGGAGGCACCACTATCAACTTGATGTCATACTCTCTCCTGAAGAAGCTCAAAAAGAATGAATACAACCTGATGAGGACCAACTTAACACTTAACGGCTTCAACAACGAGAGCTCTGAGGCCAAAGGCGTACTTTCTTTGGAGCTGACGGTGGGCAACAAGACGTTGCTGATGGCATTATTCGTTGTCGATGTGCAAGGTAACTATAGTTTGTTACTTGGGCGCGATTGGATTCACGCCAACTATTGCATTTCGTCTACCTTGCACCAGTGCTTGATCCGGTGGGACGGTGATGATGTAGAGGTTGTATCAGTTGACACTTCGGCCCAGGTTGCTTTGGCCCATGTGTCTATCGACGCCATCCATGATAAAGTAGAGTGTTCGTCAGGTAGAGATCTCTCAGATTATGACTTTGTTAGCATGTCTGTAAAGTCAGCTGGTGTAGCACGGCTATCTCTAAATTAGTAGTCATGTCTAGTGAGAGTAATCTTGATTGGATAAAATCTCGTGTAGAACAATATCGATCTTCTAAAGACGGTTTTGCTGAAGCCATTGATGATTTTAGTGAAGTAGAAAAGTTAGGTCAAGGTTGGTCAATACACTAGAAGAGGTAGACATAGGCGATGGTACTGTTCCAAGGCCGACTTTTGTAAACAAAAATTTGCAGGCTGATGAAAAGGCCAAAGTAATAAAGATGATTAGGTCATATGTAGATTGTTTCGCATGGAAGTACAGTGAGATGCCCAGACTAAGCCACGAGCTCGTGGAGCATCGGTTGCCTATTAAACTCGAGTTTAGGCCTTATAAACAGCCCCCTCATCACTTTAATTCATCCATGTATGACCGAATTAAAGAGGATACAGAACGATTACTCGAGGCTGAATTTATTAGGCCATGCAGGTATGCTAAATGGGTTGCTAACATTGTGCCTGTAGAGAAGAAAGGGAGCAGCAAGATTCGCGTTTGTATTGATTTCAGGGACTTGAACAAGGCCACTATGAAGGATGAGTATCCCATGCCGATAGCCGACATGTTTATCAACGATTGTTCAGGACACAAGGTGCTAAGTTTTCTTGATGGCAACACTGGTTATAATAAGATCTTTTTGGCTGAAGAGGACATCTATAAGACAGCCTTTCGATGTCCTAGTTTTGTCGGCTTGTTTGAGTGGGTTGTGATGACTTTTGGTTTAAAGAGTGCTAGCGCTACATATCAATGTGCTATGAACTTGATCTTTCATGACTTGCTAGGAGTTATGATAGAGGTCTATATAGATGATGTTGTAGTCAAATCAGATGATATGGGTAAACCATTTAACCAATTTGAGAGTTGTTATTGAGAGAATGCGTTAGTATGGCTTGAAAATGAACCCGCTCAAGTGTGCTTTTAGCATGTCGGCGGGCAAGTTATTAGGATTCATGATTCATGAAAGAGGCATTGAGATTGATCCTAAGAGGCTTAAGAATATTAAGAACTTTGAAGCGCCGACATGCAAGAGAGATGTGCAAAAGTTGCTAGGCAAGGTGAATTATTTGTGCCGCTTCATATCTAACTTGTCTGGCAAGATCGATACTTTTGTCCTCATATTTCGGCTAAAGAACGAAGCTGAATTCACTTTGGGGGCAAGTCAGCAACACACGTTTGAGAAAATCAAAGAGTGCTTGTCATCGCCGCTTGTGGTAAGAGCACCGAAAGTCGGGATTCCATTTTGGCTATACGTTGCTATAGAAGATAGCGTGATAGGAGCTGTGTTGACTCAGGAAGTGCAAGGAAAATAGTACATAATCATGTTATTGAGTCGCCGCCTATTGGATGCCCAAACGAGGTATGTGTTTTTAGAGCATTTATGTTTGTCACTATATTATGCATGTACCAAACTTTGACACTATCTTATATCTGGCACATGTATTGTAACTTGTCAAACTGATGCCATAAAATACATGCTGCAAAATCCTATTCTAAGTGGGAGAATCAGAAAGTGGGCTTATGCTTTGATTGAGTTTGATTTGGCTTATGAACCTCTAAAAGCTATGAAAAGCCAAGTCATCGCAAATGTTGTAGTTGATCACCATGTAGATGTCAATTGGAGTAGTGATAGTGCTTTGATTGAGGTATGAGTTTCGAGACCTCGCCCGGTTAGAATTTCCTTGTACTAATAATCAAGCCGAATATGAAGCTCTTTTTTGCTAGGACTTGAATTGTTAAGCTCCATGGGTGTTAAATATGTTCATGCATATGGTGATTCACTGTTAGTATTTCAACACGTAGCTAAAGATGCTCAACGTTTTAATGGTTTGCTAAACAGCTACTTGGATAAATGTCTAGACATAATTTCTACTCTCTATGATTTTGAGATTTCACATATGTCTAGAGAAGCCAATGCAGTAGCAAATGATTTGTCTCAGCAAGCATATGGTTACCAAATTAAAAGAGGTAAGTTTTTTTGCGTAAGAAAAATCGATGCTTAACTTTATTTCATCTCCTGAGTCAGAACACATTGGTCTGACCGGCCTAACATGGCCGGTCTGACTATAGGTATCTGGTCAGTATGACCGGCCATGCTAGGATGGTCTGACCGCCTAGTGCCAACCATCTAACAATGGCCGGTCTGACTGCCCCCTATCAGGAGGTCTCGGAGCATGGGGGGAAGGTTAAAATTTATGATTTGAATGCCAATTCAAACGAGGATTTGGCGAGTACTTCAGAAAATCATGGGGATGATTGGAGAATTCCAATTATTCAGTATTTGAGAGATCCTAGTAAGTGGATTGATCTGAATGTTCGGCGGCAAGCGTTTAAATTTGTATTACTTGACGATGAGTTGTATAACCGAACTATTGATGGAGTACTTTTTAAATGTTTGAATGCCGATCAGTCTAGACTTTTTGTGGGTGAAGTACATGAAGGTCTTTGTGGTACTCATCAGTCGGCCCAGAAAATGAGTTGGGTGCTCAAACGAGCGAGTTTTTATTGGCCGAGTATGACTAATGATTATTTTAAGTACTATAGAGGATGTGAAGCTTGTCAAAGGTTTGGTAATATTCAGCTTTCTCCAACATCTTTACTTAATCCTATTATCAAAACATGGTCGTTCCGTGGTTGGGTCTTAGACTTCATCAGCCAAATTTATCCTTCCTCTTCAAAAGGGCATCGATACGTGTTGATGGCTACGGATTACTTCACCAAGTGGACCGAGGTTGTGCCTCTCAAGAATATGATGTAGAACGAGGTAATTGATTTCATCTTGAAGCACGTTATACATAGATTCGGTATTCCTCAAACTCTTACTACAGATCAGGATGCTTCATTTGTTTCTAAAGAAGTATGTGATTTTGCCGAATCTTATGGTATAATGTTTATAAACTCTTCACCATACTATGCTCATGCTAATGGTCAGGCCGAGTCTAGTAATAAAAGTGTGATTAAGCTCATTAAGAAAAAGATTGAAGAGTTTCCTAGATGGTGGAATGAAGTTCTTTCCAAGGCATTATGGGCATGTAGCGTTGCAAAGCATGGTGCCACCAATGTAAGTCCATATGAGTTGATATATGGACAAGAAGTCGTTTTACCCATGGAGGTGAATCTTGGCTCATTAAGGTTTCTTGTGCAAGCATGACTTATTGGTCGATGACTATAAAACTCTTTCGAAGGAAAATTTGGAAGAGGTAACCGATAAGAGGTTAAGAGCTCTAGAGGGAATAAAAGAGACAAAAGAAGAGTGTCTAGAGCTTATAACAAGAAGGTGAGAGCAAAATCATTTCAAGTTGGTGACTTGGTTTGAAGACGATTTTGCCATTAGGCACTGAGTCCAAAATTTGGTAAATGGTCGCCTAGTTGGGAGGGTCCTTTTAGAGTTGTTGAAATCGCTCCAAGGAATACATATTTGCTAGAGTCACTACAAGGATAGCGATTTCATAGAGCTTTGAATGGTAGGTATTTGAAAACGCATATCGCCCTTAGCTCGTTGTGCTTTTGGCTCACTAAAGTTTGCCAAAATGCAGGGGGTCATGTGTTGATTGCAAAAAATGGCATTAATGGTCAAAATTGTAAAAATGTCACTTTTTGGTAATTTGGGTCGAAAATGTGCCAAGACTTGGCAAAGGTCGGTCCAACCAACCATGTAGGCCCGGTCTAACCGGCCATATGGGTCTGGTTAGACCGGCCCAACTGGAATCCAACTCCAATTAGTTGATTTCGAGGTATTTTTATCTCTAATTAATTTAGGATAACTTGGAACACGTGTCTAACTCAAATTGGACCCCATGCACTCATGACCAACCTCTATAAATAGAGGCAAGGCCGATTCAACGAGACCCACCCAAAAAAACCCTAATAGATCCAATCTATTATCTCTTTGAATCATACCTTTACATTAAATTTACTTTCTTGCCCTAGATTCAATTCAGTATGTCCATCTTCTTGAGTTTGCACTAAAAGCTCTCTGTCCACCGCACCGTAATCATGGTAAGTCCTTGTCGGTTTAGTCGTGACTTGTACGTTTCATCCATGTAACGGATTTCTATCATTTTATCGGTTTTTACTAGTAATTCGGTCTCTTGGCCAAATTACCTCTAGTTTCTTCGTGTTTTTTTGTAGTGTTTCATCTCTCCCATCTTCTCGAAGAAGTTTTTCTTCAAGCAATACATTGGAGGACGGTCGCTGAGACACCGTAACCCATCTACCAGTGGCTATCAGTCTGACCGGAGGCAACCCCTCGATCTGACCGGTGACACGAGGCCGGTCTGACCGGGCTTCCCAAGAGGATTCGGGCTCCTTCGCGCTAGACGCCGGAGCACCGCACACCCTCTGGTCTGACTAGATCCAACCCTTCGGTCAGACCAACCGAGGGATAGGGTTCGCGCCGAGTAGTAGGGCGTCCCCGTTCGAAATTCTTCACGCTAAAGGTATTTTTACGCCGGAGTCCGTCTTCACATCAGCTCTAGGACCTCCAGAGACCCTTCGGTCCGACTGGTGGATAGGCTGAAGGGACCTTCGGGATACCTTCGGACCCCTTCGCATCCGAGCGCCGGAGGCCCCCCTTTGGCGAGACCTCTAACCGCTTATCTGACCAGCCGTGTGCCCTCGGTCTGACTAGACTACCTTGGCCGGTCTGACCCCCTGTTAGAATTTGGTCCAACCGGCCCCGTTTTGGCCGGTTTGATCTTTTACACCAACAATTCGGTTAATTGAACATTATTTCTAAATACTTGTTTGATTGTCTGGTGACTCCATTATTTCCTTACCACTGTTTAAGGATCATCGGAACATGGCGTCAGCATTGTGTTACGCTTAGGGCTTTGCTCGTAAGTATATGCATGATTTTGGATCACTGGATCAGTGTCAGTGTGTTTGGCGCATTTTCGTGTCAACAGACGCTTCGTCTCGGAGGTCACCGTGCCTCTGAATATCATGGAGACCATCCAGGCGGGCTCCTAGAAGTCATTCCTCCTAGGAGGGACGTCCCCTCTGTCTTCAATATCTTTGGGTCTTCTTTTGTTGGTGCCCAGACGATGATTGTCAGGTCGGCGGGATGCTTCGGCTTCTCTCACCATCTGGTTTTGCAGATGAAAGCAGTTCCGAGTGGTGTGATTGCCGTTAGGGTGGAGGATGCAATGCTTATCCAGCAGAACCTTCAAGGCCATGTCATTTTGGCCTCGCGGCCGAGTACCACGATTGGCGATCATATTCTCCTTCTCCTTCCTCTTATTGTTGGGAAGGCGAGGACAACCATGGTCGGCACGATCCTTGAAGGTGGGCGATCGGTGGGCCGCGGGTGACCAGCGGGCCACGAGCTATCGACGATGCCCCTCTTTCTCCTTATGGTCTTCATTGTTGTTGTGCGGTTTTGGGAGCATCTGCTCCCGCTCGGCATCTTCGGTGCTGGCAAACTATTCGGAGACAGTGATCATGTGGCCAGGATTAGTCGATGCATACATGATTAGGTGGCAGAACAAATTCCACAACTTTTGAAACAACAACTGATGATGAGGATGGCCCATTACTCACTACTTCCAATACAATCGAGATTTCTCCATCAAGTTCAATGGCTCCCATTGCGGATCCAAGGGAAGTAACTTTTGATCCTCAAGGGTCTCGAGCAGTCCAATGGGATCACCCTCCACAACTCATCATCGGTGATATGACTTTGAGAGTTTTGAAGTCTGAAATGGGTTCACTTGCAATTTTTTCTCAATCTGCTTTTGTTGCAGATACAACATGGTGTCTCGATCTTCATGATATAGGATAAATAACTAGATAACTAGCTGTAGAACAGTCGGATAACTTGCTGCAAGCAGCGATAACTAGTTCAATCCGGAAAATAAAACTTGAAGCCAACCATTATCTTGAACCGGCAACTTGAATCAAGAATTCGCCTAACCACACTCTCGAGAACCAACCAACACAGCCTAAAATCAATCAAGGCAAACATTGAAGGGAGCAGATGAAGTCATTGCTTCTGTAATACCGTGAAGGAAATCACAAGAGCAAAGGGGTAGAGATTACTCTTAAGTGTTGTTAGCACACGGCTAAACAAAGGGTTCTTGTATGTCAATTATCAAAAGTGTCCTTTGCTTTAGGAGTACATGAATATTTATACTAGGAACAGCCCTCCTAGATACGTAGTAACACGAAATGCAAACGAATAGATAGAATTTATGAAAGCTCTCCTCACAACTAGAGTTTTCGAGTAGTTCCCGTGTGGTTGTTGCTCCTTTGTGCAGTCTTTAGTGTTTTGGCCATAACTCCATCTTAGGAATTCCAAATGATGTGCGGTTTGTTACGTTGGAATCTTAACTTGATAAGCTTTCACATCATGTACATTATGTTCCACGAAACTTTGTAAATTGGTACATGTTTTCATGGGAATTGGAACGTTTGATAGATTGTTAACCTTCTGACTAGTCTTCACTAATCTGGTCGGATCTCAATGATGAGATTTCCAAACTGGTCGGCTCTAGTGTCATTGAAAACTTGGCTTGATAAGTTTTCCAAAATGTGATCATTCACCTTAATAGCTTCTAGGAATGAAAAGTTATGTGATTTGCAAATGTGGTTCCACTCTATAGTCATCGCCTAGTGTGTTCTTTTAATCCTCTTTGGTGAACCTGAGTGCATGACTTAAGAAGTATATAATTCTTATTAATATTAAATTTATCTTCATAAAGTAGTGTGTTCACCTCTTATTGTAGCTTCTTTGCTTGACTACGTGTGATCGGGCCATCAAAGGCTTAGACTGGTGTCAATGAAGGTGTTACGTGAGTTGGTGTAACTTGACTTGGAGGTTGTAACATGTTTGTTGATGGCATGGTCATATCATCCTTCCCCTCTTGAAAAGGAGTGGTCCTCGACTCTATGGTGTCTTCGCTTATGAATGGTGATAAGTCGACAATATTGAAGGTCATACTCACGCTATAGCTTGCTAGAAGATATATCTTGTATGCATTATCATTGATCTTTGCAAGAACATGAAATGGTCAATTTCCCCGAGGCAACAATTGGGATTTATTCTATTTAGGGAAGCGATCCTTGGGAAAATGTATCCATACCAAATCCCCTGGCTCGAATTTCACTTTCTTCATATGTTTATCCATACTTGCATCCTTGCGTTTAGCCTTTAGTTTGATTGTTTCCTTGGTCTTCTCATGTATTTTCCTTACATATGCAGTATGCTTGGAAGCTTCCATGTTGGTTCTCTCCTTTAATGGAAGGGGAAATAAATCAATTGGAGCAATAGGTTTGAAACCATATATAATTTCAAAAGGACACAAGTTAGTAGTATAATATATTGCCTTGTTATAAGCAAACTCCACGTGTAGCAAACAATCCTCCCAACTCTTTAAGTTCCTTTTCACCTTTGTTCGTAGCAACATTGACAATGTGTGATTCACTACTTCAGTTTGTCCGTAGGTTTGAGGGTGACAAGTTGTTGAGAACAAGAGCTTAGGTTCCATGTTTAGCCCATAACGTTTTCCAAAAATAGCTTACAAACTTGACATCATGATCAGACACAATGGTCCTAGGTATCCCATGTAGCCTCACAATTTCCTTGAAAAATAAATTAGCAACATATGAGGCATCGTTGCTCTTGTTGCATGGGATAAAATGAGCCATCTCTGAGAATCTGTCAACCGCAACGAATATAGAATCCTTTCATTTCTGAATTCTAGGTAATCCCAAAATAAAATCCATGCTTATGTCTTTCTAAGGAATGTTAACAGCAGGTAAGGGAGTGTATAAGTTATGAGGTTTTAGTTTTGACTTAGCTTTGTGATAGGTGGTACATCGCTCAACAATCTGATGTCATCTCTCCTCATCTTGGGCCAATAGAAATGATCACTTAGTAGTTTGTAAGTTTTCTTGTATCCAAAATGACCCATTAGCCCACTTCCATGTGATTCCTGCAATAAAATCAATCTAACAAGAAGAATTTGGAACACAAAGCTTGTTAGCTCTAAATGGGAATTCATCTTGTTTGTGATATTTTCCCCAACCATTTCCATTTTTACAATGATTATACGGTTCCAAAAATTCAAGATCATTATGATACAAACCCTTCAAACTTTCAAGACCCAATACCTTGACATCGAGTTAATTCAACAACACGCTCTTTCGATACAAAGCATCGGCAACCACATTGTCCTTACATTTCTTGTATTTAACAATATATGGAAATGTTTTGATGAATTCAACCCACTTGGCATGGCAATAGTTCAACTTAGCTTGTCCTTTCAAGTACTTCAAAGCTTTATGATTGGAATGAATAACAAACTCCTTTGGCCATAAGTAGTGTTGCCATGTCTCAAGTACACGCACCAAAGCATACAACTCTTTGTTATACACGGAATAATTTAATTGGGCACCTCCCAATTTTTCACTAAAATATGCTACTGGTTTTCCTTGTTTCATGAAAACTCCTATCCTAATTCCACTAGTATCACATTCTACTTCAAATTTTTTAGTGAAATCAAGAAGAACAAGTAATGATGCTTCAGTTAAATATTTCTTTAATTCTTGAAAATCAGTTTCTTACGAATTTCCCATTTAAAATCAACTCATTTCTTTGTTAATTTAGAGGAGCAGCGATGATACTGAAATCTCTCACAAATCTCCTATAAAAACCAGCAAGGCCATGAAACTTCATACTTGACTTACATTCGTAGGACTGGACCAATCCTTAATGTCTTTCACCTTTGATTCATCCACTTCTATTCATTTTCCTGAAACAACAAAGCTAAGAAATACAACATGGTCTGTGTGAAAACTACACATCTCAAGATTAGCAAATAATTTCTCCTTTCTAAGCTCATCCAAGACTTGCTGAATGTGTTTCTCATGCTCTTCAAAACACTTGTTGAAAATTAGAATATCATCAAAGTAGACAACAACAAATTTTCTAATGAAATCTAGCAGGACATAGTTCATTAATCTCATTAAAGTACTAGGAGCATTAGTTTAACTAAAAGGCATAACTAACCATTCATATAGCCCAAATTTAGTTTTAAATGCAGTTTTCCATTAATCTCATGCTTTCATTCTTATTTGATGGTAACCACTTCTCAAATCAATTGTAGTAAATATTATGGAACCACTCAATTCATCAACCATGTCATCTAATCGTGGAATAGCATGACGATAACGAGTAGTGATATTGTTATAGCTCTACAGTTAACACACATCCTACAAGAAGCATCCTTTTTAGGTACTAATATGACGGGTACAACACAAGGACTTAAGCTTTCATAAACAAAACCCTTATCAAGAAGTTCTTGTACTTGCCTTTGTATTTATTTTGTTTCTTGAGGATTGGTGCAGTAAGGTGGATGGTTAGGGAGTGCAATCCCTAGAATGAGATCAATTTGATGTTCAATTTCATGAATGGGAGGTAGTCCAGTCGTTGTTTCTTTAGGAAAAACATCTTCATAGTCATGTAAAAGATGAGACACAACACTAGGAAAAGAGGTGATATCGTTAAGTGAAATTAAATTGTCTTTCCACACAAGTACAAAGAGCACTTAATCTAGGTTATTCCTCACTTCTCTTAGCTCAGAATTTATGGCTAGCATAACTAGATGGTCTCCCTCTCCTTTCTTTTTATCTCTCAAATTTGGCTTGTGGCACTCACTCACCAAATTGTGGATGGCACTCAATTTGTTTTGCTCTTCTCCTCTTTTACATGCTAGACTAATTTTAGATTTCTTTTGTAGGTGCTCTGCCATGATTTGTTGAGGTGTCATAGGCTTGAGTACAAACTTTTTCACTTTTAAATCTAGTGTGTATTAGTTTGTTCTCCCATAATGTTGAGTACATCGATCATATTGCCAAGGTCTTCCAAGCAACAAGTGGCACACAGGCATTGGGGCCAAATCACACTCCACTGTGTCAACATATTTACCAATTTGTAATGGAACCATTACTTTATATCCAACCTTAATATCTCCCAAATCATTCAACCATTGAACAAGATATGGATGAGAGTGTCATTGTAGTTTCAAACCAAGCTTATCAACCATCTCATGACTAGCAAGATTATGGAAGCTCCCACCATCAATGATGACCTTGACTACTGTATCTTGCACTCTAGCCTTTGTTTGAAAAAGATAATGTTGTTGTCAATTTTCAGCTTCCTTTACTTGAATGTTCAAAATTTGAGTCACCACACAACACCTTGCTGAAATTCACATCTAGCATGTTCCTCATCTTCATGGTCTTCATCTTTACATTCTTCCTCAACTTCCTCTTCACTAGCTAATTCATATTCTCCATTGTCATTCGCAATGATCACAAGATTATTTGGATAGTTCATCATTACATGCCCACGACCCCACACTTGAAGCACTGAATCACACTACTCTTGGATGTAGAATCCACTAAAAAGTGGTGGATGTTGATGGTTTAGCGCTCATGATTGCAGCAGCAGTGTTCTTCCCATTAACATCCTGCACATTAGAACGTAAGTTTCCATTTGAGCTTTTTGCCGACAAGGATATAGTAGTAAACCTTGGGATCGACTTGCCTCCTCCTGCCATAGTCCTTGTGGCATATGATAAGGGCTTGTTCTTCTTAGCATCTTGCTACAATTGGCATTCATCTTTAGTTGTTTGATGTACCAAATCAATAAGATGATGGTACAACTGAAACTCGACGATGCGCTGGATATTGCGATGTAACCCAACCATAAAATGTGCAATAGTTTGATCTTCGTCTTCATACATATTGGCTCTAATCATAGTCTTCTCCTTCTCTTTATAATATTCCCCAACGGAGAAATATCCTTGCTTCAGATTCTGCAATTTGTCAAAAAGATCATGATAATAGTGCTTAGGCATAAAACGAATTATCCTTTATCGCTTCATCTTATCCCATGTTGCAACATGATTTTCTCCATCTTCTTCTCGATCACAGAGAAGTTGTTCCCACCATATCAGAACATATCCATCAAACTCAAGATATGCCATGGCTAATTTCTTCGCCTTTGAATAATTATGCAGACAAAATATATTGTCCATCTTCAATTCCCAAGTGAAGTAAGCTTCAGGATTAGATCCTCCTTCAAATTTTGGCATAATAAATTTCAGTTTGCCAAACCTCTCCTCATGGTTGCCTCCTCTATGATGTCGATGACAAAAAATATATTGGAAATGATTATCTCCATCTGTATCTTCAAATTCATCATTGTCATTATTTCTTCAACATCATTCTCTTCCTCTACCATGTGCATCACCTCGATTCCTTCATTCTTGTTTTCTCGCTCTTCTAGCAGCAGGTTTGTTGATGTCAAGATTTAGTAGAGCCCAGACCTACTAATATTTAGTCACTCTTCTAGGCTATGGAAACAAATCTAAACCTAATAATTTCCGTGGCTTTTTCTGGATGGGATAGAAATTAAAACCTAACTACAGATTAATGTTTCTCACCGAGTAAATCCGATGCTCTATACCAAGATGATACGGGGTGGCCTCATCTTCTCGCTGAGCTTGATGTAGATGGAGGATAACTTGTGAGACGCTAACGACTATCTGTTTGTTCCCTGCTGCCAATGCAACAAATCTCAACCCTATAGATATTCGCAACACTAAACACTTGCGCACGTAGCCGCTGACCATGAAGCGGTGCTACTATCTCCTAATTCCCAATGGAATAGCAGATAATACTTGAATTTTCCAGTAGCAAACACAACAGATCGAAACAAAGTGGTGGAGGTAAAATTCCTGTTCAACACAAAGAGGAATTCGTGATAACAGTAGAAGGCGGAATAGCCCTTCAATCTCAATCAATCTAATTTTGAAAATAAACAGTCAAGTTTGCTAGGGCCGGCTACTTCTATATATATAGGGGATATTTTAGAGGCTAGGGACATGTGGGGGTCGTCCAAAGAGAAACCTATATGAATACAACTCGGTTACAAGGCCCATGGGCTTTGGACTGAATAAGTAATATGCATTGTTTTGGTGATTATGATTTTCTCGTATAGAATCTGGAGGTGTAGCTAGATCCGTTGGAAAGAAAACTTCTCATGTTTTCCAAAGAGAGCAAGATCATCCAAATTGGAGCTTCCATGTAAAAGTTATGCACGTTTTAAGCCGGTGTTGTTCCTGTAGTCCGAGTTCAAGTGCAAGACGTGTAAAACATTATATCCACCTTCTCTTGGCACAAAAGTAACACTCCAAACATGTATATTATATTTAGATGGCATTGACTTTGTCCCAAATCAACTTCCATGATGTTCCATTGCCTTGATGTGCTCTCAACATGTCACTTTATTCATGTAAGTATTTCTGTAATTGAATAGAAACACATTTCGTGGTGTAGCGTACACTATTCAAATAAATAAAATGTAAATATAATATAGAATACATGCACCTTGGGTTTTTTGTTATAAACCATAAGCATGGTCATATCCCAGATGGTGATGTCCTCATCATTCTCTCCTTCTTGGCTACAAACCATCCTCGGTTTGTTCTTGTATTGGTAGTCATTGTAGCTCCTAGCAAAAAATATCATTGTGCAATACCACTTGTTCTTTTGTTACGTTGAGAGTAGGAGGAAACCAACTCACCTTAGCATTCCGTTGTTCAAGCATCAATGAAGAATCACCCTTGATGAAAGGAGAGGAGATTGTGGTGTTGTTGAACAACTCAACACAATCTCTGTTGGGGGAAAATATTTTATCCTTCAGAGGTCTTAGAAGCCTCAACATAAATACAAGCAGAAGAAACGAAGTCTTAAGTGTTGGTATCCGAAGATCCTAAAAGCATCAAGACTTCGTTGTATTCAGAGCTCTCCACAGCGAAGGCCTCCGTCAAGGCCCTAGCGTGACGAAGCCTTACGGAGCCTCTTTACCCGAAGGGGTGCCACCAGCAAGGACAAAAGGATTATCTTCTCACTGATTAGAGTAGTCTTTGACTCTTTTAACCCTATGAAGAATATTAAGCAATATCTTCTAAGTCGCTTGTAATTAGAGGGTAAAGGATTTTTTCCCAATGTATTCTGTCTATAAATACCCCTCTTCGCTCTATAAAGGGTATCGAATACACAGATATTCAATACACACTTCGAACTATCTTAAGCTATTATCCTACTCGGAGGCTTGGAATAGTATTCACAAACAGACACTCTGTTTGTTAATCTTTCTAGTTCTTTAAACCTGTTAGCGTAATCTTTTACACCAACAGTTGGCGTCATCTATGGGGAACCGAGTACAAAAACTTCGTTCTCTACCAATCCTTTCGTAGAGCCATGCCTCCTAAACGGAAGTCCCCTCCGGAGGTTTTCTTGGACCTCTGGGTTGAGGTCTTCGAACACCACCGAGGTCGAAGTACCCTCCGTGGTCCCCCCACCTCAAACTCCCAAAATGAATACTCTTGTGGCTCCGTTCGTGCTACAAGATTATGGAGCCTCTCCTACAACTCTGTACATGCTCCGAACTGACTTCTTCAGTTCTCAAGACCCAGAGGTCCCTTCCGAAGGAAATGAAGACCGTCCAGATGACGTGGTGACCCAAATGGCTCGTCTTTAGGCCGAAGTAGGAAGATGGAGGCAGGAAGCTGCCAACAGGCTTCGCCCTCAGGCTAGCCCTGTCATCCTGGAGGTGCCTCAAGATGACAACCCAATTTATCCCGAAGCCTCTGAGATTCAGAGAAGCACCGAGAATGCTTCCTTTGAGGATGAATCTTCGCTGCACCCAGACTTGCAAAGGGTGCGCTTCGACCCCAAATTCAGGACTTCGAAGTTAAGCAAGTACTCTAGAGAGGAAGACCCTAGAGAATTCTGCCGCTCTTATGCTCTAGCAATTGAAGCTAGCAGAGGGGTTCAAGACACTATGGCAAAGTGTTTCCCCCTTGCGCTCGAAGGAGTTGCTCTACGTTGGTTGTGATTTTTAAAACCATGATCGATTAAATCCTGGGAGCAGTTGAGGAAGAAATTAATGAGTAATTTCCAAGGGACCTTCGTGCCCCCTATGTCTACCGGAAGTCTTTTTTAGGTGAAGTAGCAACCTGGAGAAACTCTACGGCAATTTTTCAAGCAATTCGCTCATACGAAGTCGCAGACAAAGGGGCTATCTACTTCATCTGTCGTTGATGCGGTGCGCGAAGGTGTCACAAATGCGGGCCTCCTCGACAAGCTACATCGAAAGCATATATCTTCGATAGCACAATTGATGACCTATTTTGAGCAATATGACAAGTCCGAAGAAGGATGGCTTCGAAGAACTACTTCGTCCTCATCGACTTTCCTTCAAGAAGCCAAGATTGATCCGAAGTCCCCAAGTTCTTCACAAGTCTCTCTCTTCGAGAATAATCACAATAATAGTCGAAGAGGGCGCAAACATCATCGCTCCAAGGTCGTAAACATTAACCCTTCTGCTCTGAATTTACCTCCTAAGTATCTGCAGGCTCAGGGAAACAAGGTCAGCGGCGCGAGGCCGCTAGGGAAGCCGGTTGGCTGAGGCCAGGCCTTCTTCTGCTGTGTACATGGAGAAAACCGAAGCCATGCTACCAACGCATGTAAGTCCATATTAGCTCTACGGAGTGAAAATCTCGAGAGGAGATATGGTCGAGGCTCTACGGACCGGGCCCCTCCCGTGACATGTTCAGAGCCAGTGCAAACTATCGGACATGTGGACAACTTTGAAGCCCCAAGAATGTGGCAAACGGGTAGTCCTCCCCATCTCCGGAGGAGGGACCCTAGGCGGCATGTCGAAGTTTCAGCGGAGAGAATATGTCCACGGGGTGGGGCATATTGGAATCTCCTCATCGGCTGCTAAAATGCCCAAGTGGTCTCACATGCCCATATCCTTCTCCGTAGCTGATGCAGCTGGTATTAAATTCCCTCATGCATACCATCTTTTTATTACGGCTGACATTGTAGAAATAGAGGTCCGAAGAGTGTTGGTAGATGGCGGAAGCTCCGCACACATTATCTTTGTCCAAGCCTTCGATCAATTGTGCATCCTGCGGAGGCATTTGCTTCCAGCAGCTCGTCCGCTTCAAGGCTTCGTAGGTCCTCCTCTCGATGCCCTCGGCCAAATAGGCCTCGAGGTCGCCTTCGGAGAGGGTCTTCGGGCTAGATCGTAGGAGTTGATTTTTGATGTCATCGACGCCCCTTACACTTATAATTTTATCTTTGGAAGGGGAAGTCTAAATCAATTTGGAGTTGTGGCACATCACAATTATTTATGCCTGAAAATGCCCATGCAAGGAGGAGTACTTGCAGTCCTCGGCGACCAAGCTGTGGCGCGGAGGGTAGAGTATGGCCATAGTCAACCTCTTCATCCTAGGCAGATAAATAATGTACAATATCATTCGGAGGATGCCTCCGCATCAAGTGAGCCCTCGAAGGTATCCTCCCTCAAGCCAAGCCCCAAAGGTGAAATTATAATGAAGATCATTGTCAAGGACAGCAAAAACTATTCCATCTAGTTTGGCAAGGAACTCCCTCCAGAAATTGCCACTTCGCTGGAAGAAGTAGTTAAATAAAATTTGGATGTCTTTGCTTGGTCTGATGAAGTTATTCCCGAACTCGACCGAAGCATTATTGAGCACATCTTACTCGTCAACCCAAGGGTTCGACATGTTCGCTAGGGGCTCTGCAAATTGTCGACAGAAAGGGTGGACCTTGCCAAAGAGAAGGTGGAGAAGTTGATAAAGGCCAGGATCATTAGAGAGGTGGCCCACAGGGAGTGGTTAGCCAACCCCATCTTTATCAAGAAAAAGGCCTCCGGCAAGTGGCACATGTGCATTGACTTCACATCCCTAAATAAAGCATGCCCATGTGATCCCTACCCCATGCCTCGCATTGATCAACTCGTCGAATCCACTACTGGCTCTGAGCTTTTAAGCTTCCTCGACGCGTACTCCGGATATCATCAAATATGGTTAAAACGCGAAGATGAAGCCAAAACAAGCTTTATAACTACTTCGGAAATATTTTGTTATGTTAGAATGCCTTTCCGCTTAAGAAATGCTGGGGAAACTTTTTCAAGGTTGCTTGCTAAGGCTCTAGGTCACCAGATAGGTCGCAATGTTGACGCCTACATGGATGATATTCTAATAAAGAGTGCTTTAAAGCACCAACATAGTCTAGACTTAGCATAAACTTTTGAGAGCCTCCGAGCATGTGGAGTTTGCCTCAACCCCGAAAAATGTATCTTCGGGGCTCAAGATGGGAAGTTTCTAGGGTACTTAGTTTCAAGCAGAGGGATCAAAGCTAGCCCAACACAGATAACTGCATTGCAAAGGATGGCTCTGCCAGAAATTTTGAAGCAAGTCTAGAAGCTTGTCGGACGCCTCGCGGCCCTTAGCACATTTGTGGCAAGGTCTGTAGAACGGAGCCTCACAATATTTAAAGCCTTAAAAGGGTCCAAAGATTTTTCCTGTACACCGGAGTGCCAAAAGAGTTTTGATGAAATCAAGAACTATCTCGGCAATCTTGCAACACTCACTATGCCCCTCATAGATGAAACTCTTCTTCTCTATCTTGCAGCCACAGGCTCTGCTATCAGTGTAGTACTTGTTCGAGAAATGGATTTTAATGGGAAGTTGGTACAGAATCTGATATACTTCTTATCAGAAGCCTTATCTAGAGCGAAAACTCGGTACTCCAAGCTAGAAAAAATTACCTATGCTTTGGTAATGGCTTCGATGAAATTACGACATTATTTTTTGGCACATAATGTAATTGTACCAACTTCTTATCCTCTGGGAGATATGCTCCTAAGCAAGGATTCTACGGGGAGAATTGGAAAGTGGGCTATTGAACTAGCCCCCTTTGGTATTTCTTTCATAGCAAGAACAACAATCAAGTCACAATTGGTGGCTGATTTCGTAGCAGAATGGACTCCGTCTGCAGTATGGGCTCTAGAAGAATCAAATGAAGGCATATGGACTATATACTCTGATGGAGCTTTTCAAGCATCCAGAGCAGGCGCTGGAGTAGTAATAATTTCGTCTTCAGGGAAGAATGCAATGTACTCCGCAGGGAACATTGATAAAAGTTTTCAAGTTCGACATCCACAACTTGCTAAATATTTGGAAGAGCTCCGAAATACCAAAGCAGCATTTAAAGGGATCTCTGTCTGGAGCATCCCGCGAGTCGATAACTTGCAAGCAGACATCTTGGCAAAAGCTGCAGCCGGAGCCCTAGACATCCCGGATGGGGTTTTTAAGAAGAGCTTGCCTCCCCTTTGGTGCTACAACTCCCACCTGTGGAGGTCCTTTGCATACCAAGCACCGATTGGTGGAGTCCAATTATGGATTTATTGCAAAATGAAGCCTACTTGACCGAAGGCCAAAAGCTATCAAGATTACAGTTAAGGGTCTGGAACTATCATATTGTCAACAGTATTTTATACAAGGCCAGAGTCTATTCTCCCCTGCTCTGATGTATTTCCCAAGCTGAAGGCCAAGACATACTCTGGGAAATTCATGAAGGCCCTTGTGGTGGAGCCATCTTGCCCCTCGAGCATTAATAGGCAAAACACTTCGTCAGGGGCTCTATTGGCCTACAATAGTTGCTAATGCAGAGGCTTTAGTCCGCACTTGCCAGGGTTGTCAATGGATGGGAAGACGGAGTCATCGTCCACCAACACCTCTTCAAGTTATTTCTCCGGAGTGGCCAATGGCCCGGTGGGGGATGGATCTTATTGACCCCTTCCCAATGGCAAAGGGCAGTCTAAAATTTGCAGTGGTAGCGATTGACTATTATTCTAAGTGGGTCGAAGTAGAACCCCTCACTGCTATCACTTCAAAGAATGTGCAAAAAATTTTCTGGCAAAATATCATTTGCAGATTCGGAGTGCCTAGGCAGCTGACAATTGACAATGGCACTCAGTTCGATGCCAAATCTTTCAGAGAGTTCTGTGAAGGTCTTGGTATTGAAATGTGCTTTGCAGTTGTCCGTCATCCACAATCCAAAGGAGCAGTCGAGCGAGATAATGGTAATATCTTGTCGGGCCTAAATTGAAGAATAGTAGGATTAGCGAAGGGGCTATGGACCGAAGAACTTCCAAAAATTTTGTGGTCCATTCGGACCACTTAGGCAAGGTCCACAGGGTTCACCCCTTTCAGGTTACTATTCAAAGATGAAGTCATGATGCCGATGGAGCTCAAAGGAGGATCCCTCTACACCATCGAACCTGAGATAGACAATGAAAGACAGACTAAATTGGACATAACTAAAGAAACACGGCTTCGAGATGTTGCTAACCTAACAAAGTATCAACATCAGACAAAGACTTAGTATGACCCAAAAATAAAGCTTAACGAACTTAAGTCGGGCCCTTTAGTATTGCGAAGCATTATTCCTCCGGGGAAATTAGGAAATAAAGGGGAAGAGGACCATACATCATCCTACGTTCAGGACGCCCCAGATCTTTTAAATTAGCCAATTTAGAAGGTGAGGAGTTTAAGCATGCATGGCATGTGGAGCACCTTAAACGATACATCCGTTAGGGGCTCCTTGTAATGATTTGTAAACACATTTCTAAATGAATAAAGCTTATGGTTCGAATAATGCATGCTTCAGAACATGATTCCTATCCCTTATGGACACCCTAAGGGGACGGAACTAATTGCGGAGATAAGTATTATTCATTCGAACCCAATTAATGGACTTCAAGCCATCGGTTCGAAGCATCCGTCAAGGTGGGAAAGTACCATGAAAAAGAGTCCAAGGAGACCAAACTATATAGATTCCAAGCCATAGGCTTGAAAGCATCCGTAAAAAGAGTCGGAGGAGACCATGAAAAATGGATTCCGAGCCACCGTCTTGAAAGCATCCATAAAAACAGTCCAAGGAGACAATACTATACAGATTCTAAGCCATCGGCTTGAAAACTTCCGTAAAAGAGTCTGAAGCGACCAAAATAATCGGATTCCAATATATCCGAAAAAGAGTACTAAGCTACCAATTACGGAGTCTGGATCTATAGGTTCGAAAAGCCCTACGAGGTCCATAATGACCATTTACTTCAAATTTGAACCAGTGGTTCAAAATTCTTATTCAATACAATAAGGGGCTCCGAGTCCTCCCAATAAAAATTGTTGAAATTGTACTCTTAGCAAGAAGTACAATCGTTGTGCGTGACCATCTTCGCTTGAAAATCGGAGGTGCTCAGCCTCAAAGAGGGGCTAGGAGGTAATGAGACAATTTCAAAACATTTCAACTTATATTACTCAATAAATTATATTACACTATGAAAAATTAGTGTCTAAGACAAGAAGAAAGCGAAGACCCCTTCGATCCCCAGAGCTAGACTCGGAGTTAGCTCGGCTTCGAAGGTGACTTGTCCCAGAGCCCGGAGTCTTTAGAACCTTGTGTTTAATCTGCTTCCCCTTCTTTGAAGCCCAAAAGTCTCTTTGTTCTTGCTGAAGCTCGGCCCAGGTGTGAAGTCCTTCGGGGCTAGTCCTTGCTTGATCTTCACCAGACCACTCGTCTTCAGACCAGTTAACGTCCTCCGAAGATGAAGATGCTATATTTACAACTTCCTTTTCCCCTTCTCCTATTTAATATAAGCTAATATTTCTTTACAGATTTCAGTTATAACCTCACCATGGCTCCCTCGAGGAATTGAAAATTGAGGACACCTATGAGGCCTTAAGGCTTCAAAGGTAGCCCACTATTAACGGAGCCCTTCGTTAGCCTCTAATACTTCGAGTTCATCATACAAAAAAGGTTGGAAATCCTAAAAACATTTTCAAATAAGTCTTTTTATTCAAAAGGAAGACAGAAACATGAGTTTTTACATAACGGAACCTTAAGGAGAGCTAGACCTTCGGGTCCGAAGGAGGCTTGCTGGTCGATGGCAGCATCCGCGCTTGCTTTTGATGATGGCCTTCATTGATCCACACCTTCACAGCTAACCGGCCTTCAGCTCTCCAGGATAGTTGAAAAGCTTCCCAATCTGCGACCATGTCAGGCAAAGGGGTCAATAGTTGGTCACCACGAAACAGAAAGTCCAATGTCCATGAAGTAGTGAAGTACTCCGAGAGTGGCTACTTGGCCAGGGATCTCTCCATACCATGTACCCAAAGTCTTCATCGTCTTCGCTACTACTTGGATCATCTTTATTTTCCACAGTGAGGAATCGTTGGCAGACGATGACGAAGCGCAAGAAGTCCTGAAATACTCCAGGACACCCTGAAGGATATCCATGGTTTCGGAGGCCACGCTGTCACACTTCGTTTTCTACATAAGGACAGTTTTCTGCCCAAGCAACATCCTCGCGTCTTTAGCCAAGCGTTGTCGCTCTTCCCGAAGCTTTACAAGATCGGCTCCAAAGGTTGCCTGCTCCCCTCGAAGCCTTTTGACTTCATCCCAGAGCACCATCCGCTCGTCCTCAAGCTCCTCCTTCGGAGCCGCCAGTTTGGCTTTGGTGCTCCGCTCTGCGTGAGCTATCTCCTCCAAGCTCAAAGCCCGGTTCTCGGAGTCAGCAAGACTCCCTTGGAGAGTCGTTACCTTCTCGTGCCGGTTGCACTCCCGCTCATTGGAAACAGCAGCTGCACGAGCTAGAACAACATGCTACAAAGGAAAAGAAAATCAATGTAAGTATGTTATATATATTCTTTAGATAAAACTGACTTTTGCAGGTGCTTCATACCTAGTAAGCTTCCCGTTCGAGGGAGACGTCGAGCTCCGACCCTCCAGCCTTGCCAAGGATGGAGACCAATTCAATCGCCCCCACTTCGTGCCTAGCCCGAGCTAGAACTCTAACAAAGTCTGAATCCCTGTCCTCTTTTCAAGAAAGGGGGCTAGGAGTGGGAGCCTAGTCAAGGCGCTCTGATCGTCGCCACTAGGAGAAGGGCCGGAGTGCAGTGAAGCATCTTCGGAGGCTTCTATCGACTGGCCCCCGTTAGTTGACTCCGACGGAGTCGACCCTGCCACAGGAGAAGACATTGGCCAACTTTTTCCTTTGCCCTTTCCAGGACCCGTCACTTGCTTCGGAGCCACCTCCGGTGTTGGAACTGCCTCCTATGCCACTGTCAGCGACGACACCGAAGCTGCCTCAAGTTTTGGGACCACCTCCGTTGTAGGGATCACCTCCGCCGGAGCTAATTCTGTGAAACCCAAGGTATATGATATTATTTAAATGATCCAGGTAAGGGGAAGAGAATTTATCGTCAGTCGAGGCTTACCTCCAGCACCTTGTTTCCGGGTGAGCACCGAACTGCTCAGAGGATCGAACATTTGACCGAAGTCCTCTTCGGACTCCGGGGTTCGAACCAGAGTAACAGTTGCTGGAATTTCTGCGGCCACAACAACCATCACTTCGTCCGAAGCCGAAACCTCCATAGTTGGGGCTGGAACCCCTTTGGTCTCGACTCTGCCTTCCTCCAAAACAAGGACTTCCGTTTGGCTAGACGGAGCGGTTTCAGCATCCGTCTGCCTAGGATCGCCCTCAACCGTCAGCGTTACCTCCGCGGCATCTTGGACGAAGGCCTCGATTCCCATCCGAGACTCTTCATCCTCCCCTACAAGAAGAGCTTCAAACTCCTCCGCCATCTGCATGTCCGCGTCGTCTTCCTATTCGGATTGCTCCGGCGACGAGACATGAGATTTTGAAGGAGTAAGTGCCTTCAGTTTGTGGGCCACCTTCTTTGCAAGTGTCTTCACCAGTCCTAAAGACCCCGCCTCAGCCTTCCTCTTCTTTGGAGCTTGGTCCGGGGCGGACCAGTTTGGAAGGGTCGGGGTCTCAACTCCGAGTACACTCCATACTCGGTTAAACCGCTACCAAGTCCCTACCAGCTTCATCCTCCGCTCCTTTTCTACGGGTGTAGGGGCTCCTAGGACCTTCTCCACATACCAAACAATTTGTTCTAGAGTCAAAGTCATGCACGGGGCTAAAAGATAAGATATCATTAGATTAATTTATTGAAATAAAATCAATGTTTGTACGTGAAACACCTTGATGCAGGATATGCGGAGAGCTTACCTGCAGAGTTCAAAGGAATTTCCCGAAGTCCCCTCTCCGGATTATCTTTGAAGTTGATTGGCTAGGCGGCCATCAGGGGAGGAATCTAAAGCCTGATAAACTCCTCCGTTAAGTCGCGCATGCTCATGCGACGAATCACGGAGTGTAGCAGCCCAAGATGGACCTGAAGTTGGCTCAGACCTGGATGGATCTCTACCTCCCTCCAGTACATAATCTCCTCCAAGGGCCCCGCCAAGGCACAAGTCGACCCCACTTCCGCGTAGAACCAACGGAGGATCTAATCGGAGTACCACCTATCATTGATGGCCTTCGCTGGGAACTGATCTTGGAACTCATCGCGGAGTTGAAAGTTTATGCTCCTGAAGGCAATCACCATCTTCTCCCCTCCGAGTCCGGTGAATGTCTTCGGCTGCCCTCCCCGCACACTCTTCGGCCCTCATGGCCCACTCAAAAATAGCTAGATAGGGGATCGTGTTGGGAGAGAGTTGAGGGAGAGTTACATGGAATAGGTCCAGTACCTCCGCTAGGAAGTCTACCGCTGGGAGCCCAAGTCTAGCTTCGAATAAAGCTTTGAACACTACCACCTCTCCTGCCTGTAGCATTGGGATCACCTCCTTCCTTGGTTGGCACACCCTCACTTCGGGCCACATCTTCCCAATGACTGCTGCAGCGATCATCTTCTTCGACAAGATGACGCCCCCAAGCTATATGATTGGTCTGTATACTTGGCGGACGCCGGACGGAGATCGTGAGGACTGGCCGGATGGGGATTCTCTAAAGGCCCCGCCACCACAGCCGCCACCATCGCCTGCTGCTGAGACAAGGTCAAAGCAGGAACAGGGGCTTTGTTGCTAGTCTTCGCCATCAGGGGAAACAAGAGGCTAAGAGTATGTGCTTAGGAAGAAGAAATGAAATGTGTGAAAACAATCGGTAAAGTGTCGAAAGTTCACTTTTACTTTTCTATTTATAGCACTCGTAATTCCTTGTACTGTACGTTATAGAGCGATGTTTGGTTGCTCTGTTTCGGTTTCGATGCCGTCATAACTTGCAGGATCGCCTCATGAAGAGTTGCAACTATCAAAGATCATGCGACTGTTAGCTTTCTCAAAGAGTAACAGCTCTATTTTGAGTCTAACGACTCTGAAGACTGATAAACAGTAGAAGGAAGAATAGCACTTCTATCAGAATCAATCTAATTTCAAAAATAAACAACCAAGTTTGCTAGGGCTGGCCACCTCTATATATATGGGTAATTAATAGGCTAGGGATGTGTGGGGGTTGTCCAAAGAGAGCCCTAGATGAGTACAACTCGGTTACAAGGCCTATGGGCTTCGGACTAAATAAATAACATGCATTATTTTGGTTATTGCGATCTGCTCGAACATAATATGGAGGTGGAGCTAGACCAGTTCGAAAGAGGACTTCTCAAGCTTTTCAAAAAGTCCAAGATCATCCAAATTGGATCTTCCATGTAAAAGTTATACATATTTTAATCTGGTGTTATCCCTGTAGTCCAAGTCCGAGTCCAAAATGTGTAAAACTTTATATCCACCTTCTCTTGGCACAAAAGTAACATTCCAAACTTGTATATTATATTTGGATGGCCTTGACTTTGTCCAATCTGCGCGAGACCCTGCCCGAGGGACACGTCCACACTTGGGCGGAGTTCTCCACTGCCTTCCGCGCCGCCCACGTGCCCGATGGGATCATAGCCCAGAAGCAACAAGAATTCAGGGATCTGCAGCAAGGGAGCAGGTCCGTAACAGAGTATCTTCATGAGTTCAACAGGTTGGCCCAGTACGCACCCGAGGAGGTCCATACCGATGCAGTCAGATTGTCCAAGTTCCTCTGGGGACTGAAGGATGAGCTGTCCCTTCAACTCATTTCGAGAGATTACACCAACTTTCAAATGTTGGTGAATAAAGCTATTATTCAGGAGACCCAGCAGAACAAGGTCAACCTGAAAAAGAAAAGGATGATCGCCTTCAGGCAGAATCAAGGCATGGCACAAAGGCCCCGCTTCACAACTCCTCCACCGGCGCCACAGTACCATCCACGCCCGGTCTATCGTCCGGCGCCACCCGCCGCCAATGCCAGAGTTGGACAGCCTAGCCCCTGCTACCGCCGCATCAGCCGCTCCATCCGCCCCAGCCAAGAAGGCAGAAATTCTGCGTGACAAGCACGACAAGCCCGTGATCTGCTTCAACTACCGCCAGGAAGGGCATTACTCCCACCAGTGCCCTCACCCTAAGCGTGCCCAAGGAGTTGCATCAAACTCGGCCATCCGCGCCCGCGTCAACCACGTCACCGCCGAAGAAGCCCAGGCCGCGCTAGAGATCATTATGGGTAAGTTCACGATACATTCAGCCCTTGTAGTAGTTTTATTTGACACTGGAGCTACGCACTCCTTTATATCAACGGTTTTTGTGGAAAAGAATGATCTGGACATAAGTGAACTACCAAGACCCGTATTAATAGCCACCCCTGGCAAACAAACTCTCGCCCATTACTATAGTCCAAGGGTATGGGTAGATATCCAAGGCACAAAGTTTTGGGCCGACCCCATCCTAATAAAATGCCAAGGATTGGATCTCATTCTAGGAATGGATTGGCTCAATAAAAACCAAGGAGTGATAAGATGTGCCCGGAGACAGGTAACTGTGACTAGTGAAGAAGGGACTGCCGTCACATTTCAGATGCCAAGCCTGAAGTTCGGAAGACCAAGGCTGCACCGGATTACCTTAGAAGAGATACCAGTAGTCCGCAAGTACCCATACGTGTTTCTAGAGGATTTACCAGGGATGCCACCCAAAAGGGATATTGAGTTCCGTATTGATTTGGTACCCGGAACCACTCCCATCTACAAGCGACCATACCGAAAGGCCGCCAATGAGCTAGCTGAGATGAAGAAACAGCTGGAGGATCTTGAGAAGAAGTGATACATCAGACCTAGCACATCCCCATGGGGAGCCCCCGTCATCTTCGTTGAGAAGAAGGAAGACAAGGCTAAGCGAATGTGTGTGGACTATCGAGCCTTGAATGAAGTAACCATCAAGAACAAATACCCGTTACCCAGGATCGATGACCTTTTTGACCAGCTGAAAGGAGCTACGGTATTTTCCAAAATCGACATGCGGTCCGGATATCATCAGCTGAGGATTCGAGAGGAGGATATACCCAAGACAACTTTTACCACTCGCTATGGATTATATGAGTGCACGGTTATGTCCTTTGGATTGACCAACGCCCCTGCCTTCTTTATGAATATGATGAATAAGGTGTTCATGGAATATTTGGACAAATTTATCATGGTTTTTATAGACGACATCCTCATCTATTCCAAGGATCAGAAGGAGCACGAGACTCACCTCCGGTTAACCTTTGGAAAGATAAGGGAACACGAGTTGTATGCCAAGTACAGCAAGTGTAAATTTTGGACATATCATCTCTGCTCAAGGTATCGCAGTGGACCCTGCCACTATAGAAGCAATTACAGATTGGCTGCCACCCACGAATGTATCTGAGATACGAAGTTTTCTGGGTTTGGCCGGGTATTATCGGAGGTTTATCGAGAATTTCTCCAAGATAACAGAACCTATGACCAAGTTATTACAAAAGGGAGAGAAGTTTGAATGGACTCCAGAATGCGAGGAGAGTTTTCGTACCCTCAAGATCCGGCTGGTGTCAGCACCCATACTGACCCTACCAGATATCAGGAAAGACTTCCATGTTTATTGTGATGCATCTCGCTAAGGATTGGGATGTGTTCTCATGCAAGACGGAAAGGTTATTTCATACACCTCTCGTCAGTTGAGACCCCATGAGCTAAATTACCCGACCTATGACTTGGAATTGGCCGCCGTTGTGCACGCCCTTAAGATATGGAGGCATTATTTGGTCAGAAATCGCTGCAAAATCTTTACAGATCACAAGAGTCTGAAGTACATCTTCATGCAGCCGGACCTCAATTTGAGGCAAAGACGATGGTTGGAATTAATAAAGGACTACGACTTAGGTATTCACTACCACCCCGGAAAAGCAAATATGATAGCTGATGCATTAAGTCATAAGGGATATTGCACCGCCATCGTGATTCAGGATCACACACCTTTGCTCTATAAGGAAATGGAAAAGTTAAGCCTTGGATTAACCACAAGAGCATATCTAGCCTCCTTGGAAACCCGACCCGTCTTGTTCGAGCAAATCCGAGAAGCTCAGTTAGAAGACCCGGATATAGCCACCATTAAGAAGAACATGAGACAAGGCAAAGCCCCAGGATTTTCAGAAGACGAGAATGGCACTGTATGGTTTGGAACCCGTGTATGTGTGCCGGATAAACCGGAGATAAAGACCCTTATCCTAAGGGAAGCCCATGATACTTTATACTCCATCCATCCCGGAAGTACCAAGATGTGCCAGGACCTGAAGGAACGCTATTGGTGGGTTAGCATGAAAAGAGAGATTGCTCAGTTCGTCGCGGAATGTGACACCTACATAAGTGTAAAAGCAGAACATCAGAGACCTGTAGGACTGTTACAGCCACTTAAAGTGCCTGAATGGAAATGGGAAGAGATCGGTATGGATTTCATCACCGGACTTCCAAAGACCCAGCTTGGATATGATTCTATTTGGGTAATCATTGATCAGCTAACGAAAGTAGCACACCTCATAGCCGTTAAGACGACCTTCAGCGGTCCTAAGCTCGCAGAATTGTATATGGCCCGCATTGTGTGTCTTCATGGAGTGCCTAAGAAGATAGTATCCGACAGAGGAAGTCAGTTTACCTCTCGATTCTGGAAGAACCTTCAAGAGGAGATGGGAACAAGACTAAACTTCAGTACTGCTTACCACCCTTAGATAGATGGACAAATGGAGAGAGTAAATCAGATATTAGAAGATATGCTATGGGCTTGCGTCTTGGATTTTGGAGCAACTTGGGACAAGAGTTTACCGTACGCTAGTTTTCGTACAACAACAGTTATCAAGCCAGCCTTCAGATGTCCCCGTTCGAAGCCCTATAAAGTGTAGGACGCCCCTACTTTGGGATCAAACCGGTGAATCCCATGTGTTTGGAACCGACATCCTTCGGGAAGCTGAAGAGAAGGTACGGATTATCAGAGACCGACTCAAGACAGCCCAGTCTCGACAGAAGAGCTATGCAGACAATCGTCGTCGAGATTTAGCCTTTGAAGAGGGAGACCACGTGTACCTTCGAGTTACCCCTCTCCGTGGTACTCAACGGTTTAACATGAGAGGAAAGTTGGCCCCTCGATATGTTGGACCATTTCCCATTATTCGATGCCAAGGCAAAGTTGCTTATCAGTTGGAACTACCACCCTCACTGGCTGGGGTACATGACGTGTTCCATGTGTCCCAACTCAAGAAGTGCCTCCGAGTCCCAACAGAACAAGTAGACCTGCAACAGTTGGATGTTCAAGAGGATCTGACTTATGTGGAAAAACCCATCAAGATCATGGAAGTCAAAGAAAGGACCACCAGAAGTCGCGTCATCCGCTTCTGTAAGGTTCAGTGGAGCAATCACCCCGTAGAGGAAGCTACATGGGAAAAAGAGGAAGAACTCAAGGCATAGCATCTAGAGTTATTCGAGGAATGATCTGAATCTCGAGGACGAGATTCTCTGTAAGGGGGATAGGATTGTAACACCCCAAGATTTAAAAAAGGAATAAAATAAAAGAAATATATTATCAAAGGAATTTCTGAATTTTATTATTATGGAAAAACCCTAAAAGAGCCCTATTAAAGCCAAACAAGGAGAAATAATCAAAATCTGAACTTGAAAATTTTATGAGATAAACTAGAGGCCAAAACATAATTGCAGGAATTTTTACAATTTTTTATCAACAGAGATTCAACCCTTAATCAAATATATGAATTACTGGAATTATTTTAAATCAGAAAACATTTATAATTCTAAACGGGGCGCCTACCTCCAACGTGCCCCGAGCCCGGACTAGTCCGCCCGCCAGCCGCTGACATGTGGGACCCGCCTGTCGGCGCACTCCCACGTTTCTCTCCCAGCGCCTGCGCTCCACTTGGCCCCACCAGTCAGCCCCCTTCTGCCCACCGACCGCCCGGGCCCGCCTGTCTGGCTTTCCATTTTCGCTCACCCGCCGACAGGTGGGGGCCACCTGTCGAATCCATCTTCTCCGATGGAATCCCTCTCTCCACTTTCCTTTCCCAGCGATCACCTTCCATTTTTTCGCCGCCGGCCACCCGCGTTCGCCTGGATTCACCTCAGATCACCTTCCCCGACCACCTCCGACCTCCTTCCATCGAAAACCGACGTGTATTCATGTTTATAGAAGCATACCCGAGGATTTGGAAACGTCGCCGGAGAAATTAGGAACCCTCTCGGGTTTCCTCCATTTATCTTACCAAATCCACCACCGGCGACCCCTATTGATACCTCTCGGCTCACCACACTCCGCCCACTCCCCTAACGCCTTTGCCGAAGCAATCCCGAGCGCCCCACTTCATTCATCGGTTTCCCCTCCTGCTCCACCTCCGGCCACCGATCGCCGCCACCTCGAACCCCCTCCGTCATAGCCACCACCACCGTCGAGTCAGTCGTCGACCGCCTGTCCTCGGCCACCCCTCGCTTGGTCATGGATCCCGTCGGATCGCCATCGCCGACGAGCTCCCGAAGACCTCCTTCGTCTACCCCTCGCCGCCGGTTGCCGTCCGTCGCCCTCCGTCACCGCCGAAGGTATCATCGTGACCGCCATGTTCCCCTCTCTCCATTTTCGCCGAGAGCTAGGCCCCTAGGCCCTCGCCACCACCATCGCGACCGCAACCCGAGCCCCGCTGTCACCAGAGACGAAGGGTAGTTACCCTCTCCGACGCGTGCCGTGCCGTACGGGCTCTCGGCCGCTCGATCTGCGATGAACGGCTGGGATTAGAACCCCCTTTGACCTAATCTGGGGCATTCATCGAGTCAAAGCGGTATCGAGGCCTCTCGTCCGTCGATCGCCACTTAACCCGCCCGCTGGATATGTTGCGTCCACGTCGTACCGGTTCACGAAATCTAATCGTGGCCGTCCAATTCCATTAAACGATCCCGCCTCGCACCTAGGCCTTGGATCTTGATCGAACGACTCAGAGCGATCGGGTTCACACGCACAGTACAGCGGTCCACCGTGAGCCTGGCTCATCGTGGACTAAATCCTATTTTCTGTTTAAATAAAATTCCAGAAAAATGTTTAAACTTTGAAAATTCAAAACTTGCTCATTTTAACTCCAAATTTCACCATTCAAATTTTGTTAAATTCAGCATTTTATTCTCTACACACTAATGCCATAAAAATAGTATGCTGCTATTGCCCAAAATAATCTTATTAATTAAATGAATAAAAACCCCTTAGGATCAAAATTGATAAATCATTAAATAAAATGGGAAAAGCCTTAAACTCTAATTTTTAATGTTTTTCACCAAACTTCAGAATATTAAAACTTTACTTCACATAATAACTGGTATGTTTATTATTTGTGGAGTTTTATCTGTTTATTGAATGTATTGTTTATTTTTCCGTACCGCCGAAGACTACGAGTTCGTCGAGCAGCCGGAGTTCTATCCTGAGATTCCACCCTCCCCATTTGCTGATCAAGGCAAGTCATCGAACCCTCCTATGGAAATAGTTGATCATCATTGAGCCCAGTTTTTCATAACTATCGCTATTACTCATAGGATAATATTGCATTAGTCAAACATCAAGCCCTACACTTATATTTATTAGATCCCCGTCCTTGTGTGCAAACCCAAGCCATGCTTATTGAGCCTTAACTCCTTCTCACTCTACAAATATTATATTAGCTAGTGCCCAATGATCGGTACAACTGCTATAGGATAAAAAGAGAATGAGTCGTAGATAGATGAATTCTGTTATATAAATTTCCCCGTTATTCTTGTCTCTGGACTCTGTTGGAGTTGGCTATGTTATAAGTATGTTGGGTTCCGGGTGCAAGCTCGGGAATTGGTTTGTCGCACCCGGGGCACTATAAGGACCGGTCTGCGGGATCTGTTGCAAAGCACTTCTTGTACCAACCACAAGTCTAATGGGTAAGTCCTAACTGGAAGTATGGAACAATCTGACTCGATGCACCATAGTGGAGGGGCAAGGGGCAACCTACGGGTGACTTGTATCGACGAGGCTCAAGGGGGGTATGGTGGGGCTCCGACGCATTGGGACACCATATGAAACCTATAAGAGGGTGCTGTTGAGTCGAGGCGAACCATATGGAAAGTTTTGGCATGAGTTCCCGTGGAATGGGTCATCTCGTTACACTTCGGTGTAAGTGGTGAGTGCGTGCCTTGTTGGTACAGTGGTACGTCTCTAATCAGAGTATTAAATCTTTTCGAAAAGCCGAGCCCACGGTCAAGGGCGGGTTGTGTGACTACTCGCAGTTAGTTTACTATTGTGTGAATGGTTGAGTTATTCATGGCATGTAAGGACTGTTGAGCGAGGTGGGGCTAACTGTACCCCTCGAGTTAGAAGATGATGATGCATACACATGTTTACATTTCAGTACTAATAAATTGATCACATTTAATTGCTTTACAAATTACGCTTTTCCACAAAATTAGCCACTATCTCCCTTGTTATTACTCTGCATTATATTTGCATTCGGTGTCTTGCTGAGTACGTTTGTACTCACCCCCGTTGACTTACACCACCAGAGCCCGTCTACTACGAGGAGGATGAAGGTCTGGAGTAGCGACCCAGTCAAGGCAAGACTGGAAGGAGGCGTTCATCTAGGACCCTTTGATTTATTAGTTTCTCTTCACCTTTATTCACTTTTGTACTAATACGGTCTACGAACCATGAATGATTGCTCGTATTTGTACGTGGTCGCATGATGAACGTCTTGTATTTATTGATTTTCTATGGAATTTCAATAAAGGTCCTGATTTATTAAATCGGGACGCGACATTTATGAAGATGAATTTAATATTAATGAGAATTATATACTGCCTAAGTCGTGCACATTGTTATTACTCAGGTTCACCCAAGAGGAGTACAAGAACATGCAAGGCAATGACTATAAGGAAGATTATACTTGTGAGTCACATAACTTTTGATTCCTAGAAGATATTGAGGTTAATGAGCACTTTTTGGAAAGCTTATCAAGTCTAGTTTTCAATTCCACTAGGGCCGACCTTTTTAAAATTTCCATTATTGAGATCCAATCAGATTAGTGAAGATTGGTCAGAAGATTAACAACCTATCAGATGTTCAAATTTCCATTCAAAACTGCATTAATGTACAATATTTAGTACCACATAATTCACATGGAGTGAAATATAATCAAATCATGATTTCAACGCAATCAACGGCATGTCATTTGGACTTCCCAAGGTAGAGTTATGATGAAAACATTAAAGACTACGGAGAAGAGCAACAACTAGGCGGAACCACTCGGACCACTCGGGAACCACTAAGACCACTCGGGAAAAACTGTTCCGAGAAAACCTTTCACATGGTTTATCGGTTCATCTCCATTTAGCTTTCATACCTATCTAGGAGTGCTTTGATGGATATGCCCAAGAAAATTCTATGCATCGGAAGTTTTGATGGGTAGTATCAGAAGTTCCGATTATTTTCTGGTGTCGAGTGAGACAACAAATGTTGTTTCAGAAGTTCCGATGAGCCAGAAGTTCCGATTTGGAATCAGGGAATATTGTATTGATCGAAAGTTTCAATATGTGTATCGAAAGTTCCTAGGTGGGTGAAAACAGATTGGATCTGTTGCGTGTCGTACTGAATCGGGATACCTAAATTACCCTGTCGGAAGTTCTGATCCAGGATCAGAATTTCCGACGTGGGCAAATAGATTGAATCTATTATGAATACAAATTGGTTTTAACAAATTTGCGGGTTTCGAGATGTGCACGACCAAGAGGCTCTTAGGCCTATATAAAGAGAGGAGGTCTAGGAACAAACAATAAGCATAGATTAGACCTAGCCACCATGGACTCCTCTCTTCCCTTTCTTGATCTCAAACATTGAGGTCGCGGATTTCCCGTCTCTCACGTGCGGTGCTAGAACGCTACCATGGGAGGAATTTTATCCCTTTATGTGTGGATACCGTGGAGGCATTACTCTAATAACGACGCTCGTGGACTTCACGTGAACAACTATGTCGTCTTCACCGAGATCTTCTAGCATGTTTTGAGGGGGAGTTGTGTAGCACTGCATGAGCTTCTATTATATGATTAATTGCTTTTACAAGTACATGCTTTATTATGCCTTTGAAGTATTGTCTTTAATACTGTTGATTACACTTGGCTTGAATACTTCAGATATCTATCAAGAGCATGGCTTTTTATTTGTGAAAATTTGAAAATGATCACTACTTAGTCTAGAAACTAGCAAGAATAGGTTGAGTGCTTTAGGTCTCTTTTACTTACCTGGTAGCTAGGTCCTTTTCACTTGGATGCTAATACATAACTTGATCTTATCAAAAATGTTATGCTGAAAATTAAAAAAAAAATTGAAAATGAAAAAAGAATGAAAATGAAATGAAAATGATTGGTATTCATGTTATTTTGTGCTGAATTGAAAAGATCCAGGTGGTTTGCTTTGTCGCACTACCATGTTCTGGACTGCTTACCATGACACTTTGGTATGAACTGGGACATTGAAGTGTATGCCGAGACCATTGCTTTAAGCTTATGATGGTTTCAACCTAGGCTTAGCATAGTCGGTTAGCATAAGGTTGACTTGCAAATAACCCCTGACACTACAATGAAAAATCAAAAATCAAAAGATTGAATCAATTGCATATCAAGTTTGCTGAAGCTCCTTGTAGTGGGATATGCTTATCTGGTTAGTATTTGATTAGCTTTTGCATGTCATGTCTTGCCATGTCTAGTATGCTAGTCTGAGTAGTGATTCTTTTATTTGCTAAAATCTGAAAATGCTTGCTCATGCCTTTTGTTTAGATGGTATTCACCTGAGTGTTTCACATAGTACTTTTAGACAATATTCAAGGCAAATACTTATTTGTACTATAATTGAAATTACTCATGTTTCAGAAATTGGCATCTATACTCTACCCTCACACCTCTTTTTGCATCTTTTTACCATCTTGATGCATGCATTGCCAAAGGGGGAAAAATGTTTTACATGATGTGTTTGCTTGGTTAAGGGGGAGTTTGTTTGGTTAAGGGGAAGTACTAGCTTTCATGATGCATTGATGCTTTTGCCAAAATAGGGAGAATGCTTTGCATGAGTTTTTGTCCAAGGGGGAGATCTTTTACCAAGTGACATGTTTTGGCTCTTTTTTGAGTTTTTATGGTCACTTGTGCGCTTAACTTGAAACTTTCATCATGTTTCTATTTGGGGTTGTCAATGCACTCATCAAGGGAGAGATTGTGATGAGTGATTGACAAGGTTGAGTGATCTGGAGTGATGAGTGAGTGAGTTGTGGCTTGATCACGTCGATGGGATCGATGTGTGGATATGGATTATGCCGAGTTGATTGGTGTGCGTTGCGTTTCTTGTTTTGGCTTGTCTCATGTGTGTAGGGTGGAGATGCTAACCAACTATCAATGGCGGGTGATCAAGGGTCGAGCGGGGAGCTCGATGCCAGAGGATCAAGGACACCGGGTGAAGTTGGAGATGATCTCAGGAGTGCACGACGAGATAGAGCAAGACATGGATGGATGAATGGTCGAGACAGTGTGACGGTCAAGTCAACGAAAGGGAGGCCAGTGCAAGTGATAAGGCAGCTCGAGGGGATCGAGAGCGGGAGAGACATGCTGGCGGTCGAGTTCGTGGATTGGCGTTACATGTCAGCAATCAATGAGGCTTTTTCGGTTTTTGCTGAAAACCGTTGCATCAGAAAATGTTTTTAATTCCTGTAATTAGGAGTTTATTTTGATTGTTTTGTCGTCTAGATTAAGTGTAATCTTTTAGTATTTTTCAGAATTCTTAATTCTGAAAAATTATTAAAACAATAGGGTCAATGATGTAATAAATTAGAAGTTTGCATTAATGGATTTTTTAGAATTTGTAATTCTAAAAATTCATTATGGCAATTAGGTAAATACCTAGAACTTTTACCCTAATGGCATTTTGTAGATTTCCTTAATGGGCTTGCCTATATAAAGGACCCAAAGGCCTAGGGTTTAGGGGACTTTTTGGGGCTGTCATTTGGGGCTTTTTATTCAGAAATTTTCAGATCATTTGCTCCTTTTATTTCTCTTAGCCACCGACTGTTTTTCTCTAGCTTCTCTGCTCTTTGCCGGCTAGAGCACACAAAAAGCAACACGTCGTCGCTGCCATCCCAGATAGTGAACAATGCAGGTCACCACCAGATTCCAAGTGCCGGAGCAGAGGACTCCAGGTACACCCGATTTTTTCTAAGAAGCATTGCATTTGGTGTTTTATTCTCAGGCTTTCTTGGTTGTTCTATCGGTTGATTTCTTCTGCTGATCCATGTGATTTTGCCACTGAAGCACAGTTTTAATAATCACTGATACCCAAGATTTTGGTCTTTGTGCTATTATGGTCAAGTGATCTCTGGAACCTTCAGGAAAGAAGAGTCACTAACCAATGCCTATACTTCTTAATTCTCTCGGTGAATCATGTTGAAGTTTATCTGATTGACTTGATTGAGTTGTGAGTGCTTCTTGTTCTTGCTATTTGTGAAGTATAGTGCGAAGGGTGTCACTGAAGGGTATCTTCGGTGTTTGGTGCGAAGTGTCCATCCGAAGGGTACCTTCGGCGTTCGTACTGATCTGGCCGAAGATAAACTCCGAACAGATCTGGATGCGACAATCACCTCTCAACAGCGGGGTTCGGTGCGAAGTCACTGATACAGTAAGGTACAAAATAATGACTTAGGTGAAACACATGGGCGTAACTTTGTCAGACGCAGGGTGCGAGCGTGGCGAAGCCTTTTGCGGAGCATATCGGCGTGCAGGAGTTGGTCAAACCGACAACAGCGTGATGGTCCAGCACGGGCAGTCGAAGTAGTACTCTTGCCAAGGGATGTTCTAGCATCATCAGAAACCAATCTCTCAGCTTTGGACACCTCCGGCGAAGTAGCTCTGAATGTGGAAACCTGCAACAAAGTAGATTCGAAGTAACAATCTAGTTCACAGATTAGCGGACACTTCACAGGCGAAGTAACAAGGCGATAGAAATCTATTACATAGATTAATGGATACTTCACAGGCGAAGTAACAAGGATTACCACTGTTACGTAGTGGCCGTCGGAGGGCTTCCAAGCAAATCGATGAAGATTGCAGAAAGTAAAGGTAAAATATAGGTACGGTTCCAAGCTAGGGCTTTGTGTTGTTTTGTGTTAGGGGGGTTTATGAACCGGCCTCACCCCTATATTTATAGGGGCTAGACTTCTAATCTCTAAGCCTAATCTGGTAGGATTCGGTTTGATCACACGTGAAAATACTTAGTCAAAATCAGACTCAACCTCTAACTCTACCTGAAGTGGGCCTTCGACTAGGCCCGCCGAAGCCTGCTCCTCGGGCCGAAGCTTCGACAGAGTGGGCCTCCGAAGGCCTTCGGGCCGAAGGCAATGGGGCCGGCTGGAAGCTTCCAAAGCCCATAGCTTGGTGGACCTTCGGCCCTATAGGGCTTTGGCCCAACCTGCGAGATGTGTATTTTTGGCCCAAATTACCAAAATTGATATTTTGATAATCTTAACCATTAATGCCATTTTTCGCTATCAACACATGCCCCCTGCCTTTTAGTGAACTAAGTAAACTAAAATCATAACGGGCTAAAGATGATACCTTCCATATCGGCTTTTTGCCATCTTTCAGGCTGTTTGCCACACACTTGGGAAATACCTTTTCGAGTATCTACCATTCATAGCTCTTCGAAACTGCTCTGCCTGCAGAGATTCTAACACATATGGATTGCCAGGAGCGATTTCAGCTATTTTGAAAGGATCTTCCCAACTAGGTGACCATTTACCAAATTTGGGACTCTTAGTGCCTAAGGGTAAAATCGTCTTCCAAACCAAGTCACCTACTTGAAACGATTTCGATTTAACCTTCTTATTGTAGGCTTTAGCTACTCTCCTCTTGTCCACTTCTATGGCTTCTAAAGCCCTCAATCTCTTATCGGTAACTTCTTCTAGACTATCTTTTAAAAGAGATTCATATTCGTTGAGCGATAAGCCATCTTGCTTTAGAACTCTTAAAGAGCCAAGATCTACTTCTAAGGGTAGAATGGCTTCTTGTCCATATACCAACTCATATGGACTAACTTTGGTAGCACCATGCTTTGCAATTCTACAAGCCCATAGTGCCTTAGAAAGCACTTCATGCTACCTCTTAGGGAATTCTTCAATATTCTTATTAATGAGCTTAATCACAGTTTTATTACTATACTCGGCCTGACCAATGGCCGGAGCAAAGTAAGGTGAAGAGTTTATTAATTTAATACCATAAAATTTTGCAAAGTCCCTCACTTCCTTAGAAACAAACGAACTGTCTTGATCTGTAGTGAGGGTTTGAGGAATACCAAATCTATGTAAAATGTGCTTTAAGATAAAATCAAGTACCTCGTTGTGAGTCATGTTCTTGAGAGGTATGGCTTCAGTCCATTTGGTGAAGTAGTCCGTCACCATCAACACGAACCGATGCCCTTTTGAGGAAGGAGGGTGGATTTGGCCGATGAAGTCTAAACCCCAACCTCGGAATGGCCATGGCTTGACAATAGGGTTAAGCAATGAAGCAGGAGCTAAATGAATATTGCCAAACTTCTGACATGCATCACACCCTCTATAATACTTAAAACAATCCTCAGTCATAGTCGGCCAGTAGAAACCAACTCTCTTAAGCATCCAACTCATTTTCTGGGCCGACTGATGAGTGCCACAAAGCCCTTTGTGGACTTCTCCCATAGCCACATGGGATTGTTCATTGTCTAAACACTTCAACAATACTCCATCAATAGTTCGGCGATATAGTGTATCATCTAGCAACACAAATTTAATCGCTTGCCACCGAACTTTTTGATCGACCCTTTGGCTAGGGTCTCTCAAATATTGGACGATTGGATTTCTCCAATCGCCCTTATGGACCTCCGAGAGTTTTGCTAGCTCTCTCCTTAGAATAAGGTCTAAGCTTCCGATTTCGGAGTGTCCCCCGAGCCCTTCTTGCTTCCGCTAAAGCTGCTGGGACCAACTACGTGAAGCTATTCAGGCAAAAGCCTCCTGCCAGATGGTCCGGACTCCCGAAAATCATTACTGTCCTGGGGACTTCAGCTCACAGGCTCCGGCATGCCAAACCCTTTGGTGGGCAGAGTACTCCAGCCCCAGGGCCTCGGCGCGCAGTAGTCTCCGGTGGCCAAAGGGGTTCGACCCAAATGGTGCACTCATCTGAAGTCACTGGCTTCGGCAATGAGGCCAGACATCGGCTTTTTGCGTACAGAGAATTTTCCTCTCCTGACTTGGTAGCCAGATGCTTGCTGAGCCAAATCATTCGCAATGGAATTGACCTCTCTTGACACGTGAGAAATTTTGAAGTCGTCAAAAGTAGCAACTATGTGTAGGCATTTATCCAAGTAGCTGTTTAGCAAGCCATTAAAACATTGAGCACTCTTAGCTACTTGCTGCACTATTAACAGGGAATCACCATGCGCATGAACATGTTTAACAATCATGGATTCCAATAATTCAAGTCCTAGCAATAAAGCCTCGTATTCAGCTTGGTTATTAGTAGAGTGAAATTCTAAACGAGCCGAGGTCAACACTGTCACTCCAACTGACATCTATGTAAAGTTTCCATCAGAACCATCAAAGTAAAGTTTCCATGGTACTATCTCAATGAGAGCAACACTGTCACTCCAACTGACATCTATGTGGTGATCAACTATAAAGTTAGCGACAATTTGGCATTTTATAGCTCTTAGGGGTTCATAGGCCAAATCATACTCAATCAAAGTGTACGCCCACTTCCCGATTATTCCTCTTAGAATCGGCTTCTACAACATGTGTTTTATAACCTCGGGTTGGCAACCGACAACACATGTAGTGGGGAGAAGATAATGGCACAATTTGGTACATGCGTAGTAAAGTGATAAACATAAACGTTCCACAAACGCGTACCTGGTTTCGGCGTCTAGTACGCGGCGGCTCAGAAACGTGATGATGTACTCCTTTCCCTCCACCTCCTGGGTTAGCATGGCGCCGATCACGCTATCTTCGGCAGCGATGTACAACCGAAATGGAATCCTAGCTTTGGGTGCTCTCACCAGGTTTAGTGATGACAAACACTCCTTGATCTTTTCAAAGGCGCGTTGCCGACTTGCCCCCCAAGTGAACTCGGCTTCATTCTTTAGCCAGAGTATGGGGACAAAGGCATCAATCTTGCCAAAAAAGTTATATATAAAGCGATGCAAATAATTCATCTTGCATCGCAACTTCTGCACATCTTTCTTACATGTCGGTGCTGTAGAGTTTCTAATTTTCTCAAGCCTCTTAGGATCAATCTCTATTCCTCTTTCATGAATCATGAAGCCCAAGAACTTGCCTTCCGACACATTGAAAGCACATTTGAGCGGGTTCATCTTTAAGCCATAATGTAGCATCCTATCAAAAGCAACCTCCAAATCGGCTAAGTGGTTTCCCATAGCGTCCAATTTGACTACAACATCATCGATGTATACTTCTAGCATAACTCCTAGCAAGTCATGAAAGATCAAGTTCATAGCATGTTGATATGTAGCGCCAACATTCTTTAAACAAAAAGTCATGACAACCCACTCAAACAAACAGACAAAACCAGGTCATCAAAAGGCTGTCTGGTAGACGTCCTCTTCGGCCATAAAGATTTGATTATAACCGGCATTGCCATCAAGAAAACTTAGTACCTTGTGTCTTGAAGCATCGTTGATCAGCATGTCGGCTATCAGCATTGGATACTCGTCCTTTGGAGTGGCCTTATTTAGATCCCTGAAATCAATAAAGACTCGTATTTTGCCGCTCCCCTTCTTTTCTATAGGCACAATGTTAGCAACCCATTCTGCGTACCTGCACGACCTGATAAATTTAGCTTTGAGCAGCCGCTCCACTTCTTCTTTAACTCAGTCATGGACGACCAAATTAAAGCATCGAGGGGGCTATTTATAAGGCCTAAATCCGGATTTGATAGGCAGCCGATGCTCCACGAGCTCGCGGCTTAATCCCGGCATTTTGCTATACTCCCACATGAAACAATCGACATACGACTGAAGCAACTTTATTACTTCGGCCTTCTCATCAGGCTACAACTGTTGGTTTACAAAAGTTGGCCTCGGGGTGCTACCATCGCTTATGTCAACTTCTTCTAAAGGATCGACCGACGCAAAACCTTGTCCTAATTTCTCTACTTCACCAAAGTCCTCGATGGCTTCGGCAATAACGTCTTTAGTAGACCGGTACTGCTCTACACGAGACTTTAGCCAATCCAGATTACTGTTGCTAGACATGACTACTAATATAAAAACAGTCGTGCTACACCAGCCGGCTTTTCAGACACTGGTACACTACGTCCTCCAGACACGCAAACAAAATCGTAGTCCGAAAGATCCCTACCTGATAGACATTCTACTTTGTTGTGAATGGCGTCGATGGATACATCAGCCAATGCCACTTGGGCTGAAGTGTCTGCGGGTATGACCTATACTTCATCGCCATCCCACTGAATTAGGCACTAGTGAAGAGTAGAAGGAATGCAACAATTTGCGTGAATCTAGTCGCGCCCAAGCAGCACACTATAGTTACCTTGCACATCGACGATGAAAAATGTTGTCGGCAATGTCTTGTTGCCCACTGTCAACTCCATGGAGAGCACGCCTTTGGCCTCGGAACTCTCACCGCTGAAGCCATTGAGCATCAAGTTGGTCTTCTTCAGATCATCCTCGTCCCTGCCAAGTTTCTTCAATAGCGAGTAAGGCATTAGGTTAACAGTAGCACCATAATCAACAAGCATCTGGGAGATCGTCTTTCCATCAATGTGACCCCTGACGTAGAGAGGCATTAGATGGTGAGCCGAGTCCTCAGGTTTCTCGAAGATAGCATTGCGTGGGCCGAGGTTCAACTGAGCGAGCTTCACCTCGTCCTGTGGTAGGGCGAATTCAGTGGGCAGCATGATGATGTTGATGTCCATCGCCTGGGGTGTGGGCCCCTCGGAGATGGGCGAGTAGTCTTCGTCGAGCATGTCGTCTTCATCATCACTCGGACTAGGAGCTGGATTGGTCATCTCAATCGGCTTAACTTTCCATATCTATCTTGTCGTTGATCGAGGGTGGATTTCTTCAAAAATAGTGTCTCGCTCATCCTCGGCCTTCTTCTCGCACATCTCCTGTGCCCGTAGTCGTTGTAGACACCTCTTTTGTGATTTGGAGATACCCGGGGGTGCCCAAGATTTCTCTGGCTTGGTGCTAGGTGCCATTGCCTGGTTCCTGTTAAACCTGGCTGAAGTGTACTGTCCATCTCGGCCTCGTGCACTATATATTTGGAGGAGCCCTCGCTGTGGACCTCGGTAGTCAGACCGGCCTCGTTCGGCCGATCGGACCAAGCTCCGGGATGAGCTCCGACCGAAGTAGGGGGCTTACCTCCGTCAAACTTCGGCGAAGGGGCCTTCGGGATTGGGAGTTCCTAAGACCCTACTCTGATTGTGATAGCTTCGGACTCCCTGCCTTTTGCCTCTTTGCGCCTATATTCTTCAACTTCGTTCTACACGAGTCGATTTGGAGGCACCATAGACAGCCAGTGGACGATGCCATTCTCCACTGAATCTACTTGTCCCTTCCATTCATAACACTCTAAAGGAAAACAAGGCATAGTGTTAAGTTGCGGAGGGTACTCCGGCTGTGATACATATGGAGCCCACGGAGTCCCTGCCCAGTTGTACAGTGGAGGCATCGGTGGCTCTAGTGGCTTCGCCCACTGTGGGCCGAACCCGTTACATGGAGGGGGGTTCGGTAGAGTCGACGGTGTCTCGGACCATATTAGTGAGGGGTCCTGCCAGGCCAGAGGTAAGCTCGACTAGTGTGGCCCGAAGCCTCCTGTCGGAGGGCTCGTCCAGCGTGGTGCAAGATTCGGCCATTGAGGGCCGAACTCACTTTGTGCGAGGCTTGGCCATTGGGGCTCGAAGCCACTGTACTGGAGGTTTAGCCATTGCTGTCCGAAGCCACCATAGGGACTGTTAGGCCACTATGGCTCGAAGTTATCGCGCGGAGGGCCCGACCACTACAGTCTGAAGCCATCATGTGGAGGGCTCGACCATTGTGATCTGAAGCCACCCTCCGAATGCCTTGGACCCTTCGGCTGGCTTAGTTTTTTGGTTCGGGGGCCTGTCTCCTTGGCTTTTCTTTGGTGTTTGTTTAACAACATCTGATAGGTCCCCTTCGGCTTTTTGTGAGCCCTAGCCGAAGGACTGCTAACATTTTTCTTCCACACTCCCAGTTCGGGATTTTTAGGTATGAGTCTGTGTGTGCGTGGTTCTCCAACAATTACTGCTTTCCCTTTAGTCGACTCAGCCTATTCTGGCCAAATCAACACCTTCTTCTCATCGAGGTCGATGGGGAAGGGATCTTTGTCTAGCTTCATCTTTGGATTGTTGTCTATTTTCAATTGTCCTTCCTCTATGGCCGATTGAACCTGCCGTCGAAAAACATTACAAACATTAGTATTATGTGAATGTGAATCATGCCACTTACAATATGGATGTTTCTTAACTCATCGGCAGATGGAATGACTTGACCTTTAGGCAATCTGAGAAGCTGGTTCTTCATGAGAATATCAAATATCTTATCACACTTAGTTATATCGAATGAGTACTTGACCTCACTAGGCCGACTCTTGGTGGGAGATGGTCGTAACTCGGAGCACGTGATAGGTTTACTCTTGGCGTTCCAAACCCAGTCGGCTGTGTACATGTCGGCCGAATCCTCTTTTTCTGATTCCTACTCGTCGGTGTTAAATGCCTTAATGAACTTTTTATCTTTAGCTCGGCCTTCCTAGACCAGAGCCTGCTGCAAGACTTGGCCAACCTCTAAAAGTTTTGGTTGTCTAGTCTCTCTTTAATCTCGGAACGCAACCCACTAAAAGTTAGATCCGCCAAATCCCTTTCTAAAATATTAAGGCTGAAACATTGGTTTCTAGTATCCCTAAAAAACTTGATATACTCAGAGATGCTCTCGTTATATTTCTGCATAACCGATGTCAAGTGTAAAAGCCTAAGTTCTGTCTCACCTATGTAAAAGTAGTCATGGAATTTTTATTCCAATTCATCCCACATTTGAACGGAGTTCGGCGGGAGCTCCGAAAACCAAGTGAAAGCGGTGCCAGATAGTGAGAGAGAAAATAGCCTAAGCTTTAGAGCGTCCGACCCACTAGCTTCTCCACATTGTGCTAAAAACTAACTAACATGCTCTAGTGTGGTTTTGTTACCCTCGCCGTGGAACTTAGTGAATTCAAGGAGTCTATAGCCGTGAGGGTAGGGTATTGTATCGAAATAATCGGGATATGGCTTCCGGTAAACCCTAGCCCGACCCCTAGGTACGAAGCCGGTGCATTCCCTAAACAGTGCGCGAATTCGCTCCTCAAGGTCATTTTGGCCCGCTGCCTGCGCACGTCTCTCATGCGGGGGCACGACACACAAAGGGATATCAGCGTGTCGGCCATGGGCTCCCTCCCCATGCGCTAACTGTACAACATGCTCGAGCCTAGGCACCTCTGCATGGGGTGCAGGCAGTGTGGGCAAGGCTGGCGCCGGCGCAGGTGGGGGCAGCACATTGTATGTGGCGCTAGCCTGGCCGTAAGCATAATAACTGGTATCAGCCATGGGTGTTGAGGCCGGAGACGTAACAGTTTTGCTAGTAGTACCGCCAGTTCTGCTATAAACATGATTTATCGGAGGTATACTAGCAATAGGGGCTGATGGTACGACCTCAGTAAAGCCGAACCTTCTAAGCGTCGCCTCTACTTGGGAGGTAACTACCGAATCTAAACGGTTGGCTAGCGAAGCGCTAACGGTTTGATCTACCGATGCAACTATCTTTTGCTCAATCTCTAAAGAAGATAAACGAGGTGATACAGGTGTTACCTAGATCTGAGCAAGGTCGGGGACGATAATGTCACGCTTGATGAAGCCCGCGCGTGTCTTGACGTAGCTCCCAAGCATCATGTCTTGGAGTGCCTTCATCTTTGCCTCGATCTCTGCTCGGTCTTCTGCGGGAATATCTTCAAGAGTAGGTGTTAGGATGTTGCGGTTGTCGATATCTGTGCCTCCTACGGCGTCCATCGGCGGTGTAGACGTAGTAGTCGTTGTAGATCTACCGGTGGCCGATGTAGACGTACCCGTCATTTTGGCGTAGCTCTTCCCCAGCGGAGTCATCAAAAAGTGTGTTGACACAAAAATGTGCCCCCGCACTTGGGTCAGTTCGATGATCCAAAAGTGTGTGAATACTTAGGGACAACCCTAAGCATAAAACAACACTGACGTCGCGTTCCGATTACCCTTAACTATGGTAAGGGGGTGGAGTCGCCAGGTAATCAGATCACACAAAATAATCCAATTAGCCGAAAGAAATATATTAAACAGAATAAATCAGCAAACCGAGCGGAGCCTGACTGATTCGAAGTATAGTGCGAAGGGTGTCGCCGAAGGGTCGGTACCTTCAGCGTCTGGTGCGAAGTGTCCTGCCGAAGGGTACCTTCGACGTTCATACTGATCTGGTTGAAGATGAACTCCAAATAGACCTGGATGCAACAATAACCTCCAAATAGCGGGGTTCAGTGCGAAGTCTCCGATATAGTAAGATATAGAATAATGGCTTAGGCGCAACACGTGGGCGTAACTTTATTAGACGCAGGGTGCGAGCGTGGCGAAGCCTGTTGCGGAGCGTGTCGGCGTGCATGACTTGGTCAAACCGAATATAGCGTGACGGTCCGGCACGGGCAGTCGAAGTAGTACTCTTGTCGAGGGATGTTCTGGCAGCCTCCAAAACCAATCTCTCAGCTTCGGACACCTCCGACGAAGTAGCTCCAAACGTGGAAACCTGCAACAAAGTAGATTCGAAGTACCAATTTGGCCTGAGGACCGAATTCTGCTAAGTGTTGCACTAGGAGCGAAGGTAGCAATCTGTTACGTAGATTAGCGGATACTTCACAGGGGAAGTAACAAGGCGATAGCAATCTATTACATAGATTAACGGATACTTCACAGGCGAAGTAACAAGGATTACCACTATTCTGAAGTGGCCGTCGAAGGGCTTCCAAGCAAACCCACGTCACACCTATATTTTTAGGGGATAGACTTCTAATCTCTAAGCCTAATCTGGTAGGATTCAGTTTGATCACACGTGAAAAGACTTAGTCAAAATCAAACTCAACCTCTAACTCTGCCCGAAGTGGGCCTTCGGCCAGGCCCACTAAAGCCTGCTCCTCGGGCCAAAGCTTCGGTGGAGTGGGCCTCTGAAGGCCTTTGGGCTGAAGGCTGTGGGGCCAGCTGGAAGCTTCCGAGGCCCATAGCCTGGTGGACCTTCGGCCCTGTAGGGCTTCGGCCCAACCCGAGACATGTGTATTTTCAGCCCAAATTACCAAAATTGATATTTTGACAATCTTAACCATTAATGCCATTTTTCACTATCAACAGTTTCAACTGTCAATACCTCTTTGTCGACCATTGGGTTGCCGAAATATACCCTAAATTTTGGAGTTTCAGTTACCAACAAGGTAGATCGACTATCCATTCTCTGATCTAAACAAAATTCTGTTTGAGGCTGATTTGTGTTCTGGTTTTAATCAGTAATTCACAAATTTTGATTGTTCATTTAGAGGTTCGTTGGGTGATTCGATAAGGCCATCATATTCACAAGAATTTGTCATGGCGCCTATTCACCCCCCTTCTAATCGCCATTCCGATCCCACACATACCTATCTAGGAGCGCTTTGATGGATATGCCCAAGAAAATTCTGTGCATTAGAAGTTCTGATAGGTAGTATTGGAAGTTCTGATTATTTTTTGGTCTCGAGTGAGACAACAAATGTTGTTTCGGATGTTCTGATATCATATCGGAAGTTCCGACAAGACAGAAGTTCCGATTTGGAATTAGGGAATATTGTACTGATCAGAAGTTTCGATATGTGTATCGGAAGTTCTGAGGTGGGCGAAAATAGATTGGATCTATTGCGTGTCGTACTGAATCAGGAGACCTAAATTACCCTGTCGGAAGTTCTAACGTAGGCAAACAAATTGAGTCTATTACGAATGCAAATTGGTTTTAACAAATTTGCGGGTTTCAAGATGTGCATGACCAGGAGGCTCTCAGGCCTATATAAAGAGAGGAGGAGGTCTTGGAACAAGCAATAAGCATAGATTAGACCTAGACACCATGGACTCCTCTCTTCCCTTTCTTGATCTCAAACATTGAGGTCACAGATTTCTGTCTCTCACGTGCGGTGCTAGCACGCTACTATGGAGGAATTTCATCCCTGTACGTGTTGATACCGTGGAGGCGTTACTCCAATAGCGACGCTCATGGACTTCTTCACATGAACAACTACGTCGTCTTCACCGATTAGATTGGCGAGAAACGACAAGGATGAAGCGCGGATAGGCTTGACGTTCTACTCTGACATCTTCCGCTGCACCTAGCACATCTCGTGCTATAAGGTAACGATCTATGATCTCGCACGCGCATGGGTCTTGGGCTTAGGGCAGAAATTTTGAATTTGCCGGCTAGCGTATTTCCCCTATTCCCCAATAGGCTATTCGTAGTATAAATATCCATGTACTCTCGAGCAAGAGCAGACTATTGAGAATTGATAAACATAACCCCTTTGTTTACCCGAGTGCTAACAAACTTGAGAGAAATCTCTACCCCTTTGCTCTTGTGATCTCCTTCATGGGATTACAGAAGCGACGACTTCATCTGCTCCCAATTGGTGCTCTTACTCCCTTCAAGGTTTTTCCTTGATTGATTATAGGCTATGTTGGTTGGTTCTTGAGAGTGTGGTTGGGTGAATCCTCGATTTAGGTTGCCGGTTCAAGACAGTGGTTGGCTTCGAGTTTTATTTGCCAGGTTGCACTAATTATCACTGCTTGCAACAAGTTATCCGGTTGTTCTACAACTAGTTATCTTGTGATTGATCATACGTCGTGAATATCAGGACATCGTGCCGTATCACCGATTCTACAACAGAAGCTAAGTATATCACCGCTTTAGAAAACTGCGAAGGAGGTCGTTTCAATTAGAAAGTTTGTTTCTGAGTTGGGTGTTGTTCCTAGTGCGTCCAGTCCAGTGGACCTCTATTGTCATAATAGTAGTGCCATTGCGCAATCCAAGGAGCTAAGGTCACACCAGAAATCCAAACATATACTTTGGCGATATCACCTGATCCACGAGATCATTGAGAGAGGTGATGTGAAGATTTGCAACATGCACATGTATTTGACCATAGCAGATCCATTGACAAAACCTCTTCCACAGCCCAAGCATGAGGCGCACATGAGATCCATGGGTATTAGATACTTGCTTGAGTGAGTCATGGGTTTTGTGGAAGATGTTAGTAGTGCCTATGCTTATGTAAGAGGATAATTGTTATCTTGTTCTTTTAATAAATGTCATTTACATTTAATTAATGAATTCATGACTTGTTATGAGAAACTAGTTGTTATATAACGGTATTTTTCAAAATGAATACCTAATCTTATCGTCATGTGGGACAGTAATGATACATAGTGTTGGGGGAAAATATTTCATCCTCCAAAGGTCAAGAACGCTCCCCTGAAAATACAGCAGAAGAGGTGGAATTAGAAGCTTTGACCTTCGAAGATCTTAAGAGCATCGGAGTTGAGCTGTATTCGGAGTATTATACAACGAAGATCTCCGTTAAGGCTTCGGTTTAATGAAGTTTCACGAAGAACTTAACCCCGAAGGAATATTGCTAGCAAGGATAGAAGATTTATCTTCTTTCTGATTAAATTAGTCTTTTACCATTTTAGGCCTATTCAGGATACCGAAATATTTTCCACTATGTCGGTTGTAATTGAGGGGTAAAACGTCTTTCCTTAGAGTTTTTACATATAAATACCCCCTTTCTCATACTGTAATAGTCATCGAATACTCAAATATTCAATACATAACTTCGAACTATTTCGAGCTATTATCCTTCACGGCGGCTTGAGATAGTCCGCTCCTACAAACACTTCGTTTGTCACACATACAGTTTGTTAAACCTGTTAGTGTAATCTTTTATGCCAATAGTTGGCACCGTCCGTGGGGAACTTAGTACGAAAACTTTGTTCTCTACCAATTTCTTTCTAGAGCCATGCCTCCTAAACGGAGCTCAGGTGGTAGTCCCCTTCGGAGGTCCCCTCAGACCTCTAGAGTGAGATCTTCGAATACTATTGAGGTCGGAGGACCTTCTATAGTTCCCCCACCACAAACCCCCAAAATGAATACTCTTCCTCGAGCATACGAAGACCCTTCAAACACTCCGTGTGTGCTTAGAACCAACGGAGCTTCTCCTGTAGCTTCGACTGTACTCCGAACTGACCTGTTCAGTTCTCAAGACCCATAAGCTCCTTCCGAAATAAATGAATACTGCCTTGATGATGTGGCAACCCAGATGGCCAATCTTCAAGCCGAAGTGACAAGGTGGAGGCAGGAAGCTGCAGACAGGCTTCATCCCCAGGCTACACCTGTCATTCTGGAGGTGCCTCAAGACGATGACCTTACTTTTTATCTTGAAGCCCCTGAGAATGCTTCTTTTGATAGCGAGTCTCCACTGCACCCTGACTTACAAAAGGTGCGCTTCGACCCCAAGTTCAAAACTTTGAAGCTCTGAAAGTACTCCGGGGAAGAAGATCTAGGAGAGTTCTCTCGTTCATATGCCTTAGCAATTGAAGCCAACAGAGAGGTTCAAGATACAATGGCAAAATGCTTCCCCCTTGTGCTTGAAGGAGTTGCTTTGCATTGGTTCTGGTCTTTGAAGCTAGGATCAATTAAATCCTAGGTGCAGTTAAGAAAAAAATTCATAAGTAACTTCCAGGGTACTTTTGTGCCCCCTATGTCTACTGGAAGTCTCTTTCAGCTGAAGCAGCAACCTGGAGAAACTTTGAGGCAGTTCTTTAAGCGCTTCGCTCATACGAAGTCATAGATAAGAGGACTATCTACATCATACATGGTCGATGCAGCCCGAGAAGGAGTCACCAATGCAGGCCTCCTTGACAAGCTTCATCGGAAGCATATATCCTCCGTAGCACATTTAATGGCTTATTATGAGGAGTATGCTAGGTCGGTGGAAGGATGGCTCTGAAGAACAGCCTCGTCTTCACCAATTGTCCAAGAAGTCAAGCTCGAGGTGAAAACTTCAACACCTTTGCAAGGGACCAACTCAAAAACTAGCATGATAGGTGTAGAGGGCAGAAGCATCCTCACTCCAAAGTCCTGAACATTGCTCCTTCTCCGCAAAAATTTTCCCCCAAGAGTCCACAAGCTTTGGGAACACAAGGAAAGCAGCTAGAGACCGCCAAGGAAGCCGACTGGCAAGGGCTAGGCCTTCTTCTGCTGTGTTCACGGCAAAAACTGAAGCCATGCTACAGATGCATGCAAGTCTATACTAGCTTTAAGAAGCGAGTATCTCAAAAGGAGCTCTGGTTGAGGCACTACTGACCGAGCCCCTCCCGAGGCACGTCCAGAGCCGGTTCAGGCTGTCATATGTGTAGACAACTTCGATCCCCCAAGGCAACCTCCGGTGGCCAGTGTTATGCCACCTCCGAAGAAATAAGATACTCAAGACCGAGGCAAAAGAGTGGTTCTTCCTATCTCCGCAGGAGGAACCCTAGGCAGCATGTCAAAAAGGCAACGAAGAGAGTATGTTCGGGAAGTAGGCTATATTGGGACCTCTTCATCGGCAGTTGAAATGCCCGAGTGGTCCCATGTGCCTATATCCTTCTCTGCAGCTGATGCAGCAGCTATAAAATTCCCCCATGCGGACCCCCTTGTCATCACTGCTGATATTGCAGGAACCAAAGTTCGGAGAGTACTAGTCGATGGCGGAAGTTCTGTGGATATTATCTTTGTTCAGGCCTTCGATCAACTCTGTATCTCCTAGAAGCATCTCCTCCCCGTAGCTCTTCCCCTTCAAGGCTTTGCAGGACCTCCTCTTGATGCCCTCGGCCAAATAGGTCTTGAGGTTGCCTTCGGAGAGGGGCTCTTGTCAAGGATGTAGGAAGTAATTTTTGATGTTGTCGATGCCCCTTACGCTTATAATGTTATATTCGAAAGGGGCATGTTGAACCAATTCGGAGCTGTGGCGCACCATAATTATTTATGCATGAAGATCCCCATGCAAGCATTAGTGCTTACTATCTTCGATGATCAAGCCACTTCACGAAGGGCAGAATATGGCCATGACCCACCTCTTGATCCAAGACAAGTGAATAATGTGCAAGACAATTCGGAGGATATCCCTGCATCAAGTGAATCTTCAAATATATCCTTTCCAAGGCCATGTCCCAAAGGAGAAATTATAACAAAGATTATTGTAAAGGATGGTAAAGACTATCCCTTCCAGTTTGGCAAAGAATTGCCTTCAAAAATTGCTACTTCATTGGAAGAAGTAGTTAGAGAGAATTAGGATGTCTTTGCTTGGTCTGATGAAGACATTCCAGGAGTTAACTGCAATATCATTGAGCACAGTTTGCTTGTGAACCCAAGGATTCAGCCTATTCGGTAGGGGCTTGGAAAATTATCAGCAGAAAGGGCAAGCCTTGCTGAGGCATAAGTTGAAAAATTGTTAAAAGCTGGGATTATTAGAGAAGTAGCTCATACGAAGTGGTTAGCCAACCCAGTCTTCATCAAGAAGAAGGCCTCTGGAAAATGGCGCATGTGTATTGATTTTACATCCTTGAATAAAGCATGCCCACGTGACCCCTATCCCATGCCCCATATAGATCAATTAGTTGACTCCACTACTGGTTCGGAGATGTTGAGTTTCCTCGACACGTATTCTGGATATCATCAAATATGGTTAAAACGCGAAGATGAAATCAAAACAAGCTTCGTAACTCCTTCGGGAGTCTTCTGCTATGTAAGAATGCCCTTCGTCTTGAGAAATGCCGGGGCAAATTTTTCAAGATAAATTGCTAAGGCTCTAGGTCACCAAATAGGCCGTAATGTTGAAACCTATATGGATGACATTGTAATAAAGAGTGCTTTAAAGCACCAGCATAGTCTAGACTTAGCAGAAACATTTGAGAGCCTCCGAGCATGTGGAGTTCGCTTCAACCACAAAAAATGTATCTTCGGGGCTCAAGCTAGAAAACTGTTAGGGTATTTAGTTTCGAGCAGGGGAATCGAAGCTAGCCCAACTCAAATATCTGCACTACAAGGAATGGCTCCACCAGAGAATTTAAAACAGGTTTAGAAGCTTACTGGACACCTTGCAGCACTCAACAGATTTCTAGCAAGGTCCGCAGAGCGAAGCCTCCCCATATTCAAAGCATTGAAAGGGTCCGAAGATTTTGCATGGACACCGTAGTGCCAAAAGAGTTTTGATGATATTAAAGATTATCTCAGCAACCTCGCAACACTCACTGTGCCCATGGCAGATGAAACCCTTCTTCTTTACCTTGCAGCTACCGGCTCCGCTGTCAGTGCAGTCCTTGTTAGAGAAGTGGATTTCAATGGGAAGTTGGTACAAAATCCAGTATATTTTGTATCCAAAGTTTTATCCAGAGCAAAAACAAGATACTCCGAGCTTGAACAATTAACTTATGCTCTAGTGATGGCTTCAAGGAAACTACGACATTATTTCTTAGCGCATGATATAATTGTACCAACTTCTTATCCTTTGCGAGATATGCTTCGAAGCAAAGATTCTACAGGGAGAATCAAAAAATGGTCCATCGAGCTAGCACCCTTCTACATCTCCTTTGTAGCAAGGATAGCAATCAAGTCACAAGTGGTGGCAGATTTTGTAGCAGAATGGACTCCGTCTGCAGTCTGGGCTCTGGAAAAATCAAGCGAAGGAATATGGAACATATACTCCGATGGATCTTTTCAAGCATCCGGAGAAGGTGTTGGAGCAGTGATAATTTCACCTTCAAGACAAAGAGCAATGTACTCTGCAAGGCCCAATTTTAAGTCCACCAATAATATTGCGGAGTACGAGGGAATTTTGCTAGGACTTCGAAAGGCACGTGCTCTTGGTGCTACAAGAGTTGTTATAAAAACAGATTCTCAAATTGTAGCAGGGCACGTTGATAAAAGTTTTGAAGTCAGGCATTCAAAACTTGCTAAATATCTAGAAGAGATCCATCAGATCGAAGCAGCATTCAAAGGGATTTCTGTCCGAAGTATACCAAGAACTGACAATGCACAAGCTGATATCTTGGCAAAAGCTGCAGCTGGAGCCATAGATATTCTGGAAGGGGCATTTATGAAGAGCTTACTTCACCTTCGGTGCCCCAACTCCCTCCTGCAGAGGTCTTTTGCATTCCGAACACCGACTGGCAGAGTTCGATCATGGAATTACTGCAAGGCGAAGCCAACTTACCCAAAGGCCCGAAACATTCAAGATTGCAATTAAGAGTCCGAAATTATCACATTATCAACGGTATTCTTTACAAGGCCAGAGTATGTTCCCCCCTAATTTGATGTATTTCTCAAGCCGAAGGCCAAGATATACTTTGAGAAATTCATGAAGGCCTTTGTGATAGCCATCTTTCCCCTCGAGCTTTAGCAGGAAAAACACTTCGCCAAGGGCTTTATTGGCCTACAATAGTAGCTGATGCGGAGGCCTTGGTCCGCACTTGTCATGGTTGTCAATGGATGGGAAGATGAAGTCATCGTCTGCCAACACCTCTTCAAGTTATTGCTCCAGTTTGGCCCATGGCCAGATGGGGCATCGACCTCATTGGCCCCTTTCCAATGGAAAAAGGTAGTTTAAAATTTGCGGTGGTAGCAATTGAATATTTTTCCAAGTGTGTTGAAGCAGAACCCCTCACAGCTATCACTTCAAAAAATGTACAAAAATTCTTCTGGAAGAATATTATATGTAGGTTTAGAGTGCCTCGACAGCTGACAATCGACAATGGCTCCCAATTTGATGTCGAACCCTTCAGAGAGTTCTACGAAGGTCTTGGCATAGAAATGTGTTTTGCAGCTATTCGCCATCCTCAGTCTAACAGAGTCATCGAGCGAGCTAATGGTAATATTTTATCAGGTCTGAATTGAAGGATAGTAGGATTGGCAAAGGGACTGTGGACCGAAGAGCTCCCAAAGATTTTATGGTCCATTCGGACCACTCAAGCAAGGTCAACAGGTTTTACTACTTTCAGATTACTATTCAGAGATGAAGCCATGATGCCGACGGAGCTTAAAGGAGGATCTCTTCGCACCACCGAACCTGAAAAAGAAGATGAAAGGCAAGTTTTGCTAGATTTAATGGAAGAAACATGGCTTCGAGTTGTTGCAAATCTAACGAAGTATCAGCATCAAACAAAGACTTGGTATGACCCGAAGATTAAACTTAATGAACTTAAACCAGGTCATTTAGTTTTGTGAAGCATTATAGCACCAGGGAAATTAGGAAATAAATGGGAAGGTCCATATATCATCCTTCGTTTAGGATGCCCTGGTTCTTTTAAGTTATCTAATTTAGAAGGTGAAGAATTAAAGCATGCTTAGCATGCGGAGCACCTTAAGCGATATTTTGCATAGGAGCTCCTTGTAATCATTTGTAAACACTTTCTAAATAAATAAAGCTCATGGTTCCAATAATGCCTACTTCTCAAACATTCCCTGCTTCTAGTGGATGCACTAGGAGAATGGAGTTGATTGCAAAGGAAATTGTCATTCATTTGAACCAATTTCACGGACCTCGAACCATTGGTTCGAAGCTTCCAACGAGGCAGGAAAGTCGCAAAAAACGGATTCCAAGCCACCGGCTTGAAAGCATCCGTAAAAGAGTCCAAAGAGACCAAATGATACGGATTCCAAGCTTCGGCTTGAAAGCATCAGTAAAAAGAGTCCAAGGAGACCACAAAAGCGGATTCCAAACCACCAGTTTGATAGCATCCATAAAAAGAGTCGAAGGAGACCAAACAAAATAGACTCCGAGATTATAGCTTGAAAACGTCTATAAAAAGAGTCCAAAGTGACCATTGTAATCAGATTGTAATGTGTCTGAAAAGGAGTTCAAAGTGACCACATTCGAAAAAAGGGTACTAAGTTAATAGTTTTCAGACTCCAAATTAGTAGAGTCGAAGATATTTTCGAGGTCTTTAGTGACCATTTTTGGACTCAGTCATTAATCTTTAATATGATAAGGGGATCTGAGCCTCCAAAATTGTACTCCTAACTAACGTTATCTTCGTTGTGCGTAACCACCTTCGATCAAATTTTGGACGTGCTTACCCCCAAAGAGGGGCTCGGAAGTAGTGAGACAATTTTGAAACTTTCTAGTTTATATTATTTAAATAGATTATATTACATCATGAAAAATTTGTATCTAGAGTTACTTTCAGAATTAGCCTGACTCCGAAGGCGACTTGTCCCAGAGCCTGGAGTTGTTAGAACTTTGCGCTTAACCCTCTTCCCTTCTTTCGAAGCTCGGAAGTCTTTTTGTTCTTGCTGAAGTTCAGCCCAGGTCATGAAGTCATTCGTTACCAGTCAAAGAAGAAGCGCAAGAGGTGCCAAAGTACTCCAAGACACCCCGAAGGGCCTCCATGCTATCCGAGGCCACCTTCTCACACTTTATCTTCCCTTTAGACAAAGTGTTCTTTGACGAAGTCAGATTGTTTGTCAGAGATGAAAATCTAGCTGCCTCCGTCATCAAAGAATTCTTCTGTCCGAGCAGTTGTTTGGCCTCCTTCGTCAATTTCAGTTGCTCCTCTTGAAGCTTGACCATTTCAACTCCTGCAGTTGCCTGCTCTCCTCGTAGCCTATCCACTTCAGCCCGAAGAACGACTCGCTCAGCCTTGAGCTCTTTATTGCCAGCTTCCAAGCTAGTCCTAGCGTTTCTTTCTGTGGCTACCATTTCTTCCAGGCTTGAAGTCCGAATCTCGGAGCTAACAAGAATACCTTGAAGAGTTGTTACTTTCTCCTTGAGCCGGTTGCATTCTCGCTCATGTGATATAGCCGCAGCTTGAGCTAGGACTACTTGCTACGAAGGAAGAAAAAAAGATCAATGTAAGTAAATTATTTACACACGTTGGAACTAATTATATTTTTGTAGATACTTCGTACCTGGTAGGCTGCCCATTCCAAATCTGCGTCTAGCTCTGACCCCTCAGCTTCTCCAAGAGTGGAAACCAAGTCAGTCTCCCCAACTTCGTGACTAGCCCGAGCTAGAGGCTCTAGCAAAGTCGGAGATGGGCCGAAATGCAGTGAGGCATCTTCGGAGGCCTCCGTGGATTGGCCTTCGTCCGTAGATTCTGACAGGGTCCACCCTAGAACAGGAGCAGGCAAAGGCCCACCTTTACCTTTTCCAGGACCCATCTTCAAAACTACTTCAGGAATTGGCTTCGGGGACACGACAGCCTCTGGCACAACCCCCGTGGAAGGAGTCACTTCCATTGGAACTGATCCTGTGAAAACCAAAGGTATATGATATTGCATAAATTTTGGAGGATACAAAAAAGAAGGAAAAAGAAAAGGTACTCTGCTAAAGCTTACCTCTGACATTTGGTTGCCGAGTGAGCGGCCGAAGTCCTCTTCAGACTCTGGGCTTCAAACTGAAGGATTAGTTGCCAAAACATCTTCGATCACTATAGCTATTACTTCGTTCGGAGGCGAGACGTGTGCATCAACAGTCTCAACTCCACCTTCTCCCGTAGCAGGAACATCTACTTGGCCAGACAGGACGTTCTCAGTCTCTATTTGTTTGGGGTTATCTTTAGCAACAGATGCTCCTACCACATCGTCTTGAATGTGGACTTTAGCTCCCATCCGTGATCCTTCATCCCCTGTTAGGATGGCTTCAAACTCTTCTCCCATTTCTCTGCTCCCTTCATCTTTAGATGACTACGAAGATGAAGTTCGGTACTTATAAGGAGCAAGGGCCTTCAGTTTCCGGGCCACCTTTTTCATAGGCGTCTTGGCTGGCGCTGAAGTCCCTGCTTCAGCTTTCCTCTTTTTTGGAGCTTGTTCGGAACTAGTCCAGTCCAGAAGAATGAGAGATTCAACTCCGAGTACGCTCCATACTCGGTTGAATCGCTCCTAGCTGCCAACCAATTTCACCCTCCACTCCTTTTCCGCGGGCGTAGGAGCCCCGAGGATCTTCTCCGAAATCCAGATAATTTGTTCCGGAGTGAGGGTGGCGTGTGGAGCTGAAAGATAAGATTTCCTTTCAGTTAAATCTTTATAGAATCAATACTACATGTAAAACATTTTGCAGGGCATTTGAGGTTACCTGCAGCATTTGAAGGGATCTCTCGGAGTCCACCCTTCGAGTTCTCTTCGAAGTTTATCGGCTAGCTAGCCACCAAGGGCGGAATCTGGAGTCCGATGAACTCATCCGCTAAGTCCCACATGCTCATGCGAAGGCTTATGGCTCGCAGCAGTCCGAGACGAGCTTCAAGCTGACCTGGGTTTGGATGGACCTCCGCTTCCCTCTGATAGAAGATGTCTTCGAGGGGTCCGGCTAAGGCACTGTCTGTTGCTACCTCGACATAAACCAGTGAAGGACCCAATCTATGTACCATCTGGCATTGATGGTCTTCGTCGGGAACCGAGTTTGATATTCTTCACGAAGCTGGAAGTTGATGCTGCCAAAGGCAATCACCATCTTCTCTCCTCTAGCTCCCTGGTAAGTCTTTGGTTGGCAGGTAGCTTTGTGAAGCGCTGCGAAGATTTCAGCTCTCCCCTCGCAACCTTCAGCTCGCATCACCCACTCGAAGATGGCTAGGTGAGCAATAGCATTGGGATAAAGTTGGGGTAAAGTAACATGGAACAATATCAATACCTTGGAGAGAAAATCCACCACCGGAAGCCCCAATCCTGCTTCGAAGAAGGCTTCGAACACGACTACTTCTCTAGCCCGCGGTGCAGGAATGACCTCATTTCTGGCCTGGCGAATCTTGATCCTAGGAGCCATCTTCCAAGCAGTCGCTGCCGTAATGGACTTCTTCGAGCATGTTGAAGGCCCCAAACTATATGAATGGTTCGTATATTTGGTCGACGCTAGGAGAAGATCATGAGGACCAGCCGGGCGAGGATTGTCCGAAGGTGCTGCTGCTGCTGCCGCCATCGCCTGCTACCTGGCCAAGGTCGAAACAGGAACGAGAACCTTGTGACAAGTTTTCGCCATGGAGGAAGATGGGGTTAGAGTTAGAGCTCAAGAAGCAGAAAAGGGGGAATGCAGAAGTAGTTGGTAAAGTATCCGAAACTCATTCCTACCCTCTTATTTATAGTGTGAATTTGCAGGCAGTGTACCGTTCATATGTGCCTTTCCGTCTTCTTTACCGTTACCACTTATCACGACTCTTCATGAGAAATCACGTCTCTGGAAACAAAACGGTGGTGTAACTCTTTTTTTAAAAAAGAGGTAACAACTTTTTCTGTGAGTAATGGTTATCTCAGCTTCACAAGGATCTATCTTCGAAGCTACATCGACACGTACCTTCGCATAGAAGCTGGTTCGAAGATTACAAATCTTCGAATGCTTCAAAGAATGGTAAATTTCACTAAGTTCTTGATGCTGAGTATGCAATTGTTCCTTGCGTATACTTCCCTCTTATTATATAGGCAATTTGGAGAGAAGTATTCGAGGGGCTACTGTTGGGGGAAAATATTTCATCCTCCAGAGGTCAAGAACGCTCCCCTGAAGATACAACAGAAGAGGTGGAGTTAGAAGATTTGACCTTCGAAGATCTTAAGAGCATCGGAGTTGAGCTGTATTCGGAGTATTATACAGCGAAGATCTCCGTTAAAGCTTCAGTTTAATGAAGTTTCCCGAAGACCTTAACCCTAAAGGAATATTGCTAGCAAGGATAGAAGATTTATCTTCTTTCTGTTTAGTCTTTCGGGGTAAAAAGGTCTTTTCCTTAGAGTTTTTACCTATAAATACCCCCTTTCTCATCCTGTAATAGGCATCGAATACTCAGATATTCAATACATAACTTCGAACTATTTCGAGCTATTATCCTTCACGAAGGCTTGAGATAGTCCACTCCTACAAACACTTCCTTTGTCACACTTACAGTTTCTTAAACCTAATAGCGTAATCTTTTACGCCAACACATAGATTAGCACATCTGACTGATTGATGATGACATTTCAAAGATCATAGACATAGAGATGTCAAATCAGTGATGTGGACACATGTTGGTGAACATGGTGTTGGATAGACCGACTTGAGATACTACTAGGATTGTTATTATAATATGTCATCAGTTGTCATCTCAAATGGTGTGCCTACAGAGTCCTCAAACCTGAGATCGTCATTTGATTCCTGAATGCGTAGTGACATACTTATATGCTTCCTAATGCTATTCCATAACAGGGTAGTAATAAGGGTTGTTTTCAAGTGTGTTATAAAACATGTCTTGGGATGTGAGCTGTCAAGATGGAGTTTACCCCTCCTAATAACGGGACAGACATATTTGGGCCCCTTGAGGTAGAGGTAGTCGGATTGAAAAAGTGCATGGTCATGCCACTATGACAAAAGAGTTAGTCATGATTTGAATCCACTACTTGTTCGAGTGAAATTGTCAAGCGATCCAACAAGGGTGACATAAATCTCGCCTTGAGGTCGACTGATGTCGTGAGGTAAAAAGATTGGTACATTCGTATATCTAGGTTCAGTGATAAATTGTTTTTATATGCTTTTGGGGGTAAATATGTGCTGTTAGATACCGCTATTGATCAGTGAGTCAGAAAAGGTTTCCGGTGAATAACCATTAGTGTATGAACCTATCAGGTCACACACTTAAGGGATGGATTAAGAAAATTACAAAGAATTGGTTCTTGTGCAAGTGGGGGATTGAAGGAATAGTGCCCAAGAAAATTCTAGTTGGATTGGAAGTTCCGATTTGGAATCAGAAGTTCTGATTATTTTCTAAATTTGAAACAGGGAGCTCAAATCAGAAGTTCTAATATGGTATCGGAAGTTCTTATAATTTATAGTTTACGAAACCGAGAGCTCAAATCGGAAGTTCCAATAATTTCTTATTTAGAGATAGAGAGTTGAAACTGAAAGTTCCAATGTGTATCAAGAAAAATTGCACTGATCGGATGTTCTGATAGGAGGTATCAGAAGTTCTGATGCTACCTGGAATTGGAGTCCGAGAGCCCTAATCAGAAGCTCTGATATGGGATCGGAAGTTTTGATGTGGTCATAAAAGATTGGATCTCTTTGGTCTCGAATTGTTTGAAGCCAATCTATAGGGTTTCGAATTGTTGGAGAGCAGGGATCTCACCTCTATATTAAGAGAGGAGGATGAGGTCTCGAAAGTTAAGTAATTGAGAGTTTAGAACCCTAGCGACATCTCCTCCCTTTCTTGATCTCAAGAGTTGAGATTGAGAAATCTCCCATTTCTCTCATGTGGTGCTAGCACGCCGGTGTGGGAAGGGGAAGGATCTCATCCCTATACGTGTGGATACTATGGAGGCGCTGCTCCAATAGCAGTACTCGTGTACTTCATGTGAACACCTACGTCATCTTCATCGATTAGATCACCGGAGAATGGCCGGAGGGAGGTGAGGACAGGCGAGGACGTGCTTCCTCGTCATCTTCTTCCACTACACCCTGTGCGTCTCGTGCTAGAAGGTACCAATCTATGATCCCGCATGCGCATGGTTCTTGGGCTTAGGGCAAAATTTTTGAAATTGCTGGCTAGCGTAGCTTCCCCATTACCCAACAACACCCTCACTCTTGTTGAGGCAAAAGGCAACACCGCAGTTTCTCCTGCCGATGGCACCCTGTGATCTACTAATCCAGCTAGGTCGACCGATGTAATTACTTCTGTATTTTGACGTCTTGACACGATTGTCATTGACTTGTCTAACCTCTCGTTGTTTTCATCTATAGGACCCAGTGGAAGTCTTGGTCAACGATTCGGGCCCGATAAGGGCTTATTTCAATGATATCATGAACTGCCCTCTCCCCGAAGCTAGTAGATGCCCTCACTCCGATCGTGTTCCAGGAGTATCATCGGCCATAAGTTCAGTGGGCTCTATAGTAGATGGCTGACCGCACAAGCCGCGCATCGCTGCTGGAGGCAGCCAAGACCCACGACGAGGTGATACTTGCTAAAGACACACTCTTGAATAGTATTCGCGGTGAGTCATTGGCCACGTCGCTGTGTCTCGAGAAGCTGAAGGCGGAGGAGGCTGACTTAGCTTCATGGCTGGAAGGGGTTCAGGTGAGGATAGCCGATGAGGAGAGTGTCCTGACCTCTTTTCTAACTCAGATCCAAGCTCAGGAGTATCTCCTCACTGGTGCTATTCGCCAACCGCAACACCGTTGTCATGGCATCAGAGACATCCCCGACTCGGATGTCAAGGATCGAGTCGTACTCTGTAGTGTAAATGCCATTCGGTTGCGAGCAATCGAGGCAATCCGTCGCTCTCTTTGAACTTGTTTTGTCTTGGATTTCCGAATGTAACCTCTAAACTCTATATTTCTGTGATATATTACCATCTATTCTCTGAATTTGTCTTGTATCCTTTTTGTGTCTAAGGACGATGTTTTGTCATCGACCATCTAAAGGCGACACGCTCGGTATCAGCTATTTCTGTTTGTCTGTAGACCCTTAGGAATTTATCCAATCACCCAGGAAATATTGCATATTAGCATTGGCTTATGAACCAAAGGTTGGCCTCAGTCTGTCACCCGGTCTGATGTCTACCTCCTATAGCTCATCTGTTATGGTGAGGCCCTGACCAAGTTTACTCTCTGCTTTGTTGATGGTATCTTCACAAGGTGAGCTTGGGTTGTTCGTTACTAACTATTTTGACTCCATCGCTTGACACCTCGAGAAAGTCACCATCCCATGCTTTCCTGATAGGTAATCGACTCCTTCCATTTTCCATACCGATAAATCAGCTATTACCACGTTAACCAAATTATTGGTGGGGATGATTTCCACTTGATTGTCGACCCACTTTACGAGACTTTGATGCATTGTCGACGGGACACAACAATTTGCATGGATCCAATCGCGTCCCAGTAGTAGACTATAGGTTCCTTTTCTTTCTATGACGAAGAACATGGTCGACATTGTTTTCCTTCCAACCATCAGTTCTACATTTAGCACCCCCATCGTCTTCGACGAGTTGCCACCAGAGTCCCTTAGCACCATATTGGTTTTAATGAGATCGTCCAACCCTTTTCCCAGCTTGCGGAAGGTGGCATACGACATTAGGTTGATGGTGGCTTTCCATTGACCAATCCCTTAATATAGAGAGGTCTCAGGTGCTGATGTCTAGGGTCTTCTGGTTTGTTGAATGTCGCCGATTGGGGCGCTAGCACCAAATAAGTTTTCACCTCGTCTTGTTCGTCATTATTATCGGGAGTGGCCAGATATTTTGTAGGGAGAAATAACACCATGTTTACCCCCGCATCTCCCTTGTCATCGTGATTGGCCTTCTCCTTAATTCGCCATTCACTCTTGATCCTTGGCCTATCAGCTTTAACTTAATGGTCTAATTCCCTCATCTCTTTTTGCCGCAATCATTGCACCCTCTTCTTCTGATTCTTTCTGAAGATCCTAGTAGGGCACCATTGTGGCTTTCCTGTAGTGTTATTGTCATCAGCCGATCGGTAACTCTCTTTGGCATTGATGGGGACGAGCCTCTCAAGTACCGATGGCCATAACAGTGGTAGCCTCTGACGAATGCTCGTCCTTCCTTGATCGCATGACTTTGCCTAGTTTCTGTGGAAGCTATGGTCATACCTCCACCTACTTCTGCCATTACCGCTGTCAGGACAATTATCCTATGATAGAAGGCACAATCCCTCATTCTAGCAGAACTTGAAGAATTCATAATTCTAGTGGGGGTTGAATCGTGAGTAGTCCGGATCATCCTCACTGTCTATATCTTCCCTTGATTTTCTTTTGTACTTGTCGATCAGGTTTGACGATGAGATCCAACCATTGCTGGTACGCCTATCTTTATCCGTGCACTGATCGCTAGCATGGTGCGCATGCATCAAGTTTACTGGTAAAGGATGCCCATCGATGTTCATCGGCTTCATCCCATCGTCAAACTTAATCGGGCCTAGCTCCACAACTGACTGAATCTACTGCTTGAACACCTTGCATTCGTTAGTATGGTGTGATGGGGAATTGTTCCACTTACATTACTTCTTTTTCTTCAGCTCATCGATGGACGATAAGACATGATTGATTGGAAGCTGGATCTGTCTCTCCTTGAGAACTAAGTCAAATATCCTATCGTCTTTATTGATATCAAAATCATATTTTTCCTACTCATCAGATGCTTTCACCTAGGGACATGCGATCTGCCTCTTGTTTCTAGACCATTTAGCTAGCCCAACCTCTACATCGGACTCATTATCCTCGTCGCATTCCGAAGGGTATAACTGAGTATATGAAATTTTGTTTTGATATTTGTCCCTTCTTGCTTCGTGGAACTGGCTCTCATGTGTCGATACTCTCTGTACTAGGTGTGAGAGGCTCTCGAACTCATGTGATGAAAATATCTCCTTTATCGAGTTCAGGAGTCCTTGGAACGCCAACTCGGCTAACTACGCATAACTGAGGTTCAGGCTATAGCATATGCTTCTCACATCGTGGAACCTCTGTGCATAATCTTGTATCGACTCGTCCATCCTCTACTTTACTGCCATCAAGTCGGGGAGTTTCATCTCATGTTTGTCAGCAAAGAAATACCTGTGAAACTTCTTTTCTAGATCCCCCATCCTCTGACAGAGTTCACCGGTAATGATGAAAACCACGGAAAGGCCGATCCCGATATTGACAGCGGGAAGAACCAGACCTTGAGCATTTCCTCAGCCAATGCCTCCCTACACTAGGCGAGAAATGGCGTATGGGCTCGATTGTGGACTGAGCCTTGCCCCAAGAATTTGGTGAAGTTGGGAATTTTGTATCAGCTCGGTAGTGGCACCCAATCGAACCACTCTACGTATGGTCGCTGATTTGAGAATCCATGTTGAAGAGCATGGGCCTCATGGCTCCAGATGTGATGAGTTGTTGTCAATAGAAGTCAAGAGGACATGAAGAGAAGATGAGACCTATCGTATCTGGGCCGCGTGTGACTCAGGTACATGAGTGGTGAGCGACTGTCGGGCAGAGGGGCTGTGGAGTCAGGTCGGCCCAATCCGAGTACATGGGCTAGGAGCAGCAGAGGATCCAATGGTCTATTGACCGAGATTGACTCAGGTACACGGGCGGCGAGCGATTTCTAGGCTGAGGGAGCCACGGAATCAGGCCGGCCCAATCTGGGTACCTGGTGCGAAGACGGTGGACGCTTTGTCAGTTTTGGCATAAAACTGACGACCACTGATCTCGGATCTGACCATTCTGAGGCGAAGTCGTAGCTGCTACGAAAGATCCGCATCAGGACAAGTTATCTTTATTAGGATTTTACTATTTTTCCATTAGGCCCACAATCTGTGTTAGTCGAGTCTATAAAAAATCCTAAGGGCATGTTGGTCTTTTCCATTTTTATTTCATCATCTGTTTAAAACCTAAGGGTATTTTTGGTTTTTCCTAGTCTATTGGGCTGCCTATAAATAGGGCCCCAATCCCCTAGGGTTAGGGTTAACTAATTTTAATGCAAATCAGAGTTCACTTTCCCTTTGAACCTTCTTCTTCCTGCATAGCGCCACCGAGTTTCTCTCCTCTTTCTGTGTGATTCATCGTCAGTTTTTATGAGAGATTTTGTTAGCAGTTCTTCCTTCTTGGAGGCCACGTGCTTCTTGTTCATGGCGCAGTGCTGATCGACTAGCAGTCAGGGTAGCCGCTAGCCTACCGGCATGTCAGGGCTTAGGCCTTGGTGCTCTGTTGCACGGCATCGGGGCACGTGCATGCCGTGTGCTGTGTACTTGCGAAGCCTGCGTGTGGCGGAGGCAACGAGGAGTTGCTGGCCTTCGGCACTTGAGGCATGGAGGCACGAGCGAAGCCCCTGGCTAGGCGAAGTCTCGCGCGAAGTGCTGCCAGTCTTCGCTGGAATCCCGCATGACACGAGGCTTTGTTAGACTTCGGAGGTAGCCTTCGGTAGCAGACCTTGCTGAGGCTTCGGCATCGCAGCCCGTGGAGGACTTTGTACACTTGCTTCGCACAGGCTTCGACACGATCACACGGGCTTCGACAAGTATCAACCAGGAGACAATTTTGAACAGTAAATTTCTTCTCGTTTTGCGTGCACTTTAGTAGATTGCATGTGATGGTTGTTCTCATGATTCTTGAAATGCCTATGTCTTGAATGATCTGTTAATCTGCCTTTGAACACTATGTTGGTGTCTTTTCAACTAGGACACCGGTCGTTTTTAGGCTAGAATATTTTTAGCACCTGTGATCTGTTGTTGTTCTGCTGGTTGTTTGTTGAGGTGCGTTGGGTGTTGGGAGAAGGCCATTGATCCGCAAGAATTTTTAGGCACTCATTCACCCCCCTCTGGTCGCTATTTTCAGTCCTGCATGATTCACCTACACTATGTGCACAACACTATGTGCTCCCAACCACTTCCTACGCCATGTCAAAACGATGAAGAAAAACAGTGCCTGACACCCTCATGCACGAGCAGCATTCCTCGTGTCACATATGCACAGTAGTGGAAAACGCATCACTGGCTAAGCGCACCTCCGGAAGACTTCTACAAAAAACCAATCCAAGAGAAAAATAAACCGAATAGTAACTCCTCTTGAAAACCAGATTTCAGTTTTTGAGAGGAACACAATGGCGATGCTACAGTGCAGTTGACTCCTACATGCATGCGTCGGCAGTGCCTGGAACAGAAACAGACCAGCGGCGACGCAGATAAAAAGGAAGCACAAGGTTGAAGAAGTTTTTGAACTCTGATTTTTTCTATTAGGTGAGTTAGTAAAACCCTAGGGTACACATGCCCTTTTATAGGCAATTCAAAAACTGGAAATAACGCAAATACCCCTAGTGTACAGATGCGGGCCCAAAGGGAAAAACTGTAAAATCCTAATTAAAGGTAGATTGTCCTGATGCAGAGCTTTTGTAGCAGCTACGGCTTCGCTTCAGGACAGTCTGAACTCAGATCAATGGTTCGAATTGGGGTGTCGGTTTTACATCGAAACGGACAAAACGTCCGCTATCTTCGCACCGGGTACCCGGATTGGTCGGCCCTATTCTGCGGCTCCCTCAGCTCGGCAATCGCTCATCGCCCATTTACCTGAGTCAAACCCAGTCAATATACTAGCAGATCCCCTATCGTTCCTGGCCCATGTACCCGGATTGGGTCAGCCCGACTCCGCGTCCCCTCTACCTGGCAGTCGCTCGCCGCCCGTGTACCTAAGTCACACGTGGCCCAAGACACGACACGTCTCGTCTCCTCTTCGTCTCCTCTCTCTCTTCACTTTGACTTCTGTTGATAATCACTAATCACTTCTGGAGCCATGAGGCCCATGATCTTCTACATGGCTCCTCGATCTCCCCCTTGATGAGTCCATTGTCAACATCATCTCCATTAATGCTTCTTAACCCGGAAAACACGTGGAAACATGAAAAACAAAGCTCGACAAAACAGAAAGAAATAAATAAAATAAAAGGTTTAACATTAATGACCAAAAGTCGAACAAAAGAAAAAACAATCATTATGGTTAAACGGAAAATAAATAAACAAAAAATTTCAAAAACACAACTCAACCGAGTGCAATCTCTGAATTATAAATAAGGATATCCAAAGAGTAAAGGCAAAAGAGACTAAAACTCCCCCTGAAACAAATCCTAGAGAGATCCAAAACTCCCCTTGTTGGCGAAACGGATTACGCTAACAGGTTCTATAAGATCAAGGACTGACAAAAAAGTGTTTGTGAATGCGGACTATCTCAAGCCTCCAAATAGGATAATAGCTTGAAGTAGTTCGAAGTGGTGTATTGAATATCTGAATATTCGATCCATATTACAGGGTGAGAAGGGAGGTATTTATAGGTAAAACCTATGAGGAAAAGACCTTTTTACCTCTCAATTACAACCGACATGGTGGAAACTATTTCGGTGTCTCGAATAGGGTTAATATGGTAAAATATATTTGAAGGATGTCGACAGAGTAGACGTCCCACCCTTCTGGTTGTTTCTCGCTCCAGAGGGGAAGCCTTTCGGAGGGTCTCTTCGGACCGGAGCCTGGATAGACCCTCCGACTTCAAGTCCTTCAACCCGAAGACAAGTCTTGGGCTCCGAGATTATGATTTGCCTTTATCTTGGAATCTTGAGGATCATGAGGATGAAGTATTTTCCCCCAATAGTAGCACCTCGAATACGCTTCTCCAAATAGCCTGTACAATAAGGAGAGCGGTATATGCAAGAAATATTTTCATTCTAAAGGACTTAGAAAAAATTCAAGGTATTATAACCGTTCGAAGCGTCTTCAACATCAAAGATGTATCAAATCTAGACTTCGAGCTTGAACCTCCGCATGATGGATCCGAAAAAAAGGGAACCATTACTATTGCAATGCATCGCAAAGAGCCGTTATTTTTGTGTCGTTACTCCTCAAATAGACGTTAGACCTTTTGAGAAAGCAACAAATGCAAATATTTACTGTGGGTTCACACTATTTCACCTTCTGGCCCTACCTATCAGTGACAAGGTTTGGATCTGCAAGTATGAAAACATACATGAATCGAGCTAAATGAGAACAGAGTAGTTATAAAAGGGGCATGTAACCAGCAGAGGAAAGCTTTTACAGGCTTCGGTGCTTAAGCCTTTCCACACTTCCATCTTCAACCTTTCTCTTCGATACTCTCGAGCATTCCTCCAATGGCGAGAACCAGCGCAAAAGTGCCAACTGAGGAGCCATGTTGAAGATCAAGGGCCTCATGGCTCCAGAAGTGATGAGTGATTGTCAACGAAAGTCAAAGAGAGAGGAGACAAAGATGAGACGAGACCTGTTAGTTCTTGGGCCGCGTGTGACTCAATTACACGGGCGGCGAGCGACTGCCAGGCAGAGGGGCCGCGTAGTCAGGCTGGCCCAATCCGGGTACATGGGCTAGGAACGACAAGGGATCCGTTGGTCTGTTGACAGGTTTAACCTAGGTAAACGGGCGACGAGCTATTGCCGGGCTGAGGGAGCTGCGGAATCGGGCCTGCCCAATCTGGGTACCCGGTGCAATGATAGCGGACACTTTGTCGGTTTTAGCGTAAAAACGACGCAACCATCCAAGATCGCCCATCGGGGATCCGATAGTCTTGGAGCGAAGCCGTAGCTACTACGAAAGCTCCGCATCAGAACAAGTTACCTTTAGTTAGGATTTTACTATTTTTCCTTTTAGGCTCACAGTCTGTGTTAGTCGAGTCTGTAAAAATCCTAAGGGCATTTTGATCTTTTCATGTTTATTTTGGCGTCTGTAAAAAACCCAAAGGGTAAATTGGGATTTTCCTGATTTATTGGGCTGCCTATAAATAGGGCCCCAATTCCCCTAGGGTTTCTCAACTCATTCAATGCAAATCTGAGTTCACCTTTTATTCCAAATTGTTTCTTCCTCCTCTCACCCGCTGTGTGCCGTCGGTCTTCATAAATCTTTCCAGTGATCGTCACAGTACTCGCGCCCATGGTTTTCTCTAGAAAACCGCTGCTTGGCTTGTACGGCTCGGTGCAAGAGTGTTGTGCGTGTGGTTTTCTCTGACCCGCTCAGTCGGCAAGCTGATCCCAAGAATGAGAAGTGCGAGTTCGTGCGGTGCCAGGATCACCAGCAAATGATTTCATTCTGCTAGGATGCATGGAACAGGGAGCCAACCATTGCAGCTGATTTGTATTTTTGCTCCACCGTTGCAAGCTCCTGCAGTCCTGCGCACATGAATACAGTCCCTGATTACTGTCTTCATGTGTAGCCACTGTGAGGAAAGGAAATTTCTTTGCCAGGTTCAGAGAACAAAACAGTACTGTGCGGCATTGTTGTTCGGCGTGGGGCCTAGTGCACAGGCAAGATGTTCAGCAGAAAGCTTATGTGAACAGGAGACAACACATGAACAATAACTCGTTATCTCGGTTTTGCGTGCATCTAGTATTTTATTCCTGAACATTTTGTGATAGATTAAATTGCTACGATGACCTTATTTTTCAGACTGCACTGTGTATTTTCATTGATGAATCTTTATATCTCTTGTGTATGTTGAATCATCTGTGAGCTCTTTTAGATCATTTTCATTTATTTTAATTGATTAAATATTAGTGAACTGTGATGATTCGACATGTGTCTATCACTGTGTGAGATTTTGTTGTTTCATTCTTCTGATCTGTGAGGAGTTTTAATATGCCTTTAAGCACTTTGGTGGTGTCTTTTCGATTAGTACACTTGTCGTTTTTTGTTAGATTATTTTTAGTACTTGTGATTTGTTCGGATGTTTGTCTATTGAGGTGCATTGGGTGTTGGGAGAAGGCCATTGATTCGTAAGAATTTTTAAGGCAGCCATTCACCCCCCCTCTGGTCGCTACTCTAGGTCCTATAAGTGGTATTAGAGTATGGTTAGGTTTTTTCCATACCTTAACCGGTTCTAACCCAAGGTAGCGATTATGACTTCTTCTGGCAAGGTTCCGTCTCTTGAGGTTTCGAATGACCCTGAAGGACTATCAGTGTGAGAACAAGAAGCGAGACAAGGCCTTTTTCGCCGACATAGAGAGAAGCTACTCCAAAAGATCATTGTCTTCTTCCTCTTCATCAAGTTCAAGAGATGAGGAGATCGTGATCAAGAAGGGGAAGAACAAGGATGATCCGGTGGGCCTCTGCTTCATGGCCTTCGGGGACAAGCCGAAGAGCCGCTCGCACCACAACCGAAGATCCCTTAAGAGTGTCTCCTCAATTGCTCTTGGGGATAAGGAAGACAAGGGCTCCCCCGATGACTCCGATGATGATGACGATGAAAAAGTATCTTCCTATTAACAAGAAGTCGCTGAATTACTTGAAGAGAACCGTCAAAAATTAAGATATCGGGAGAAACTGATTAGAGGGGCTAAGAAGAGGATAGATGAGCTTGAGAGTGAGCTTGCCATGGCCAATGGCTAGATTGAGAGTCTATCTTCTTTCCCTTGCTTTGGTGATAGCAGTGAGGGTCCTAACTACGAGGTGTTGTTGTGTGACCTAACGACTCTGAAGTCTAGGTACACAAAAAGGGCTGATGAGAGAAACACTTTGACCACTGAGCTTGAGAGCGCTCAGCTGGAGCTAAAAGATGTTCATGCCACTATTGTCGTGCCCTGTGGAGACTGCTCATCCCATTTAGTTGTTTTAGTTGAGCTGAGAGCCAAGAGTGATGAGCAGTTGGGCGAGTTAGGGAGAGTCAGAGCTAAGCTAGAGCAGACTAAGCTTGAGCTTGAAACATTGTCAGTTCCACCCACTGTTTGTAAGAACTGCATGTCCGTGAGATTGGAACTAATCAAGCTGAAAGCTGAGAAGTCTATCCAAGTTGATAAAGAGTGTGAGATCTACTTGTCTCAGGTGGAGGCGTTAGCTTCCTTGAGAGAGGAGCTAGTTGATGCTCCGAACGAGAACTCTTACCTCCGTTAGATCCTGAATTGGTTGAGTAACAGAGAGCCACAGCTCGGCATGATGATCCAACAGTTCAAGGGGTGGGATGGGTTTGGAGTAGATTACACCTACACCAAGGCTGACTTTGAGAGTGCCTTGAGTCGTGCAGTGGAGTGGAGTAAGATGACTTCAGAGTAGAGATATCCCAAGACTCACTACACTGCGTCTTTTCAGGACTGTCAGCCCAAGGATGGAGTGTTCCAAGAACAACCTAAAGCTCCACCGAAGAAGCCTATCTGGATCCCGAAGCCTAAGCTTCTCCACACTTCTCTTGACTCTCTACCTGGACCCTCTCACACCAAAGAGTCTACACCCAACACCACCAAGCCCCAGAACCCCAAGCCTCAACCACATCCCAAGAAGCCTACCTATCATTGTGAGTTCTGTCAGAGATGGGCATCTTGAGGTGTTGGACCGGAAACGGCGACCAGAGGGGGGGGGGAATGGGAGCTTTTAAAATTTCTGGCTAAAAACTAGCCTTCGGTTTCAGTTCTGTCTTCTGCGGAACAGGCTTCGAACACTACCTTCGAAGGTCTGGTTCGGAGGTACTTCGACACCTTCGAACACAGGCTTCGGAGGAGCAAAAGTTCGAAGCCAAGAAGACTTCGCTCCACTTACAACCCTCGAAAATCTACTCTGCTTAGTCAGTGCAGGCTCCGCACACAGGGTGCTTCGAGCAGGCTTCGCACTTCACCCTTCGCAAGAGTTGACAGCCCTCTGAGGACTTCAACCAAGTACTTGGCAGCAGCAACTGGTGCTGAGCTTCGTACACGAAGGTCTACACGCACACAAACAGACTACACTAGGGGCTTCGACACAAGAAGCAAAACGGGCAACAATCAGGGCTTCGCTAGTAAGCAGCGAGGTCACGCCTCCTGTTACACAGAGCGAACGCACACTGACAAAACACACCTCGCACAAAAACAGGCTTCGCCTCGACAGGCTTCGGTGCACTACAACCGGCGAGGTATGTAACGCGAGTTCAAGCAAAAAGCACAAAGAAGCAGGGCTTCGCCGCTTGAACAAGGAACACAAAAATGAACTCTCTGGATGTATTATAATCGAAGTATGTGGCTACAGGAGCTCAACAGTAAATGCTCAAAGTGTTAAATGTTACCTACCGAGCCCCCATATTTATAGCCCACAGTTCACCCAAAGGAAGTGACTACTTTACCCCTAGGGTTTACACAAGATTTGACTCTACAGAACTAAGGGGTACAAAAGGTAGTCCACCTTTATTTTGGAGGCTTCTCTGTCAGCTTTGCAGAGGGGACAGTGTCAGCCTTTTACAGAACAGACAGTGTCAGCATTTGCAGTCATTGACTTTCTGTAGCCTCCCATCGCACGTGAGGGTGCGGTAGCTTCGGTGAGAAGCCTGAAGCCAAATGGCCTTCGCTCCACCGAAGTCAGTCTCCGATACAGTGACGGTTTTGAGCCGAAGCCGTCAAAGCTCTTGAGCCTTCGCACCAACACCTCCGGAGTGGACCACCACGGCTTCAGCAGCTTCACCCAGCTCGAACTCCGTCAGTCCGTGTACCGAAGCCATGCAGGCCGAAGTACCTCAAGTCATCCTCACTCCGAAGCCCCACCTTCGGAGTACCACCCTTCGAAGTCCCTCCTTCGTCCAAGGCCTCCGCATGAAGCATTCCGTGAGCACTTTGTCGCAGTGTCTCTCCCCGAGCACACTCCTCGACGAGCCTCACCCGGACCATGCCTTCGATGCACCTCGACTTCTGAGACCTTCGTCGGGTACCTTCGAATGTCTCCCTTCGGAGCACACTTCGAACACCTTGCCTCCGCAGAGGACTTGATCCAGCCAACTCCGAAGTCACTCCATTCGGAGTACCTTCGAAGTGCCTCACCTCCGAGGACTTTGTCTCGGAGTACCTTCAGTCGGAGCCACGCTCCGCACTCTCTGCCTTCACCTGGCACGCCTCGACCCGAGGACCGACCTGGACCACCTTCGTAGCCACCGTGACGGAGCTCCCCGCTCCCCTGGCATCAAGCCTCCCGCTTGACCCAGGTTCACCTGCTGCGAACCTTGTCCGTCACCTCCGAAGTCCCTGCGCACCACAGACAAACAGACAAGTGTATCCAGTACTCCGGAGACCTCTCCGGGTTAGCAATCTCCGGCACACACTCCGGTGTACCGCCCAAAGTACCGAACCCTTCGGTACACACCCAGTCATTGCGTACTGTCGGACCCCTCCGACGAGCACACTCCGCTGCACAGCTACAGCAAGCAAACACCGAACACACTTCAGTGACACCACCTCATGTAGGACCGAAAGTAGCGACCAGAGGGGGGGTGAATGGGCGCCTAAACAAATTCTTTCGAATCAATGGCCTTCTCCCAACACCCAACGCACCTCAACAAACTTAGCACGTAAAAGTAAACAGATCACAAGTGCTAAAAATTAATCTAGCCTAAAAAGACTAGTGTCCTAATCAAAAAGACACCAACACAATGCTTAAAGGCATTTTAAGTTCACACACTTAAGCACATAGCATCTCCACAAGGATTCTCCCAACTCACAGAAAATACATCATGTGCATCAAGAATATTCATACATGCATTTCATCCATCACAGTTATATTCTACATAGACATTTAAAATTTGACTTCAACGATCAGAGAACTTAATGAATCAACATACTGAATAGTTAATAAATAAATTATCTCAGAACTTTCATCAACTAGAAGCATCAGAGGATTAATCAGTGAACTAACTGTGACTGCATGCAAAACGAGATATTAGGTATACCATGAATATTTGTCTCCAGTGCATTTGGCCGAACAGGTGCTTCGTAACGAAGTAAATTAAATGATGGCTGAAACCTCAGCTTTGGAAGAACAAGCAGAACACAAGCTACAACTACAATCACTAGCTTCTTAGCACTAGTCTCTAGACTTGTGCACAAGACAGAATAGCTGCACACATATTGCAGGAAATCAGAAGCTAGCCACAGGCTAGAGCATAGAACCTATGTTCAGGAAAAATAAAGCTGCTGTCCACCTATGAAGGGAACAGCTGCTAGCCTTGGCTTGTAGGTGCTAAAGGAACAAACCCATGCTCACTGCATCTTGGAAAGAACGACGTGCAAGATGCAAGATAAAAGATCAAACAAGCCTGTTGAAAAACTGCAATGACACACGGAATGAGATAACTGCTTCAGATTTCAATACAAATAATAGATCAGAGACATTGCAAATGATTCAAAACGTGCTAGCCTAAACTAGGTCCCCATACTTGCAGACTAGCACTCGAACACCACAAGCTTTCAATCAGATAAAATCTGCGACAGATGAATAGCCATTCAAAAGTCTAGAACTGTGTATGCAGGAGAGATATTAAAGGCTTCGAGAGAGAAGGACTTTCTGCAACAGAGCGCACCAAGCAATTCAGAAGAACACGCGAAACGAGGCGACTAAAACTGAGACAAAAATCACAGAATCGATTTGTTCAATAAGAACGATGGCGGCGCACACAGGAACTGAAAATGACCCAAACCTCTTTTCTGGATTAAAGTGTATTACTGAATGGGTAACCCTAACCCTAGGTTATTGGGGCCTATTTATAGGCAGCCCAATAAATGGGTAAAATGCAGAAATACCCCTAGGGTTTTTTACAGACTCTGAATAAAAATGGAAAAGACCGAAATGCCCTTAGGATTTTTTACAGACTCGACTGACAGACTGTGGGCCTAAAGGCAAAATAGTAAAAAACCTAAATAAAGGTAACTTGTCCTGATGCGGAGCTTTCGTAGCAGCTACGGCTTCGCCTCAGGACGGTCATATCTGAAATCAACGGTCGTTAGTTTTGCGCCGAAACTGACAAAGCGTCCACCGTCTTCGCACCGGGTACCCGGATTGGGCCGGCCCGATTCCGCGGCTCCCTCAGCCCGGCAATCACTCGCCGCCCGTGTACCTGAGTCAATCCCGATCAACAGTCCAGTGGATCCTCTACTGCTCCTAGCCCATGTACCCGGATTGGGCCAGCCCGACTTCACGGCCTCCTCTGCCCGACAGTCGCTCGCTGCCCGTGTACCTGAGTCACACGCGGCCCATACGCAGCAGATCATCTCTCTCTTTTCAGTCCTCTTTGACTACCGTTGACAATGACTCATCACATCTGGAGCCATGAGGCCCACGCTATTCAGCATGGCTCTTCAATCTCCCCCTTGATGAGTGCATTGTCAACACTTCACTTCATCTGCTCTTCAGTACCTGCAAGCAACTGTGGAAACACGAAAACAAAAACACAAGAAAACAGAGAAGAAAAAAAAATAAAGTAAAAGTTTAACCCTAATGACCAAAAGCCGAACAAAAGCAAAAAACGGTCATTATGGTTAACCAAAGGTAAAAGCTCAAAACGAGTGCAGTCTCAGAAACATCAACAAGAATATCAAAAGAGTAAGGACAAACGGGACAAAGAAAACTCCCCCTGAAACAAATCCCAGAGAAAGCCAAAACTCCCCCTTAAACTCTTATACCAAAATTTCTCCCCCTTGTTGACAAATGAACTCATCAACCACTCTAAAAAGACACGGACTCCCCCTGAAATGCAACTCCCCCTCAAAATATGCAATGAATGCAACTGGGGTGCAAGTGGAGTGCAGAAAGCATGCTTCTCAGATATGATTGACTGCAATTACAACATCTAACAAGTATAGCAAAAGACATACTGTCTAAGACACATGGCATGATCAGTGCAACAGATGATATCTAAAGAAAGTCATTAGCACGCATTTTTCAGTTTTTGCAAACAAAGGCATCACCACATTTTCCAGTTAACAAGCAAGGTAAAGCATGAGATGCAGAAGCTAACTGATATCTACCAAGATAAGCATCGTCCAAAACAAAGTGCTTCAGCAAACTTGTTGTCTTTTTAATTTTCAGGCTTTTTCATTGTCCTTTTTCATTTTTTCCAAGGGTTATTTGCATGTCAAACCTTATGCTAACCGACCAAGTCAAGCCTAGGCCAGAACTGGACCATCAGAAGCTTAAGACATTGGTCTTGGCATACACTACACTGTCCTAGTTCATACCAAAGTGCTATGGTAAGCAGTCCAGAACAATGCAATGCGACAAGGCAAACCCACTTGGATCTTTTGAACTCAAGCATAAAAAGGCATGGAATTTTCATTCATTTTTTTTATCATTTTTGTAGCACAATTTTCATGTTAAAGCATAAAGATGTCCAAGTTGCATATCTGCATCTATGTGATGAACTAGCTACAAGGCATGTAACAGATAGCAAAAACACTCAGCCTACACATGCTAATTACCAGAAGCAATGGTGAACATTTTTCAAGTTTAAAGTGTAAAAGCCATGCATATGACAGATATCAGACATATCAAGCGAACTGAAACAAGGCATGATCATTGACAAGTAATCAAAAGCATGTACTAGCTAGAATAAGTAAAGCAGTTCAATCATATAACAGAAGCAGGCTCAAAGTGTGATATGTGAATATGTATGATATGAACACACACAAAAAGACTCAAGAAAAGAATAAAGAAGAAAGAAAACTGACACAAAATATCCTAGAAAGGATACACAACACCCAAATCCCCTCGTAAACGCTCAAAAGTAGACTGATCTAGGGGTTTGGTGAAAATGTCAGCCAATTGATGATGGGTATCAACATGAACAAGGTCAATGACACCTTTCTCATATTGATCCCGCAAAAAGTGAAAGCGCACATCAATGTGTTTGGTTTTTGAATGGAGACATGGGTTTTTCCCTACACTAATTGCACTAGTGCTGTCGCAAAACAAGGGAACTCTGGTAGGAAAGAACAACCCAAAATCTCGCAGAGTGGAAATCATCCAAACCAACTGTGAGCAGCAACTAGCAGCAGCTACATACTCAGCCTCAGTGGTCGAAAGAGCAACTCCAGATTGCTTTCGAGAAGACCAAGACACAAGAGACGATCCAAGAAACTGGCAAGTACCGGAAGTCGACTTGCGATCCAACCGGCACCCACCAAAGTCAGCGTCCGAAAAGCCAGATAAATCAAGAGAAGATGATGCTGAATAGTAAAGACCAAGATCAGGCGCATAAGTGAGATACCTGAAGATGCGCTTGACAGCTTGCCGATGAGACGCACGTGGTGAAGACTGGAAGCGCGCGCACAGTCCCACGGCGAACTGTATGTCTGGCCTCGTCGCCGTCAAGTACAGCAGCGAACCGATCATCCCTCGAAACTCTCTCTCATTGACCTTGATGCCGCTCTCGTCCTTGTCCAGGCCCCCAGATGTACCCATTGGGGTCATCTGAGGCTTCAGCTCTCCACCAAAGTCGAATTTCTTCAACATGTCCCGAGTATACTTACCCTGGTGGATGAAGGTGCCGTCCTTGGTCTGCTTGATCTAGAGCCCTAGAAAATACTTGAGCTCACCCATGAGGCTCATCTCGAACTCGCTGTGCATCTGCTCAGAAAACTTGGACACAAGATCATTAGTAGTACCGCCAAAGATAATATCGTCCACGTATATCTGAGCGACTAAAAAATCTGAAGCATCTCTGAGCAAGAAGAGAGTCTTATCCACAGAACCCATCACAAAGCCCTTCCCCAACAAAAACTGCTTTAACCGGTCATACCAAGCCCTGGGGGCTTTCTTTAACCCGTATAAAGCTTTCTGCAATTTAAAAACATGTCGAGGAAACTTGGGGTTTTCAAAACCGGGGGGCTGCCTAACATAAACCTCCTCCTCTATGTACCCGTTCAGAAAAGCACTCTTGACGTCCATTTGAAAAAGCTTAAAACCCTTCGAAGCGGCAAAAGCTAAAAGAATGCGAATGGACTCAAGACGGGCAACAGGAGCGAAGGTTTCTTCAAAATCAATACCTTCCTTTTGGCAGAAACCTTGCTTGTTCTTGAACACCCACTTGGTGCCTATGGGGTTGCATCCGAGTGGCAACTCAACCAATGTCCAAACCCGATTGCGGACAAAATTCTCAAGCTCTTCTTGCATGGCATTAATCCAGTTCGAGTCAGAAAGAGCATGAGAAATGTCTCTGGGCTCAAAAGATGCAACAAAAGAAGATTCAGCAAACACAGCAAGAGAGTCAACAGACGAACGCAAAGTTCTTGAAGACACATCACCGATGATGAGCTCTGAGGGGTGATCACGCTGAACTGCTCGGGATCCCTGGTGATCTGAAGTCACCTCACCGGAGTCAGCAGCTGGCACCTCTGGACTCGACTGAGGGGGCTCGATCGAAGTGGAAGAAGTGATCAGAGGTCCGCCCTCAGTCCTCAGTCGAAGTCTCAGAAGGTGTGGGCTCTGCAGGAGGTGCAGAAGGCCCACCCTCATCAGCAGCTGGAGTATCCTCATCTTCCTCGAAGATGGACTCTCCGAGCTCACCATCCCCAGAAAGCTCAAAAGAAGGATTCAAAGAAGGCAAGGACTCATCAAACGAAACCTCACAAGTCTCGACAAGCTGCTGGGAGTCGAGGTTCCAAACACGAAAGCCTCGAGAATGCAAAGCGTAACCAAGAAAAACACCATCCCAGCAACGAGACTCAAACTTGTCCAAATGCCCTCCCTTCTTGAGCACAAAGCACTTGCAGCCAAACGCTCGCAAGTGGCTCACCTTGGGCTGTCTGCCAAACCGCAACTCATATGAGGTCTTACCTAGGTAAGCTCTAAGAAAAATGCGGTTAGCCAGATAGCAAGCCGTGTTCATGGCTTCAGCCCAAAAGCGCCTAGGAGTCCTGTGCTCATCGAGCATCGTCCTGGCCATCTCGACTAGCGTGCGGTTCTTTCGTTCGACAACGCCATTCTGTGGGGGAGTGTAAGGAGCAGAAAATTGATGGTCAAGACCCTGATCACTACAGAAGCTGACGAACTGAGAGTTCTTGAACTCAGAGCCGTTGTCGGAGCGAATTGCTCGCATCAGACCATTGTTCTCATTCTTCAGCTTCAAAATCAGGTCATGAACAAAATGAAAAGTTTCATCCTTAGACTCCAAAAAGAAAACCCACGAGAATCGAGATAAATCGTCAACAATCACAAGTGCGTACCACTTCCCACCGACTGAGCGTACCCGAGCTGGACCGACAGTGTCCATGTGTAACAGCTCGCCCGGATACGAAGTCATCACCTGAGTCACAGGTGAGTGAGAAGCGGCAACCATTTTCCCGTGACGACAGGGATGGCAAACCAGATCCTTCTCCATCTTAATCTTGGGCAATCCTCGGATGAGGTCCATAGAGCTCAACCTGACTAGCAGGTCAAAACTCAAATGGCATAACCTCCTATGCCACTTCCAGAGCTCAGAGGAGGATCCAGCAATCAAACAGCGAGAAGGGCCAAAAGAACTAGAGAAGTCAATCCGAAAAACCTTACCGAAAGGTAAAATCTGGCAAATCAAAGACCCTCTAGAATCAAACACAGAAGAATTGCCCTTCTTAAAACGCACCTCCAAACCATCCTCAAGAAGTTGCGAAACAGAAATCAAATTAAAGTTCAAGTTTCCAACCAAAGCAACGTTCTTCAATGAAAAATGGTCTGAAATGCGAATTGAGCCAATGCCACTTACTTTCCCTTGACCACTATTCCCGAAGGTGATGTACTCTTTGGAGCTCGGGGGAGTGAGACTGGAGAACCATCTGCGATGTCCCGTCATGTGGCGAGAACACCCTGAGTCCATGATCCAAACGTCCTCCAGTCCCCGATCCTGCACAATCAGTGGCTGTAAGTGGGAGCAAATGGTCCGACACCAGGTTTAGCAAAAGAGCTAAACCAGTGTCGAGCCATCTGCTCAAAAGACGGAAAGCAGAAATCATCAGAAAAGTTTGGACCATAACGCGGCTCAAAGCGTGGTCCTCGGTTTTGCCTAAAACCTCGGCTACGAGGTCCAGGACCGTAGCCAAAACGGCCTGGAGCTCTGCCGGAACGAACACCACCATCTGGAGTACGAGCAAGAAAGTCGTCTCCTCTACCACCACCTACACGACGCGGCCTGGCCTCCAGCCTCTCCCCGCGTCGAGGAACACGCAGTCTACTACCCTGCTGGTAGAACTGCTCCTGACCACCACGAGCTCTCTCTGCTCTCTCAACCCGCTTCCTCCTGAAGCAAAACTCCGCAAGATGCCTGTCTCTCTGACAATACTCACAATGATAGGTGGGCTTCTTGTGATGAGGTTGAGGCTTGGGGTTCTTGGGCTTAGTGGTGTTTGGTGTTGTCTTCTTGGGTTGAGAGGGTCCAGGAAGAGAGTCTAGAGAAGTGTGGAGAAGTTTGGGCTTTGGAACCCAGATGGGTTTCTTGGGTGGAGCTTTGGGTGGTTCATGGATCACTCCATCCTTGGGCTGACAAGCCTGGGAAGACTCAGTGGAATGGGTCTTGGGATATCTCTGCTCAGGAGTCATTTTACTCCACTCCACTGCCCGGCTAATGGCACTCTCAAAGTCAGCCTTGGTATAGGTGTAACCTACCCCAAACCCATCCTGCCTCTTGAACTGCTGGATCATCATGCCGAGCTGAGGCTCTCTGGCACTGATCCAACTCAGGATAGAACGGAGGTAAAAGTTCTCATTCTGAGAATCAGCTAGCTCCTCTCTCAAGGAAGCTAGAACCTCCACCTGAGACAAGTAGGTCTCACACTCGCTATCTATCTGGACAGACTTCTCGGCTTTCAGCTTAATCAACTCCATTCTAAGAGACAGACAGTTCTCACAGACAGTGAGTGGAACTGACAATGTCTCAAGCTCTAGCCTAGTCTGCGCTAGCTCAGCTCTCATCCTCTCCAAATCATCTAGATGCTCATCGCCCTTGGCTTTCAGCTCAGCTAAACTAGCAAGATGAGATGGGCAATCAGCACAGGGTACGACGACAGTGGCTTGAGCATCTTTCAGCTCCAGCTGAGCGCTTTCAAGCTCAGTGGCCAAAGCGTCCCTCTCATCAACCCTTTCTGTGTACCTGGACTTCAGAGTCGACAGGTCACACAGAAGCACCTCACACTTTGGGCACTCACTGCTATCACCCAAGCAAGGGGAAGAAGATAGACTCTCAATTCTGCTGTTGGCCACGGCAAGCTCACTCTCTAACTCATCTATCCTCTTCTTAGCCCCTCTAAGCAGTTTTTCCCGATACTTTAACTCCTGACGATTGCTTTCAAGTAAATCAACGATTTCGCGTTCATAGGATGATACCTTTTCGTTGTCGTCGTCGTCGGAGTCATCGGAGGAGCTCTTCTCTTCCTTATCCCCAAGAGCCATTGAGTAGAAGCTCTTGCGGGATCTTCGGCGCTGATGTGAGTGGCTCTTCGGTCTGTCCCCGAAGGCCATGAAGCAAAGGCCTGCTGGATCATCCTTGTCCTTCCCCTTCCTGATGATGATATCCTCATCGCTTGAGCTCGATGAAGAGGAAGAAGACGTGGACCGCTTGGAGTAGCTCTTCTCCATCTCAGCGAAGAAGGCCTTGTCACGCTTCTTGTTCTCTCGCCGGTAGTCCTTCAGGGCCTTTCTGAAGAATCTGGTTTTTGGCTTGCCCTTGTTGAAGGAGGAGCTGTCGTGCTTGCCGGAGTCGTGGAAGCCACCACCGGTGCCCTTCTTGTGACTATTGCGCTTGGGGCAGTCAGCGATGAAGTGTCCTGGATCACCACACTCAAAGCATCCGGTCTTTGTGCCGTGTCTTTTGAACATCCTCTTATCATAGACACGACGCACCCGGTTGTTAAACAGACACAAATCATCATCACCCAAAGACTCAAGCTGGTCCTCAGTGATAGACATCAAGGAGAACCCAGCACAGCTCATAGAGGAGGGATCAACAGAAGGTGTAGCAAGTGCCAGCGACTTTGATCCAGAGCCAGTGAGATTTGATCTCAACTGGGTATCAACCTCGGTGGCCTTCAGCTTGCTAAACAAATCAGAAATGGTCAAGGTATCATAAGAAGTGCTCTCAATGATAGAGGATACCTTGATCTCCCAGATCTTTGGGTCCAAGGTATGAAGAACCTTGAGCGCCTGTTCATGATCTGAGACTAACTGAACACCCTCAGCCTTGTTGTCCCGAAGCTTGTTTATGATCGACTGAAAACGACCAAACAGCGCTTCAACAGATTCACCCGGCTTTTGTGTGAAGTTCTCATATTCACGCCGGTAGGTCTGATAGAGCCGAGCCTTGACCTGGGCTGTCCCCTCATGGTGTGCCTGGAGGGTAGCCCAGATCTCTCTCGCAGTGGAGAGATGACTAACACGCTCAAATTCAGTGGGACCTAAACCAGAAAACAAGATGTTCACCGCTTTGCTATTGTTCACATGCTGGGCGATGATACCAGGAGAATCACGCTCAGCAACTGGCAATATGACAAACGTAGCGTGAACGCAAATGTCCCAGATGTCCGAGCTTTGGCTCATGAGATAGGCTCGCATGCGAGTCTTCCAATAATTATAGCCATAAGCTTCCAAGGACGGGACCTTGCCAGGAGAAGTCATGATCACTACTGGGGTTTAGAACCGGTTAAGGTATGGAAAAACCCTAACCAGGCTCTGATACCACTTGTAGGACCGAAAGTAGCGACCAGAGGGGGGGTGAATGGGCGCTTAAAAAAATTCTTTCGAATCAATGGCCTTCTCCCAACACCCAACACACCTCAACAAACTTAGCACGTAAAAGTAAACAGATCACAAGTGCTAAAAATTAATCTAGCCTAAAAAGACCAGTGTCCTAATCAAAAAGACACCAACACAATGCTTAAAGGCATTTTAAGTTCACACACTTAAGCACATAGCATCTCCACAAGGATTCTCCCAACTCACAGAAAATACATCATGTGCATCAAGAATATTCATACATGCATTTCATCCATCACAGTTATATTCTACATAGACATTTAAAAATTGACTTCAACGATCAGAGAACTTAATAAATCAACATATTGAATAGTTAATAAATAAATTATCTCAGAACTTTCATCAACTAGAAGCATCAGAGGATTAATCAGTGAACTAACTGTGACTGCATGCAAAACGAGATATTAGGTATACCATGAATATTTGTCTCCAGTGCATTTGGCCGAACAGGTGCTTCGTAACGAAGTAAATTAAATGATGGCTGAAACCTCAGCTTTGGAAGAACAAGCAGAACACAAGCTACAACTACAATCACTAGCTTCTTAGCACTAGTCTCTAGACTTGTGCACAAGACAGAATAGCTGCACACATATTGCAGGAAATCAGAAGCTAGCCACAGGCTAGAGCATAGAACCTATGTTCAGGAAAAATAAAGCTGCTGTCCACCTATGAAGGGAACAGCTGCTAGCCTTGGCTTGTAGGTGCTAAAGGAACAAACCCATGCTCACTGCATCTTGGAAAGAACGACGTGCAAGATGCAAGATAAAAGATCAAACAAGCCTGTTGAAAAACTGCAATGACACACGGAATGAGATAACTGCTTCAGATTTCAATACAAATAATAGATCAGAGACATTGCAAATGATTCAAAACGTGCTAGCCTAAACTAGGTCCCCATACTTGCAGACTAGCACTCGAACACCACAAGCTTTCAATCAGATAAAATCTGCGACAGATGAATAGCCATTCAAAAGTCTAGAACTGTGTATGCAGGAGAGATATTAAAGGCTTCGAGAGAGAAGGACTTTCTGCAACAGAGCGCACCAAGCAATTCAGAAGAACACGCGAAACGAGGCGACTAAAACTGAGACAAAAATCACAGAATCGATTTGTTCAATAAGAACGATGGCGGCGCACACAGGAACTGAAAATGACCCAAACCTCTTTTCTGGATTAAAGTGTATTACTGAATGGGTAACCCTAACCCTAGGTTATTGGGGCCTATTTATAGGCAGCCCAATAAATGGGTAAAATGCAGAAATACCCCTAGGGTTTTTTACAGACTCTGAATAAAAATGGAAAAGACCGAAATGCCCTTAGGATTTTTTACAGACTCGACTGACAGACTGTGGGCCTAAAGGCAAAATAGTAAAAAACCTAAATAAAGGTAACTTGTCCTGATGCGGAGCTTTCGTAGCAGCTACGGCTTCGCCTCAGGACGGTCAGATCTGAAATCAACAGTCGTCAGTTTTGCGCCGAAACTGACAAAGCGTCCACCGTCTTCGCACCGGGTACCCGGATTGGGCCGGCCCGATTCCGCGGCTCCCTCAGCCCGGCAATCACTCGCCGCCCGTGTAACTGAGTCAATCCCGATCAACAGTCCAGTGGATCCTCTACTGCTCCTAGCCCATGTACCCGGATTGGGCCAGCCCGACTTCACGGCCTCCTCTGCCCGACAGTCGCTCGCTGCCCGTGTACCTGAGTCACACGCGGCCCAGACGCAGCAGATCATCTCTCTCTTTTCAGTCCTCTTTGACTACCGTTGACAATGACTCATCACATCTGGAGCCATGAGGCCCACGCTATTCAGCATGGCTCCTCACCTCCGAACACACTTCGGAGGTCCAACCTCCGAACACCCTTCGGAGGTACCCTTCGAACAGAGGGTAGAAAGTCTGTCAATCACTCATCACAAAACACCGAAACCAACCCTTGGTTTCTCAATCTCCCCCTTGATGAGTGCATTGACAACCAAATCGAAGTTCAAGAAAAATTAAAAATTTTCAGCACACAAGTGACCATAAAAACTCAGAAAAGAGCCAAATCATGTCTCTTGATAAAAGAATTTTCCTCCCCCTCTTTCAAAAGAGTAAAAAGCCCCTTCGGCAATAAAAACTCCCCCTGAGTTAAATTCTCCCTTTGGCAATAAAAAATCTTCTCCCCCTTTATGTCAACTTTTCTCCCTCTTTGAAATTATACCCCCTTGCGGCAGAGAACGAAGCAAATCTCTCCGGAATTTCTCCCCCTTTGGCAAAGCAAGCATCAAGGAGCATGTAAAAGATGCAAAGCTTCGAATTGAGCAGAATAGCAAAGACATATGAAGCAAAAATATGCCAACAGTAACATCAATGATCATGGGCTCAGCTCAAATTAATATTCTCTAAAAGCATGATGAAGCATGTGAATTTATCATTCATTTTTTTGAAATAAAAAGCATCACCACTTAGTCAAAGAAACTAGACAAGTAAGAGCAAGGACTGCACAAAGCTAGTCAATTTCTACTCTAGACAGACAAGTCCAGTTCAAAGAGAGCTTTGAAAAGCAAACTTGATAATCAAAGAATTTTGTTGTTCTTTTCTTAGTGCCAGGGGTTATTTGTTTGTCCACCTTATTCTTTCCAATCCGGCCAAGCCTAGGCATGAAAGCCATAAGAAGCTTAAGGCAAAGATTTTGGTATACACTACACTATTCCAGTTCAGACCGATGTGCAATGGTAAGCAGTCTAGAATAGAGTAGTGCGACAAACAAACCCACCTGGATCTTTTCTCTTAAAAGCATGCAAATCATGGAATTGTTGATTTTAACTAAGTGAACCAATGTTTGGCACTTTATGAATATCCATGAAAATGTAGAACAGTTTTCAAGTTGCAATTTTTAGCATCCAATGAAATGTGTCTTGCTATTAAGCAGATAAAAGATAGCTAAAGCAGTCCTGCCTAAATATGCTAGATTCAAGACTAAGCAGTGAGCACGAGTTGATTTTGAAAAGGAATCACCATGCACATGAATGTTCCAGGTGAATTAAAAAGAGCTGAGCTAGCATGATTTCATGAATTATAAGCAGGCATATAAGTGCAAAATATATAAATGCAATTTCAGCACAATTAGCAAAAACACATCCATCTAAAACAGCTCCCCCTCACAAAATGCCGTAAGGGTGACAAATGCCAAGTTCCCCACGCAAGTAAGCAAATCGAGAAGCATCGAGGGGTTTTGTAAAAATGTCGGCAAGCTGGTGTTGGGTATCAACATATTGAAGTTCAATATCACCCTTCTCATTGTGATCTCTGAGAAAGTGATACCGTACATCAATGTGTTTGGTTCTGGAGTGCTGAACCGGGTTGTTTGCAATACAAATAGCACTAGTGTTATCACAGAAAAGTGGAATACTCTTATAATCTAACCCGAAATCCCGCAAAGTGGAAACCATCCACAAAATCTGAGAGCAACAGCTAGCTGCAACAACATATTCGGCCTCAGCCATTGATTGTGCAACACTAGACTGTTTGCGAGAAGACCAGCAAACCAGAGAGGTACCCAGAAAATGACAAGTACCAGAGGTACTCTTCCTATCAATTCTACACCCAGCAAAGTCCGCATCAAAATAACCTCGAAGACATAAAGATGAAGATGCTGAATACCATATGCCAAATTCAAGGGTGTGTTTGAGATACCTTAGAATGCGCTTAACCGCTTGGCGGTGCGAAGCTCGTGGTGAAGCCTGAAAACGAGCGCACAGACACACAGCGAAGTGTATGTCCGGCCTCGTGGCAGTCAAGTAGAGGAGGGAGCCGATCATGCTCCGGAACTCCTTCTGATCTACGGCTTCTCCATCTTCGTCAGGGTCCAATGCTACAGATGTAGCCATTGGAGTGGCGAGGGGCTTCGCATCGGACATGTCAAATTTCTTGAGCAGGTCCTTGGTGTACTTTGTCTGGTGGACGAAAGTACCTTGTTTGCTTTGCTTGATTTGCAAACCAAGGAAATAGGTGAGTTCACCCATCATTGACATTTCAAATTCCCTTCTCATGGTATCTGCAAACTCAGCAACCAAAGCATGAGAGGAGCCACCAAAGATGGTGTCATCCACATAAATCTGTACTAGGAGGAAATATTTGCCATGCTTGAGAGTAAACAAAGTTTTATCAACAGAGCCCATCAAATACCCTCGCTAAAGCAGAAAAGACTTAAGTCTATCATACCACGCCCGAGGGGCCTGCTTGAGTCCATAAAGAGCCTTATGAAGTTTAAGGACTTTATGTGGGTACTTGGGGTTTTCAAAACCAGGGGGTTGTTTTACATAAACATCTTCACCTATGAAGCCATTAAGAAAAGCACTTTTGACATCCATTTGATAGAGTTTGAATCCCCGGGATGTCGCAAAGGCAAGTAAAATCCTAATGGCCTCAAGGCGAGCAACAGGTGCAAAAGTTTCAGTAAAATCAATCCCTTCTAGTTGAGAAAAGCCCTGAGCTACAAGTCTAGCCTTGTTTCTAACTATAGTCCCATCCTCCCCTTGTTTATTTTTGAAAATCCATTTTGTTCCAATGAAATGAACATTTGGTGGAGGATCAACTAAAGTCCAGACTTGGTTTCTCTCAAAATTTTCAAGCTCTTCATGCATGGCATTGATCCAACTAGAATCAGAAAGTGCATGGCTAACATCTAAGGGCTCGAAAGAAGCAACAAAAGCAGCATTAGTGAAATGAGCGTGAGAACGTGTTACCCTTTGATCAAGCTCACCAATGATCTGCTCGGGAGGGTGCATCCTTTGGACATGATGTGGAGCCTCACGGCGGGATGCAGTCTCCCCCTCAACTTGTGCGTTGGAGTGGTCCAAGATGACCGATGTTGAGGTAGTTGCTTCGGGACCTTGTGCCGAAGTAGTTGAAGCGGGGTCAGCTTCGGGGGTTGACGTCGAGGGTAGTAGGGGTTCATCCTCGAATTCTCCGGGATCTTCTGTCTTCGAATAAGGTCTGTTCCATGTCGTGTTCATTTGCCTGTTCAAAAGCAGAACTAACAGAGGGGGTTGATTCATCAAAAGTCACATCACATGACTCGATGACAGTGTTAGTTTCCAAGTTATAAACACGATAAGAATGACCATGAGTAGTATAACCCAAAAAGATCCCGTCAGAAGATCGCGACTCAAATTTATCCAAGTTACCACGTTTTAGGATAAAACAGCGACAGCCAAAAACTCGAAGATGAGTAACCTTGGGCTGTCTCCCAAAACTTAGCTCATAAGATGTCAAATTTAAAATTGAGCGCAAGAAGATTCGGTTTGAGATGTAACAAGCAGTGTTCATGGCCTCAGCCCAGAATTTTCTAGGAGTCCTATGCTCATCAAGCATCGTCCTAGCCATCTCAACCAAAGTGTGGTTCTTCCTCTCAACAACACCGTTCTGTTGAGGAACCCACGGAGCAGAGAATTGATGTTCTATGCCATGCTCCATGCAAAAGTCAACAAAGAGACTATTTTTGAACTCGGTGCCATTATCGCTTCGAATGAATTTTAATGCACCAGGGAGTTCAGTGAAAAGTCTCAAAGCCAAGCTCCGAAAGTGTGAAAACACTTCATCCTTGCTGGCAAGAAAGAAGACCCAAGAGTAGCGAGAGTAATCGTCGACAATAACTAAAACATACCACTTGCCGCCTAAAGAACTAACCCGAGACGGACCTACAGTGTCCATGTGGAGAAGTTCTCCGGGCTGTTCAGTCATCACTGTGGTGACTGGAGAATGCGAAGCGGCAATCATTTTACCATGTCGACAAGGAGCGCAAACTAAATTCTTCTCAAACTTGAGCTTGGGCAATCCTCGGATCAAACCTAGGGCGCTCAGACGAGCGAGCAATTCAAAGCTCATATGCCCTAGTCTCCTATGCCACTTCCAAAGCTCAGAAGTCGAATGTGCAACAAGACAATGAGAAGAACCAGATGACTCAGAAAAATCAGCTCCAAAAACTCTCCCAACTCTAAAGATCTTACACACCACAACGCCATCAGAATTGAGCACTTGCGAAGTATCGCGATGAAATCGCACTTCGAAGCCCTCATCAAGCAACTGAGATACAGACAACAAATTGTATCCCAGGTTTTCAACCAAAGCAACATCTTTGAGAGTGAAGTTCGAATTAATTCTTACTACACCTTTACCTTTCACTCTACTCCTTCGATTGTTTCCGAAGGTGATATGTTCCCTTTGCTTGGTTGTGGTGAGGCTGGAGAACCATGCTGCATCTCCGGTCATGTGGCGCGAACAACCGGAGTCCATGATCCACGTGCCCTCCAAGCCTCGACCTGTCGCCTACACATGATGAGAACGTCTCGATCGCTCAGTGCTGGGGTGAGAAAAATAATGGCGAGGCATCCAGCACTGAGTGACACGAGTAGTAGGCGCAGTAAAAGTAGACGGTCTACGCACATAATAATCAGAATAATGCAAAGTGCGAGGTCTACCTACATGCTGTGAACGAACAACATGTCGAGGTCTCCTACTCTGACGAGGTACAAATCTGCTAGCCCGAGGTCTACCACCATATGGAACATGGTGAAGACCTCGAGGACCAAAACATCTCCGAGAAGCACGAGGAGCCTCAAAAGCAGGACGATAGTACATCTCAGACTCATGCATACCTAAAGATGGGTAATGCATGTCCTGGTAACTCATCGCCTGTGCGCGTCGCTCATCCTTGATGCGACGAAAACAGAACCCAACCAAATGACCCGCCCGCTGACAGTAGGAACAGTGAAAAACTCTCCTGGGGGCACTCTCATGGGTCATAGGAGCAACTCTCACAGGCTCCTTGGGTTTTCTCTGAGTGGTTTTCTTGGGAGGATTTTTCTTGGCAGGAGGAGGGGTTTTCTTTGGTGGATGGGTAGGCTTTTTGGCTAATGGGGTGTCTAACAGAGCTCTCTCTTTCTCTAGGGTGGTGGGAGAGGTAAAAACAGTTTTGTTTTCACTAACTGAAGGTATCCTCTCAAAACCCAAACCTAGAGCTACCCCTGCTCTGTCAGCACACATCTTGGTCTTGGCCAAGAGCAAATCCATCCTACCCTTTCCCTCAGTGCATTTATTAACCACGGAAAGAAGGTATTCATTTTCGGACATGAGGTTTTCAGCACGCTCTCTAACAGTGCCTAGCTGGTCCTTAAGGGTAATGCATGTGTCACACACAGGCTGCACATCCTTAGAACTACCGGCCCTCTCCAATCTAGCCTCCAAATCATGAACATGCTTATCACGTAAATTAATGCTATCGCGTAATAAAGAGCAGTTCATGCAATCAATAACATCATGAGGTCTAGAATCCACCTCCAAAAGCTGCTTCTGTGCAGTCTCAAGCTCAGAAAGAGTTTGAGCATGAACAGAACGCAACTGAGCAAGCTCACTCATGACAACAGAACAGGACTCACATTCAGCATCATCAAATTTAGACTTAAGCATGGCATATTCAGTAGAAATAGATTCTAGCCTAAGTCTAAGGTCTTTTCTTTCTCTAGCGGCTTGCACAAGTAATCTATCCTGACCAAGCACTACTTCATTCAGCTCATCTAATTTAATTAGAAGCTGGTCAGACGATAGGTTTACCTCAGATGAGTCAAGCTCATCGCCGATGTGATCGCTGTCGGCCATGAAGCAAAGGCCGGTGAAGTCTCGTCCCTTCTTGTCCTTCTTGTCCTCCTTCCTTGGGGACTCCTCCTCCTCAGAGCTCGACTCCTCAGTTAAGGATGTGTCGATGTCACTGAGAGCAGCAACAAAAGCTCTGGAAGCGGCCTTGGCTACTTTCTTAGCCATCTTGCCGCGCTTGCCCTTCACAAAGGGCTTCCTCTCCTTTTTGTGGTATTTGGGGCGGTCACTCTCATCTCTCTTCTTGATCTTGGGGCAATTGGCCTTAATATGAGAGGTGTCGCCACATTCATAGCAACCACTAAAACCACTTCTCCTCTGATCCCGTCTCTCATGATGAAAGCGGGTGAACCTCCGGGCAATGAGAGCAAGCTCATCATCAGCTAGAGTGTCCACCTGCTCCTTTGTGATGGAGACCAGGGAGGACAAAGCAAAACCATCTGCAAGAACACAAGTGCCTGATGTGCTTGGTTCTGCAGTGGTGCCACGGCTAGTGCTAGAAACCAATGCCAATGGCTGTGGCAAAGAGCTTCTGTGCACAGCAAGAGATGCATTGGCAATCTCTGTGGACTTCAGCTTGCTAAAGAGTTCGTCACAGGTCAATGTGTCATAGCCTGTGGACTCCTCAATGCTGGATATCTTCACTTCCCATATGCTACGGTCAAGAGCATAGAGAAGCTTGATAGCCCTATCATGATCACTGTAAGCAAGCGTCCTGTTGGATCGCAAGTTACTCACTATAGCATCAAAGCGCGAAAACATGGCATCTATAGATTCACCAGGTGCCTGCACAAACAGCTGATACTGTTGGTTGTAGGTGCTTTGGCGCCTTGCCTTAATCTGTGTAGAGCCCTCATGAAAAATAGTGAGCGTTGTCCAAATCTCCCTAGCAGTCCTAAGGTGCTGCACCCTATCGAACTCACTCCGTCTCAAACCGATGAACAGTATATTTCTTGCCTTGGAATTGGCATTATACTGATCCTTCTCTGTTTGAGAGGTGCGAGTCTCAGGGATGGAGTATTGTGATTCCACAATCTCCCAAATTGCATTTCCTTGGCTTAACAAGTAAGCCTCCATGCGCACCTTCCAAGATGCGAAGTCTGTCCCATCGAACAGAGGAATTTTACTGCCTCTATCCATGTCGCCAACAGATCACAAAACCGGTTAAGGTCAACTGGTGATCTTAACCTGCTCTGATACCAATTGTTGGACCGGAAACGGCGACCAGAGGGGGGTGAATGGGAGCTTTTAAAATTTCTGGCTAAAAACTAGCCTTCGGTTTCAGTTCTGTCTTCTGCGGAACAGGCTTCGAACACTACCTTCGAAGGTCTGGTTCGGAGGTACTTCGACACCTTCGAACACAGGCTTCGGAGGAGCAAAAGTTCGAAGCCAAGAAGACTTCGCTCCACTTACAACCCTCGAAAATCTACTCTGCTTAGTCAGTGCAGGCTCCGCACACAGGGTGCTTCGAGCAGGCTTCGCACTTCACCCTTCGCAAGAGTTGACAGCCCTCTGAGGACTTCGACCAAGTACTTGGCAGCAGCAACTGGTGCTGAGCTTCGTACACGAAGGTCTACACGCACACAAACAGACTACACTAGGGGCTTCGACACAAGAAGCAAAACGGGCAACAATCAGGGCTTCGCTAGTAAGCAGCGAGGTCACGCCTCCTGTTACACAGAGCGAACGCACACTGACAAAACACACCTCGCACAAAAACAGGCTTCGCCTCGACAGGCTTCGGTGCACTACAACAGGCGAGGTATGTAACGCGAGTTCAAGCAAAAAGCACAAAGAAGCAGGGCTTCGCCGCTTGAACAAGGAACACAGAAATGAACTCTCTGGATGTATTATAATCGAAGTATGTGGCTACAGGAGCTCAACAGTAAATGCTCAAAGTGTTAAATGTTACCTACCGAGCCCCCATATTTATAGCCCACAGTTCACCCAAAGGAAGTGACTACTTTACCCCTAGGGTTTACACAAGATTTGACTCTACAGAACTAAGGGGTACAAAAGGTAGTCCACCTTTATTTTGGAGGCTTCTCTGTCAGCTTTGCAGAGGGGACAGTGTCAGCCTTTTACAGAACAGACAGTGTCAGCATTTGCAGTCATTGACTTTCTGTAGCCTCCCATCGCACGTGAGGGTGCGGTAGCTTCGGTGAGAAGCCTGAAGCCAAATGGCCTTCGCTCCACCGAAGTCAGTCTCCGATACAGTGACGGTTTTGAGCCGAAGCCGTCAAAGCTCTTGAGCCTTCGCACCAACACCTCCGGAGTGGACCACCACGGCTTCGCAGCTTCACCCAGCTCGAACTCCGTCAGTCCGTGTACCGAAGCCATGCAGGCCGAAGTACCTCAAGTCATCCTCACTCCGAAGCCCCACCTTCGGAGTACCACCCTTCGAAGTCCCTCCTTCGTCCAAGGCCTCCGCATGAAGCATTCCGTGAGCACTTTGTCGCAGTGTCTCTCCCCGAGCACACTCCTCGACGAGCCTCACCCGGACCATGCCTTCGATGCGCCTCGACTTCTGAGACCTTCGTCGGGTACCTTCGAATGTCTCCCTCTGGAGCACACTTCGAACACCTTGCCTCCGCAGAGGACTTGATCCAGCCAACTCCGAAGTCACTCCATTCGGAGTACCTTCGAAGTGCCTCACCTCCGAGGACTTTGTCTCGGAGTACCTTCAGTCGGAGCCACGCTCCGCACTCTTTGCCTTCACCTGGCACGCCTCGACCCGAGGACCGACCCGGACCACCTTCGTAGCCACCGTGACGGAGCTCCCCGCTCCCCTGGCATCAAGCCTCCCGCTTGACCCAGGTTCACCTGCTGCGAACCTTGTCCGTCGCCTCCGAAGTCCCTGCGCACCACAGACAAACAGACAAGTGTATCCAGTACTCCGGAGACCTCTCCGGGTTAGCAATCTCCGGCACACACTCCGGTGTACCGCCCAAAGTACCGAACCCTTCGGTACACACCCAGTCATTGCGTACTGTCGGACCCCTCCGACGAGCACACTCCACTGCACAGCTGCAGCAAGCAAACACCGAACACACTTCGGTGACACCACCTCCGAACACACTTCGGAGGTCCAACCTCCGAACACCCTTCGGAGGTACCCTTCGAACAGAGGGTAGAAAGTCTGTCAATCACTCATCACAAAACACCGAAACCAACCCTTGGTTTCTCATGAGGAGTTTTGCTTAAGGAGGAAGCGGGTTGAGAGAGCAGAGAGATCTCTAGGTGGGCAGGAGAAGTTCTACCAGCAGGGTGGTAGACAGAGAGTCCCTCGACGCAGAGAGAGGCTAGAGGCCATGGCACGTTGTGTAGGTGGTGGTAGAGGAGAAGACTTTCGTGCCTGTGCTCCAGAGGATGGTTTTCGCTCCGATAGAGCTCAAGGTCGTTCTGGATATGGCTTTGGACCTCGTGGCCGAGACTTTATGTAGAACAGAGGACCGCGCTTTGAGTCGCGTTTTGCTCCAGACACTTAAGACTCTTTCTGCTTTCCTTCTTTTGATCAGATGGCCCGACACTAGTTTAACTCTTTTATTAAACCTGGTGTTAGACCATTTTCTCCCCCTTATGACCATTGATATTGAAGGATCGAGGCCTAGAGGACGTATGGATCATGGATTCAGGATGCTCTCGAAACAAGACGTAATGGACCCAACGGGTACGGGGGAGCCCGATCTTTTGATGAGAGATGGAGGATGTGGTGAATTTGGTGGAGGCCGACGTTGGCTTCCCGACTACCACAACCAAGATGGTGTGGCGCCTTGAGCGACAGGTACACCGTCTCCTGATAACTACGATTTGGGGGTGGAGATCGACGTCGTGCTACCCGACTACAACAACCACAAGGATGATGCGTCTTAGCGATAGTTACACCGACTCCGGTTGTTGCTGCTCTTGCCGTACCAAGAAGAGCCTTGAACCTCCAAGCAATCGAAGAACAAGCAAGAACAAGATGACAAACAAATACTCATGAATTTGATAGAAGTTAGAGTTTTGATTCAAGTAATCGGACGGTCTAGCCGACACACGCGTTTACAAGGAAGTAGCAGCATCTAACTTACATCAAACAAAACCCAAGTTCTTTTGTGGCTACTACTTGCTTAAAAGGAAAACTAGAAACTCAGGATGGAGTCACGAGTGTTCTTCGGCAGTTTCTGGATGTTTCGTCTGTTCTCTGCCATTGATTCTTGATCCGTTGGAAAGTAGACGAAGAGACCTTTCCAATAAGTACATATTTTCTTTAAACAACCTTGGGAGTTGAAAGATATGCTCCATTTAATCTTGGATTTATGCAGTTACAAGAGTCCCTTCGGGAGTACGAATATTTATTGCATTGTTGCCTTCTCCACTCCTAGCTGGTTCAATTCTTAAGCACTTAAGGATAATAAAGTCATCACAAGGCTTTAATAGTACCCCATTGCAAAAATAATTAACTTGAATAGCTAGGAACGAGTTCACCAGATAATTAAGTTCACATGCACGGGCGCGTGTCATTGGTCCTTGCTTCGGTGTAGGCGGTGATGGGGCTGCTGTTGTGGTTTTATCAATGGCAGCGATGTCCTCATCATCCTCCCCTTCTTGCAATAGAGTTGTCCTCGACTCGAACGTGTACTCCTCGCGCAAGTATGGTTTCAAATCTGCAATGTTAAAAGAGGGACTAACCCCAAAATCTGCAGGCAACTCAATTTTATATGCATTATCATTTATTTTTTCATGCACTTTGAAGGGTCCAGCAGCTCGTGGCAGCAGTTCAGACTTTCTCAAATCCGGGAATCTATCATTTCTCAAATGAACCAAAACTAAATCACCTGGTTCAAAAGTAACATGCTTTCTACCCTTGCTACCGGCTTGTTGATACTTAGCATTCATGGCCTCAATGTTTGCCTTAGTTTGCTCATGCATCTTAAGAATCAGTTCAGCACGACGAGAAGCATCAAAATTCAATTTTTATTAAGGTGGAATGGCCATAAGATCAATGGGAGCACGAGGGACAAAACCATACACAATATCAAAAGGGCATAATTTAGTAGTCGAATGTAGCGAACGATTGTAAGCAAATTCAATATGAGGCAAACATTCTTCCCACAATTTGATATTATGTTTCAGAATAGCCCTAAGCATGGTAGATAAACTATGGTTTACAACTTCTGTTTGTCCATCAGTTTGAGGGTGACAAGTAGTAGAAAAGAGTAATTTAGTTCCCAACTTAGTCCATAAGGTTTTCCAAAAATGACTAAGAAATTTGGCATCCTGATCTGAAACAATAGTGTTTGGTACCCCATGCAAACGAACAACTTCACAAAAGAACAAATCAGCAATATGGGTAGCATCATCAGTTTTGTGACATGGTATGAAGTGTTCCATTTTAGAAAACCTGTCCACAACAACAAAAATACTATCCCTCCCCTTCTTTGTTCTAGGCAGTCCTAAAACAAAGTCCATAGAAATGGCTTGCTAGGATGTCTTCTGTCTTCTTCACACCAAAGTGCCCCATCAACCCACCGCCATGTGCTTCCTGCAATTGTAATAGACGCACAGAACTAGCTGGAATGCATAATTTGTTAGCCCAAAACACGAAGCCATCAGCGAGAACAAACTTGTTCCATGTTCTCCCTTCTTTACATTGCAGCAACACATCTCTAAAATCAGCATCAAAAGCATATTGTTCTCTAATTGTTTCCAAACCAAAGATCTTAAAATCAAGTTGGGATAGTGTTGACGCAGAAATGTGCCACCACACTTGGGTTGGTTCAATGTCCAAAAGTATCGCAACGATACCGATGCCGCATTCCAACTACCCTGGATAGTGACAAGGGATTTGGAGTCGCCAGACAATCAGATAAATAATTAATATCTCAATCCAATTGGCCGAAAGTATTAATAGCAATGTAAGCAATAACAAAATGACCAAAATACCTGGAATCGGCCAATTCGGAGGCCGATTCGGAGTTACAGCAGATACGGGTCCGAGGGATTCCTAAGACACCTTCGGCCTCAATCACGGTCAGATCGGAGGTACAACCACGGTCAGACCGAAGGGCTGCAAAGGGGCTTCGGACGGTGCCCCGAAGACAGGTGCGAAGTATGACTCCGGCGATCGGACCGGCGAAGCTTTGTCGGTCGGACCGACCATGCTACCTCGGTCACACCGGACGAAAGGACCTCCGAACATTGGCCTTCGATCGCGCGGAGCTCCAGCACGCAGGGCTTCGGAGGACTCGAACTTCGGCTTCAGCGCGCCCGGTGCGAAGGGTCCCATTCAGACCGTCGGAGTACCGTCGGTCGGACCGGCTGTTGCCGACAACGGCGTGACGAAGGTGCTCCGGTCAGACTTGTACCTCAACGCTGGTTGGACCGAAGTAACATATCTGATCTGTTAATCCTCGGTAAACGTATCAAACAATCTCCAATTGCTCCCAAACTTTGCAGGGATGTTTAAGAAGGAAATTAACCTATAAAAACGATAAGAGATCAAACACAATTTGGCCAGAGGGCCGAATTGCCAGGTAGGGGGGACAAAAACCGATAAAAAGGATAGCAATCCATTACGTGGATTAACGGGAGGTTCACAAGCGAATCAGCAAGGGTTACTGTGATTACGGACGCGGTGGACGGATGGGTTTCAAGCAAACCCATGAAGATGCGGAAAAGTAAAGAAAGTAAATACGATTCAAAGCTAGGGCTTTGGATTTTTTGTATGTTGGGGCCCCTTTGAATCGGCCTTGCCCCTAGTATTTATAGGGGGTGGGATAGTTATCCCTAACTAGAGATAGAGTTAGATGCGTCCAAAACTCTGTTGAGATAAGTTTTGGGCGAAAATACCTCGAATCCTACTCGGATCCGAAATCCAGACCCTGGTCGGTTTGACCAAGACCATGGGTCTGGTCTGACCGGACCTAGCTGGTTAGACCAGCCTACCATAGCCGGTCAGACCGGCCTTTGCCAGGCTGACATATTTTCGGTCAAAAATATTATTTTTCAGTATTTGCCTACTTTCACCATTAATGCCAATTTTTGCTATAAACACATGCCCCCTGCCTTTTAGCAAACTTAGTGAGCTAAAAGTACGACGGGCCTTGGGCGATACCGGCAATATCGGCCTCTTAACACTTCAAGCATTTTGCCACACACTTGGGAAGTACTTTTTTAAATATCTAGCATTCAAAGCCCTTCGAAATCGCTCTCCTTGTAAAGATTCTAGGACATATGCATTGCCCGGAGCGATTTTGACTAACTTAAAAGGTCCTTCCCAACTAGGTGACCATTTACCGAATTTTGAACTCCTAGTGCCTAATGGCAAAAGCGTTTTCCACACCAAATCATTAATTTGAAATGATTTCACCTTGACCTTCCTGTTGTAGGCCCTAGGTACTCTTCTTTTATCTCTCTCTATTGCTTCTAGAGCCTTCAACCTCTTATCGGTCACATCTTCTAAATTATCCTTTAGAAGTGTCTCATATTCATCAACCAATAAGCCATCTTGCTTAAGAAATCTAAGTGAGCCAAGATCCACCTCCACCGGTAGAACAACTTCCTGTCCATATACTAACTCTTAAGAACTGACTTTGGTGGCACCTATAGTCATTCCTCCACCTGCTTCTGCCATTGCCGCTGTCAGGACAATTATCCTATGACAGAAGGCACAATCCCTCATTCTAGAAGACCTTGAAGAATTCATAATTCTAGTGGGGGTTGAATCGTGAGTAGTCTGGATCATCCTCACTTTCTATATCTTCCCTTGATTTTCTTTTGTACTTGTCGATCAAGTTTGACGATGAGATCCAACCATTGCTGGTACGCCTATCTTTATCCGTGCACCGATCGCTAGCATGGTACAGATGCATCAAGTTTACTGGGAAAGGATGCCCATCGATGTTCATCAGCTTCATCCCATCATCAAACTTGATCGGGCCTAGCTCCACAACCGACTGAATCTACTTCTTGAACACCTTGCATTTGTTAGTATGGTGTGATGGGGAATTGTTCCACTTACAGTACTTCTTTTTCTTCAGCTCATCGATGGACGATAAGACATGATTGGGTGGAAGATGGATCTGTCTCTCCTTGAGCACTAAGTCGAATATCCTATCGTCTTTATTGATATCAAAATCATATTTTTCCTACTCATCGGATGCTTTCACCTAGGGACATGCGATCTGCATCTTGTTTCTAGACCATTTAGCTAGCTCGACCTCTACATCGGACTCATTATCCTCGTCGCATTCCAAAGGGTATAACTGAGTATATGAAATTTTGTTTTGATATTTGTCCCTTCTTGCTTCGTGGAATTGGCTCTCATGTGTCGATACTCTCTGTACTAGGTGTGAGAGGCTCTCGAACTCATGTGATGAAAATATTTCCTTAATCGAGTTTAGGAGTCCTTAGAACGCCAACTCAGCTAACTACGCATCACTGAGGTTCAGGTTATAGTAGCTGCTTCTCGCATCGTGGAACCTCTGTGCATAATCTTGTATCTACTCGTCCATCCTCTGCTTTACTGCAATCAAGTCGGGGAGTTTCATCTCATGTTTGTCAGCAAAGAAATACTTGTGAAACTTCTTTTCTAGATCCCCCATCCTCTGAGAGAGTTCACTGGTAATGACGAAAACCACGCAAAGGCCGATCCCGATAGTGATAGTGGGAAGAACCAGACCTTGAGCATTTCCTCGGCCGATGCCTCCCCACACTAGGCGAGAAATGGCTTATGGGCTCGATTGTGGACCGAGCCTTGCCCCAAGAATTTGGTGAAGTTGGTAATTTTGAATCAGCTCGGTAGTGGCACCCAATCGAACCACTCTACATATGGTCGCTGATTTGAGGAGCCATGTTGAAGAGAATGGGCATCATGGCTCCAGATGTGATGAGTTATTGTCAATAGAAGTCAAGAGGACATGAAGAGAATATGAGACCTATCGTATCTGGGCCACGTGTGACTCAGGTACACGAGCGGCGAGCGACTGCCAGGCGGAGGGGCTGTGGAGTCAAGTCTGCCCAATCCGAGTACATGGGCTAGGAGCAGCAGAGGATCCACTGGTCTATTGACCGAGATTGACTCAGGTACACGGGCGGCGAGCGATTTCTAGGATGAGGGAGCCACGGAATCGGGCCGACCCAATCTGGGTACCTTGTGCGAAGACGGTGGACGCTTTGTCAGTTTTGGCGCAAAACTGAAGACCACTGATCTCGGATCTGACCATTTTGAGGCGAAGTCAAGCTGCTACGAAAGATCCGCATCAGGACAAGTTATCTTTATTTAGGATTTTACTATTTTTCCTTTTTTATTTCATCATCTGTTTAAACCCTAAGGGTATTTTTGATTTTTCCTAGTCTATTGTGCTGCCTATAAATAGGGCCCCAATCCCCTAGGGTTAGGGTTAACTCATTTTAATGCAAATCAGAGTTCACTTTCCCTTTGAACCTTCTTCTTCCTGCATAGCGCCGCCGAGTTTCTCTCCTCTTTCTATGGGATTCATCGTCAGTTTTTATGAGAGATTTTGTTAGCAGTTCTTCCTTCTTAGAGGCCACGTGCTTCTTGTTCATGGCACCGTGCTGATCGACTAGTAGTCAGGCTAGCCGCTAGCCTACCGGCGTGTCAGGGCTTAGGCCTTGGTGCTCTGTTGCACGGCACCAAGGCATGTGCATGGCGTGTGCTGTGTACTTGCGAAGCCTGCGTGTGGCGGAGGCAACGAGAAGTTGCTGGCCTTCGACACTTGAGGCGTGGAGGCACGAGCGAAGCCCCTGGCTAGGTGAAGTCTCGCGCGAAGTGCTGCCGGTCTTCGCTGGAATCCCGCATGACACGAGGCTTCGTTAGACTTCGGAGGTAGCCTTCGGTAGCAGACCTTGCTGAGGCTTCGGCATCGTAGCCCATGGAGGACTTCGTACATTTGCTTTGCACAGGCTTCAACACGATCACACGGCGTTTGACAAGTATCAACCAGGAGACAATTTTGAACAGTAAAATTTATTCTCGTTTTGCGTGCACTTGAGTAGATTGCATGTGATGGTTGTTCTGATGATTCTTGAAATGCCTATGTCTTGAATGATCTGTTAATCTGCCTTTGAACACTTTGTTGGTGTCTTTTCAACTAGGACACCAGTCATTTTTAGGCTAGAATATTTTTAGCACCTGTGATCTGTTGTTGTTCTGCTGGTTGTTTGTTGAGGTGTGTTGGGTGTTGGGAGAAGGCCATTGATCCGCAAGAATTTTTAGGCGCCCATTCACCCCCCTCTGGTTGCTATTTTCAGTCCTACATGATTCACCTACACTATGTGCACAACACTATGTGCTCCCAACCACTTCCTACGCCATGTAAAAACGATGAAGAAAAACAGTGCCTGACACCCTCACGCACGAGCAGCATTCCTCGTGTCACACATGCGTAGTAGTGGAACACGCATCACTGGCTAAGCGCACCTCCGGAAGACTTCTAGAAAAACCAATCCAACAGAAAAATAAACTAAATAGTAACTCCTCTTGAAAACCAGATTTCAGTTTTTGAGAGGAACACAGTGGCGATGCTACAGTGCAGTTGACTCCTACATGCATGCGTCAGCGGTGCCTTGAACAAAAATAGACCGGCGGCAACGCAGATAAAAAGGAAGCACAAGGTTGAAGAAGTTTCTCAACTCTGATTTTTTCTATTAGCTGAGTTAGTAAAACCATAGGGTACACATGCCCTTTTATAGGCAATTCAAAAACTGGAAATAATGCAAATACCCCTAGTGTACAGACGCAAGCCCAAATGGCAAAACAGTAAAATCCTTATTAAAGGTAGATTGTCCTGATGCAGAGCTTTTGTAGTAGCTACGGCTTCGCTTCAGGACGATCTGAACTTAGATCAATGGTTCGGATTGGGGCATCGGTTTTATGCTGAAACAGACAAAACGTCCGCTGTCTTCGCACCTTGTACCCGGATTGGCCGGCCCTATTCTACGGCTCCCTCAGCTCGGCAATCGCTCATCACCCGTTTACCTAAGTCAAACCCAGTCAATAGACTAGCAGATCCCCTGCCGTTCCTGGCCCATGTACCCAGATTGGGTCAGCCCGACTCCGCATCCCCTCTGCCTAGCAGTCGCTCGCCGCCCGTGTACCTAAGTCACACGCGGCCCAAGACACGACACGTCTCGTCTCCTCTTCATCTCCTCTCTCTCTCTTCACTTTGACTTCTGTTGATAATCACTAATCACTTCTGGAGCCATGAGGC
>JAAALK010000080.1:62496137-62682185 GCA_019279435.1 Zizania palustris | reverse complement strand
CTTTGAACTCGATCGAAGCGAACTTTCTGAAGCTCGGGATGCAACGGAGATTCATTGTCGTAAGAGGCGTTCTCCGGGGCTTCGGGATAGTCAAGATCGTCGTCTTCGTGCACTTCGGGGATAGCTGGGGTGGCTTGAGAGCGAAGCCTGTTCGCAGCCTCCTGTCGCCACCTCGCTACCTCGGCTTGAAGATTGGCCATTTGAGTGGCCATGTCTCCAAGGCTATCTTCATCTCCTCCGGAAGGACCTTCCGGGTCTTGAGAACTGGTATGATCAGTTCGAATCGGAATGGAGGGTGGCAGAGTGGCTCCGGGCGGTCGGAGTGTAGAAGGGGTTGGTGGAGAGGTTTCGTATCCTCGGGGGATAGAAGCCCCTTGCGGAGTTAGAGGTGGAGGGATAGTCGAAGACCCTCCGACTTCGACTGTGTCGAAGGGTATCTCTCCGGAGATCCGAGAGGACCTCCGAGTGGGATTGCGAGGTGCGCTCCGCTTAGGAGGCATGATGCAAGAGGTTGGTAGAGAACGAAGTTTTTTGGACTAGGTTCCCCACGGACGGCGCCAACTGTTGGCGTAAAAGATTACGCTAACAGGTTTCTGTAGAAAAGAAACTAACAAACGAAGTGTTTGCGAAGCAAACTGTTCTAAGTCTCCGAAAGGATAATAACTTAGAATAGTTCGAAAGTGTGTATTGATTCACTTGTAATCGGTCCGCATTACAGGGTAAAATGGGGGGTATTTATAGGCCTAAATATTAAGGAAAAGACCTATTTACCCCTCTATTACAACCGACATTAAGGAAACTATGCGGTTTCCTTAATAGGGCTAAAATGGTAAAAGACTAATCTAATAGAATAAAAGATAAGTCTTCCATTTTAGCTGGCAGAAAAGATCCTGAAGGGCTTTGGTTCGAAGATATACTTCGAACCAGTGCTTGTCTTCGGGCTTCGAACCAGGTTCCGAGCATCTTCGAAGAAGGTCTTCGGACAATCTTCGAACTAGTTGGCTGTCTTTGGGCTGCTTCGGCAATAACCCCGAAGAGGAGATATTTTCCCCCAACAGCTACTATATACTAATCCTCAAGTTCATGCATCCGGTTGAAGACCAATATTAGATTCTGCAATTCCTTTTAGAGGCCTATGATGCAAATTGTTATTGAGTTATCTCATGTATGTCATCAAGCCGTGTGAAACATCCATTCCTATCAACAACTTCTTTCTCGTGTTGCTGACAGGGAATGGGCGTGCTCACGGTTCCATGGCAGCCATGAACATTTTGAAAAGCTACACAAAATATGCTGAGGCCTAAACAACACTGTGACCAGTTTACTACCGCTATTATTTCTAAGGCTACTATATACTAATCCTCAAGTTCATGCATCTGGCTGAAGGCCAACATTAGATTCTGCAATTCCTTTTAGAGGCCTATGATGCAAATTGTTATTTAGTTATCTCATGTATGTCATCAAGCCATGGGACACATCCATTCCTATCAACAATTTCTTCTTTCTCGTGTTGCTGACAGGGAATGGATGTGCTCATGGTTCCATGGCAGCCATGAACATTTTGAAAAGCTACACAAAATATGCTGAGGCCTCAACAACATTGTGTTCAGTTTACTACTGCTATTATTTCTAAGGCTACTATATACTAATCCTCAAGTTCATGCATCCGGTTGAAGACCAATATTAGATTCTGCAATTCCTTTTAGAGGCCTATGATGCAAATTGTTATTGAGTTATCTCATGTATGTCATCAAGCCGTGTGAAACGTCCATTCCTATCAACAACTTCTTTCTCGTGTTGCTGATAGGGAATGGGCGTGCTCACGGTTCCATGGCAGCCATGAACATTTTGAAAAGCTACACAAAATATGCTGAGGCCTAAACAACACTGTGACCAGTTTACTACCGCTATTATTTCTAAGGCTACTTTATACTAATCCTCAAGTTCATGCATCTGGCTGAAGGCCAACATTAGATTCTGCAATTCCTTTTAGGGGCCTATGATGCAATTGTTATTGAGTTATCTCATGTATGTCATCAAGTCATGAGACACATCCATTCCTGTCAACAATTTCTTCTTTCTCGTGTTGCTGACAGGGAATGGATGTGCTCATGGTTCCATGGCAGCCATGAACATTTTGAAAAGCTACACAAAATATGCTGAGGCCTAAACAACACTGTGATCAGTTTACTACTGCTATTATTTCTAAGGCTACTATATACTAATCGTCATGTTCATCCGGCTGAAGGCCAACATTAGATTCCACAATTCCTTTTAGGGGCCTATGATGCAAATTGTTATTGAGTTATCTCATGTATGTCATCAAACCATGTGACACATCCATTCCTATCAACAGCTTCTTCTTTCTCGTGTTGCTGACAGGGAATGGATGTGAACATGGTTCCATGGCAGACATGAACATTTTGAAAAACAACACAAAATATGCTGAGGCCTCAACAACACTAGAGAGAGAAAACAACACAACATCCTAACTTTATGATTAATATGACATCAGACCTTTTTTGCATAACCAAAATTCTGATACATTAGCCTCTTAATATGAATAGTTTATCTATGGCGGAAGAAGGACGTTCCATCGAGGAGCTCATCTACGAGTCTCCCGCAAAAACAAATAAAGAGGGTTCATCTGAAGGATCCTCCGATAGCGAATCTTTGTACCACTCTCCGGAGAATGAACATCCAATGGAGCCTAGGAAGAAGAGAACGAGAGAAGACACCGATGAGGATTACATTCCTGAAGCTCAAGCGGAGGTAATTATTACGTTAGTAACAAGTCAGAGCAGCTTCTAACCGAGGATTACATTCCTGAAGCTCACATTGTATATCATCGTAGGATCGTCCAAAGCGAGGAAGCAAGCGTCGATTATTCGAAGTCGAGAAAAGAACAACTATTGTCCCAGCTATTGAGTCAGCTGAGCGAACAGATGTTGAGCCCGCTGCCACAACATCGTCTGCAAATGCGAAGAGGAGAGGGAAACGGGAGAAGAACAAGCTGCATACAGCTATCTATGAGGTTGAAGAAGTGCATGTTGATGGGGCTCCAAAGAAGCCAAAAGAAATCACAGCAAAGTGGCGTAACGACTGTGGATGTCTCGCCAGGGAGCGATGTAAGATAGTTTGGAAAAATTGGAAGACTGTCCCTGAAGCTACAAAGAACGAATTGTGGCAGCATATAAAAGCGCATTATAAATTCCCGGAAGACCGCTTAGAAGACGCTAAAGCTGCCACATTGAAGACTATCGGGAAGGCTCTCCGTATATTTAGGACTAAACTGAACACACAATACCTTCAGAAAGATGAGTCGCCACTCAACGACTACGGCTTTATAACGCCAAATGAATGGAATGAATTCAAAATGCAGCATTGCTCCGAAGAAGCCAAACAAGAGAGCATAATGTTCAAAGAACTTAATAAGAAGAATAAGTTCCCCCATAAACTTGGGCCAGGTGGATATAAGGCTAAGGAGGATGAGTGGAGTAAAAAGGAGGAGGAGGACCGTGCGGCTGGGTTACCTGAACAGTTTTCAGGTGCTGATCAGCGCACTAAGAGATGGCTCCTAGGTCGAGCTAAAAAAACACCCAAGGGCCAATATATGCTCTCCGACTCACGGACTAGTGAAGTATTCCAGAAAGCACAGGAAATCGCTGAGTTGGAGAAGACTGGAAAGTTCAAGCCCGAGGGATGTAATGACCATCTTACATCTGCTCTCGGAAACGAGAAACATCGAGGGCGCACCCGAGGTGTCTCTTCTATAGCACCCTGGAAAAATACTTTCAAGAAACAGGAGGGTGCCACATACAAGAAGCGTCAAGCACGCACAGACGACGCCGCAGAGCGCCGTGCAGAGTGGGAGCGACACTTTTTTGAATTTATTAACGAGAATCCAAACATAATGCAGGCTGCAGCTGGACAAATAATTGTGCCAGAGGTACGACTCGACGTACCAAGCAGTGTTGGCTCAGTACAAGACAAATTTCCTGTAAATTATATTAAAGAGGACACACCCTGCAGCCTGCATGTACCGATAGGGCGCAAAGGGCATTCCCAAGAGGCTGCACGAGGCATTGCTATGCCTGGGGATTTATTTCACAATCGGCCTATTCCTGCTGACTATACCAAGGTTCAGGTCAATGAGATCACCAACGACAGATTTATTAATGACCCCTTGGATCTTCCAATGCCTGATGAGGGGATTGAGACAATCGGAGATGCTCTAAATAACTTTGTCCTATGGGCAAGCCGAGATATCAAATTACTGCAGACAAGTTCTCAGAGTAAATCACCTATTGTCTCATCACAATCCCCCACATATCTTTCATCTCAGGATGTGCAAAATATAGGATCATTATCACCTGTTGATGAGCGTGAAATAGAGGAAAAGGCAGAGGAAGAGCCAGTGCCCAATAAAGTGGCAGAAGTGATAGAATCGAAAGTGACTTCTGATCCTCAAGTGACAAAGCTAGTGCCAGTGCTTGAGCCCACTGATGAGCCCAACACAAATGTGCCAGAGCCAGATCAAATGCCAGTGCTAGTTCCGACTGAGCCTCAAGTGCCAGTTCTGGCTGATCCTCAAGTGCCAGTGCTAGTTGCTGCCGAGCCTGAAAAACAAGATGCATGCCCAAAGCCAGCAATCCACAAGATAACTGCTCAAGCTAGGCAGTGTTCTGCGCTGAAATCTGAGATGCATAAATTTTTTAATACTTTGGGGCAAACACGTTCTATGCCCGAAGCGGCTCCCATAAAGGCTCCAGTACAAAAGCAGGCGGGCTCACTTTCTATTGATAAGAGGACCTACGGAGACGAGGATTATATCGAATACGAACCAGGCAAACCATTATTACCCCAAGGAGTACTTAATTGTATGCCTTAGACGATGAAAACATTTCATGACTGGTACCTCGAAGCGTCTTCGTTAGGTGTAACACAAATAGAACTGACGGTTCCACAAGAAATATTCAACTGCCCAGAGTTTAAGCTTGCACTATTTTCGACGACTTCCATCGGATGTTTCGTCTGAAGCGAACCGACATCACAAGCATGATGCTCTGGTGCATGTAAATAATGTCTTATATTGACTATTGTTTTATAACATATGCAGTTGTAATTCACGCGGTGACGAGTCTAAATTGTATGGGTACTTAAACCCGTCATTAATAAGCCAAAGTGCGCTGAACCCGACACTAAACCAGAATGATAGCAAGTACTGGACCGCGGGTAAGAAAAAATTTCAAAGAAAGATGTTCAATAAAGACGAAGACAAACTTAAGAAGAACAAAAGGAGTTGTGCCGCGTTGTATATTGCGCGGTGCATGTATCAATGGAAGGACAGAGAAATGATAAGTGGGGCATATAACTTTAAGTAAGTATACCCACTATATCCACTTAAACACGTTTTATCGATTATGAAACTAACATAATCATATATTACTTTTGATAGTGATCATTGGATTGCACTTCTGATATACCCAAAAAGCTCAAGGGTTTATGTGCTCGACTCGCTCGACAAACCCAAAAAAGAATATCAAGATATATTAAATTTTATTCAGAGTGCATATAGATACTACGTGGAAAAGTTAGGTGGCCCACATGATCCACAGAGGCCGAAAGAAATGCTTATCAGAACCAACTATCCGGTAATATTATATTTTTAAATTTGTTAATTCAATTGATAAAGCCAAACTATATATCGTTCTAACTTTGTCTATTTTGAAGTGTCACAAACAATCTCTTGGTTCCGTGCATTGTGGCTACTATACTTGTGATTTCATGAGGAATAACTTAGGAAATTTTGGGCGGACAGTATCTGAGGATACTAAAGAAGTAAGTTGATTTCTTGTGTGTTAATCTAATATAACTTGCAGCGTATGTACTTATATTTTACGTATGCAGACGTCAGGTCCATCAACCGTTGCCCAGAAGAGCCAACTCTCTGAATCACAAATGTACGAAATCGTATCAAGGATGTGCCGCTTCACGATGCATGAGATTCTTCATGAGCTTGGAGTATTTTTCGATCCTGAGAGTGAAGTGGCAAAGCATCCAACTCTGTATGATTGGGCCGGAAGAATGAAAAGGCGAACCAATTAAGATATGAGTTAGCCTTCCAAGAAAACATAAACCGCATGAGCATGTATTTGTGAAACAATGAATTGTGTTGATGGATGTTTATTGTGAAACATAAACCGTAAGAATGTAAACATTGTGAATTTTTGAAAATTGATGAGATTGATGGTTGTTGTGTTGATGTGTTGTTGTTGTGGATGTGTATGTGGATATGTGGATGTTTTGCTGTTGTGTATGTGGATATGTGGATGTTTTGCTGCTGTGTATGTGGATGGCTGTGTGAAGCATATAATTTCTGTGTTTTGGTTTGTGGGATCACAGCATTCTGTGAAATGGCTTATACACAGCAGTGGCGGGCAGATGAGGTAGCTTGCCCGTTACTGCTGTTGACATAGTGGTGGCGGGCGTGCTGACATCATCTGCCCGCCACTGCTATTGATAACGGCAGTGGCGGGCAGATGAGGTCAGCGCGCCCGCCACTGCTATTGACATAGTGGTGGCGGGCGCGCTGACATCATCTGCCCGCCACTGATATTGATAATAGCAGTGGCGGGCCGATGAGGTCAGCGCGCCCGCCACTGCTGTTGACACAGCGGTGGCGGGCGCTCTGACCGCCACTGCTAACCAGCGATAGCAGTGGCGTTAGAGCAGTGGCGGACTGGATGCCCGCCACTATAGGTCGATTTTGCCCGCCGCTACAGTGTCGCTTTGTAGTAGTGTCAAGTCCTTCAACCCGAAGACAAGTCTTGGGCTCCGAGATTATGATTTGCCTTTATCTTGGAATGTTGAGGATCATGAGGATGAAGTATTTTCCCCCAACAGTAGCCCCTCGATTACGCTTCTCCAAATAGCCTGTACAGTAAGGAGAGAAGTATATGCAAGAAATATTTTCATTCTAAAGGACGTAGAAAAAAAATCAAGGTATTATAATCGTTCGAAGCGTCTTCAACATCAAAGATGTATCAAATCTAGACTTCGAGCTTGAACCTCCGTACGATGGCTCCGAAAAAAAGTGAACCGTTACTATTGCAATGCATCGCAAAGAGCCGTTATTTTTGTGTCGTTACTCCTCAAATAGACGTTAGACCTTTCGAGAAAGCTACAAATGCAAAGATTTACGGTGGGTTCACACTATTTCACCTTCTGGCCCCGCCTATCAGTGACAAGGTTTGGATCTGCAAGTGTGAAAACATACATGAATCGAGCTAAATGAGAACAGAGTAGTTATAAAAGGGGCAAGTAACCGGCAGAGGAAAGCTTTTATAGGGCTTCGGTGCTTAAGCCTTTCCACACTTCCATCTTCAACCTTTCTCTTCGATACTCTCGAGCATTCCTCCAATGTCAAGAACCCGCGCAAAAGTGCCGACTGAGGAGCCATGTTGAAGATCATGGGCCTCATGGCTCCAGAAGTGATGAGTGATTGTCAACGAAAGTCAAAGAGAGAGGAGACAAAGATGAGACGAGACCTGTCGGTTCTTGGGTTGCGTGTGACTCAAGTACACGGGCAGCGAGCGACTGCCGGGCAGAGGGGCCGCGTAGTCGGGCTGGCCCAATCCGTGTACATGGGCTAGGAACGACAAGGGATCCATTGGTCTGTTGACACGGTTTAAGCTAGGTAAACGGGCAACGAGCGATTGCCGAGCTGAGGGAGCTGCGGAATTGGGCTTGCCCAATCTGGGTCTGTAAAAAACCCAAAGGGTAAATTGGGATTTTCCTGATTTATTGGGCTTCCTATAAATAGGGCCCCAATTACCCCTAGGGTTTCTCAACTCATTCAATGCAAATATGAGTTCACCTTTTATTCCAAATTGTTTATTCCTCCTCTCACCCGCTGTGTGCCGTCGGTCTTCAGAAATCCTTCCAGTGATCGTCATAGTACTCGCGCCCTTGGTTTTCTCTAGAAAACCGCTGCTTGGCTTGTATGGCGTGGTGCAAGAGTGTTGTGCGTGTGGTTTTCTTTGACCCGCTCAGTTGGCAAGCCGATCCCAACACTAAGAAGCGCGAGTTCGTGCGGTGCAAGGATCACCAGTGTCACGCCCCGATTTAATAAATCAGGACCTTTATTGAAATTCCATAGAAAATCAATAAACCAAGACGTTCATCATGCGACCACGTACAAATACGAGCAATCATTCACGGTTCGTAGACCGTATTAATACACAAGTGTATAAAGGTGAAGAGAAACTAATCAAACAAAGGGTCCTAGATGAACGTCTCCTTCTAGTCTCGCCTTGACTGGGTCGCTACTCCAGACCTTCATCCTCCTCGTAGTAGATGGGCTCTGGTGGTGTAAGTCAACGGGGGTGAGTACAAACGTACTCAGCAAGCCACCGGATGCAAATATAATGCAGAGTAATAACAAGGGAGATAGTGGCTAATTTTGCGGAAAAGCGTGATTGTAAAGCATTAAATTCAAGTTATTAGTACTAAAATGTAAACATGGGTATGCATCATCATATTATAACTCGACGGGTACAGTCAGCCCCACCTCGCTCAACGGTACTTACATGCCATGAATAACTCAACCATTCAAACAATTGTAAACTAACTGCGAGTAGTCACACAACCCGCCCTTGACCGTGGGCTCGGCTTTTCGAAAAGATTAAATACTCTGATCAGAGATGTACCACTGTACCCACAAGGCACGCACTCACCACTTACACCAAAGTGTAATGAGATGACGCATACCATGGGAACTCGTGCCAAAACCTTCCATATGGTCCTCCTCGACCCGACAGCACCCTCTTATGGGTTTCGTATCGTGTCTCGACTCGTCGAGCCTCACCATACCCCCCTTGAGCCACGTCGGTACAAGTCACCCGCAGGTTGCCCCTTGCCCCCTCCACTATGGTGCATCGAGTCAGATTGTTCCATACTTTCAGTTAGAACTTACCCATTAGACTTGTGGTTGGTACGGAAGTGCTTTGCAACAGATCCCGTAGACAGGTCCTTATAGTGACCCGGGTGTGACCAACCAATGCCCTAGCTTGCACCCGGAACCCACCATACTTATAACATAGCTAACTCCAACAGAGTCCAGAGACGAGAATAATGGGGAAATTCATATAACAGAATCCAACTATCTACGACTCATTCTTTTTATCCTATAGCAGTTGTGCCAGTACATTGGGAACTAGCTAATATAATATTTGTAGAGTGACAAGGAGTTAAGGCTTAATAAGCATGGCTTGGGTTTGCACACAAGGACGGGGATCTAATACATATAAGTGTAGGGCTTGACATTTGACTAATGCAATATTATCCTATGAGTTATAGCAATAATTTATTAAAACATGGGCTCAATGATGATCAACTATTTCCACAGGAGTGGGTCAATGACTTGCCTTGCTCGGCAAATGGTGATGGAGGATCCTCGGGATAAAACTCCGGCTCCTCGACGAACTCGTAGACTTCTCGATATGGAAAAATAAACAATACATTCAATAAACAGATGAAAAATCCACCAAATAATAAACATACATGTTTATGGGTTTTATTATGTGAAATAAAGTTTTAATATTCTGAAGTTTGGTGAAAAACAGTGAAACTTATATTTTAAGGTTTTTCCTAATTTATTTAATGAATTTACTATTTTATCCCTAAGGGGTTTTTATTCATTTAATTAATAAGATTATTTTGGGCAATGGTAACATACTGTTTTTATGGCGTTAATGTGTAGAGAATAAAATGCTGAATTTAAGAAAATTTGAATGGTGAAATTTGGAGTTAAAATGAGCAAGTTATGAATTTTCAAAGTTTAAATCAATTTCTGGAATTTTATTTAAACTAGAAAATGGGCTCTGGTCCACGGTGAGCCAGGCCCACGGTGGACAGGCGCACTGTGCACGTGGACCCGAGCGGTTTGGACCGTTGGATCTGGATCAAACGGCCAGATGCGAGGCGGGCGGTTTTAATGAAATTGAACGGCTGAGATTAAAACGGGCGAAGGGTTATGACGTGGACGCACGAGATTGATCCAGCGTTTTAAGTCACGATCGACGGCTGTGATCGCTCCATACCCCTTTGACCGGATCCGAGGGCCCGGATTAAATCCCGAAGGGATTTAATCGTAGCCCTTCGCTCGCGATCGGACGGTCGTGATTGCGTCCGGCACGGTACGTGCGTAAGGGGCCTGTACCCTTCTTCGTCTCCGATGACGGCGACCTTGGCTGTGGCGGCGATGGCGGCGGTGAGCGCCTATGGGCTTATCTTTATGCAAAAATGGAAAGAGTAGACCGAGGGGAGTGTGACGGTACCGGAGATGGCGACGGCGGACGTCTGGCGGCGACCGGCGACGAGGGTAGACGGCGATGGGGTCTCGGGCGGTTGTCGGCGACGGCGATTCGGCGGGTTCCACGGCCAACCGAGGGGTGGCCGAGAATTGGTGGGGTCCGGCGGTCTTGACTGTGGCGGTGGCTAGGACGGAGGGGGCCAGGATCGATGGTGAACGGTGGCCGGAGACGGGGAATGGGAGAAAAGCTGAAAGCCGAGGGGGGACGCTCAGGAGTGCTCAGCTCGGGCTTAGGCGGTGTAGCCGAGGGCGGTGGTTGGAGGTGGTTTATATAGGGGGTTCGCCGGCATCTAGATGGAAGGGAACCGAGGGGTTCTCGTGAACTCCGGCGAGGGCTTCCAAGATTTGGCCATGCTTCCATAAGCGCGAAACCGCATCGGCCATAGATGGAAGGAGGTCATCGGCGATCGGGGAAGGTGATCCGAGGCGAATCCAGGCGAACACGGGCGGCCGGCGGGGGAAAACAGAAAGGGATCGCCGGAAAAAGGAAAGGGGAGGGAGGGATTCCATCGGAGACGATGGATCCGACAGGTGGCCCCCACCTGTCGGCGGGCGAATGAAAAAGGAAGGGCCGATAGGCGGGCCCCGGCGACCAGAGAGATAGAGGCGGGCGCGAGTGGCTGACACGTGGGGCCAAGGCGGGGCGTGGGCGGGAGAGAGAGGCGGGGTAGTGCGCCGACAGGTGGACCCCACCTGTCCGTGACACGCGGCTGGACTAGGCCGGGCTCGGGGTACTTTGAGGGTTGAGGCCCATTAAGATTTAAAATGGTTTTCTGATTTAAAATAAATCCACTAATTCATTTATTTGATTAAGGGTTGTATCACTGTTGATAAAAATTTGTAAAAATTACTGAAATTATGTTTTGGCCTCTAGTTTATCCCATAAAATTTTCAAGTCCAAATTTTGAATATTCCTCCCTATTTGGCTTTAATAGGGCTCTTTTAGGATTTTCTTTAATAATAAAATTCAGAAATTTCTTTAATAATATTTTTCTTTTATTTTATTTACTTTTAATTTTTGGGGTGTTACAACCAGGAAATGATTTCATTCGGCTAGGATGCATGGAACAGGGAGCCAACCATTGCAGCTGATTTGTATTTTTGCTCCACCGTTGCATGCTCCTACAGTCCTGCGCACATGAATACAGTCCCTGATTTCTGTCTTCATGTGTAGCCACTGTGAGGAAAGGAAATTTCTTCGCCAGGTTTAGAGAACAAAACAGTACTGTGCGGCATTGTTGTTCGGCGTGAGGCCTAGTGCGCAGGCAAGATGTTCAGCAGAAAGCTTATGTGAACAGGAGACAACGCATGAACAATAACTCCTTATCCTGGTTTTGCGTGCATCTAGTATTTTATTCCTAAACATTTTGTGATAGATTAAATTGCTACGATCAACTTATTTTTCAGACTGCACTGTGTATTTTCATTGATGAATCTTTATATCTCTTCTGTATGTTGAATCATCTGTGAGCTCTTTTATATCATTTTCATTTATTTTAATTGATTAAATATTAATGAACTGTGATGATTCAATATGTGTCTATCACTGTGTGAGATTTTGTTGTTTCATTGTTCTGATCTGTGAGGAGTTTTAATCTGCCTTTAACCACTGTGGTGGTGTCTTTTCGATTAGGACACTTGTCGTTTTTTGTTAGATTATTTTCAGTACTTGTGATTTGTTCAGATGTTTGTCTATTGAGATGCGTTGGGTGTTGGGAGAAGGCCATTGATTCGTAAGAATTTTTAAGGCGCCCATTCACCCCCCTCTGGGCGCTACTCTAGGTCCTACAAGTGGTATTAGAGCATGGTTAGGTTTTTTCCATACCTTAACCAGTTGTAACCCAAGGTAGCGATCATGACTTCTTCTGGAAGGTTCCGTCCCTTGAGGTTTTTGACTACAACTATTAGAAGACTCGCATGCGAGCCTATCTATTGAGACAGAGCTCAGGGATATGGGACATGTGTGTTCATGCTACTTTTACTGTGCTTTTGGCTGCAGAGCGTATTACTCCTGAGATAGTCACTCTGGATGACCTGAACAACAAGGCAGTGAACATATTGTTTTCTGGTTTAGGTCCTAGTGAGTTTGAGCGTGTTAGCCATCTCGACACTGCTCGAGAGATCTGGGCTACCCTCTAGGCACACCATGAGGGGACAGCTCAGGTCAAGGCTAGGCTCTATCAGACCTACCGGCAAGAATATGAAAACTTCTCACAGAAGCTGGGTGAGACTGTTGAAGCTTTGTTTGGTCGCTTTCAGTCAATCATTAACAAGCTTTGGGCCAAGAAGGCCGATCGTGATCAGCTGGTCTGAAATCATGAACATGCACTCAAGGTTCTTCATACCTTGGACCCTATGATCTGGGAGATCAAGGTATCCTCTATTGTTGAGAGCGATTCCTATGATACCTTGACTGTCGTAGAGCTTTTCAGTAAGCTCAAGGTCTCAGAGGTTGATATCGAGTTGAGATCAAATCTCAATGATTCCAGCTCAAAAACCCTAGCCCTCGCGACACCTTCTGCTGATCCTGCTGCTTTGAGTTGTGCTTTGTCCTCTTTGATGTCTATCACTGAGGACCAATTGGATTTGATAGGAGATGATGACCTTTGTCTGTTCAATAGCCGTGTTCGTCGTGTCTATGATAAAAGAATGTTCAAACGACATGACACAAAACATGGTTGCTTTGAGTGTGGTGATCCAGGTCATTTCATCCCCGACTGCCCAAAGAAAAACACACAGATGAAGGGCACCGACGATGGCTCCTATGACTCCAACAAGCATTCTAGCTCCACCTTCAAAAAGGGCAAGCCCAAGATGAGGTTCTTTCGAAAGACCCTGAAGGACTACTAGCATGAGAACAAGAAGCGAGACAAGGCCTTCTTCGCCGAGATGGAGAGAAGCTACTCCAAGAGATCATCGTCTTCTTCCTCTTCATCAAGCTCAAGCGATGCGGAGATCATGATCAAGAAGGGGAAGAACAAGGATGATCCGGTGGGCCTCTGTTTTATGGCCTTCGGGGAAGCTGAATAGCCGCTCGCACCACAACCGAAGATCCCTTAAGAGTGTCTCCTGAATTGCTCTTGGGGATAAGGAAGACAAGGGCTCCCTCGACGACTCCGATGATGATGACGATGAAAAGGTATCTTCCTATGAACAAGAAGTCATTGAATTACATGAAGAGAACCGTCAGAAATTAAGATATCGGGAGAAACTGATTAGAGGGGCTAAGAAGAGGATAGATGAGCTTGAGAGTGAGTTTGCCATGGCCAATGGCGAGATTGAGAGTCTATCTTCTTTCCCTTGCTTTGGTGATAGCAGTGAGTGTCCTAACTACGAGGTGTTGTTGTGTGACCTAATGACTCTGAAGTCCAGGTATACACAAGGGCTGATGAGAGAGACACTTTGACCACTGAGCTTGAGAGTGCTCAGCTGGAGCTAAAAGATGTTCATGCCACTATCGTCGTGCCCTGTGGAGACTGCTAATCCCATTTAGCTGTTTTAGTTGAGCTGAGAGCCAAGAGTGATGAGCAATTGGGCGAGTTAGGGAGAGTCAGAGCTAAGCTAGAGCAGACTAAGCTTGAGCTTGAAACATTGTCAGTTCCACCCACTGTTTGTGCGAACTGCCTGTCCCTGAGATTGGAACTAATCAAGCTGAAAGCTGAGATGTCTATCCAAGTTGATAGAGAGTGTGAGATCTACTTGTCTTAGGTGGAGGCGCTAGCTTCCATGAGAGAGGAGCTCGCTGATGCTCCGAACGAGAACTCTTACCTCCGTTAGATCCTAAGTTGGTTGAGTGCTAGAGAGCCACAACTCGGCATGATGATCCAACAGTTCAAGGGCGGGATGGGTTTGGAGTAGGTTACACCTACATCAAGGCTGACTTTGAGAGTGCCCTGAGTCGTGCAGTGGAGTGGAGTAAGATGACTTGAGAGTAGAGATATCCCAAGACTCACGCCACTACGTCTTTTCAGGACTGTCAGCCCAAGGATGGAGTGTTCCAAGAACAACCTAAAGCTCCACCAAAGAAGCCTATCTGGATCCCGAAGCCTAAGCTGCTCCACACTTCTCTTGACTCTCTACCTGAACCCTCTCACAGCAAAGAGTCTACACCCAACACCACCAAGCCCCAGAACCACAAGCCTCAACCACATCCCAAGAAGCCTACCTATCATTGTGAGTTGTGTCAAAGAGATGGGCATCTTGAGGAGTTTTGCTTCAGGAGGAAGCGGGTTGAGAGAGCAGAGAGATCTCTAGGTGGGTAGGAGAAGTTCTACCAGCAGGGTGGTAGACAGAGAGTCCCTTGACGCAGAGAGAGGCTAGAGGCCATGGCGCGTTGTGTAGGTGGTGGTAGAGGAGAAGACTTTTGTGCCTGTGCTCCGGAGGATGGTTTTCGCTCTGATAGAGCTCCAGGTCGTTCTGGATTTAACTTTGGACCTCGTGGCCGAGACTTTATGTAGAACAGAGGACCACAGCTTTGAGCCGCGTTTTGCTCTAGACACTTATGATTATTTCTGCTTTCCTTCTTTTGATCAGATTGCTCGACACTAGTTTAGCTCTTTTTTTAAACCTAGTGTTAGACCATTTTCTCCCCCTTATGACCATTGATATTGAAGGATCGAGGCCTAGAGGACGTATGGATCATGGATTCAGGATGCTCTCGAAACAAGACGTAATGGACCTAACCGGTACGGGGGAGCCCGATCTTTCGATGAGAGATTGAGGATGTGGTGAATTTGGTGGAGGCCGACGTTGGCTTCCCGACTACCACAACCAAGATGGTGTGGCGCCTTGAGCGACAGGTAAACCATCTCCTGATAACTATGATTTGGGGGTGGAGATCGACGTTGTGCTACCCGACTACAACAACCACAAGGATGCTGCATCTTAGCGATAGTTACACCGACTCCGGTTGTTGCTGCTCTTGCCGTACCAAGAACAGCCTTGAACCTGCAAGCAATCGAAAAACAAGCAAGAACAAGATGACAAGCAAATAGTCACGAATCTGGTAGAAGTTAGAGTTTTGATTCAAGTAATCGGGCGGTCTAGCCGACAGACGCGTTTACAAGGAAGTAGCAGCAGCTAACTTACATCAAACAAAACCCGAGTTCTTTTTGTGGCTACTACTTGCTTAAAAGGAAAACTAGAAACTCAGGATGGAGTCATGAGTGTTCTTCGGCAGTTTTTGGACGTTTCGTCTGTTCTCTGCCATTGATTCTTGATCCGTTGGAAAGTAGACGAAGAGACCTTTCCAATAAGTACTTATTTGCTTTAAACAAACTTGGGAGTTGAAAGATATGCTCCATTTAATCTTGGATTTCTGCAGTTACAAGAGTCCCTTCGGGAGTACGAATATTTATTGCATTGTTGCCTTCTCCACTCCTAGCTGGTTCAATTCCTAAGCACTTAAGGATAATAAAGTCATCACAAGGCTTTAATAGTACCCCATTGGAAAAATAATTAACTTGAACAACCAGGAACGAGTTCACCAGATAATTAAGTTCACATGCACGGGCGCGTGTCATTGGTCCTTGCTTCGGTGTAGGCGGTGATGGGGCTGCTGTTGTGGTTGTATCAATGGCAGCGATGTCCTCATCATCCTCCCCTTCTTGCAATAGAGTTGTCCTCGACTCAGACGTGTCCTCGCGCAAGTATGGTTTCAAATCTGCAATGTTAAAAGAGGGACTAACCCCAAAATCTGCAGGCAACTCAATTTTATATGCATTATCATTTATTTTTTCAAGCACTTTGAAGGGTCCAGCAGCTCGTGGTAGCAGTTTAGACTTTCTCAAATCCGGGAATCTATCATTTCTCAAATGAACCTAAACTAAATCAGCTGGTTCAAAAGTAACATGCTTTCTACCCTTGCTACCGGCTTGTTGATACTTAGCATTCATGGCCTCAATGTTTGCCTTAGTTTGCTCATGCATTTAAAGAATCAGTTCAGCACGGCAAGAAGCATCAAAATGCAATTTTTATGAAGGTGGAATGGCCATAAGATCAATGGGAGCACGAGGGACAAAACCATACACAATCTCAAAAGGGCATAATTTAGTAGTCAAATGTAGCGAACGATTGTAAGCAAATTCAATATGAGGCAAACATTCTTCCCACAATTTGATATTATGTTTTAGAATAGCCCTAAGCATGGTAGATAAACTATGGTTTACAACTTATATTTGTCCATCAGTTTGAGGGTAACAAGTAGTAGAAAAGAGTAATTTAGTTCCCAACTTAGCCCATAAGGTTTTCCAAAAATGACTAAGAAATTTGGCATCCCGATCTGAAACAATAGTGTTTGGTACCCCATGCAAATCAACAACTTCACGAAATAACAAATCAGCAATATGGGTAGCATCATCAGTTTTGTGACATGGTATGAAGTGTGCCATTTTAGAAAACCTATCCACAACAACAAAAATACTATCCCTCCCCTTCTTTGTTCTAGGCAGTCCTAAAACAAAGTCCATAGAAATATCCTCCCATGGAGTACTAGGAACAGGGAGAAGCATGTACAAACCATGTGGATTAAGATGGGACTTAGCTTTTTGACAGGTGGTGCAGCGAGCAACAAACCGCTTCACGTCCCTTCTCATCTTTGGCCTATAGAAATGGCTTGCTATGATGTCTTTTGTCTTCTTCACACCAAAGTGCCCCATCAACCCACCACCATGTGCTTCCTGCAATAGTAATAGACGCACAGAACTAGCTAGAATGCATAATTTGTTAGCCCGAAACACGAAGCCATCAGTGAGAACAAACTTGTTCCATGTTCTCCCTTCTTTACATTGCAGCAACACATCTCTGAAATCAGCTTCAAAAGCATATTGTTCTCTAATTGTTTCCAAGCCAAAGATCTTAAAATCAAGTTGGGATAGTGTTGACGCAGAAATGCGCCACCACACTTGGGCTGGTTCAATGTCCAAAAGTATCGCAATGATACCGATTCCGCGTTCCGACTACCCTAGATAGTGACAAGGGATTTGGAGTCGCCAAGCAATCAGATAAATAATTAATATCTCAATCCAATTGGCCGAAAGAATTAATAGCAATGTAAGCAATAACAAAATGACCAAAATACTTGGAATTGGCCAATTCGAAGGCCGATTCGGAGTTACAGCAGATACGTGTCTAAGGGGTTCCTGAGACACCTTCGGCCTCAATCCCGGTCAGACCGGAGGTACAACCACGGTCAGACCGAAGGGCTGCAAAGGGGCTTCGAACGGTGCCCCAAAGACAGGTGCGAAGTACGACTCCGGCGATCGGACCGGCGAAGCTTTGTCGGTCGGACCGACCGTGCTACCCCGGTCAAACTGGATGAAAGGACCTCCGAACATTGGCCTTCAATCGCGTGGAGCTCTTGCGCGCAGGGCTTCGAAGGACTCAGACTTAGGCTTCAGCACGCCCGGTGCGAAGGGTCCCGGTCAGACCGGCGGAGTACCGTCGGTCAGACCGGCTGTTGCCGACAACGGCGTGATGAAAGTGCTCCGGTCAGACTTGTACCTCAATGCCGATTGGACCAAAGTAACAGATCTGATATGTTAAACCTCGGTAAACGTAGCAAACAATCTCCAATTGCTCCCAAACTTCGCAGGGATGTTTAAGAAGGCAACTGACCTACAAAAACGATAAGAGATCAAACTCAATTCGGACAGACGGCTGAATTGCCAGGTAGGGGGGACAAAAACCAATAAAAAAGGATAGCAATCTGTTACGTGGATTAACAGGAGGTTCACAAGCGAACCAGCAAGGGTTACCGTGATTACGGACGTGGCAGATGGAGCGCTTTCAAGCAAACCCACGAAGGTGCGGAAAAGTAAAGAAAGTAAATATGATTCAAAGCTAGGGCTTTGGATTTTTTGTATGTTGGGAGCCCCTTTGAATCGTCCTTGCCCCTAGTATTTATAGGGGGTGGGCTAGTTATCCCTAGCTAGAGATAGAGTTAGATGCGTCCAAGACTCTGTTGAGATAAGTTTTGGGCAAAAATACCTCGAATCCTACTCGGATCCGAAATCCAGACCCTGGCCGGTCTGACCGAGCCCATGGATCCGGTCAGACCGGCCTACCATAGCCGGTCAGACCGGCCTTTGCCAGGCTAAGATATTTTCGGTAAAAATACTATTTTTCAGTATTTGCCTAGTTTGACCATTAATGCCATTTTTTTCTATAAACAGATAGCATAGTATAACGGCGAGACAAGGCATCCGCAATGACATTATCTTTTCCTTTCTTATGTTTGATGACATAAGGAAAGGACTCAATAAATTCTACCCACTTGGCATGCCTACGGTTCAGATTGGTTTGGCTCCAAATGTGCTTCAAAGATTCATGATCAGAAGTTATAACAAATTCTTTAGGCCATAAATAATGTTGCCACGTTTCCAAAGTTCGAACTAGAGCATATAATTCTTTATCATAAGTGGAATAGTTTAAACTAGACCCATGCAGTTTCTCACTAAAATAAGCTATAGGTTTTCCTTCTTGCTACGAGACACCTCCCAACCCAATACCACTAGCATCACATTCCAATTCAAAAGTCTTATTGAAATCTAGTAATTGGAGAAGGGGTTTATGAGTTAACATATCCTTCAAAGTGTTAAATGCAACCTCTTGCGCCTTTCCCGAGGTGAACGGAGCACCCTTCTTCGTAAGCTCATGCAGTGGGCCTGGTATGGTGCTGAAGTCCTTCACAAATTGGCAATAGAATCCAGCAAGCCCAAGGAAGCTTCAGACTTACGTGACCGTGGTAGGAACCGGCCAACTGTGTATTGCCTCAATGTGTTCTTCATCATCATTCTTCTTTCCTGCATATTGGGCAGCAAGCATGGCATATGTTTCATCATCTAAATCACTAGCTGATGAATACTCACTATTTTCTCATATGATCAGCACACGCTTGCTTGGACAGTCCCTTTGTATGTGCCCAAATCCTTTGTACGGAGGCACTGGATGTCCTTCATTCTCCCAGTGGAAGCGACGAAAGAAGAAGTGTTGGCTGCAGCTTGGGTGGATCCTTTTGTTGTCTCGGTAGTATGAAAAGATGCTGATTTTGATATAGTTGTGGACAGCCGATTGGAAGCATCTCTCTGAAAATCATGTATAGGGCTAGCAGCACTTGTGCGAGGCTGCCACGATGTAGTCCGACCTGCAAGAGTGTTATTTATTGTGCGACGTCCTTGCACTTCTCTTTCAGCCTTACATGCAGGATAAAATAATCGAGTGACATTACTGTACTCCTTGTAAGCCAATATATCATGAATTTCTCTAATTAAACCACCCATGAATCGAGCCATCGCAGCCTCTTCATTTTCAACTAGACCACATCTCATCATGCCTATTTGTAGTTCTTGATAGTACTCCTCAACCGATTTGTTGCCTTGCCTAAGCTATTGTAATTTATGCAACAAGTCACGAGCATGATAGGAAGGAACAAAACGACTACGCATGATTCTTTTTAAAGCATTCCAAGTTTGTGGTACAATAGCTGGTGTTGGCGCAAAAGATTATGCTAACAGGTTCTCTGAGATCAAGAACAGTCAAACTACGAGTTCGTGTTTAAGGACTAGTTCAAGAATCCCAAAGGATAATAGCTTGAGTAGTTCGAATGTGTGTATTTGAGTAATTGAGTCTTCGATCCCCATTACAGGGTAGAGAGGGAGGGTATTTATAGGCAAAAATGTCTAAGGAAAAGACCTAATTACCCCTAGATTACAACTGACATAGTGGAAACTATTCGGTACCCGGAGCAGGGTTAAAAGGTTAAAGTTATCCGAAGCAGATGGATAAGCCAAACATCTTATCAATCATGTCGCTCTACTTCGGAGCCTTCGTATCTTGCGGAGGGCTTCTCAGGACTTCGGATTGAGGCACCCTGCGGCTTGACGCCTTCACCTTCGAATAAGAGCCCACCAGCTCCGAATCTTAGTGAACCTTTGAGTTATTAATCTCTAAGTCCTGAAAGTGAAGCAATTTCCCCCAACAGTAGCCCCTCGAATACGCCTCTCCGTATTTAACCTGTACAGAAGGGAGGCAATATACGCAAGGAATATTTTCATATTCTGAGACTTAGAGAGAATTTGAACACATTATAGTCCTTCGGAGGATTTCGGACCCAAAGCATTCGGACCCCTTCTCCGTGCTCTCAACGTGGTGTGAACACATCGTAGGAAAGAGCACTGCTCCGAAGCACAAACGACGTGAGGAGCCATTTGATTATAGCTGTTACGGCGGAGGTAACTGTTACGCCCTGTAAAAGGTAACGGTCGAAATTTACAGCGGTCTCTCGCCGTTCCACTTTCTGGACCCACCTGCTAGTGGTGGAAGCTAAACCTGCAGTGTGAATGCAATCGGAGCGTAGGAACCAGCGAACGGTTATAAAAGGAGGTTTAGAAGTTACCCGAAACTTTTTACCGCACTCTGCACCTGCGATTTGCTTACTTCAACCTCCAATTCTCACAATCTCCCAATCCACCGAGCAATGGCGAGAACCAGCCACACCATTCCGGCGGCGGCGAGCACTCTGGCACAGAGGCAAGCGTGGGCTGCCTCAGCTGCGGCAGCAATGGCGGGAGCTCCGGGCGACGCCTGGCCCAAGAACCCTCGGGAGCTCCGCCCGCCATCCAAGAAGAAGATTTCTCAGAGCTTCCTCATCGGCAAGTCCACGAGCACCGCCGAGTCTATTGAGGAGGCCATGGAAGGGAAGCTGGGGACCGAACTGAGGACTTGAGTCCCTGGGTTGAAATCAACCCCGAGGCCGCGAAGCGGAGAAGTGGTGGTCTTCAAGGCATTCTTCGAAGTGGGCTTGGGACTTCTAGCCATCGACTTCTTGGCAGAGGTGCTGGACTTGTTTCACATCACGTTATCCCAATTATCCCCCAATGCCGTCGCCCGCCTAGCTGTCTTCGAGTGGGCGCTGTGGGCCGAATGGTGCGAAGGACGCTCGGAGGTCTTCGCCGCCACTCACGAAGCTATCTGCCAGCCGAAGCCGTAGGATGGGCCCGGGGACTCCAAGGTGATAAGAGCCTTCGGTAGCGTCAACTTTCAGTTGCGGAGGGAGCACGCCCAACACTTCCCTAGGAAGGCCATCAACGATCGATGGTACACCAACTGGATCCTTCGGTGGTTCTACACCGAAGTCGGAGAGGACTCCCCCCTCGCAGGGCCTCTCTAGGAGATTTGGTTCCGGAAGGAGGCGGAGATCGCTACGAACCCTAGCCTGCTCTCCACGCGGCTAGGGCTTTTGATCTCGGTGGCACGCCGCATGAGCATGCACGATCTTGCCTAAGAGTTCATCGCCCTTTGGATTCCACCTCTCGGGGCCAACTGGCCGATAGTGTTCCAACAGGCCTCGGAGGGTGATCTCCGGACCCTAGGTAAGACTTCAACTCCTGCAGTAATGCATCAGATGATGAAAATAACATACTTACAATATGTTACCCTTTTTTCCAGCGGCTCCCTTGGTGTTAGCTCTGGAAGACATAGCTCGGGCCACCGAGCGGGTCCTCGGAGCTCCTACAGTGGCTGAAAGGCAGAAGAGGCTAGGGCTGGTGGGGAGCTGGGAGCGTTCCAACAGAGTGTGGGGAGCTCTCGGGATGGCGCCCCCTCCTCTACCAAACTTTACCTCGACCAGAGCAGCCGCTCGGAAATGGAAGGCCGTTGCTGAACTGCCCAAGAAAGCTAGCAAGATGCCGCCTAAGAAGAAGAAGGTGGCAAAGATCCCTCCGCAGCTGGCTCCTGCCCAACTGGCGACGGCCTTCGAGAATTATCTCTTGGAGGACGACGAAGATATGGGGGAAGTCCCAGCCAGAACTTCTGCTCGGGAGGTTGCGGAGGTAGACCCGACGCGCGCCTCCGTGCCCGCCGTCGTAAACCTAGAAATGGACTCCACCACCCCCAACTCACCTGTAACCGGGGTGATCACGGCGGAAGTCGAGGCTCCAGCAGAAACGTGGCGGAGAGGACTTCGGGAGACGACCTCGATGATATCCTTCAGATGTACGAAGTTCTGGAGGATCCGATGATCCTGCCTCAGAGGGCCTACGAAGGTACATTTCGAAGCCCTTACTTTGGTCGATACCTACAACAATCTTTACTTGCAAATGCTTATCAAATATCTTGACACGGTAGGTACCTCGAAGGGTGACGAAGCCCCGACTGCACCTGAAGTCACAATGTCTTCAAGGGTCATGATCCAGGTGGACCCCCAACTCCCTTGGATGCTCCAGTCCTAGTGGCGGAAGTCGTGCCTGCCGGTGCAGCTCCGGTGACCGAGGTCGCCCCCGCTGTGGTGGCTCCGGTGACTGAGGTTGCCCCTGTTGATGCGGCTCTGGTTGAAGGGGTAGCCGCCGAAGAAAGGGCCACCTCTGCTTTAGGTGATGCGCCTGCCTTCATGCCAGGGAGGGCAAAAGCATGTCTAGCCTCGGCCTTCCCCCCGGCCCTGCGACGACCTCGGCCAGCAACTCGGAGGAGGAGGCCACGACAGATGATCGCCAAGCTTCGTCTTGGCTTCCTTTGCTGGCTCCCTTCCTGGAGCACCGGACAGGACTCCGAGCGCTCCTGGAGCCCTTAGCGGAGAAGAGCCAGGACATCGCCAATTCGGACCCGGTCTCTGCTCTGAGCGAAGCTAGGGCTCCGGCGCTCAACATGGCCCTCGAAAGGGCTGCCCTTCACGTATGAAAAGCACCACAACTACTTCTAATTAGTAATTATAAACACTTTGGTACTTACTTGTTCTTTTTCTTCGCAGCAATTCGTCCTTGCTAGAGCGGCAGCGACTTCCAATGAAGTCGAAACCAATCAACTCAAGAGGAAGGTTATCACCCTCCAAACCGCCCTCAAAGACTCCGATGAAAGATCCCTTCGGTTGGAGGAGGAAGCCCTAGAGGAACGGAGGGCTAGGGCTACGGTCGATGAAGCCCTCTGAATGGCGAGGCAAGACAACGACGCGCTCCGTATTTCGGCCCAAGAGGTCGAAGCCGAACGCGTAGTTCTTCGAGCGGAGGTTGAAAGGCTCCGGCAATCGGCGGCCACTTCGAGCGCCCAGCTGGTGGAGCTCCAAGGAGCCCTTAATCAAGCGATGGCCTAGAAGAGCTCCTTGCTGCTCCAAGTGGCCGAGGTGTCTGCTACTGCTGTGGGGCTAGAGGCAACGGAGAAGAAGAATGCTAGTGCGGCAGAATGTACCTTGGACGCCCTTCAGGGTACCTTGGAATATTTTGGCACTATGTGCCCTTCGTCTTCTGCGGCGGCCAGCAAATCCCTCGATCGGAAGCTGAAGAGGATCCAAGTGGCGGCGTCGTTGATGATGAACTCCGGCGTCCAGTACGGAGAGATGTCCGGTCAGTGTGCTGGCATCGGAGTTCTTCGCCACCTCGAAGCCCTTCAGATCCCCCTCGCTTCAGTCGGGGGTTCGACCCCTGGAAGCTTCGCCTCCGAAGACCTGATGCACCCATCTTCGGACGTAGCCTTGGCCTGGGAAGCCTTCCGGTCGACTTGGAAGATGGACCACAAGACTGCGGCCAAAGCTTGGATTGATGAGGCCCATCGGCAGAAGCAAGCACAAACAAGGCCACCACTTCCTGCCTCGCCAGCTCCGGTAATCCGTGCTCCACCAACTGACCCGCAGGTCTACCTCTTAGGGCCATCATGTACACAAAATCATGTAAAGCACCTTTCATTAATGAAAAAGTTATAAACAAAAAGCTTGTTTGGGTGTTCTGTTCTTTTAGGTTTTGTCACGCCCTTCGAACTCTAACCTCGAAATACTAGAATTTACCGAAGGGCTCCGGAAGGAATGGGCAAGTCTCAAAAGCTTAAGGCCCTACCGCCGCTCTCGCTTCTCTGTTCCTCGTGGAGACAAAGGAGAGATAACCCTCGAAGTTTTTCAAGAGGTCTTAGCTTATATCAAGGAAGAGGAGAAAGAGAAGGCATCTTCGTCTTCCGAACACACGAATTGGTCTGACTCGGAGTACTAGGCCAAAGACCCTGCGGAGGCTAACTCCGAAAGGCTCCTGACCTGGGCTGAGCTTCAAGAGGAGCAAAAGAAACTACGAGCCTCTAAGAAGAAGAGAAGCGCTCGAATGAAAAGGACCAAATCGGTAGCTTCGAGCTCCGAAGGACAGAGCAGCCGGAGGGGTAGCTCCAAAGGCCGATGGGGTCTTCGATTTTTCCTAGGCTTGGACCAAAACTTTTCTTGATGTAAAAATACGATGAATTAATGTGAATAGCTTCGAAAGAATCTTGTTTGCTTTCTACCCTCCTACCCCTCCTTGTGAGTGGTGGATCCTTTGTTGTGCAAATGGGTTCGCCAGACACAATGATGTGCCGAACAACCTGATGCTTCGTATCACACTTAATATCCGTACTTTACCTTTTCAGAGAGTTCTTCTAACATACTTCCGTATTATTACTTCATGAGTTTTGAAGTTGGATCTGTCGCTTAGGACTTTTTGATTCCCTTCTTTTTTTGAAGTGTCTCGTTGGTCGAGGCCTCGAAATATTATTATTTGGTCACCTTCGACTCTTTTACAAATTACTCAAACCCGTAGGCCGGAGATCTGTTTTATTTAAAGTCCTTAGACTCTTATACGGATCCTAACAAGCCGGAGCCTAGAATCCGTAGGGTGGCCACCTTCGGCTCTTTTACGGATACTTCACACCCGGAGGCTGGAAATCTGTTTTTAAAGTCCTTAGACTCTTCTACGGATCCTAACAAGCCGGAGCCTGGAATCTATAGGGTGGCCACCTTCGGCTCTTTTACAGATACTTCGCACCCAGAGGCCGGAAATCTATTTTTAAAGTCCTTAGACTCTTCTACGGATCCTAACAAGCCAGAGCCTGGAATCCGTAGGGTGGCCACCTTCGGATTCCAAGCATCTCCGTCCTCTCGATGCATCCATCAGGAGTAAGGGATATTCGAAGAGCAAACAAAATTCGACCCTCACTTTATTTATAAAAAAGGGGAACCTTTACAAGTGATTACAAGGAGCCCCTAAGCGTAATAACGCTTAAGGTGCTCCGCATGCCATGCATGCTTCAATTCTTCCCCTTCTAAATTAGCTAATTTAAATGATCCGGGGCGTCCTGAGCGTAGGATAACATATGGTCCTTCCCATTTATTTCCTAGCTTCCCCGGAGCTATTACACTTCGCAAAACTAGATGACCAGGCTTAAGCTCATTTAGCTTTATCTTCAGGTCATACCATGTCTTTGTTTGGTCTTGGTACTTGGTCAGATTGGCGACAGCTCGAAGCCTTGTTTCTTCTAAGAAGTCCAGCGAAGTGTTCCTTTCGTCTTCATCTCCGGGGTGAACTAAACGAAGGGATCCACCTCTGAGCTCCATATAAGTCATAGCCTCATCTCCGAATAGCAGTCTAAATGGGGTAAAGCCTATGGACCTGGTCTGAGTGGTTCGAATGGACCACAAGATCTTAGGAAGCTCTTCGACCCACAACCCCTTGGCTAAGCCAACAATTCGTCGATTTAGACCGGAGAGGATGTTCCCGTTGGCCCGCTCAACAGCTCCGTTGGATTGTGGATGGCATACCGCGGCGAAGCACAACTTAATGCCCAGTTCTTCGCAAAATGCTTGGAATGTGTCGGCTTCAAACTGGGTTCCATTATCCACTATCAACTCCCTTGCCACTCCGAACCTGCATCTAATGTTCTGCCAGAAAATTTTTTGTACGTTCCTCAAAGTGATAGCAGTCAATGGCTCTGCTTCAACCCACTTGGAAAAATATTCGATTGCTACTACCGCAAACTTCAAGCCGCCTTTTTCCATTGGAAAAGGGCCTATGAGTTCCATGCCCCACCGAGCCATTGGCCACACCGGGGCAATAACTTGAAGTTGAACTGGCGGACGGTGGCTTCGTCTGCCCATCCATTGGCATCCCTGGCATGTTCTAACCAACTCCTCTGCATCTCTCACAATTGTTGGCCAGTAAAGCCCTTGCCGAAGTGTCTTGCTTGCTAGAGCACGAGGGGCAGATGACTTCCGCACAAACCTTCGTGAATCTCCCGAAGTATGTCTTGACCTTCGGGTTGGGAGATGCAACGGAGTAGAGGGGAACATACGCCAGCTTTGTATAATATTCCGTTGACAAGCTTGTAGCTTCGGGCTCTTGCTTGCAATCTTCGGGCATCCGGACATTCTAAAGAATCTATGCCACCTTGCAATATGTTCATAATCGGAGTCCGCCAATCTACAGCCAGAATGCACAGTATTTCTGCAGAAGGCAACTGACTAGCTGCGGGCTTCATTAGTTCTTCGTAGAAAGCACCCTCCGGGAGGTCCACCGCTCTGGCTGCAGCTTTGGCCAGAATATCTGCGAGTTGATTATCTGCCCGAGGGATGCTCCGAACAGAGAATCCTTTGAATGCTGCCTTAGCCTTTTGGATTTCTTCAAGGTATTGCGCTAGATGTGGGTTCTTTGCTTGAAAGCTCTTATCAACATGCCCTGCGACGACTTGGGAATTTGTCTTAATTATTATCTTTGCAGCTCCAAGTGCCTTTGCCTTGTGGAGGCCTAGCAGGACCCCTTCGTACTTTGCGATGTTATTGGTGGTTTTAAAGTTGAGCCTCACAGAACACATGGCCTTCTGCCGTGATGGTGATATGATGACTGCCCCCGCTCCGGCACTGGATGCCTGCTAAGCTCCGTCAAAAAATATTGTCCACAAACCTTCGGAGGGCTCCTCCGGAGCCCAAACTGCAGATGGAGTCCACTCTGCTACGAAGTTAGCTATGATTTGGGATTTGATAGTTGTTCTTGTCGTGAAGGAGATTGCGAAGGGGGCTAGCTCGACAGCCCATTTTCCAATCCTACCTGTAGAGTATTTGCTCCGGAGCATATCCCCAAGAGGATACGAGGTAGGAACAATTAGGTTATGCACCAAAAAATAATGCCTTAGCTTTCGCGAGGCCATTACTAGGGCATAACCAAATTTCTCGAGCTCGGAGTATCTTATCTTAGCTCCGGACAAAGCTTCTGACACAAAATAAACTGGGTTCTGCACCATCTTTCCCTTAAGCTCAACTTCCCGGACCAACACTGCACTTACTGTGGAGCCTTTTGCTGCAAGATAAAGGAGGAGTGTTTCTTGTGGAAGGGGCACATTAAGTGTTGACAAGCTTCCGAGGTATGCTTTTATGTCATCAAAGCTTTTCTGGCACTCCGGTGTCCAACTGAAGCTCTCGGACCCCTTCAGGGCTTTGAAAATTGGGAGGCTTCGCTCTGCTGACTTGGCCAGGAATCTGCTAAGGGCTGCGAGCCTTCCTGCTAGCTTCTGGACATGCTTCAAATTCCCTAGCGGAGCCATTCTTTGCAGTACACTTATCTGTGTTGGGCTAGCTTCAATTCCCCTGCTCGAAACTAAGTACCCTAGCAGTTTCCCTGCCTGTGCTCCGAATATACATTTTTCTGGGTTGAGGCGTACTCCACAAGCTCGGAGGCTCTCAAACGTTTCAGCTAGGTCTAGGCTATGTTGGTGCTTTCGAGCACTTTTTATTACAATATCATCCATATAGGCTTCGACATTCCGACCTATTTGATGACCAAGAGCCTTAGCTATTAAACGTGAAAAGGTGGCTCCAGCATTCCGCAAGCCAAAAGGCATTCTTACATAACAAAATACCCTGGAAGGAGTTATGAAGCTTGTCTTGGCTTCGTCTTCGCGTTTCAGCCAGACTTGATGATACCTGGAATAAGCATCGAGGAAACATAGCAATTCGGAGCCGGCTGTGGTATCCACCAGTTGGTCTATTAGGGGCATCAGGTAGGGGTCTCGCGGGCATGCTTTATTTAATGAAGTAAAGTCAATACACATGTGTCATTTGTTCGAGTCCTTCTTCCTTACAAAAACAGGGTTAGCCAACCACTCGGTATGGGCTACTTCCTTGATGATGCCAGCCCTTAATAATTTCTCTACTTCGGCTTTGGCGAGGCTTGCACTTTCTGCAGACAGCTTGCGGAGCCCCTGGCGTACTGGCTTGGCCTTCGGGTTGACGAGCAGGCTATGCTCGATGATGCTTCGATCAACTCCGGTGATGTCTTCATCGGTCCAGGCAAAAACGTCCAGATTTTGCTTGACGACTTCTTCCAATGAGGCAGCTATCTCCGGGGATAGACCTTTGCCGAACTGTACTGGGTATTCCTTGCAATCTTTTGAAATTATCCTTGTCTCGACATCACCTTCCTGGCTTGGCTTGAGGGAGAGCCCCTTTGAAGGGTTCGAAGCCTCTGGTACCTATTCCGTGCCTTCTGCCACGTTGTGCACTTGCCGGGGATCCAATGGCCATTCTCCGGGTTGTAGCTTGGTCTCCTGAAATAGTAAGCACTCCACCTTGCGTGGGCATTTTGAGACAAAGATAATTGTGGTGCGCTATAGCCCCAAACTGGTTTAGCATCCCTCAGCCGAAGATTGCATTGTAAGCATAGGGGGTGTCGACAACATCGAAGATCACCTCTTCTACCCTGGCCAGAGGCCCCTCTCCGAAGTCAACCTCGAGGCCTATCTGGCCGAGGGCATCGAGAGGCGGTCCTGAGAACCCTTGAAGTGGCTGGGCCGCTGGAAGTAGATGCTTCCTAGAGATGCACATTTGATCGAAGGCCTGGACAAAAAGTATGTCTGCGGAGCTTCTGCCGTCCACCAGGATCCTTCGGACCTCCACCCCTGCTATGTCTACGGAAATGACCAAGGGGTCGGCATGGGGGAACTTTACCCCGGTGGCATCGCTGGCAGTAAACGAGATGGGCACATGAGACCACTCTGGCATCCCCTCTGTGGAGCTCGAAGTCCTAATGTGCCCAACCTCGCGGACGTACTCACGCTGCTGCCTTTTGGACATGTTCCCGATGGTCCCCCTCCGAAGATGGGTAGAACCACTCGCTTGCCGCGGTCTTATGGGTCTTCCTGCTTCAGTGGTGGCATAATGTTGGCCACCGGAAGTCGCATGGGGGCTTCTGGGACACCGGCTCGGGCCACGATCTGCACAAGCTCCGACCGTGCCGCTGGTGGGGCTCGATCCGAGGTACCCCGCCCGATACTTCGCCCAAGGTAGTCACCCCAAAGGGCCAGCACTGCCTTGCAATCCTTCATGTCATGGCTTCTATTGTCGCCATGCACGCAGCAGAAAAAACTCTGGCGCCTGCCAGGTGCTCTCTCTTGACGCTTCGGTGCTCCAGCCTTGAAGTTCTGCGCCTGCTAAAAATTGGCAGGTGCCTTCGGGACGGATGGTGCAATGCTTAGCACCTCCGAACGGAAATGCTTCTTCCCTTGCCTGTGCTCGCTGAAGCGGTTATCTTGGGGGGGGGGGGTTGCAGAGGAGCAGAGGCTTCTGGCTCGTCTTGACTTCTCGAAGGGTAGGTGCGGGTGCTCCGACTCACCGAAGACAACCTTCCTCTGCCTTGGCATTCTGTTCGAAGTATGCCATCAGCTGCGCCACGGACATCACCGGCTTCCGATGGAGCTTGCTGAGGAGGTCGGGGTTTAGCACTCCTTCGCGGGCAGCGTCGACTAATGAATAGGTAGACATGCGCTTAATCTGTGACTTGGTGTGGGCGAAGCGCGTGAAGTACTCCCGGAGTGTTTCTCCCGCCCGCTGCTTCACCTAGAACAAACTCCCTATGGACATCAGGGCCACAAAGGTACCCTGAAAGTTGCTCACAAACTTCTTCTTCAGCTGCTCCCAGGACTTGATCGATCCTGGATTCAGGGACCAGAACCATCGGAGCACCACGCCTTCGAGGGCGAGAGGGAAACACTTTGCCATGGTGTTGCGCACCCCTCCACTTGCTTCTATTGCTAGGGCATACGAGCGGGCGAACTCTCTAGGGTCTGACCCACCGGAGTACTTGTGCAACTTCGAGGCCTTGAATCTGGGATCGAAGGGCACTCTTTGCAAGTCCGAATGTAGCGGAGACTCATCATCGAATGATGCGTTCTCAGCCTCCTCCGGGACTTGGGCAGCTTCTAGGAGATTGCGAGCACCACCATCTTGAGGCCATTCTGGAGTCTCGGTGGAGGCTTGAGTACGGAGGCGATCGGCGGCCTCTTGCCTCCACCTAGCCACTTCCTCCTGAAGCCTTGCTAGTTGAATAGCCTCAGTTCCGGGAAGGTCTTCGTCTTCGTCGGAGGGCAGCTCCGGTTCTTGGGAGCTGACATAATTGGTCCAGAGCACCGTAGGAGGAGCTCGGGGACCCCTGGGCACTCGACGCCCAGCGGCATCTTCGGGAATCGCTGGAGCGGTTGAGGGTCCGGCTCCTGTGGTCCGAGGGGACCTTAGGAGAGGACCCGAGGCTTGGCTTCGCTTCGGAGGCATAGCTAGTCACGGAGAGGTCCAAAGATGGGCGACTTTGATTGACATGGGAAGGCGAGAGAGGGCCTTCGAGCTGCACTAAGAAGCCCCTTACCGAAGGGTGCGCGGAATCTTGGGACTCCAAGGCTCCCTCCGTAAGTGTTCTTCGAAGTGCATTCAGCAGTAGAGAACAAGCTTCTAGAACTTGGTTCCCCACGGATGGCGCCAACTGTTGGTGCAAAGGATTACGCTAACAGGTTCTCTGAGATCAAGAACAGTCAAACTACGAGTTTGTGTTTAAGGACTAGCTCAAGCCTCCGAAAGGATAATAGCTTGAGTAGTTCGAATGTGTGTACTTGAGTAATTGAGTCTTTGATCCGCATTACAGGGTAGAGAGGGGGGTATTTATAGGCAAAAATGTCTAAGGAAAAGATCTAATTACCCCTAGATTACAACCGACATAGTGGAAACTATTTGGTACCCGGAGCAGGGTTAAAAGGGTAAAGTTATCCGAAGCAGATGGATAAGCCAAACATCTTATCAATCTCGTCGCTCTGCTTCAGATCCTTCGTATATTGCGGAGGGCTTCTCAGGACTTCGGATCGAGGCACCCTGTGGCTTGACGCCTTCACCTTCGAATAAGAGCCCACCAGCTCTGAAGCTTAGTGAACCTTTGAGTTATTAATCTCTAAGTCCTGAAAGTGAAGCAATTTCCCCCAACAGCTGGATTTTTAGTTTGATACTCATGCCACCAAACAGAAGCAAAGTCAGTGAATTCACTAGTGGCAGCTCTAACATTTTATCATCAGGAAATTCATGGCATGCAAATTTTTGATCTACCGATAGCTCCCAAGTCAGATATGCATCAGGATCATATTTCCCATCAAAAGATGGTATGGAGAATTTAATCATGCGTAGGGAATCATCGTTGTCACGTACCTCACGTCGTGGAGCTCGGCCAACCATACCGTGATAGTTGTGACCTGGTTGCCGTCGATACCTGAAAGATCCATCATCAAGATCAGTATCTGCTGAATACTCTAGCTCGTCATATCTTGTAGCACTGCCAATGGAGGTATGGCCATCATCATCACATTGTTCCCTCTCTCCGAGCCCAGCTTGTTCCATACTCTCTAATCGCGCATTGATTGCTGCAAGAGAGGTGTTAATAGCCCCAGCTGTTCTCTCCAATGTGGTCAGCTGGTTATTGGCAAGAATCTGTGCTGCCTCTAATTGACCAATGCGCTCATTGGTGACTTGAACATCCTCGTTGAGGGCTTTCGTGTGCAACCTTAGTTGGCATTCGAAATGCTGAATGATGCCACTCGTACGTGGTGAATGTGGAAGCGCCTCACTCGCATCAGCTGACATGGTTAGTACAAAAGAAGTACAAAAGCAAGCAGTTTAAGCCTAGCAGTTTCTAGGAGTTGGTAGGACACAAACACTTTCTCACTAGCAAGAAATCAAGCTCTTGCAAGTTCTTACCACACAATGCAGGAGGCACCGGCAAACAGCAAGAACAACAACAAATGGTGACTGTCAGCACAACCCGGTGGTGTTGTAGATAATTTTGTGGAGCTGCAGGTGGCTGCCAAAACAATTGCACAAAGGAACAACTAGTACCAAGTTAGTCACAACAAGTTGAATAAACGTTCTGCGATGGTACTATGCTGGTCCTAGTCCAAACCATGATAGAGACGTGAGCCGTCACCCAAACGTAATCAACAAAATGCTCAAAACGGCAAGCTGAATTTCCAAACTTTGAAGCAAAGGTCACACAAAATGTCTTTCTTTTTTTTGTACTTGGAATCTTTATATAGAAAATTGAATTAGTGCGCCTTTTTTTCTTTTGGCCTGTGCCTTGTTTCTTGCTGATCTGTGCGCCTTTTTTTTCTTTTTCACTTGCCTTTTTCTCTCTTTGCAACTTCAGCTAGAGAATGAAAATGGAGATAAAACAAGGTGCACGAACTCAAAACTCTAGCGGTAAAAACTTAGGACCAGCAACTTGACACAAATAAGTAACCGTGAATTCAGCAAGCCGAGAGCTAAGTAGCAAAGCAAAGGCACAAAATGTTTTTGGGATTTTCAGATTGAAACTTATCTTCAGGCAAAAGTGGACTGTAGGAAAACAAAGAACAAAGGAGAAGGAGATATCTCACCGATCAACCTGAAATTTGATACCACTTAATGGACCCGACGGGTACGAGGGAGCTCAATCTTTCGATGAGATATGGAGGATGTGGTGAATTTGGTGGAGGCCGACGTTGGCTGCCCGACTACCACAACCAAGATGGTGTGGCGCCTTAAGCGACAGGTACACCGTCTCCTGATAACTATGATTTGGGGGTGGAGATCGACGTTGTGCTACCCGACTACAACAACCACAAGGATGTTGCGTCTTAGCGATAGTTACACCGACTCCGGTTGTTGCTGCTCTTGCAGTACCAAGAACAGCCTTGAACCTGCAAGCAATCGAAGAACAAGCAAGAACAAGATGACAAGAAAACACTCACAAATCTGATAGAAGTTGGAGTTTTGATTCAAGTAATCGGGTGGTCTAGCCGACACGCGCATTTACAAGGAAGTAGCAGCAGCTAACTTACATCAAACAAAACCCGAGTTCTTTTTGTGGCTACTACTTGCTTAAAAGGAAAACTAGAAACTTAGGATGGAGTCACGAGTGTTCTTCGGCAGTTTCTGGATGCTTCGTCTATTCTCTGCCATTGATTCTTGATCCGTTGGAATGTAGACGAAGAGACCTTTCCAATAAGTACTTATTTGCTTTAAACAACCTTGGGAGTTGAAAGATATGCTCCATTTAATCTTGGATTTCTGCAGTTACAAGAGTCCCTTCGGGAGTATGAATATTTATTGCATTGTTGCCATCTCCACTCCTTGCTGGTTCAATTCCTAAGCACTTAAGGATAATAAAGTCATCACAAGGATTTAATAGTACCCCATTAGAAAAATAATTAACTTGAACAGCTAGGAATGAGTTCACCAGATAATTAAGTTCACGTGCACGGGCGCGTGTCATTAGTCCTTTCTTAGGTGTAGGCGGTGAAGAGACTGCTGTTGTGGTTGTATCAATGGCAGTGATGTCCTCATCAAGACGCGATATCGCAGATGGTTCTCCAACTAGTCAAAGAGAGAGGAGACGAATATGAGACGAGACCTGTTGGTTCTTGGGCCGCGTGTGACTCAGGTACAAGGGCGACGAGCGACTGCCGGGCAGAGGGGCAGTGGAGTCGGGCCAACCCAATCCCCATACATGGGCTAGGAACGACAGGGGATCTGTTGGTCTGTTGACTAGGATTAACCAAGGTAAACGGGCGGCGAGCGATTGCCGGGCTGAGGGAGCTGCATAATCGGGCAGGCCCAATCTGGGTACTCGGTGCAAATACAGTGGACGCTTTGTTGGTTTCGGCGTAAAACCAATGCATCCATCCAATACCGCCCATCGGGGATCCGAAAGTCCTAGAGCGAAGCAGTAGCTGCTACGAAAGCTCTGCATCAGGACAAGTTACCTTTAGTTAGGATTTTTCTATTTTGCCTTTTAGGGCCACAGTCTGTGTTAGTCGAGCCTATAAAAATCCTTAGGGAATTTTGGTCTTTTCAAGTTTATTTCGGCGTCTGTAAAAACCTAAAGGGTAAATTGGCATTTTCCTGATTTATTGGGCTACCTATAAATAGGGCTCCAATTCCCCCTATGGTTTCTCAACTCATTCAATGCAAATTTGAGTTCAGCTTTTATTCCTAAGTGTTTCTTCCTCCTCTCACCCGTTGTGCACCGTCGGTCTTCATAAATCCTTCTGGTGATCGTCACAGTACTCGTGCCCTTGGTTTTCTCTAGAAAACCACTGCTTGGCTTCCATGGCTCGGTGCAAGAGTGCTGTGCGCATTGTTTTCTCTAACCCGCTTAGTCGGCAAGCCGATCCCAAGACTGAGAAGTGCGAGTACGTGCGGTGCAAGGATCACCAGGAAATGATTTCATTCGGCCAAGACGCATGGAACATGGAGCGAACCACTACAGCTGATTTGTATTTTTGCTCCACCGTTGCATGCTCCTGCAGTCCTGCGCACAGGAATACAGTCGTTGATTATTGTCTTCATGTGTAGCCACTATGAGGAAAGGAAATTACATCGCTAGGTTCAAAGAACAAAACAGTACTGTGCGGCATTGTTGTTCAGCGTGGGGCCTGGTGCACAGGCAAGATGTTCGGCAGAAAGCTTATTTGAACAGGAGACAACGCATGAACAATAACTCCTTATCCCCGTTTTGCGTGCATCTAGTATTTTATTCCTGAACATTTTGTGATAGATTAAATTGCTACGATCAGCTAATATTTCTGACTGCACTATGTATTTTCATTGATGAATCTTTATATCTCTAGTGCATGTTGAATCATTTGTGAGTTCTTTTAGATCATTTTCATTTATTTTAATTGATTAAATATTAGTGAACTGTGATGATTCGATATGTGTCTATCACTGTGTGAGATGTTTGTTGTTTCATTGTTCTGATCTGTGAAGAGTTTTAATCTGCCTTTAAGCACTATGGTGGTGTCTTTTCGATTAGGACACCAGTTGTTTTTAGGCTAGATTATTTTCAGTACTTATGATTTGTTCGGATGTTTGTCTATTGAGGTGCGTTGGGTGTTGGGAGAAGGCCATTGATTTGTAAGAATTTTTAAGGTGCCCATTCACCCCCCTCTGGTTGCTACTCTTGGTCCTACAAGTGGTAGTAGAGCCTGGTTAGGTTTTTTCCATACCTTAACTGGTTCTAACCCAAGGTAGCGATCATGACTTCTTCTGGCAAGGTTCCGTCCCTTGAGGTTTTTGGCTACAACTATTGGAAGACTCGCATGCGAGCCTATCTATTGAGACAAAGCTTAGGGAAATGAGACATGTGTGTTCATCCTACTTTTACCGTGCTTCCAGCTGCAGAGCGTATTACTCCTGAGATAGTCGCTCTGCATGACCTGAACAACAAGGTAGTGAACATACTATTTTCTTGTTTAGGTCCCAGTGTGTTTGAGCTTGTTATCCATCTCGACACTGCTCGAGAGATCTGGGCTACCCTCTAGGCACACCACGAGAGGACAGCTTAGGTAAAGGCTAGGCTATATCAGTCGATCATTAACAAGCTTTGGGCCAACAAGGCCGATCGTGATCAGCTGGTCTCAGATCATGAACAGGCGCTCAAGGTTCTTCATACATTGGACCCTAAGATCTGGGAGATCAAGGTATCCTCTATTGTTGAGAGTGCTTCCTATGATACCTTGACTGTCACAGAGCTTTTCAGTAAGCTCAAGGCCTCAGAGGTTGATATCTAGTTGAGATCAAATCTCACTGCTTCTGGCTCAAAAACCCTGGCCCTTGCGACACCTTCGACTGATCCTGCTGCTTTGAGTTGTGCTTTGTCCTCTTTGATGTCTATCACTGAGGACCAATTGGATTTTCTAGGAGATGATGACCTTTGTCTGTTCAATAACCGTGTTCGTCGTGTCTATGATAAAAGAATGTTCAAATGACATGGCACAAACCATGGTTGCTTTGAGTGTGGTGATCTAGGTCATTTCATCGCCTACTGACCCAAGAAGAACACACACATGAAGGGCACCGGCGATGGCTCCTACGACTCCAATAAGCACGACGGCTCCACCTTCACAAAGGGCAAGCCCAAGATGAGGTTCTTTCGAAAGGCCCTGAAGAACTACCGGAATGAGAACAAGAAGTGAGACAAGGACTTCTTCACCGAGATGGAGAGAAGCTACTCCAAGAGATCATCGTCTTCTTCCTCTTCATCAAGCTCAAGCGATGATGAGATCGTAATCAAGCTGAAAGCTAAGAAGTCTGTCCATGTTGATAGAGAGTGTGAGATCTGCTTGTCTCAGGTGGAGGTGCTAGCTTCCTTGAGAGAGAACCTAGCTGATGCTGAGAACGAAAACTCTTACCTCCGTTAGATCCTGAGTTGGTTGAGTGCCAGAGAGCCACAACTCGGCATGATGATCCAGCAGTTCAAGGGGCGGGTTGGGTTTGGAGTAGGCTACACCTACACCAAGGCTAACTTTGAGAGTGCCCTAAGTCATGCAGTGGAGTGGAGTAAGACGACTTTAGAGCAGAGATATCCCAAGACTCACTCCACTCAGTCTTTTTAGGCCCGTTAGCCCAAGGATTGAGTGTTCTAAGAACAACCTAAAGCTCCATGAAAGAAGCCTATCTGGATCCCAAATCCCAAGCTAATCCACACTTCTCTTGACTCTCTACATGGACCCTCTCACACCAAAGAGTCTACACCTAACACCACCAAGCCCAAGAGCCCCAAGCCTCAACCACATCCCAAGAAGCCTACCTATCATTGTGAGTTCTATCAGAGAGACAGGCATCTTGAGGAGTTTTGCTTCATGAGGAAGCGGTTTGAGAGAGTAGAGAGAGCTCTAGGTGGGCAAGAGCAGTTCTACAAGTAGGGTGGTAGACAGGGAGTCCCTTGACGCAGAGAGAGGCTATAGGCCAGGGCACGTCATGTAGGTGGTGGTAGAGGAGACGGCTTTCATGCCCGTGCTCCGGAGGATGGTTTTCGCTCTGGTAGAGCTCCAGGTCGTTCTGGATACGACTTTGGACCTCGTGGCCTAGACTTTATGCAGAACAGAGGACCGCGCTTTGAGCCGCATTTTGGTCCAGACACTTATGATTATTTCTGCTTTCCTTCTTTTGAGCAGATGGCTTGACACTGGTTTAGCTCTTTTGCTAAACCTGGTGTCAGACCATTTTCTCCCCCTTATGACCATTGATATTGAAGGATCGAGGCCTGGAGGACGTATGGATCATGGATTCAGGATGCTCTCGCCACAAGACGGGACATTGCAGATGGTTCTCCAACCTAACTTCCCCGAGCTCCAAGGAGTACATCACTTTTGGGAACAATGGTCAAGGGAAGGTACATGGCATTGGTTCAATTCGAATCTCTGAGAATTTCTTTTTGAAGAATGTTGCTTTGGTTGGAAACTTAAGTTTTAAGTTGGTCTCTGTTTCACAACTTCTTGAGGATGGTTTAGAGGTTCATTTTAAGAAGGGCATGTCTTCTATTGTTGATTCTAGAGGATCTTTGGTTTGCCATATTTTACCCTTCGGTAAGGTTTTTCACATTGATTTCTCTAGTTCTTTTGGCCCTTCTCGCTGTTTGATCACTGGATTGTCTTCTGAGCTATGGAGGTGGCACAGGAGGTTAGGACATTTGAGCTTTGATCTACTAGTCAGATTGAGTTCTATGGACCTTATTCGAGGATTGCCCAAGGTTAATATTGAGAGGGATCTAGTTTGCCATCCCTGTCGTCATGGGAAGATGGTTGCCGCTTCTCACGCACCTGTTACTCAGGTGATGACTTCGTACCCGGGAGAGCTGTTACACATGGATATTGTTGGTCCAGCTCGGGTACGTTCAGTCGGTGGGAAGTGATACACACTTGTGATTGTTGACGACTTTTCTCAATTCTCGTGGGTTTTATTTTTGGAGTCTAAGGATGAGGTTTTTCAGTTTGTTCATGATCTGATTCTGAAGCTGAAGAACGATAACAATGGTCGAATGCAAGCAATTCGCTCTGACAATGGCTCTAAGTTCAAGAATTCTCAGTTCGTCAGCTTCTGTAGTGATCAGGGTCTTGAGCACCAGTTTTTTGCTCCTTACACTCCCCCACAGAATGACGTTGTGGAACAAAAGAACCACACACTGGTCGAGATGGCCAGGACGATGCTCGATGAGCATAGGACTCCTAGGTCTTTTTGGGTTGAAGCCATGAACACAACTTGCTATCTGGCCAACCGCATTTTATTAGAGCTTACTTAGGTAAGACTTCATATGAGTTGTGGTTTGGAAGACAACACAAGGTGAGTCACTTGTGAGCGTTTGGCTATAAGTGCTTTGTGCTCAAGAAGGGAGGGCACATGGACAAGTTTGAGTCTCATTGCTGGGATGGAGTCTTTCTTGGGTACACTTTGCATTCTCGAGGCTTCCGTGTTTGGAACCTCGACTCCTAGCAGCTTGTCAAGATGTGCGAGTTTTCTTTTGATGAGTCCATGCCTTTGCTTACTCCTTCTTTTGAGCTTTCTGGTGATGATGAGCTTGGAGAGTCCATCTTCAAGGAAGATGATGAGACTCTTGCTTTTGATGAGGGTGGGCCTCTTGCATAGACTGTAGACCCCACACCTTCTGAGACTTGGACTAAAGATGATGGCAGACCTCTGATCACTTCTTCCACTTCGATCGAGCCCCCTCAGTCGAGTCTAGAGGTGCCAGCTGCTGACTCCGATTAGGTGACATCTGATCACCGAGGATCCCGAGCAGTTTAGTGTGATCACCCCTCAAAGCTCATCATCGGTGATCTCTCTTTGAGATCCTTGCGTTCTAAGGCTGGTTCACTCGTTGTGTTTGCTGAGTCTACTTTTGTTGCCACTTTTGAGCCCAGAGATGTTGCTCATGCTTTATCTGATGCAAATTGGATAAACGTCATGCAAGAAGAGCTTGATAATTTTGTTCGCAATCGGGTTTGGAAACTAGTTGAGCTGCCACCAGGTTGCAACCCCATAGGAACCAAGTGGGTGTTTAAGAACAAGCAAGGTGAAGATGGGGTTGTGGTACGCAACAAAGCTCGATTAGTTGCCTAGGGTTTTTGCTAGAAATAGGTATTGATTTTGAGGAGACTTTCACCACTATTGCCCGTCTTGAGTCTATTCGTATAGTTTTGGCATTCGCTGTCTCTAAAGGTTTTAAGCTTTTTCAAATGAATGTCAAGAGTGCTTTTTTGAACGGGTATATAGAGGAGGAGGTCTATGTTAGGCAGCCCCCGGCTTTGAGAACCCTAAGTTTCCTCGACATGTTTTCAAGTTGCAGGAAGCTTTATATGGTCTGAAGCAAGCCCCAGGCTTGGTATGATCGTTTAAAGCAGTTTTTGTTGGGGAATGGCTTTGTGATGGGTTCTATGGACAAAACTCTTTTCTTGCTCAGAGTTGCCTCAGATTTCTTGATTGCTCAGATTTACGTGGACTACATTATTTTTGGTGGTTCTACTAATGAGCTTGTGTCCAAGTTTTCTGAGCAGATGCATAGCGAGTTTGAGATGAGCCTCATGGGTGAGCTCAAGTACTTCCTAGGGCTCCAGATCAAGCAAACCAAGGACGCCATTTTCATACACCAGAGCAAGTACACGCGGGACATGTTGAAGAAGTTTGACTTCGGTGGAGAGCTGAAGCCTCAAACGACCCCCATGGGCACATCTGGGGGCCTGGACATGGATGAGAGCGGTGTCAAGGTCAACGAGAGAGAGTATCGAGGGATGATCGGATCACTGCTGTACCTGACGGCGATGAGACCGGACATTCAGTTTGCCGTGGGACTGTGCGCACGATTCTAGTCTTCACCACGCGCATCTCATCGCAGGCTGTCAAGCGCATTTTCAGGTACCTTACCTATACGCGTGATCTCGGTCTTTACTATTCAGCATCATCATCTATTGAGTTATCTGGCTTTTACGACGCTGATTTTGGTGGGTGTCGACTGGATCGCAAGTCGACTTCCGATACTTGCTAGTTTCTCGGTTCTTCGCTTGTTTTGGTCTTCGCGTAAACAATCTGGAGTTGTGCTTTCTACCACAGAGGCTAAGTATGTAGCTACTGCTAGCTACTGCTCACAGTTGGTTTGGATAATTTCCACTTTGAAATATTTTGGGTTGTCTTTCCATGCTAGAGTACCTTTGTTTTGTGATAGCACCAGCGTGATTAGTGTAGGGAAAAAACCATGTCTTGATTCAAAAACCAAACATATCGATGTGCGCTTTCACTTTCTGAGGGATCAATATGAGAAAGGTGTCATTGACCTTGTTCATGTTGATACCCATCATCAGTTGGCTGACATTCTCACCAAACCCCTAGATCAATCTACATTTGAGCGTTTGCGAGGGGATTTGGGAGTTGTGTATCCTTTTTATGATATTTTGATTCTTTTCCTTCTTCTTTACTCTTTTATTGAGTTTTTTCGTGTGAGTTCATATCATGCACTTTCATATATCACACTTTGAGGTCACTTCTATTATATGATTGACCTGCTTTACTCATTCTTGCTTGTATATGCTTTTGAATACATGTCAATGATCATGCTTGTTTCAGTTCACACGATATATCTGATATCTGTCATATGCATGGCTTTTATGCTTTAAAACTAAAAAATGATCACCATTGCTTTTGGTAACTAGCATGTGTAGGCTGAATGCTTTTGCTATCTTTGACATGCCTGGTAGCTAGTTCCTTACTTAGATGCAGATATGCAACTTGGACATCTATATGCTTTAACATGGAAAATATGCTATAACATGATAAAAATCAGAAAAATGAAAAATACATGCCTTTTTATGCTTAAATGAAAAGATCCCGGTGGGTTTACTGTGTCGCATTGCATTGTTCTAGACTGCTTACCATAGCACTTTGGTACGAACTAGGACCATGTAATGTATGCCAAGACCAATGTCTTAAGCTTCTAATGGTCATGTTCGGGCCAAGGCTTGACTTGGTCGGTTAGCATAAGGTTAACATGCAAATAACCCCCGGCAAAAATGAATAAGGAAAAGAAAAAGGCTGAAAATTAAAAAGATAACAAGTTTGCTGAAGCTATTTGTTATGGACAATGCTTATCTTGGTAGATATCAGCTAGACTTTGCATCTCATGTTTTACCTTGCTTGTGGACTGGAAAATGTGGTGATGCTTTTATTTGCAAAAAGCTAAAAATGTGTGCTAATGACTTTCTTTGGATATCATCTATTGCACTGATCATGTCATGTGTCTTAGACAGAATTGTGTGCTATATGTTGGGGGAATAAGTTTTCCCTTAAACAGGGGCCAAATGACGTCAGCCTCCGGTGACCTTCGGCCCGGAGTCCAACACTATCGAAGCATGTTCCTGCCTGGTGAAGTGTTTTCTAAGTCTCAAGGTTCATTCCAGAGCCCTTTGGAGAGAAGCCTCTGAACCCCTTTCGGAGTCCTTCGGAGCGAAGCCTCCAAGCTCCCTCGAAGTTTGCCAGAAGCCAAGTCTCAGGCTAGTTTCGGAGTTATCCTCCAGGCTAACTTCGGAGTTAACCTTCGAGCTCTGTTCGGAGTTAACCTTCAAGCTCCTTTCGGAGCTCCTCAGAGCCAGTCTCCGGACCCATTCCAGCTGATTCGAAGCTAAGTCTCTGAGAACCCAGTTTGGAGTTCAATCTAGAGTATACTTCGAAGCCCACTTCGGAGTGTCATTCGATGCTTACCTTGTGGCCTCCGCCTGAAGAGCTCTGGCCCCTACTCCGAACCCAAAAGATATTTGTACCTCGCTACAGTATAGAAGTCATACCACGGGCCCCTCTGCCCCTAGTATGTCGTTTAGCTGGTCAGGAAGTGACGTTTATCTGACACATTTGTAAAGCTATAAAGCACTTTGTACAGTAGACTAACCTTTCTTCCCCTTTTTTCCCTACAAGCCTATGATTTATAGAGGGCATTTAGGTCTTTTCCTTTGGCCTGTGTGTCTATAAAAGCAGGGCGAAGCCCTTGTAATAGTTTAGCTCCACGGCCATGAGAACCCCGGAATTCATTAGACTCCATCGAGGTATACTATGCCAAATCCACCACAAACTGGACGTAGGGCTATTATCCCTTAGGGGAGGTCCGAACCAGTATAAATCTTTTCTCCTTCTGAGAGGACCCTTCGAGGTTCATTTTACACACCATACACACCTAAAAAACATGTGTTGTAGCTAACACAATTGCTACAACAATTGGCGCTGACCGTGGGGACCTTAGTCCTAAGAGCTAAGTTCTCTGTCACTGTCTGCAATTCGAATTGCGCTTGAGGGGGGAGCTTCGAAGCTTTCTTGCTTCGCGGACCCTCTGGTAAGGGGCTTCGAGTGCAGTTCGAAGGCATTCTTCGCCTTCCTCCATCCTTCGCGCTTCGGAGCTCACCCTCCAATAAGGGGCTCCACTTCACGTGTCGAAGGCTATCAAAGCCCCAGGGGCTACGAGGCATGTTTTCACCCACTTTACGAGGTATGTACACTGCCGAAGCATCCCTTCAATGTACCAATCTGCAATTACATTAATATAAAATTGAAGCCCTGCTTCGCTTTAAGTCGAAGCCTTGCTTCGCCTTTAAAGCAAACTTTTGCTCCATCTTGTTAAAAGTTGAAGCCTCCTTCGCGTTTGAAGACGAAGCCTAACTTCGCGTTTTAAAATCGAAGCGTTGCTTCCTTTTCGTTCAAAAACTGAAGCTCTGTTGTGTCCTTCTCAAGACCCGAAGCCAACAGCCTCGTTCTTTTATGAACTAAGGTTTCCAGCTTTGTATTGTTAAGGACCAAAGCACGACTTTGAAGACATTAAAATGTAGATCACCCATCCGAAGGCTACACAGCGCCTCCAGGCCCGTAGCAATAGGCTTTGAGACATCCGAGCGACGGCTCAGCAAGTCTGGGATTCCAGGCTCCAGCCTGATGCATCCCCGGGTCGAAGGTGGCCTAAGGTCGTAGATGACCCAGAGTCGAAGGTGACTCAACCCATCCAAGGTTCGGTGAATCCACACCAAATATCCTTTTCGCTACTGGATCAAGCTCAAGAAGCCTTGCTTCGCTATCTGAAAATGCACCAAGGCCTCGCTTCGCATGACGTGATCTAATCTAAGAATTAAGCATCTCAAAGTCATGCTTCGCTTAAAATCTAAGTGCGTTTCGGAGCCTTGCTCACGCACAACATCGAATTCCAAGCATGCCGAAGCATGCTTCGCTTAATTTGGCTACGCTGAAGCCTTGCTTCGCTCCAAATTAATGCAATCGAAGCCCAAAAGAGGCCTTCGCTCGATGTGATATAAGCATCCGAAGCCGCCAAAAGGCGCACCCCTTCGCATTTTTAATTGCCCGCACTAGCAATTATTAAGTCCCTAGCGGCCACGAGCAAGGGGGGAAGTATGTATTCAAAGTGTGAGAATGTAATGCGCAGTACGAGCGTGACAAGCTAAAACATCTGGTTCGTCCACATCCCGAAGCCCGCAGACCTCGTCTTCCACTTTGTAGGTTCGCCCGAGTCTGCGAGGCAGGCAGTGCTGTGTCGAAGGCAGAGAAGTCTAAAGCTTCATTGCCTGCCAAGACCGTTCGCGAAGGTTGTACCCCTCGCTACGTGAGTCTACTACGAAGCAGCTTAAGTCTGGCGAGGAGGAAGAACTCCGAAGGGGCTCCGTCTTCACGATAGCCAGCAGCTCCTGGGCTACTTCGGGGATGGCTTCGCCGTTAGGCCCCTGGGAAGTTTGAACCGAGGGGGGCCTTCGGACCTAGCTACCTCGAGGACCACCCATAATTGGCGAAGTTCTTTAGAGTCCTCAAGTACTTCGCGGTCAACATTCGAAGGATGAGCCAGGGCAGGTATAAAAGTACCCCCTCATTTATATTAATAAACTGATAAGTTTTTACAAGCCTATAGATAAGAATTACAAGGAGCCTAAGGAGATCTACACCTTCGGATGCGGAGGCGCCGACGTCGAAGGCTGAGCTGGCGAGGCCTGTGCCCTGGCTCGGCGAAGGCGGATGGCCTTCTGGAGTTCAAGGACTGCTTCAGCCTCGGGCCTTCCAAGGCTCCTGAAGTTGCCCCCAGGCTCCACGGACGCCGGCCGGAGGTGTCACCAGGTGCTGGCTTCCGAAGGCCACCGGAGTCGCCGAGGTTGCTGCTTTGAGGTGGTTGCACCCCGCATCATGAAGCATTTGCAGCACTCCTTGATGCGCCACTCGGCCGGCCATCAAGGCGAAGCCCCTCAGGGACTGCTCCGCCGTCGCAGCCACCACCTTCAAGAAATCGACGTGGTCTCCAATTGGGTCTTGACTGCCAAAGTCTGGAGCCCAACACTTGGTCCCTATTTGTTCAAGGACCTCAGTCAATCTTAAAGTGGCTTCATCGACGTTAGCAATGACGAAGTTTTCAAGGTAGTGGCCGGCTTGGCGAATCTTGGAGTTCTCATCCGCCAGCTGAGCTCTGGCATCCTCCACAGCTCGAAGCTCCGCTCGGAGCTTGTCGGTCTCCGAGGCCAAGGCTTCCCTTGCCTTGTCGGCCTCGGCCTTCACCGCTTCTGCTAAGGCTTTGGCCCGCCCTCGCTTCTCGGCTTCCACCGAGACTTTGTGTCGGAGGGCATCCCTCTCCTCTGCCAAGCGCGTCATCCGCCTGTCCACAGAGATTGACGCTGCCGCATTCAGTGCGAAGGCCTGAAAGAGTTCAAGAAAATCATAAGTGTCGATTGAAGAACAAGCATGACTCGAAGGCTGTTCAGGACTTCGCACACCTAGATAAGGGCTTCGTTTGCATTGATGAAGAGGTCCATGGGGCTCGAGCGCCTGAGTTGAGCCACCAAGCCTCCTGCCTCCGCAGCCGCGCAGCCCTTATGGAAGTCATGGATGGCCGCCTCCATCATAGCCCCCTTCGGCTGCAGAGGCCAGACAATTTCCTCCACCTCAACCTCCCACACAGGCTTCGGCGGAGCCGGGCTCCAGTCCACCACCTCGTCGTCTCGAGGGTCCCCTTCGTCGTCTTCAGATGAGGAACTATCGGACTTCGAATTGCTGCTGCTGCTACTGCTGCTGCTGCTGCCAAGGCCTCCATTGGCTTCGGCGCGGTGGACCTCGCACCGGCATCCTCTTCTGCAAAAAAAAAGTTCGAAGTAAATATCCACATATGAAAAGAGAAGTATGTTTAAAGTGTTTACCTTCGTCAGAGATGTCTTCGAAGGTAGACGGGTCGATGTGTGCCCCCAATCCTTTTGCTGCAAAGCTGGCGCATCACCCTCTGCGCCCAAAGTCGTCGTCGTTGCAGCCTTCGCTACCACCTCGGTAGCTGTTGTCGGAGCCCCTGCTGGCTCTGCTTCTGTTTGAGGGTTCGCGACCATTGCCTCCTCCGGAGTAGGGGCTTCGGTCGCGGGGACCTCTGACCGAGCCTTCGAAGCTTTAGGCTAGTCATCGTCCACCCTCTTCCTCTTGGAGCCGGTTGCCGAAGGAACCAGATTGGAGAAGTCTGGCAGAGCCTGGTGCCCCTCGACGCCGAACAGGGTCCACACTCTGTTCCAGTGCTCCCAGGTCCCCACCAGAGCAAGCCATTGGGCCTGCTCCTCAGGTGTCGGGGCTCCGACAACACGCTCCGCTGCCATGATGGCCTCCTCCGGAGTCGTCACTTCAAGAGCGGGATCATCAAGATTCTAAGTCAGGATAAAGTTTTTTGGCGAAGTATGAAAGTGAAAAGGCTTCGAAGTCTTACCAAGGCGTTATGTTGCCACCTCGTTTAGGCCCCCTCGGCCCGAAGGTTGAAAGAGGCCCTCCGGCCAAGAGCGCGCAAGGGGGTTGAGCCGAAGTGTGCTAAACTCCTCCGTGAGGTCCCTCATGCTCATCTTCGCAGCCACCTTCCGAAGGAGCAGGATCCTCTAGCGAAGGGTGTTGGGGCCCGTCTTCACCACGCCTTCGCGCCGGTAAGAGATGAGCGTGTTGGTACTACGAAGGGGAGAGTTCGTGCCGATGGAGGCGTAGAACCACTCTTGATCCCACCTCGAGTACCATTTGCTGTTGGCGGCCCTCGCTGGGAAGGCATCCTTATACTCCCTCCGAAGATGGAAGTTAGCGCTTCCGAAGGACAAAGCCCACTTGACGTGGTCTGCACCCTCCCTCAGCTTCGGCTGGCAGTTGGCGTCGTGAAGGGCCATGAAGACATTGGCACGGCCTTCGCAGCCTTCGGTCCTCATGGCCCATTCAAACACCGCAAGCCTCGCCACGACGTTGGGCGACAGTTGAGGAAGCTCGAGGTTATAAGCCTTCAAGACTTCGCTCAACATCCCCACAGCTGGCAATCCGAGGCCGGCTTCAAAGAAGGCCTCGAACAACACCACTTCGTTAGCCCGAGGCCTCGGGATGGCCTCCGACTTCTCCAACACTCGAAGTTGGATATTCGGCGAGATCTTCCCCGCGCAGGCCCTTTGAAAAGACTCTTCTGTCAAGATTGAGGCCCTCATCTCCAAGGTCTTCTCGAACTTATCTAATGGCGATTGAAGATCTTTCTGCCCCAACCGCCTCATTGTAGGCTTCGCCGTAGCTGTAGCCACTACCTACGCTTGGGCGGAGCTCGAGCTCAAGCCCAAGGCCAAAGCCTTTGAAGCAACTTTCTTCAGCATTTTTGTGGAGCTTTGGCGCGAAGGGCGCTAAAGCTTGCGAGGTGGGCTCCGCGCGAAGCTAGGAATGAGGAGAAGGGAGCGAAGGATGCAAGGCGTTGAGAAGAAAGAAAATGAGAGGTGTGTCCAAGCCGTGTGCGGTAAACCCCTATTTATAGGCGGTAAAAATCCCGATGGTTCCCATGCCGAAGCCACTGAGAGGTGGGCCTCCAGCGAAGCTGAAGCGAACCGGCGCACTGTAACGGTCAATTTTTAGCCGTTTCGAAGTCAATTGATCTCCCCGATGTCATTCTAACAGCTGACGCAAGCAATTATTACCTGCGCAAATCGAAGCCGCCTTCGGTCCAAGATCCGAAGGCCTGTTTTCTCTGAAGTTGCAATTTTTACTGTCATTTGTCCGAAGGGCGCACGCACCCCCTTCGTTCTGAAGGCCTGCAGGCGAGGGGCTACTGTTGGGGGAATAAGTTTTCCCTTAAACAGGGGCCAAATGACGTCAGCCACCAGTGACCTTCGGCCCAGAGTCCAACACTATCGAAGCATGTTCCTGCCTGGTGAAGTGTTTTCTAAGTCTCAACATTCTTTCCGCGGCCCTTTGGAGCGAAGCCTCCGAACCCCTTTCGGAGTCCTTTGGAGAAAAGCCTCCAAGCTCCCTCAAAGTTTGCCCGAAGCCAAGTCTCAGGCTAGTTTCGGAGTTATCCTCCGGGCTAACTTTGGAGTTAACCTTCGAGCTCTATTCGGAGTTGACCTTCCAGCTCCTTTCAGGAGCTCCTTAGAGCCAGTCTCTAGACCCATTCTAGCTGATTCGAAGCTAAGTCTCTGAGAACCCAGTTCGGTGTTCAATCTAGAGTATACTTTGAAGCCCACTTCAGAGTTTCATTCGAAGCTTACCTTGTGGCCTCCGCCTGAAGAGCTCCAGCCCCTACTCCGAACCCAGAAGATATTTGTACCTCGCTACAGTATAGAAGTCATACCAGGGGCCCCTCTGCCCCTAGTATGTCGTTTAGCTGGTCAAGAAGTGATGTTTATCTGACACGTCTGTGAAGCTGTAAAGCACTTTGTACAGTAGACTAACCTTTGTTCCCCTTTTTGCCCCTATAAGCCTATGTTTTATAGTGGGCATTTAGGTCTTTTCCTTTTTCCTACGTGTCTATAAAAGCAGGGCCAAGCCCTTGTAATAGTTTAGCTCCTCTAGGGCCATGAGAACCTCAGAATTCATTGGACTCCACCGAGGCATACTATGCCAAATCCACCACAAACTGGACGTAGGGCTATTATCCCTTAGGGGAGGTCCGAACCAGTATAAATCTTTTCTCCTTCTGAGAGAACCCTTCGAGGTTCATTTTACACACCATACACACATACAAAACATGTGTTGTAGCTAACACAATTTCTACAACACTATACTTGCTAGATGTTGTAATAGCAGCCAATCATATCTGAGAGGCATGCCTTTTAAACTCCACTTGCACCCCAGTTGCATTCATTGCATATTTTGAGAGGGAGCTGCATTTCAGGGGGAGTTTGAGTTTGTGTCTCTTTTGAGTGCATTTACTCTCACTTGATGAGTCCAATTGTCAACAAGGGGGAGAAATTTTGGGTTACTTAGAAGAGTTTAGGGGGAGTTCTAGCTTTCTCTTGGATTTATTGCAGGGGTTTTTAGTCTCTTTTTCCTTTACTCTTTGGATATCTTTGTGGATAATTCTGAGATTGCACTTGTTTGAGTTTTTATTTTTGTTTAACCATAATGACTGTTTTCTGGTTTTTGTTCAGCTTTTGGTCATTAGGGTTAAACCTTTTATTTTATTTTCTTCTTTCTATCTTCTTGTGTTTTGTTTTCGTGTTTTCACATGTTTTGCAGGTTCTGAAGAGTTGATGAAGAGGGTGTTGACAATGCACTCATCAAGGGGGAGATTGAGGAGCCATGTTGAAGATCATGGGTCTCATGGCTCTAGAAGTGATGAGTGATTGTCAACGGAAGTCAAAGAGAGAGGAGACGAAGATGAGACGAGACATGTCGGTTCTCGGGCCGCATGTGACTCAGGTACATGGGCGGCGAGCGACTGCCGGGCAGAGGGGCCGTGGAGTCGGGCCGGCCCAATACGGGTACATGAGCCAGGAATGATAGGGGATCTGTTGGTCTGTTGACCAGTTTTGACCCAGGTAAATGGGCGGCGAGCGATTGCCGGGCTGAGGGAGCTATGGAATCAGGCCACCCCAATCCGGGTACCCAGTGCAAAGACAGTAGATGCTTTGTCGGTTTCGGCGTAAAACCGACGCAACCATCCAAGACTGCCCATCGGGGATCCGACAGTCCTAGAGCGAAGCCGTAGCTGCTACGAAAGGTCGCATCAGGACAAGTTATCTTTAGTTAGGATTTTACTATTTTTCCTTTTAGGCCCATAGTCTGTGTTAGTCGAGTCTGTAAAAATCCTAAAGGCATTTTGGTCTTTTCAAGTTTATTTCGGTGTCTGTAAAAAACCCTAAGGGTAAATTGGGATTTTCCGATTTATTGGTCTGCCTATAAATAGGGCCCCAATTCCCCTTAGGGTTTCTCAACTCATTCAATGCAAATCTGAGTTCACCTTTTATTCCAAAGTGTTTCTTCCTCCTCTCACCCGCTGTGCGCCGCCGGTCTTCAGAAATCCTTCCTGCGATTGTCATAGTACCCGCGTCCTTGGTTTTCTCTAGAAAACCGCTGCTTGGCTTGCACGGCTCGGTGCAAGAGTGTTGTGCGCGTGGTTTTCTCTAACCCGCTCAGTCGGCAAGCTGATCCCAGGACTGAGAAGCGTGAGTTCGTGCAGTGCAAGGATCACCATGAAATGATTTCATTCGACCATGATGCATGGAACAGGGAGCCAACCACTGCAGCTGATTTGTATTTTTGCTCCACCGTTGCATGCTCTTGTAGTCCTGCACAAAGGAATACAATCCCTGATTACTATCTTCATGCGTAGCCACTGTGAGGAAAGGAAATTTCTTCGCCAGGTTCAGAGAACAAAACAGTACTGTGTGGCATTGATGTTCCGCGTGGCGCCTAGTGTGCAGGCAAGATGTTCGGCAGAAAGATTATGTGAACAGGAGACAACGCATGATTAGTAACTCCTTATCCTCGTTTTGCGTGCATCTAGTATTTTATTCCTGAACATTTTGTGATAGATTAAATTGCTATGATCAGCTTATTTTTCAGACTGCACTGTGTATTTTCATTGATGAATCTTTATATCTCTAGTGCATGTTGAATCATGTGTGAACTCTTTTAGATCATTTTCATTTATTTTAATTTATTAAATATTAGTGAACTGTGATGATTCGATATGTGTCTGTCACTGTGTGAGATGTTTGTTGTTTCATTGTTCTGATCCGTGAGGAGTTTTAATCTGCCTTTAAGCACTGTGGTGGTGTCTTTTCGATTAGGACACCGGTCGTTTTTAGGCTATATTATTTTCAGTGCTTGTTATTTGTTAGGATGTTTGTCTATTGAGGTGCATTGGGTGTTGGGAGGAGGCCATTGATTCGTAAGAATTTTTAAGGCGTCGTTCACCCCCCTCTATTCGCTATTCTCGGTCCTACCCCGATGGTGGTGGGGACCTTGGTACAGAGGCAAGCCTGGGCCGCATCTGCTGTGGTGGTAATGGTAGGAGCCCTCGGGGGTTCTTGGCCCAAGAATCCACGGGAACTCCGCCCACCATCTATAAAACCACTCAAGGAAACATTCATCCTCGGGCGATCAACTTGCTCGATAGAATCCATCGAGGAAGCGGTGAAAGGGAAATTGGGTCCGGGAATGAGGACTCAGATTCTTGGAGAAGAAGTGACTCCGATGCCAAGAAGCGGAGAAGTCGTCGTCTTCGAAGTTTTCTTTGAAGCCTGACTAGGACTCCGTTCAATAGATTTCTTGGCAGAAGTACTGGAGATGTTCCACATCACTTTGCCGTAGCTGTCTTCGAACACCATAGCCAAGTTAGCTATCTTCGAATGGGCCCTCTGAGCTGAGGGGAGGTCCGAAGTATTCGTGGCTACCCATGAAGCTTCGTGCCAACCGAAGCCGCAGGATGAGCCTGAGGACTCCAAGTGGTTAGTGGCCTTCAGGAGCGTAACTTTCATCTCCGGAAAGAACACCTGAAGAATTTCCCGGCAAAGGCGATCAACGACCGGTGGTATTCTGACTGGATACTTCGGTGGTTTTATGCCGAGGTCGGAGAACACTCTAGGCTTGCTGGTCCCCTGCAAGAAATATGGTACCAGAGGGAGGCGGATGTGACTCCAGACCCAAACCTACTTTCAACGTGGCTTGGGTTATTGTCTTCAGTGGCCAAGCGCATGAGAATGCGGGACTTGGCCGAGGAGTTCATCGCCCTAAAAAATTCCTCCTCTTGGGGCTGACTGACCTATTGTATTTCAAAGCACTTTGGAGGGGGAGCTTCGAACCCTAGGTAAAACTTTCGTACCTCCTGCATTGAGATTAGTCAAGGAATAACTATAGTATTCTTAATAGATTGTTACCTTATTTCAGATGCTCCGTTGGCATTAGCTCCGGAGCAGATAGCTCGGGCTAGAGAACGGGTGCTCGGAGTCCCTAATGTTGTGGAGAAGCAACGGAGGATCGAGCTGGTTGGCAGTTGGGAACGCTCCAAGCGAGTGTGGAGTGCACTCGGGATGGAGGGTCCTCCTCTATCCAGCTTCGACTGAGCAGGAGCGGTCTCTCGGAAGAGGGAGGCTGTCATTGGGACCTCCAAGGCTGTGAGGACTCCAATGAAGAAGGCGGCGTGGAAGGCCAAGCTCCCTTCGACTCCATCTTCTCCGGCTTCGCTCAACATTCAGAGCTCTTCTTCGGAGGAGTCTGAAGAAGAGGAGACTTCGGAGGTTCGCATGGGAAAGGAGCTTGAAGATCTCTTGTTGCAAGGTGACGAGGAGGATTCTCGGGTTGTGACCGAGGATCCCCTCGGGTAGCAGTTGAAGTAACTCCAAATGTCAAAGAGGTGGTGGAGATCCACCACGAACCTATTAGGGTCCAAGGAACGGAGCCAGAAAATCCAAGCTCTCCGGTGATCGGAGTGGTAGCAACAGAGGCCAGGGCTTCAACGTCTGCTACTCCAGCGCAAACCTCGAACGAGAAACTCGAAGAATACCTCCAAATGCATGGATTTCTGGGGGACCCCGAAATCCTCCCTCAGAATCAAGACGAAGGTAGGTCTTCAATCTCTATTCTTTGAAGTTCCTAAAATAATTTCATTGCACCAACAATATCTTAATGGATAATTGACAAATACCTTATGTTTTGTAGATTCTTTGAAGAGCAGCATGACTCTAACCAAAGATGGAGCTTTGACTCCCATTGGAGATAAGGCTCCGGTCGTAGCGGTAGCTCCGGCGACTAGAGTTACATCGGATAAGGTGGCTCCGTCTGGGGGAGCCACTCTCAAAGGGGGATTTACCCCGACTGAAGTAGTGGCTCCTCCGGTTTTTGTGCCGGGGAGAGGTAAGGGCAAGACTTGTCCTGGGCCTGTTCCTTCTTTGACGACAACGCCGTCGACGAACAACCCTTTAGTAGGTGCTTCGGAAGAAGACCCTGCTGAAGATGTCCAAAGAGCCCTGTCCTGGCTCCCGCTACTGGCTCCATTCTTGGAGCAGCGGACAGGGCTCCGAACCCTCCTAGAATCTTTGGCTGAAAAGAGCCAAGAGGTTGGGGGCTCTGAGCTAGTCTCCATTTTGAGCGAGGCTAGTGGATCGGAGCTCGACTTAGCCCTCAAAAGGGCTACCCACCAAGTATGCAACAAGCATAAAGTATATTTACCTTATTGAAATTACATCGTACTTACTTTTCTTTTTGCAGCAATTTGTCCTTACTAGAGCGGCAGCGACTTCCAATGAGTTGAAACTAATCGGCTCAAAAGGAAGGTTACATCGCTTCAAAGGGCCCTTAAGGGCTCCGAAGATAAATCTCTGCAACTGGAGGAAGAACTCCTTGAGGAGCGGAGGGCCAAAGCTATGGCGGAGGAAGCACTCCGAACAGAGCAGTAGACCTATGCCCAACTTGCCTCTTCGATAGAAGAAATCCAAGCAGAGGGCACGATGTTGAGAGCTGAGATTGAAAAACTTTGGGCAGCAGAGGGGACTTCCGGGGCTGAACTCGTAGAGCTCTGAGGGTCGCTTAACCAAGCGCTGGTTCAGAAGAATTACTTAATGTTGAAGATAGCCATTATCTCGTCCGTTGATACCGAATTGACAAAGGCCGAGAAGAGGCACAACTTGGCGGCTGATCAAACCATGGACACCCTCAGGGGTGTTCTAGAGTATTTTGGCATGGTGTTCCCGTCTTCCTCAGCTGTGGTGGACGAGCCTCTCGACCAAAATCTTAAGATGATCCAAGCGGCGGCCAAGATGATGAAAGGCTCCGGGACCCGCTACGGAGAGATCTATGGGCAAGTAGCTGGGATCGGAGTCCTTCGACACCTCGAAGCCATCGGGGTCTCTGTTGCTGCGGTGAAAGGTTCGACACCGGAAAGCTTCTCCTACGAAGGGTTACTGGGACCATCATTGGACATGGCTTCGACTTGGGAAGCCTTCCAGGTGACTTGGAAAGTAGACAACGAAGTTGCGGCCAAGGCTTGGATCGACGAAGCCCATCAGCAGAGGCTAGCTCAGACAAAGCCTCCGGCTCAAACTCTGCCAACTGCTCCGCACCCTGACCCAAAGGTTTAGCTTCTAGAGCACTAACTATGTACAAGAGATCTTGTAATACTCTTATTTTAATGAATTAAAAGTTTATAAATGAAAAGTCTTCGCTTGCATTTTTTTAGGTTTTTCTACGTGCTTCGGATCCTGATCATGAAGTATTAGAGCTCAATTAAGGTCTTCACCAACAATGGGCTATCCTCGAAAGCTTGAGGCCTTACAGGCGCTTGCGATTTTCGGTTCCTCGAGGAGAGCAAGGGGAAATAGCACCTGATGTTTGTAGCGAAGTTCTTTCTTATATTAAAGAAGAGGATAAGGTAGTAGTATCTTCATCCTCAGGGTATGTAGATTGGTCCGACTCGGAGTACCAAGCTGAAGACCCAACAGAGACTAGCGCCAAATGACTTCTAACTTGGACCGAACTTCAATAAGAACAGAAAAAACTAAGGGCTTCAAAGAAGAAGGGCACTCGGACCAAAAGAAAAGTTTTGAGAACTCCAAGCTCCGAAGACCGAAATGGTCCCGGAGGTAGCTCAAGAGGTCGGAGGGGTCTCCATTTTTATTTGGGTTTAGATAATAATTTTTCCTAATTACGATAACTATAATATGATTACCTAATTAATACAAAATTTTCTGAGAAGCATCACTTGTTTGTGCCTCACTCCCCTACCCCTCCTTGTGGGTGGGGGACCATATGCAATGCGATAAGGTCTGTCGGACACAATGCTTGGTATAATAAAATCGGTGCTTCGCAAATAGTACTTGGTAATCATGAATTCGAGTTTTTCGTAGAATTCTTTGAACTATATGTTCGTATTATGATGTTTATAATTTTGGAGCTTCAAGTGTCACTTAGGACTGTTAAAGTGTTTCATTTGGCCAGATCCTTGAAACATTATTACTTGGTCGCCTTCGACTCTTTTGCAGTTGCTTCGAACCTGGAGGATTGGAATTTTGCTTTTTTAAAGTCCTTAGACTCTTCTATGGATGCTATTAGGATGAAGCCTGGAATCCGTAGGCTTTGGCCACCTTTGGCTCTTTTACAGATGCTTCGAACCCGAAGGATCGAAAATATGTTCTTTTAAAGTCCTTAGACTCTTCTACGGATGGTAGGAGGACGAAGCCTGGAATCCAAAGGCTTTGGGCACCTTCGGCTCTTTTTACAGATGCTTCAAACCTGGAGGATCGGAAATCTGTTCTTTCAAAGTCCTTAGACTCTTCTATGGATGCTATTAGGTCGAAGCCTAGAATCCGTAGGGTTTGGCCACCTTCGGCTCTTTTTATAGATGCTTCGAACCTAGAGGATCAAAAATCTATTCTTTTAATGTCCTTAGACTCATCTATGGATGCTATCAGGCCGAAGCCTGGAATTTGTAGGCTTTGGCCACCTTCGGCTCTTTTACGGAATCGTTGAACCGAAGGTTCAAAGGCCGTTTGCTGGGTTCTGATTAAAGATGCTTACCTCTGCAAGCATCTTCGTTCCTCTGATGCGTCCACTAGGGGTAGGGAATATTTGAAGAGTGAGCATAATTCGAAACTCAATCTTTATTTATTTTAGAAAGGTACTTTATAATTGATTACAAGGAGCCCCCAAGCGTAATAACGCTTAAGATGCTCTGCATGCCATGCATGCTTTAATTCTTCCCCTTCTAAATTAGCTAATTTAAAAGATTCGGGGCAACCTCAGCGTAGGATAATATATGGTACTTCCCTTTTGTTTCCTAACTTTCCCGGAGCAATTACACTTCGTAGTAACAAATGACCTGGTCTAAGTTCATTAATTTTTACCTTCGGGTCATACCATGCCTTCGTCTGGTCTTAGTACTTTTTCAAATTGGCGATAGCTCAAAGCCTTGTTTCTTCAGACAAGTCAAGCGAAGTGTTCCTTTCATCATTATCATCGGGCTCCATTACACGAAGGGATCTACCTTTCAGCTCCGTTGGAGTCATAGCCTCGTCTCCGAACAACAACCTAAATGGGGTGAAACCTGTGGACCTAGCTTGAGTGGTCCAAATGGACCATAAAATCTTAGGAAGCTCTTCGGTCCATAGCCCCTTTGCCAACCCAACAATCCTTCGATTTAAGCCGGACAAAATATTTCCATTGGCTCGCTCGATGGCTCCGTTAGATTGGGGATGACGAACGTCTGCAAATCACAATTTAATGCCCAGCCCTTCGCAAAATTCTCTAAAAGGTTCAACTTCGAATTGGGTGCCATTGTCGATTGTCAACTCTCTAGGCACTCCGAACCTGCAAATAATATTCTGCTAGAAGAATTTCTGCACATTTTTCGAAGTGATAGCAGTTAAGGTTCAGCTTCGACTCATTTAGAAAAGTATTCAATTACTACCACCATAAACTTCAAGCTTCCCTTCGCCATTGGAAAAGGGCTGATGAGATCCATTCCTCATCGCTCCATTGGCCATACCAGAGCAATGACTTGAAGGGGTGTCAGAGGACGATGGTTTCGTCTACCCATCCATTGGCACCGTTGACAGGTTCGAACCAATGAGTCTGCATCTCTTACAATTGTTGGCCAATAAAGCTCTTGGCGAAGTGTTTTACCTACTAAAGCCCGAGGGGCTAAGTGGCTACCACACAGGCCTTCATGAATTTCCCGAAGTATGTCTTGGCCTTCAGGTTGTGAGATGCATCGGAGTAGAGGAGAACAGACTCCGACTTTATAATTACTCCGTTGACAAGCTTATAATTTTTGACCCTCAACTGGAGCCTTTAGAAATCTGGGCCTTCTAGTGAAGTTTTATTGCTTTGTAAGGAATTCAAAATTGGTCTCTGCCAATCAGTGACTGGAATACAAAGGACTTCTACGGAGGGTGATTGATGCAACAAAGGTTTAATAAGTTCTTCATAAAAAGCTCCTTCTAGGACATCCACTGCTCTAGCTGCAGCTTTTGCCAAGACATCTTCAAGTTGATTATTTGCTCAAGGAAATGCTTCGGATGGAGATTCCTTTGAATAATGCCTCCGTCTTGTGGATTTCTTCTATGTATTTTGCGAGATGTGGATTCCTATCTTGGAAGCTTTTGTTAACATGCCCTACAATAACTTGGGAATCTATTGTTATTACAATTTTTGTTGCTCCAACTGCTCTTGCTATTCTAAGACCAAGCAGGATTCTTTCGTATTCTGCAATATTGTTAGTAGACTTAAAGTTGAGCCTTGCAGAATACATTGCTTTTGCCCTGAAGGTGATATTATTACTGCTCTGGCGCCAGCCCCAGATGCCTGGTATGCTCCGACAAAGAATATTGTCCATAACCCTTCGTAGGGTTCTTCCGGAGCCCAAACTTCAGATGGAGTCCACTCGGCTACAAAGTCGGCTATAACTTGAGATTTAATAGTTGTTCTTGCGGTGAAGGAAATCCGAAGAGGGCTAGCTCGACAGCCCATTTTCCAATTTTCCCTGTGGATTCTTTGCTCCGAAGCATATCACCAAGGGGATACGAAGTAGGGACAATTAAATTGTGTGCTAAAAAGTAATGTCTTTGCGAATTATTCTCGTGACTACATCACCTTCTAGGCTTGGTTTGAGGGAAGGGTTCTTCGGAGGGTCTAGGGACCCCGAAGCTTCCTCCGAGTGTTCTTGCACACTGTTTACCTGCCAAGGATCGAGAGGTGGGCCATAGCCATATTCCGCTCTCCGAGCTGTGGCCTGGTCTCCTGAAATTGTAAGAACTCCACCTTGCGTGGGCATCTTGAGACACAGATAATTGTGATGTGCCACAGCTTAAAATTGGTTCATCATCCCTCACCCGAAGATTGTGTTGTAGGCGTACGGGGCGTCGACAACGTCGAAGATGACTTCCTCAACTCTCGCCAAGGGCCACTCGCCGAAAGAAACCTCGAGGCCTATTTGGCTGAGGGCATCGAGAGGAGGGTCTGCGAAGCCTTTGAGTAGGCGGGCTGCTAGAAGCAAATGCCTTCGGGGAATACACATTTGATCGAAGGCTTGGACGAAAAGTATATTAGTTCGAACTTCCACTCCTGCTATGTCAGCTAAAACGACAAGGGGGTCAACATGAGAGAATTTCACCCCTACAACATCATGGGCAGAAAATGAAATGGGCACATAGGACCACTCGGGCATTTCAGCAGCCGAGTTCGAAGTCCCTATATGTCCTACTTCCCGAACATAATCCCTTCGTTGGCGCTTTGACATATTACCGAGCGTCCCCCCTCTGAATATGGGTAAGACCACTCGTTTTCCATGATCTTGAGGGTCCTCTTACTTCGGTGGTGACATAATGTTGGCCACCGGAAGTTGCATTGGAGCTTCAGGATTGCCTCCCCACCCGATAGTTTGTACGGGCTCCGGTCGTGTTGCTGGAGGATGTGGGATTGGAATGGAGACTAGAGGGAGGGTGAATAGGCGCCTCGACTAATTTTCAGAATTAGATGGCCTTTTCAAAACACCCAACGCACCTCCAAAATCTCAGATTCAAATTTAAACCAATCATTACAATATTTGAGCACCACTTGATTGAAAATCACAATTCAACTTAGTTCGGGGTTTGAATAGTTGAACTACTTTGTCGGAAACTTAAGCTCTAAAGTTCACTGCCCAGATCGAGAGCTAACTGGGCTTCTTGATCAGTGTCTAACTGGACTCTCTCTTTCTCAAGGGTAGTGGGAGGAGTGAACACATTTTTGCTCAAAGTATTTGGAGTTGTTCTCTCATAAGCCAACCCGAGAGCTAACCCTGCCCTGTCGGCACACATTTTGGTTTTAGCCAAAAGCAGATCCATCCTACCCTTTCCTTCAGTGCATTTTTCCACCACGGAGAGAAGGTAATCATTCTCACATTTCAATTTTTCCACTTGCTCTCTAGCAAAGCTCAGGTGGTCCTTAAGGGTAATGCAGGTGGGACATGTCGGCTGCACATCCTTAGAATACTCAACACTCTCCAATCTAGCCTTAAGTTCATCAACATGCCTATCTCTCAAATTAATGCTTTCAACAAGTAAAGGATAGTTCATGCATTCGTTGATGACCGCAGGACTAGACTCCACCACCAAAAGCTGCTTTTCAGTTAATTCAAATTTTTCAATAGTTTGATCATGTGTAAAACGCAGCTGAGAAAGTTCATTCATGACAGTAAGACTTGACTCACAATCGACATCATCAGACTTAGATTTCAAAATTGCAAGTTCAGTGGAAATAGTTTCAAGTCTGAGTTTTAGTTGTTTTCGTTCTTTCACAGCAAGTTTAAGTAATCTATACTGAGAATAAACAGCATCATGCAATTCATCATTTTGAACAAGAAGTTGATCATGGGATAGATATACCTTAGAAGTGTAGAGCTTATCGCTGCAGTCGTTTTCGTCAACCACGAAGCAAAGGTTGGTGAGTTCCATTGTCTTCTTCTCCTTCTTCTCCTTCTTCTTTTTCTTGGGAGGCTCCTCTTCCTCCAAGCTTGGCTCCTCGCTTGATGTACTGTCGATGTCGCTGAGGGCGACCACAAAAGCTCTGGCTACTCGATTAGCCAATTTTTCGTGTTTCCCTTTGTAGTAATGTTTCTTGTTCCACTTTCGGTGCTTGTTCTCATTTTCATTTTTCATTTTCAATTTAGGGCAATTCGCTTTTAAGTGAGATGTATCTCCACATTCAAAACAACCTTGTGACCCTCCTCTTCTTTGGTCTCGTCTATCATTGTAGAAGCGAGTGAACTTCTTGACAATGAGAGCTAGCTCCTCATCATCTAGAGCATCCACTTGTTCTTTTGTGACAAAGATAAGGGAGGACAAGTCAAAAGCACCAGAATAAGCACAAACTCCATAAATGCCAGAAAAATTACCTCTAGATGAGGTACCAATGCCAGTACTAGAAACCAAAGCAATCGAAGGCAACAAAGATTTTCCATCTCCCGGTCGAGATGCCTTGGCAATCTCGGTGGACTTAAGCTCACTAAAGAGTTCATCGCAAGTCAGAGTGTCAAAACTCATCGACTCTTCAATACTAGAGATCTTCACCTCCCATATGCTACGATCAAGAGCATAGAGAAGTTTGATCACCCTATCATGGTCAGAGTAAGCCAAAGTCCTAGTGGAGCGCAAATTACTCACAATCCCATCAAAACGCGCAAACATGGCATCTACAGATTCGCCAGGGCTTTGCACAAACATCTGGTACTCTTGATTATATGTGCTTTTCCTCCTAGCCTTAATCAGGGTAGTGCTCTCATGAAAAGTTTTCAAAGTGGTTCATATTTCACACGTAGTTCGTAGGTGCTGGACCCTGTCAAACTCTTTGCGACTCAGACTGATGAATAGTATGTTTCTTGCTTTACTATTGCATTCATACTGTGATTTCTCAGTCTCTAAAGTGCGAGTTTCAGGGATCACATATTGGGAATCAATAATATCTCAAATAGCACTTCCTTGTCTTAGAAGGTAAGCCTCCATGCGCACCTTCCAATAAGCAAAATCATAACCATCAAACATCGGAATTTTTGAGTTTTTTTCCATGTCGCCAAAACAATGATCTCAAACCGGTTAAGGTCAACTAGTGATCTAACCGGCTCTGATACCAATTGTGGGATCGGAATGGCGACTAGAGGGGGTTGAATAGGCGCCTCGACTAATTTTCGTGAATTAGATGGCCTTTTCAAAACATCCAACACACCTCCAAAATCTCACATTCAAATTTAAACAAATCAGTACAATATTTGAGCACCACTAGATTGAAAATCACAATTCAGCTTAGTTCTTGGTTTGAACAGTCGAACTACTCTGTCAGAAACATAAGCTCCGAAGTTCACTGCCTAGATCAACAATTGGTTTGCCGACAGGAAGATATCGGAGATTGATTTGTCGACAAAGATCAAAACACTCACACAAAAGTTCAATCAGATTTGTAATAATGAATCGGCTTGTCACAATTGAATTCCAAATGAAATATCAACACTTTTGAAACAATCTGGATGATGAACAATAAAAACATATTTCAAATTGATTCAGAATTCAGGTTTTAATTTCATTACAAATTTTAGTTCTGCAAATTCAGAATGTTGAATAGTGACCAGTCAAATTTCAGACAGCATATTTCATCTTTTCAAATGTACTCAATTCAGAAATGCATATTCAAGATTTTCAGTTCAGAAGTTTCAAACTCAGATTTTTGCTGCTGCAAATTCAGAAAGTGTTCAAATAGAAAATCTGATTAAACTAAGTTTTGAATACTATATTACAAAAGCTAGTTCCAATTTCTATTGCAATCACAACAGTTCTGAACAATTCCTGAACATGAATAGTACTAATCAGTTTTAATTCAATTCAGAATTCAGATATACAACAGAATATGATCTGAACTAGAACAAATTTGATTTAACCTTTAAAATAGATTTCAGATCAGGTTTCAGTTGAATTCACAAAATTTCAGAACCTCCTTGGAGATGAATTTTGATACTACATTCAGAACTGAACCCAGATTCAAATTTCAGTTCAAAAATAGTACTGATTACTCAATTCCATATAGAACACTTTAACTGAAATTCAGTTTGAATTATATTACTGAAATTTAATTTTAACTCAGAACATAATTGACACAACCTGAACCAGTTCTAGCAAACAGAGAAAAAGACAAACAATTTCAGCTATTCAGATTCTTTTACTTAAGATCATAAACTCTATTTCCTTTCCTGATAGAAATGTTAGAATTTGTCTTCGGTGTATAATTTGTAATACACAGCCAACTAGTTGAAACACATCAGAACAATGAACTGCTAGAAAGAAACAGTAACTATGAGAAAATACAGAACACAATTTAGAATTAGAGCAAGTAATGATGTATCTACAGTATGTATCAGATCAATATGGATGACATAACAGATCTAAAGTTGACACATTAGACACTGAAATGAGCAAAATTGCAGATCAGACAAGAACCATGAAACTAAATTGCTACAGAGAACTTTTACTGAAAATAACTCAAAACTGAATTAATGCTCAAGTGTTTTTGCTGAATCTAGTCATCCCAATAGATAGAAGATTGGGCATAGATAAGATAAAGCAAATCCAGACAGCATAGATTCACAAAACTTAGAAAATCAGTTTTCAGTATACTCTCAGATTGACAAATTTTTTATGATGAACAGAGCTAATACAGAAAACACAGATGATAGATCAAACAAGCAATGAACTAAACTGTTGTAGCAGTTCAGAACAACAATACAAAATCTATATGACCAGAATGATGAAATCACAGGTGTCAACACTTTTTTCTCAGAATAAACCTTTTGACTGAACCTTTGCTGTAACAAAAACTCAATAGCTACTAGAACCAGATGCTCCAGGAAATTTTCAAGATCAGGAACAGTAATGATGTCAAAACTGCAGAAAACTTAAATGGCCAAAAATTCTTTTCTGAAGTCAATTCAAACACCTGAAGGAAAAACAATTTTACCACCAAAACAACAAACACTAGAAATCACCTCTGAGTTTGAACAGCACAAACCTCAAAACAGATTTGCAGAAGTAAAACTTTCAGAAGAAGAGTTGCACAAGCAATCAGCAAAGAATCAAGAAGATTTCTGGTTCAGAATGATCCAGACCTTGGTGATCTTCAAGCAATACATCCAACTCATCCAACAGCAGCAAAACAAGAGCAAACCAGAGAATATCTCAGGTGTCTTGGATCACAAGTTAGAAGCACCAACCACCAGCCATAGGATTTTTTGTGCAGCAAAAAGTGGACAGTTTAACAACTGAATGAAAAGTGCTTTTAGTAATCTTTTGATGATTCAAAAGGCAGCTGAAAACAAGTTGCATGAACTGAGAAATAACCAGAGATTCATCAAGAACAGCTTCAGCCATAAATATTTTTCAGTGATGTGATGTCACTTTTGAGAAGCGAAATAATTCAGAAGACATTGCTGAAACCAGTTGCAAACTTCAAAAATGGTACATTCAAATCATCCTTAACAAAAGTTACATAGGCATCTATCACATGTTCTACACTGGATTCATCAGAAAATGCACACGAAAATTGAATCTAGACTAAAACACTTTGCGCCCAGAACTATTCTCTCGCTGGTTCCTGTTCTATTTTCGGATTTGGAACAGTAGCTCTTGTGATAAACAAAATGGTTGTATTGAAAATGATGTAGTGGTTGAATGATTCAGCCAAAAAGAGCAGACACTTGCCCATGGATATGATCCTCTATTTATAGGCCAACCATTGGGGGTATTTTCTGAAAAGAACCCTCTAGGACTAAAATATTACATCAAGGTACTATTCCTTGTAATATATTTTCAGAATTAAGAAATTCTGAAAAATATACCAAAGGAGTACAATTTCTCTATACACTAAAATTAAACCTAGTTTATTACACAATGACTCAACACTAAAAAAAGGACTCATAACTATTGAAATTAACAAAACTAGATTTGTGACGGTTTTCAGCAAAAACCGACAAAGCCTTTAAAACCCTTCGACTCATGACACAACTTTGCGACTCCGAGCGCTAGCAAGCCACTTCCGCTCTCGATCCCCTTGAGCCGCCTGAATGCTTGCCCTAGCCTCCCTCTCACAGACCCGGTCATCACATAGTCGCAACCACCAATCCGTCCAAGTCTTGCTCGGTCTCTTCGTGTACTCTTGAGATCTTCTCCAACTTCGCCCGGCCTCCCTGATCCTTCGGCATCGAGCTCCCCGCTTGACCCTTGATCACTTGCCATCGATAGTTGGTCGGCATCTCCACCTGCACATCAAAGACAAGCCAAAACAATAACGCGACGCACCACTGAAACCCTCGGCACACAATCCTCCATTTTACATTGAACCCCTCGATGCACTCAAACCAACACTCCATCGCTTGATCGCTCAAATGCTCATCCTTGTCAATCACTCATCATTCAGATAGAAACCACCCTTGGTTTCACAGAGGAGCTCGATCTGTAGTGCCTCACCCTAAACTTTTCCCCATATACCCACCCTGGAGAGCTAGTATAAACTTATAATCTTTTATGGCATGGCTTCTGCTTTCACCATGCACACAGCAAAAAAGAGTCTAGCCCCGGCCAGCCGATTTTTCTAGTGGCTTTGAGGCACTAGCCTTATTACCTTGAGCCTGTTGATAGTTGGAAGGCATCTTCGGAGCGGAGGGGGCAATATTCAGCACTTCAGAGCAGAAGCGTCTCTTTCCCCTTTTCTGATCATTAAGGTGATTATCGAAGGGGACTTGTGGAGGAATTGGAGCCCCCGGCTCCAGCTTGACTTCTTGGGGGAGGGTTGGTGTGGGTACCACAGTTCTCCAGAGGCATCCTTCTTCTACATTGGCAAACTATTTGAAGTATGCCATTAATTGTGCTACTGAAGACACCGGCTTCTGGTGAAGTTTGCTAAGGAGGTTAGGATTCAAAACACCTTTGTGCACCGCATCTACCATAGACGATGTAGACAATAATTTTATCTGGGACTTGGTGTGGGCGAAGCGCGTGAAGTATTCTCGAAGGGTTTCTCCCACCTACTACTTCACCTGAAAAAGGCTTCCAGTAGACAATGGGGCTACAAAAGTCCCCTGGAAATTTCTCACGAATTTCATTTTCAACTGCTCCCACGACTCAATTGATCCTAGCTTTAAAGACAAGAACCAACGAAGGGCTACACCTTCTAAGGGCGTAAGAGCGAGAAAATTCTCTAGGATCAGACCCTACAGAGTATTTGTGCAGCTTCGAGGCTCAGAACTTGGGGTCGAAGCGCACCTTCTGCAACTCCGGATGCAGTGGGGATTTTTTGTCGAAGGAGGCATTTTTGGCATCTTCTTGGACTTGAGGGGCTTCGGGATAATCATCGAGGTCGTCGTCTTGATGCACTTTCGAAGCAGGAGGGATGGCTCGAAGGCGAAGCCTGCCCGCAGCCTCCTGCCTCCATCTTTCCACCTCTTCCTGAAGCCGCGCTACCTGAGTGGCCATGTATTCAGGAAGGTCTTCGCTTTATAGGGAGGGATCCTCCGGGTCTTGAGGACTGAAATAATCAATTCGAAGCACAGACGGAGCTGCACAATGGACTCCGGCGGCTCGAGGCCTATTGACTACTTCAAGAGTTTGAGGAACGTCTGAAGATCCTGCACCGGAGGTCCGAGGGGACCTTCGGAGGGGACTGGTGGCTAAACTTCGCTTGGGTGGCATGACATACGAAGCTAAGCAAGGTCTGAAGACTAGAAACTTCGAACGATTGAGGAAGGCAAAGAAAGGTCTTTGAACTGTATTTTGAAGCCCCTTGTCGAAAGGTGCGCAGAATCTTGACACTCCAAAACTCCCTCCGCAAACGCTCTTCGAAATATAGGAAGTGGCAGAGAACTTGCTTTTAGGACTAGGATCCCCACGGATGGCGCCAACTTTTGGCGCAACGGATTACGCTAACAAGTTCTATAAGATCAATAACTGACAAACGAAGTGTTTGTGAATGTGGACTATCTCAAGCTTCTGAATAGGATAATAGCTTGAAATAGTTTGAAGTGGTGTATTGAATATCTGAATATTCAATCCCTATTATAGGGTGAGAAGGGTGGTATTTATAGGTAAAACCTCTGAGGAAAAGACCTTTTTACCCCTCAATTACAACTGACATGGTGGAAACTATTTCGGTGTCCCGAATAGGGTTAATATGGTAAAATATATTCGAACGATGTCAACAGAGTAGACGTCCCACCTTTCTTGTTGTTTCCCACTCCGGAAGAGAAGCCATTCGGAGGGTCTCTTCAGACCAGAGCCTGGATGGACCCTCCGACTTCAAGTCCTTTATTTTGGAATCTTGAGGATCATGAGAATGAAGTATTTTCTCCCAACACCCCCTAAACTCTTCTAAAGGATCAAGTAACCCAAAATTTATCCCCCTTGTTAACAACTGGACTCATCAAGTGAGACTAAATTCACTTAAAAGAGATATAAGCTCAAACTCCCCCTAAATGGAGCTCCCTCTCAAAATATGCAATGAATGCAACTGGCATGCAATTGGAGTGTAAAAAGCATGCTTCTTAGATATTATTAAATGCAATTACAACATCTAGCAAGTATAGCACAAAATACTGTATAAGACCCATGGTATGATCTGTGCAATAGAACATATCCAAAGAAGGTCATTAACACTCATTTTCAGATTTTTGCTAATAAAAGCATCGCCACATTTTCTAGTCGACAAGCAAGGTAAAGCATGAGATGCAAAGGCTAGCTAGTATCTATGAAGATAAGCATGATCAAAAACTAAAAGCTTCAACAAACTTGTTATTTTTTTAATTTCAGGCTTTTTATTTTCTTTTTTTATTTTTGTGCCTAGGGTTATTTGCATGTCAACCTTATGCTAACCGACCAAGTCAAGCCTAGGCCAGAACAGGATGATCAGAAGCTTAATACATTAGTCTTGGCATACATTACAATGTCCTAGTTCATACCAAATTTCTATGGTAAGCAGTCTAGAACAATGAAATGCGACACAACAAATCCACCTGGATCTTTTCACTTAAGCATAAAAGGCATGGATTTTTCATTTATATGATTTTTAACATTTTACAGCATATTTTCCATGTTAAAGCATATAGATGTACAAATTGCATATCTACATGTAAGTGAAGGACATAGCTACCAGGCGTGTAAAAGATAGCAAAAGCATTCAGCCTATGGTGATCATTTTTCAATTTTAAAGCATAAAAGTCATGCATATGACAGATATTAGATATATCATGTGAACTGAAACAAAGCATGATCATCAATAGGTATTCAAAAGCATATACTAGCAAGAATGAGTGAACTAGTTCAATCAAATAATAGAAACAAGCTCAAAATGTGATATATGAATGTGTATGATATGAACTCACACAAAAAGATTCAAACAAAAGAGTAAATAAGAAAGAAAAGACTCAAAAATATCCTAAAAAGATACACAACTACCAAATCCCCTCGTAAACACTCAAACATAGACCGATCTAAGGGTTTGGTAAGAATATCAGCCAACTAATGATGGGTATCAACATGAACAAGGTCAATGACACCTTTCTCATATTGATCCCTGAAGAAGTGAATGCGCACATCAATATGTTTGGTTTTTGAATGAAGACATGGGTTTTTCCTTACACTGATCACGCTAGTGCTATCACAAAACAAAGGCACTCTGGCAGGGAAAGACAACCCAAAATCTTTCAAAGTGGAAATCATCCAAACAAATTGTGAGCAGCAACTACGTACTCAGCCTCTGTGGTAGAAAGCACAACTCCAAATTGTTTTCGGGAAGACCGAGAAACAAGCGAAGAACCGAGAAATTAGTAAGTACCAGAAGTTGACTTGTGATCGAACCAGCACCCACCAAAATCAGCATCAGAAAAGCTAGATAACTCAAGAGACGATGATGCTGAAAAGTAAAGACCGAGATCAGGTGCATAAGTAAGATACCTGAAAATGCGCTTGACAGCCTACAGATGAGATGCTGATGGTGAAGACTAGAAGCGCGCGCACAATCCCACGGTGAACTAAATGTTTCGTCTTGTCACAGTCACGTACAGAAGCAATCCGATCATCCTCGATACTCTCTCTCATTGACCTTGATGCCTCTCTTGTCCTTGTCTAAGAGTCCATATGTCCCCATGGTGGTCATCTGTGGCTTTAGCTCTCCACCGAAGTCGAATTTCTTCAGCATGTCTCACGTGTACTTGCTCTAGTGGATGAAGATACCAACCTTGGTCTACTTGATCTAGAGCCCTAAGAAGTACTTGAGCTCACCCATGAGGCTCATCTAAAACTCGATGTGCATCTGCTCAGAAAACATGGACACAAGCTCATTAGTAGAACCACCAAAAATAATATTGTCCACATAAATCTGAGCAATCAAGAAATCAGTGCCAACTTTGGGCAGGAAAAGAGTCTTGTCCACAGAACCCATCACAACGCCATTCCACAACAAAAATTGCTTTAAACGATCATAAGCCATGGGGCTTGCTTCAGACCATATAAAGCTTTCTACAACTTGAAAACATGTCGAGAAAACTTTGGGTTTTCAAAACCGGGGGTTGCCTAACATAGACATCCTCCTCTATATACCCGTTAAAAAAGCACTCTTGACATCCATTTGAAAAAGCTTAAAACTTTTCGAAGCACCAAATGCCAAAAGTATGCGAATGGACTCAAGACGGGAAACAGGGGTGGAAGTCTCCTCAAAATCAATACCCTGCTTGCTTGTTCTTAAACACCCACTTGGTGTCTATGGGGTTGAATCCAGGTCGTAGCTCAACTAGTGTCCAAACCCAATTGTGAACAAAATTTCCAAGCTCTTCTTGCATGGAATTTATCCAATTTGCATAAGATAAAGTGTGAGAAACATCTCTAGGCCCAAAGGTGGCAACAAAAGCAGATTCAGCAAACACAGTGAGTGAACTAGCCTGAGAATGTAAGGATCTCGTAGTGAGATCACCGATGATTAGCTTTAAGGGATGATCACACTGATCTACTCGGGATCCTTGGTGATCGGATGTCACCTCACTGGAGTCAGTAGTTGGCACCTCTAGACTCGACAGAGGGGGCTCGATCAAAGTGGAAGAAGTGATCAGAGGTCCGTCCTTGTCCTTAGTCGAAGTCTCAAAAGGTATGGGCTCTACAGGCTATGCAGAAGACCCACCCTCATCAATATCTTGAGTGTCATCATCTTCCTCAAAGATGGACTCTCCAAGCTCATCATCACCAGAAAGCTCAAAAGAAGGTGTAAGCGAAGGCATAGACTCATCTAAAGAAACCTCACATGTCTCGACAAGCTTCTGGGAGTCGAGGTTCCAAACACGGAAGCCTCGAGAATGCAAAGCATAACCAAGAAAGACTCCCACTACAACAAAACAGAACATTTTCGTCGGCCAATTTAACTTCCGTCGGCTTTTGGGAAAGTCCACGGAAGCTAAATAACTTTCGTCGGCTCCTAGATGCCGACAGAAGTTAACTAGTTAAGTTAACTTCCGTCGACTTTTCACAGTGGCCCACGGAAGTTAACTAGTTAACCTAATCTCCCTGTACGCACGCGCACCCACAGCCGCCTCCCGCCGTCCGCCCGCCGCCTCACGCCGCCCCGGCCACCCGCCTCCGTCCCGTGCCACCGCCTGCCTCGCGCCCGTGCCACCGCCCGCCTTTGACCCACGCCCCGCCGCCTCCCGACGCCGGCCCCGAGCGCCCGCCCGCCCCCACCACCCACCCCCGCAGCCACCTGCCGCCGCTGGTCCGAGCCACCCGACGCCGCCATCGCCGCCCGACGCCACCGCCCACCACAGGCCGCCACCGGCCCCCTGAGCGGCCTCCCGCCCCAACCGCCATCCCCTGCAGCCACCCACCGCCGCCAGTCCGCGCCGCCCACCGCCTCCGGCCAACGGCCGCCGCCCCCGATTCTGCCGTCGCCATCTGGACACCGTCGCCCGTCGCCACTCGCCGTCGCCAAGTCTACATCTAGCTCTGTAGGTTTAGCCTTCCGGTGATTTAGTGTTTGTTTTGAGAATCTATTGATGATCATGATGAACCCTGGAACTTAGTGGTTGATTTGAGTAATTAATGGCCTAGATGATGTTGTGGATGTTTTAGTTCTTGTGATCTATGAGCGAAGTACTGACTCAAAGTATTTCTGTGTTTGTGTATGTAAAAGAAGGCCAAATAGGTTGTTCTGAATTCTGTCTCTAGTTTCATCTTCATATTGCTGATATTAATTTTCTTATGAGATCAGAGTGAGTTTTCTTCACAAATCCTTTGTGCTAGGACTGAATTGATTTTCGTTTTGTCGCATGACATGAGTTCATCTTGTCTGATCCACCTATGGTCCTGATTAGACTGTGTTTTGTGTCAAGACATGTTAGTCTGTTCATAGGTAAACTGGGTTCTTCTTTTCGGTTTAGATCTGAACATGTTCATGATAAATCAGTGCAATGTCTTTGTTACAAGTTGTTGGATCAAATCAATTTTTCATCATATTGTTGCTGAATTAGCTCTTATGTTATGTGCTGATATCAATTGATCTGGTGAGTTCAGTTTAGTCCAGAACCTGAATGCTTATCAATGTCATGTTAATCAGTTTCTTGAGTTTTGTATTCTGGAAAGTATTTTTATTCTCAGAATTGATATATTGTGATGTTGTCGGTTGTGAATTAGATATTGCTGTGTAGAAGAGTTTACCTGTAATCTATTTTGATATTCATCTGGTTGTATCATAGTTTCTTCAAACTATTTTCATTTCAGAATGAGGAGTTTTATTCCCATGAAACAAACCTTACCGTGAATAGTGTTCTGAATCTGTTTCAATCTGAATTAGTGCTTGCTGTGTTTACTGTTCAACTTCAAGAAGTGCTATATTTCAGTTTTGTTATGAATTGAAATTAATCTGTGTTTGATGTATACAAGTTGATTCAAATCTTGAAGTATTGAATCTAACTGAATTTACTACAACTATTCACTGTCCGACAAATCTGATTGAAATACAAGATTTCTGATTTCAAATCATGAACAACGTAGATAGTGTAACGAAACCTATGCGTCACCCGTTTCGGACCAACATGTCTCACATGTGTCATGCGTGTGAGATGTGTAGGTCTGGAATTGTCCCTTTTTGGATAGCCTCGGAGTGGGCGACAGAGCGTGATTTTATGATGAGTCATGAGTCCGAATGGGATTTCAGTAACATAACCTTGTTGTTCTCCATTGCACCACTATCAGGTGTGCAATTGGAGAACAGCGGGGTTATGCTGCTGAAATTTCGTTCGGACTCATGGCTCGTCATAAATACCACGTTCTGTCGGTCACTCTTGGGTGGGTTTAGGACCTATCTTTTCCTATAGACATAGGGACATGATATGTAGAAAACGTCTGGTACTTATGATGCATTATCGATTAAATGAATGTTTTGCCTATAGAATGGCTAAGGACGACCGACGGTGGATGTATAGTGGTTGGATGAAAAGTGGAGCTCACACGAGGGAGTGGGTAATCAACGCTGAGAAATTTGTTGATCGTGCATTCGCTTTGACAACAAACACTGGCGCGAGGTGCCCATGCATGAAGTGCAGAAATTCTCGTTGGCAAGACAAGAGGACGTTGTCATTGCATATTTGCAAATATGGTTTTGTGCCAGGTTATGAAGTTTGGTCTTTTCACGGCGAGATAGGCCGTGAAAAAACGGTATTAGTAGTGGAAGAAGAAGATGATAGTGTTGCTAACGATAGGATGGATTAGATGCTTGATGCTATACGACCGGAGTTTGAATCAAACCCTGAGGATCCTCCAACACCGGAGGTTCAAAAGTTTTTCGACATCCTTCGAGCTTCAGAAGAGCCATTGCATGAGCACACAACCGTAAGCGTTCTCGCTTTCCTGACTCGTATTATTGCTATTAAGTCAAAGTTTGCATTTTCAAACAATTGTTATAAGGAGCTCTTAAATCTGATCAGCGATATCCTTCCTAAGAACCATAAGGTGCCGAAAGACATGTACCAGTCAAAGAAAAAGCTTTCTGCTCTCGGTATGGAGTATGAGAAGATTGATGTGTGCTGAGATAATTGTATGTTGTTCTGGAAAGAACATAGTAATGAGGTGAAATGCTTAAAATGTGGTAAACCGAGATTCGTAGAGGTCGTAAATGAAGACGGAGAGAAGGTGACGACAGAGGTTGCTAATAAGCAACTTCGTTACATGCCTCTTACACCTCAGGTGAAACGATTGTTTCTCTCAAAGAAAACCGCTAGACATATGCGATGGCATAAAGAAGGTGTACGTGAGAATAATCAAGTAATGGTGCACCCATCTGATGGTGAGGCATGGAAGGCTCTAGATGATTTTGATGCAGACTTTGCTAGTGATGCAAGGAATGTTCGCATCGGGTTGGCAACAGATGGATTCATGCCTTTCAATGTAACTGCATCGTCGTATTCTTGTTGGCCTATGTTTGCTATTCCATACAACATTCCACCTTCATTTTGTATGAAATATGAATTTATGTTCCTGTGTCTCATTATACCCGGTCTAGAGCATCCTGGAACACGAATAAACGTGATGCTGAAGCCCTTAATTGAAGAGTTGAAACAATTGTGGAAAGGAGTTGAAGCATATGACTATGACCAAAAGCAAAAATTCAATCTTCGAGTTGCGTATCTGTGGTCGGTCCACGATTTTCCGGCATACAGTATTTTTTCTGGTTGGAGTTGTCATGGAAGGTTGACATGCCCGATATGTGCGAAGGACACAGATTGTTTCCGTCTGAACTTTGGGGGAAAGATTGTTATTTGATTGCCATAGATGCTTTTTGCCCTTGAATCACCCATTTAGGTTACAGAAGAACAATTTCAAGAAGGACAATATTGTTGTAAAGGGACCACCAAGGCATTTAAATGGTAGAGAAATCGCTGATATGCTGAATGAGTTGGTCCTTAATGAAAATGAGGATGGATTTGTAGGATTCGGAACCGAACATAATTGGACCCACATATGTGGCTTATGGGAACTGCCGTATGTCAAATCACTAATTCTGATGCACAACATTGACGTTATGCATCAGGAACGTAATGTTGGTGAAAGCATTATAAGTACATGTATGGATTTTACTAACAGGACAAAAGATAATGTAAAGGCGAGAAGAGATTTAGCTGAGATTTGTAATCGACCAACCCTTGAGTTGACGAATAGTGGTGGCAAGCCGCGTGCCCCATTTTGTTTAAAACCTAAAGAAAAAACAAGTAATGAGGTGGTTGAAAAAATTGAAATTCCCAGATGGTTACGCCGCGGGATTTAGAAGAGCTGTGAATTTGAAGATAGGGAAATTAAATGGATTGAAAAGTCATGATTACCACATAATAATGGAAAGACTCCTTCCTGTAATGTTTCACGGTTACCTGAATGATGATGTGTGGAAGGCGTTAGCTGAGCTGAGCCATTTTTATAGACAACTTTGTGTGAAAGAAATTAAGAAAGATATGATGGAGATGCTAGAGAAAGAGATCCCGATGCTTTTATGTAAATTGGAAAAAATATTCCCTCCAGGGTTCTTCAATCCAATGCAACATTTACTGGTTCATCTGCCATATGAAGCTAAGGTAGGTGGCCCTGTGCAATATAGCTGGATGTATCATATTGAAAGGTCCCTAAAGAAGCTTAGAGCGATGGTTGGTAATAAGGCCAGAGTTGAAGGTTGCATCGCAGAAAATTTTAATTGAAAGAGATAGCATACTTCACTAGTGTATACTTCGCTGAGCATCACAATGTCAACACACCTGCTACATGGTACAATATGGATGAAGACCATCCTTGTAGTGATCTCCAAATATTTGGGTGGAAGGGCATAACTGTTGGTGTCTCCACGACATATTATGTAACTCAAGAAGAACGAACATATGCCTTGCTCTACATATACTCAAATATGGAAAAGATGGAACAATATTTCGCGTAAGTAATTCTTTTTAGTTTTATATTTTACCTCCAAATTTTATACCCATTTGTTTACCTATTCGTTACAATGACAGTATGTTTGATTTGAAATACTTGACATCTGGACGTCAACCAACGGAGAAGCAATTAGATAAATTGCGCCGAGGAGTAAATGGCGGGCCTAGTTTCCTCACTTGGTTCAGATAACATGTAAATCCTTAAGTTTTGTGACACGTATTATTTTACTCTACTAGGTTAATTATTTTATAATCTCCTATGATTTGCAGTGCGTGCTCGCTGACAATGTACATATAGACTTGCGACAGCTCTCTTATGGGAGTATTAGTGCCAAAAGTTACGGTCGCTATGATGTTAATGGTTTCCGCTTCCGTTCAACTATTTTTGAAGCATATCGACCTCTAGCGGCAACAACTAATACTGGAGTTGTTACAAGGGTCGTTGATGGACAAGGACACGAAACTATGTATTTTGGAATCATCAAAAATATAATCGAGTACAATTTTGCTTGGAATAAGGAGATTAAAGTAGTCTTCTTCGATTGTGATTGGTTCGACCCTAAACATGGTACTCGTGAAAATCAATTTGGGATGGTTGAAGTCAAACACGTGGAACGATTATCTGGTTGCGATAATTTTGTCCTTGCTCACAAAGTCGAGCAGGTGTATTATATGTCGTACCCATGTGAAAAACTAAGTGCTTGGTGGATAGTCTACAAAGTGAATCCTCGGGAATGTCTACACACCCCTAGTGATGGCGCTTATCAATTGGAGGTTGAAGAGGTCGATGAGGTTTACCAAGATGATGAATTGCCGACTTTGTTTAATGTAGAGTCAGAATCGTCGACATATTCTTTTCTCGGCGATTCTAATGATGTGGCAGTTCTCGAGAAAAGGAAACACCAACATAAGAAGAAAAAAGTAACATGGCGTGCTTTGGGGAAAAAAGGACAAATTGATCCTGATTTTGATGATAATTGACAAGTAATTGTTTTCATACATGCATATGCAATATACTTCATATTACATGTTTTTTATATGTACAAACCTTCTTTACTTATAAATGCTCGTTTTAGCTTATTTTGAACAGGATGTCGAAAAAGGTGAGGAGTGTCACGAGGAAGCTCTTCCGCTTGGGGAGTACATCAGCGAGTACTCTGACGAGTATACCGATGAGTCAGGAGGACACCCTATTCCAGGGTAGTTCCTCTTCTTCAAACAGACGTCGTCAAGAGCAGCTCCTGAGATGCATAGATCCGACATTAATTGGTCGGCCTATTGCATTTCAACTGGATGATGAGGTAACTTTCAGATTGTTTTTTTTGCCAGTTATAAACTATTACTAATTGTTTCAATACTATTTTGTAGGAGGAAGAACACTTGGAGAGTGCGGGTCACGAGGATAATCCGGTGGGTGGGGCAGGAGGGGGATGTCCCGGAGTGTGCGGCGCAGAGGGATGACCTAGAGGGTGTGGGGCAGGGGGATGACCTGGAGGGTGCGGGGCAGGGGGATGTCCTGGATTGTGCGGGTCAGGAGGAGGGGGCTGATACTTCTGGGGCCTCAGTATCTTTGAGGACGAGCCACCTGGTCGCCCCACCAGTAGTCTCTTCCGGTGGAGCCAAGATCAAGATTACACCTGTAGGTGACGGGTAAATGTAATACTCTTCTGTTGTTTCGCTTTTTTTCAAAAAATTTCTTTCACTAAACTGACTTTATTTATTATGTATTTCTAGATCTTGGATTGACTCTCGGTTTGACGACACTTCGAGGGTCAGGCAGGTTAACTAGATATTGGGTAACCTGTGTCGTCTGCACTACCCTGGGGTGCTGACAATGCCGACCGATGAGCGGGTTCTATGCCAGACATGGGACCAGTACCAGTTTGCTCCTGACGGGCGCCACGGAACTGCTCAGGGGGCGGTGTCTCATGACTTCTGGGTATACATGTGTTTTTTCAATCTTCTTTTAGTTCTAACACAAAGCTTTTCGAGTTACAACACTTTACTAATCATGACTTTTGCAGTTACGCTTTTGCTTGCCAGAAGTCAGCAATCACCATAATCATGCCCTTCAAGTCTTCAACAACAATGCACATAAGGTGGTGAAGGACGCCATTTTGTATGCCCGCATTCAAGCGAACAATGCTTACTACATGGAGAAGCTAGGGCAATGAATGAGCAAGGCAACGGGCGCATCGTCAATATATTTGACTGAAGAACAATACCGTTCGGTAAACAATTCTATCTTTTTAAATCTTAGATTATTGAGATTTGTTGTCATATAATACAAATAGCATCTCTGTTCAGGTGAGGATTCCGTGTTTTGCAAACCGCGAGGACGCATATTTCGAATTCTGCAAGATTTGGTCTTCAGCTGCATTTAAGAAGACTTTCGAGCAGAAAAGACAATGCCGCGGGACGGATCTGAAGCACAGATATGGTGCTGATGGACATATTCGCCACGCTAAACGCATGGTAAGACCTTCTGTCACTCTCTATCTATAGATACATTGTAATGCGACTAACTCATTTCTATTGTACAAGAAGCTAAATCTGGCAACGTGCCAAGTGACATAGAGGTGTATACCTCTGGTCACAAAGGAAGCGATGCTACACAGCCAGATGTCTTGTGTAGCCAGACAGCCACGGACCATTTGGTGAGATGTTAGCAATGTTAAGAGTTTGCGTAATTTCATTTTGCTCCGTCTAATCGGACATGTTTTTTGCAGGCGCAGTATAGTGAACACATGGTTCAACTCCATGAAGAGGACTATGATTGGTGGAGAGAACCTGTTGACCAAATGGTCGTGTACTCCAGCGGAGGTGGCAAAAGCCATGGATGGTGAGACAGTGTTTTTATTAATGTTTTGTGTATGGTATTGTGATGGTAACTAACTAATTCAATCTTGCAGGTACTCCATGTTAAATGGAGTTATTGGCTCGAGAGCGGTGAGAGCTCAGAAGTCAGCTCAGTCATCGCAGAGCTCCGTCGGATTTGGCTCCAGCCGTCGTCACTCAGAAGAAACCCCGGAGATGGTTCGGATGAGGGAGGAAATGAGGCGGCGCGACGAGCACAACAGGAAACAACAAGAGTACTATACCACCTGCTTAGCACAACAGCAGGCGATGATCCAAGTACACATTACAACATGTGTAGCAACTAGCCTAGCAAAATAGTGGATTTGACATGTCCATGTTCCAACCACTACCTCCCCCGCCACCACCACTATCTCTTACATCACCTGAGGTACCTCCTAGATACTTAAGTTAGCGTTTAGAAGGGTAGTTGAGTTTGTTCTCTAATTTTTTCTATTTCTTCAGAGTTTCCGTACGCCTGGTCAGGATGGAGCCTCCGGGGCAAATGTGGATGAAGCGGGAGGCAGCGGCGGCACCCACGACCCAAATGTGGGCGATCAGTGAGTATATGGACAAATGTGACTTTGTATGTGGCTCTAGCTGTGTTATGTGAATTTGTATGTGAATTTGGATGTTATATGTGAATTCAGATGTGTACTGTGACTTTGGATGTGAATTCAGTTATATTATGTGATTTTGGATGTGATGTGTGAAATGTGGATGTGCATTTGGATGTGAGATTGATTTTGGATGTTATATGTGAAGTTTGAATGTGTTTTGGATGTTATATGTGAATGTGATTGAAATTGTGGTTGGATGTGAGTGTGAGTAGGGGAACCAGGAAAAACCAAAAAAAAATACCAGCTAACTTCTGTCGGCTTTGACCATAGCCGACGGAAGTTAGCTGCTTTTGGCCACGTGGCCAGAAAGGCTAACTTCCGTCGGCTAGGGTCAAAGCCGACGAAAGTTAGCGCCCCAAATGCCGACGAAAGTTAGCCTTTTGCTGACGGAAGTTAGCTTCTTCCGTCGGGAAAGGGCTAACTTCCGTCGGCTTTGGCCGACGGAAGTTGCCTGGATTGTTTTAGTGTCCATCAAAGCAACAAGACTCAAACTTTTCAAAATGACCTCCCTTATTGAACACAAAGCACTTGCAGCCAAACGCTCGCAAGTGACTCACCTTGGGGTGTCTGCCAAACCGCAACTCATATGATGTCTGTTGGCGTAAAAGATTATGATAACAGGTTTCTTAAGCTTAGAAACTAACAAACGAAGTGTTTGTGAAGTAAACTATTTTAAGCCTCCAAAGTAGATAATAGCTCAAAACAGTTCGAAGATGTGTATTGAATAACTCAGTATTCGATCCTCATTACAGAGTAAAATGGGGGGGTATTTATAGGCTAAATCTTTAAGGAAAAGACCCTTTTACCCCTCTGTTACAACCGACATAGTGGAAACTATTTGGTACCCTTAATAGGGCTAAAACGGTAAAAGACTAATCTAATGAGAAAGAAGATAAGCCTTCCATCTTAGCTGGCAAGGAAGCTCTCTGAAGAGTCAATGTTCGAAGATATACTCTGAACTAGAGTTCGCCTCTATCCCTCGAACTTGTCCCAGTACACCTCCGGAGTTAGATGCTAGAAACCTTCGACTAAATCACCTGCCTTTATCTTGTTGCAGCAGTGACCCTGAGGATGAAGTATTTTCCCCCAACAGTAGCCCCTCGAATACGCTTCTCCGCTAGATCTGTAAAGTTAGGAGAGCAGTATACGCAAGAAAAATAATCATGCATAGGGGTTAACAGATTTAATCAAACTTCGTAATACATGAAGATTCTCAACTTTGAATCGATTTCTAAGAGAGCTATATTCGAACTATCCTGAAATCAACTTAAGAAGTCAGAAAGCTTTTTAGACTTAGAAAAAATAGCCGTTAGCCTTTTCCTTTCAACAGAAGTTACGCGTGCATTAATTTCGTAAATAGTAACGGTCAAGAATGCGAAACGGCTAATGTAAACGGTAAAATATCGTGGGCCTGGGCTATAAATAGAGGACCTAGACACTTCTCGAATACCTTTCTAACCGTCTTTGCGCAACCAATCCTTAGCCTCCAGACTTTATCTTTAGCATTCGATGCGAGTTCATGGCAAAAACTAGCTTCAAGGCTCCTGGGGCGACTTCTGCCCTATCCCAGAAGCAAGCTATGGCTGCGGCAGCGGCAACAACAGTAGCGGCCCCGACAGCGATGGCGACTCTGACAGTGGCGGTAGCAGCAGCGGTGACGGCTCTGGTAAGGAATCCCCAACAGATTGGTCCTCACAATCTCCTCCCGGCTCCTTCGAAGTATCTGGACTAGTCTTATAAATTGGGGCCGTCTACCTGCAAGAGGGAAACAATCGCAGCGGCAGTGGAGGGCAAGATTGGCTCGGAGGTCATCATCCGGAAACCTGGAAAGGAAGCCATCCCTTCGCCGAGGCCTAGAGAAGTTGTGGTCTTTGAATCCTTCTTCGAAGCGGGGTTAGGACTCCCAGCAGTGGACTTTCTATCGGAGGTATTATATTTATTTCATGTCACTCTTCCTCAACTATCTTCGAATGCAATAGCGCACTTAGCCATCTTCGAATGGGCACTTCGAGCTGAAGGCTGCGAAGGAAGAGCAGAAGTTTTTGCAACACTACATAGGGCATCTTGCCAACCAAAAACTTACCAAGTCTCCGGAGGAGAGAAGATAGTGATAGCCTTCGGCAGTATCAACTTCAGACTCTGGGACGAATTCCAACTGAGATTTCCAGCGAAGGCTATCAATGCCAGATGGTACACAGAATGGATTCTCCGGTGGTTCTACGCCGAAGTTGGAGCAGGCAGTCGTCTGGCTGGACCTCTGCAAGCCATACACTTCCGGAGAGAAGCCCAAGTTCAGCCAGACCCCGGCCAGCTTGAAGCTTGTCTTAGCTTGCTCCAAAGGATTAGTCGCCGCATGAGCATGCGGGACTTAGCCGAGGAGTTCATCGGACTCCAGATTCCACCTCTGATGGCCACATGGCCTATAACCTTCGAAAAAGATCCGGAGGGTGGACTCCGAAAAAATTCTTCGAACTCGAGCCCTGTAGGTAGCTTTGAAAACAACATGTTTTATATACACTTGTTTGATGAAATGACTAATGCTAACTTATCTTTTAGCTTCTCAAGCCCCTATGACTTCGAAGCAAGTTGTTCGAGCTTCGGAGAAGATTCTGGGAGTCCCAACTCCGGCCGAAAAGGAGTGGAGGATAAAACTAGTGGGTAGTTGGGAGCGGCTCAACCGAGTATGGGGCGTACTCGAAGTTGCACCCCCTCCTCTTCCGGACTTGGTACATTCCGAGCAAGGGCTAAAGAAGAGGAAAGCGGATGCTGGGCCTTCGGCTCCGGCTAAGACCCAGTGAAAAAGCTAGCTCGAAAGCCGAAGGAAGTGGCTCCTTCAAGTCCAGTGGCCTCGCCCTACGAATCCTCTGAAGATGATGGAAGGGTCCTCGCGGACCTGATTGCCCAAGATGAAGCCCAGGAAGATGTAGACACTGGTGACGCAGCAAGCGTGCCAGATGTTCCAAGCAGCTCCGGACAAGCTAGGACCTCAAGGATCCAGCCGGACTTGCCGCGCCAAGAAGCCTCTATTACTGAAGGCGGAGTAGAAGTTACCACGGAACAAGCTTAGTTTCCGGACGAAGTGGTGACTGTTGCTCCAAGGGAGGCCCCAACAGTCAACCCTTCGGTTCTAGACTTCGAGTCCGATGACGACTTCGAAGTGGCCTTCGACCCTCTGAGTAGCCATGTACTCATCCGGCGACAGGACTTCGGAGGTAAACTTCACTTGAACCACATGTTCCTTCTCCCTTCAAAATTATGCAATATATAATACCTTTATTTTGGCAGGGTCCGCTCCCATGGAGGTGACTCCTCCCGAAGATACCACTCCTGGGACCTTGACATCTCCGGGGTCGGTTCCAGAAGCTACACAGATGGGACCTGGAAAAGGTAAAGGCAAAATGGACCCCTTTCCTGCTCTGAACTCAGGATTAACTCCGTTTGAATCGACAGAAGGAGGTCAATCTACGGAGGGGGCCAGTCCACCGAGGTCTCCGAAGATGCAGCACAGCGCTCCGACCCTTCGCCGAATGAAGATGATCAAAGGGCTCTGTCCATGCTCCCTCTCCTAGCTCCTTTTCTGGAGCGAAGGACCGGACTTCGGGCCCTGCTCGAGCCTTTGGATCGGGCCAACCGTGAAATTGGGGAGATGGACTTAGTAGCCATACTTAGCGAAGCTGAGGGCTCGGAGCTGAATGCAGCCTTAGAACGGGTAGTATACCAGGTACGAAGTATCTGCAAAACAAGATTAATTTCAACTTATGAACAATTTCTCACCTTGCTTTTTCTCTTCGCAGCAAATAGTCTTGGCTCGGGCTGTAGCCGTCTCGAATGAGCGAGGAAGTCTTCGTCTTCAGGAGAGGATTACTACTCTCCAGAGGAGTTTTGAAGGCTCCGAAGTTCGAATCTCCAGCTTAGACGAAATGGTTGCAGTGGAGAGGAGGGCCAGACTTGGTCTGGAAGTTGCGAATAAGAAGCTCGAAGCCGAACAAATCGTGCTTCGGGCTGAGATAGAGAAAATGCGGGCAGAGCATGCCACGGTGGGGGCTGAGCTAGTTAAGTTTAAAGAGGAGAAGGCTAAAGCCACGGAGGAAGCCAGCAACCTCCTTAGCCAAAAGAGTTCTTTGGCTACGGAGGCAGCTAGACTATTAGTTGTGGTAGATGAGCTAACTTCGTCAAGGGATGCTTTAATTGAAGATAAAATGAAGTCGGAGAAGGTAGCAGCGGAGGTTATGAACAATATTTTAGGTGTTCTAGAGTACTTCGGTACTCTTTGACACTACCTTCGAGTGACAACGTCTCCTTGCTGCGACAGCTAAGGATATTCCAAGGAGCAGCGAAGATGATGAAGACAGCAGGTATTCGGTATGGAGAAATATCCGGCCAAGTAGCTGCTCTTGGAGTACTTCGCTACTACAAAGATCTAGGGCTGTTTGTAGCACCAGATTCGGGGGTGCTCCCATTACCTTTGACGACAACCAACTGGTAAACCCTTCCGAAGATGTGGCCGCAGCTTGGCAAGCCTTCCAAGCTTCATGGAGAGCCGAAGGTCGAACAACGATCAAGGCTTGGATCGATGAAGGGCATCGCCAAAAGAAAGCTTGGTCTCAAGCTTCGAGCAGCCAGCCTCTGCCAGACTCGCAGGTTTAGTTTTGTTTAGGTGTCCGAATATGTAAAAATTATGCTTTCATATATTATGAATGAAAACTTATTTATCATGTTTTTAGGCTTCTCAACCTCGTATGGATGATGTCGAAGTATTAAATGTTACCAAAGAACTCCGCCTGCTATGGGCTACCTTCGATCTTTTAAAACTTCACAAACGACCTCGATTTTTGATTCCTCGAGAAAGCTCCAGTGCAATTGCGCCCGAAATATGTAAAGATATATTATCTTATATTAAATAAGAAGAAAAAGAAGTTAACTTGGAAGCTTCATCTTCTAAAGACGTTGAATGGTCCGAAGACGAGGGTATTGTTGAAGAACAAGGAAAGAAGCCTGAAGAACTTTGGAGCTGGGAAAGAAGCCCCGAGCGACTTCGAACATGGGCTGAACTTCAACAAGAACAAAAAGATTTTCGAGCTTCGAAGGGAGGGAGAAGAATTAAACGTAAAGTTATTAGGACTCCCGACTCTGGAACTAGTCATTCCGGCTTTAGTGATAGCTCTAGAGATCGAAGGGGTCTTTGATTCCTTCTTGGAATAGACACAAATTTTTCATAATGTAATCTGTTCGAATAATAAATATTGATTTTTAAAATTGTCTCCCTACTTCCCAGCCCCTCTTTGGGCGTAAGCAACTTCGAAGTGTACTCGAAGATGGTTAGGCGCAAAGAAAAAGACTTAGGAGTACAATTTTGGAGACTCGGAGCCCCTCGACAACTTAAAGATTAATTGAAATCTTACAAAACGTCTTCGGCTACTTGGAGTTTGAAAACTGGTTACTTAGTATCTTTTCTTTGAAAGAAGTCACTTCGGACTAATTTCTCGAACACTTTGGCGTCCAAAACGATTGGTCACTTTGGACTCTTTTCACAGATATTCGAAGCTTATCAGCTCATACTCTGTTTTATTTTGGCCTCCATCGGCTCTTTTTGCGAATGCTATCAAACTGGTGGTTTGGAATTCGCAGTGGTCTCCTTGGACTCTTTTTACGAATGCTTTCAAGCCAGAGCTTGGAATCCACATTATTTGGTCTCCTTCGACTCTTTTTACGGATGCTTTCAAGCCGGTGGCTTGGAATCCATTTTTCAGTGACTTTCCCACCTCGTCGGAAGCTTCAAACCAGTGGTTCGAAGTCCGAAAAATTGGTTCAAATTAATGACACTTCCCTCCCAGCCAACTTTGTTCTTCTAGTGCGTCCACTAGGAGTAGGAAGTGTTTGGGAAGTAGGCATTATCTGAACCATAAGCTTTATTAATTCAGAAGGTATTTACAAATGATTACATGGAGCGCCTATGCGAAATATCGCTTTAAGTGCTCCGCATGCCATGTATGCGTTAACTCTTTCCCTTCTAAATTAGCTAACTTAAAAGAACCAGGGCGTCCTGAGCGGAGAATTATGTATGGACCTTCCCACTTATTCCCTAATTTCCCTGGTGCTATAATGCTTCGCAAAACAAGGTGACCTGGCTTAATTTCATTAAGCTTAACCTTCAGGTCAAACCAAGTCTTCGTCTGCTGCTGATACTTTGACAAATTGGCGATAGCTAGAAGTCATGTTTCTTCTGCTAAATCAAGCGAAGTTTGCCTTTCTGCTTCTATTTCCGGTTCGGTGCTGCGAAGGGATCCTCCTTTAAGCTCCGTTGGCATCATATCTTCATCTCCGAATAATAGTCTGAAAGGAGTGAAACCCGTGGACCTTGTTTGAGTGGTCCGAATGGACCACAAAATCTTCTGGAGCTCCTCGGTCCACGGTCCATTTGCCAATCTGACTAATCTTCAATTCAACCGTGACAAGATATTACCATTGGCTCTTTCGACAGCTCCATTAGACTGAGGATGTCGCACTGCAGCGAAGCATAATTGTATGCCAAGATCTTCACAGAACTTCCTGAAAGGCTCTGCATCAAACTGTGTCCCATTGTCAACTGTGAGCTGCCGAGGCACTCTGAACCAGCATATAATATTTTTCTAGAAAAACTTTTGCACATTATTCGAAGTAATAGCTGTGAGGGGCTCTGCTTCAACCCACTTGGAAAAATACTCAATTGCTACCACTACGAATTTCAAATTTCCTTTTGCTACTGGGAAGGGGCCAATAAGGTCCATGCCGCATCTGGCCATGGGCCACACTAGGGCAATGACTTGAAGAGTTGTTGGCAGACGATGACTCCTTCCCATCCATTGACAACCTTGGCATGTGCGGACTAGGCTCTCCGCATCAGCTATTATTGTAGGCCAATAAAGCCCATGGCGAAGCGTTTTTCCTACCAAAGCTCAAGGGACCAGATGGCTACCACAAAGTCCTTCATGAATTTCTCGGAGAATCTCCTGACCTTCGGCTTGAGATATACATCGGAGCAGAGGGGAACATACTCCGACCTTGTACAGAATACCGTTGATTATATGATATTTTCGAATTCTGATCTTTAACCTCGAAAGTTGTGGCCCTTCAGGCAAAGTTGCTTCTCCTTACATGTAACACCCCAAGAATTAAAAGGAAATAAAATAAAAGAAAAGTGTTATTAAAGAAATATCTGAATTTTATTAATAAAGAAAATCCTAAAATAGCCCTTATTAAAGCTAAACAGGGAGAAATATTCAAAATTAGGACTTGAAAATATTATGGGATAAACTAGAGGCTAAAACATAATTTCAGGAATTTTTACAAATTTTTATCAACAGTGATTCAACCCTTAATCAAATAAGTGAATTACTGGAATTATATTAAATCGGAAAACATTTAAATTCCTAATGGGCCTCAACCTCCAATCCGTCTCCAGCCCAGCCCAACCTAGCCATGCATCACTGACAGGTGGGGCCAACCTGTCGGCGCCGCCCCCCCTTCCCTCTCTCCCGCCCGCGCCTGCCTCGGCCCCACATGACAGCGACTCCCTTCCATCTTCTTCTCTCTGACCAACGGGGCCCGCTTGTCGGCCCCTTCCTTTTCTGTTTCGCCCGCTGACAGGTGGGGGTCACCTGTCAGGACCTTCATCCTCGATGGAAGGGGATCGCTCCCCTTTCCTTCCCTCGCCACCGGCCGCCCTGATCTGGCTGGATCTGCCTCGGACACCCTTCCCTAGACCCCCACGATCCCTTTCCACCTATAGGCCACGCGTTTTGAAGATTATGGAAGCCGGGCCGAGGGAATGGAACCCTCGCCAGAGAAGGAAGGAAAACTTCAGTTTCCTTCCATTTGGTCGCCGCCGATGACCCTATAAATACCCCCCGAGCTCTGCCTTCAGCCCACACCGCCTTAGCACTAGCCTGTGCGATCCAGAGCGCCACCGCCTCTTCTCTCGGGATTCTCCTCTGTTTCAACTCCGGCCGCCGCTCGCCGTTGACCCCGGCCCCCTCCGTCCTAGCCACCACCACCATCGAGTACGTCGTCAACCGCCCGTCCTCGGCCGCCCCTCGGTTGGCCGTGGAAACCGCCGGATCACCGTCGCCGTCGAGCTCCCGAAGACCTCCTTCGTCTACCTCTCGCCGCCGGTCGCCGTCCGTCACCCTCCGTCGCCGCCGAAGTTATGATCGAGACCGCCGTAGCCCCCTCTCTCCATTTCCTAGCTCACCGTGGACTAAATCCTATTTTCTGTTTAAATAAAATTCCAGAAAATTGTTTAAACTTTGAAAATTCATAACTTGCTCATTTTAACTCCAAATTTCACCATTCAAATTTTATTAAATTCAGCATTTTATTCTCTACACATTAATTCCCTAAAAACAGTATGTTACTATTGCCCAAAATAATCTTATTAATTAAATGAATAAAAACCCCTTAGGGATAAAATAGTAAATTCAGAAAATAAATTAGAAAAAACCTTAAAATATAAGGTTTACTGTTTTTCACCAAACTTCAGAATATTAAAACTTTACTTCACATAATAAAACCCATAAACATGTATGTTTATTATTTGGTGGATTTTTATCTGTTTATTGAATGTATTGTTTATTTTCCGTATCGAGAAGACTACGAGTTCGTCGAGGAGCCGGAGTTTTATCGCGAGGTTCCTCCATCACCTTTTGCTGAGCAAGGAAAGTCATCGACCCGTCCTATGGAAAAAGTTGATCATCATTGAGCCCATGTTTTAATAAATTATCGCTATAACTCATAGGATAATATTGCATTAGTCAAATATCGAGCCCTACACTTATATGTATTAGGTCCCCGTCCTTGTGTGCAAACCCAAACCATGCTTATTGAGCCTTAACTCCTTGTCACTCTAAAAATATTATATTAGCTAAGTGCCCAATGTACCGACACAACTGCTATAGGATAAAAAGGAATGAGTCGTAGATAGTTGGAATCTGTTATATGAATTCCCCCGTTATTCTTGTCTATGGACTCTGTTGGAGTTGGCTATGTTATAAGTATGGTGGGTTCCGGGTGCAAGCTAGGGCATTGGTTGGTCGCACCCGGGGCACTATAAGGACCGGTCTACGGGATCTGTTGCAAGGCACTTCCGTACCAACCACAAGTCTAATGGGTAAGTCCTAACTGAAAGTATGGGACAATCCGACTCGATGCACCATAGTGGAGGGGGCAAGGGGCAACCTGTGGATGACTTGTACCGACGTGGCTCAAGGGGGGTATGGTGAGGCTCGACGCGTCGAGACACGATACGAAACCCATAAGAGGGTGCTGTCGGGTCGAGGAGGACCATATGGAAGGTTTTGGCACGAGTTCCCGTGGTATGGGTCATCTCGTTACACTTTGGTGTAAGTGGTGAGTGCGTGCCTTGTGGGTACAGTGGTACATCTCTGATCAAAGTATTTAATCTTTTCGAAAAGTCGAGCCCACAGTCAAGGGTGGGTTGTGTAACTAATCGCAGTTAGTTTACTATTGTTTGAATGGTTGAGTTATTCATGGCATGTAAGGACTGTTGAGCGAGGTGGGGATGACTGTACCCCTCGAGTTAGAAGATGATGATGCATACACATGTTTACATTTCAGTACTAATAAATTGCTCACATTTAATTGCTTTACAAATTACGCTTTTCCGCAAAATTAGCCACTATCTCCCTTGTTATTACTCTGCATTATATTTGCATTCGGTGGCTTGCTTATTACGTTTGTACTCACCCCCGTTGACTTACATCACCAGAGCTCGTCTACTACGAGGAGGATGAAGGTCTGGAGTAGCGACCCAGTCAAGGTGAGACTGGAAGGAGGCATTCATCTAGGACCCTTTGATTTATTAGTTTCTCTTCATCTTTATTCTCTTTTGTACTAATACGGTCTACGAACCGTGAATGATTGCTCGTATTTGTATGTGGTCGCATGATGAACGTCTTGGTTTATTGATTTTCTATGGAATTTCAATAAAGGTCCTGATTTATTAAATCGGGGCGTGACATTACAGCAATTCTATAATTGAACTCCGCCAATCTGTACTTGGAATGCAAAGAACTTCCCCAGAAGGAATCTGTGTTACCGAAGGTGAATTGAGTTCTTCGTAAAAGGCTTCTTCTGGAATGTCCATAGCTCCGACTGCAGCTTTCGCCAAGATATCAGCTTGCATATTTTCAGCTCTGGGTATGCTTCGAATGGAAATCCCTTTAAATGCTGCTTCAATCTTACGGATCTCTTCCAAATATTTTGCAAGCTGTCGATGACGAACTTGAAAACTCTTATCTACGTGCCCTGCTACAATTTTAGAATCTGTTTTAATAACAACTCTTGTAGCCCCCAAAGCACGTGCCTCTCGAAGTCCTAACAAAATTCCTTCATACTCCGCTGTATTATTAGTGGACTTAAAGTTGAGCCTAGCGGAGTACATTGCTCTTTGCCCTGAAGGCGAAATTATTACCGCTCCGACACCTGCTCCGGATGCTTGGAAAGCTCCATCGGAGTATATGGTCCAAATTCCTTCACTTTGTTTCTCTGGAGCCCATACTATAGGGGGAGTCCATTCTGCCACAAAGTCTGCCAACACTTGTGACTTAATTGCTGTCCTTGCCACGAAGGAGATGCCGAAGGGTGCTAATTCAACAGCCCATTTCCCAATTCTTCCTGTGGAATCCTTACATCGAAGCATATCTCCTAAGGGATACGAAGTTGGTACAATCACATTATGTGCTAGGAAATAATGCCTTAACTTCCTCGAAGTCATTATCAGAGCATAGGTGAACTTCTCAAGCTCGGAATATCTTATTTTTGCTCCGGACAATGCTTCGGATACAAAATAGACTGGATTCTGTACCAACTTCCCATTGAAATCAACTTCTCTGACAAGGACTGCACTGACAGCGGAGCCAGTAGCCACAAGGTAAAGGAGTAGGGTTTCGTCCGCAACAGGCACCGTGAGTGTAGCGAGGTTATTGAGATAATTCTTAATATCATCAAAACTCTTTTGACACTCTGGTGTCCATGCAAAATCTACGGACCCTTTCAATGCTTTGAAAATGGGCAAACATCTCTCCGCAGACCTTGCTAGGAATTTGCTAAGTGCTGCAAGGCAACCAGTTAACTTCTGCACTTGCTTCAAATTTTCTGGAGGAGCCATCCTTTGCAACGCAGATATTTGAGTAGGGATAGCTTCGATCCCTCTGCTTGAAACTAGATATCCTAACAATTTTCTAGCCTGAGCCCTGAAGATACATTTTTCGGGGTTAAGACGGATTCCACATTCCCGAAGGCTATTGAATGTTTCTGCTAAGTCTAGGCTATGTTGGTGCTTTAAGGCACTCTTTATTACAATGTCATCCATATAGGCTTCTACATTGCGGCCTATTTGATGACCTAGAGCCTTAGCAATTAACCTCGAAAAAGATGCCCGGCATTTCTCAAGCCAAAGGGCATTCTTACATAGCAGAAGACTCCCGAAGGAGTTACAAAGCTTGTTTTGATTTCATCTTCATGCTTTAGCCAAATTTGATGATAGCTGGAATACGCGTCAAGGAAGCTTAATAACTCCGAACCAGTGGTGGAGTCAACCAATTGATCAATTCAGGGCATGGGATAGGGGTCACGGGGGCATACTTTATTCAAAGATGTAAAGTCAATACACATGCGCCATTTCCCGGAAGATTTCTTCCTGACGAAGACTGGGTTGGCTAGCCACTCCGTATGAGCTACTTCTCTGATAATCCTAGCCTTCAGCAACTTTTCCACTTCATCTTTAGCAAGGATGGCTCTCTCCGCAGATAGCTTCCGGAGTCCTTGTCGGGCAGGCCGAACCCTCGGGTTCACAAGTAAACTATGCTCAATAATGTCTCGACTGACTCTCGTAATGTCCTCATCAGACCAGGCAAAGACATCTGAATTTTCTTCAACTACTTTTTCTAACGAAGTAGCGACTTCTGGAGGCAAATCCTTGCCAAACTGAAATGAATAGTCTTTGCCATCTTTGACAATAACCTTCATTATAATCTCCCCTTCAGGGCTTGGCCTTGGGAAGGACTTCTTCGAAGGTTCGCCTGAAGCATAAATATCCTCCGGGTTGCCTTGCACGCTGTTCACCTGTCTCGGGTCAAGAGGAGGGCCATGACCATATTCTGCTCTTCGCGCAGTGGCCTGATCTCCAAAAACAATGAGCACTCCCACTTGTGTGGGCATCTTCATACACAGATAATTATGATGCGCCACAGCTCTGAACTGATTCAACATGCCCCTCCCGAAGATAACATTGTATGCATACGGGGCATCCACAACATCAAAAATCACCTCCTTCGTCCTGGCCAGTAGCCCATCTTCGAAAGTGACCTCTAGACCTATTTGGCCGAGGGCATCGAGAGGGGGTCCTGCGAAGCCTTGCAAAGGACGAGCTACTAGGAGAAGATGCTTTCTGGAGATACAAAGTTGATCGAAGGCTTGGACGAAGATAATATCTGCTGAACTCCCTCCGTCAATCAGTACTCTCCGGACTTCAGTCCCTGCTATGTCGGCAGTGATGACAAGTGGATATGCATGTGGAAACTTTATGCCCGCTGCATCATCTGCGGAAAAATATATTGGTACATGGGACATTTCAGGCATGGTAGCTGCGGACGAAGAAGTTCCAATATGGCCCACTTCTCGGACATATTCTCTTCTCTGCCTCTTTGACATACTACCAAGAGTCCCTCCTCCAGAAATTGGGAGGACTACTCTTTTCCCTCGATCTTGACCATCTTCCTGCTTCGGAGGTGGCATAATATTGACCACCGGATGTTGCCTTGCAGGGTCGAAGTTATCTATACGTGCCTAGCCTGGACAGGCTCCGGACACACCTCGAGAGGAACTCAGTCGGTAGTGCCTCGACCCGAAGTTCTTTCAAGGTACTCGCCTCTCAAAGCAAGTATAGACTTGCACGCATCAGTTGCGTGACTTTGATTCTCACCATGGACCCAATAGAAGAAGACCTGGGCTTTGACAGCCGGCTTCCCTGGCGGCCTCCAGCCGCTGGACTAGCTTCCTGAAGGTTGTGAAGTCTTAGGGGCAAATTTCTGCGGAGGTGCAATGTTCAAGACTTCTGAACGAGGATGCTTTTGCCCTGACGCCTGTCATGCTGAACTTCAAAGCTAGGCCCCTGCGAAGGTGTTGAAGTCTTCAATTCCAGCTTGACTTCTTGCAGGATTGACGGAGTTGAAGCAATTCTCAGAAGCCACCCTTCTTCTGACCTTGCATACTCTTCAAAATAAGACATCAACTGAGCAACAGAAGATATCTGTTTCTGATGAAGTTTATCAAGGAGGCCCGCATGGATAACTCCCCCTCGAGCTGCATCAACTATGGAGGATGTAGTTAGCCCTCGAATTTGCGACTTCGTATGGGCGAAGCACTTTAAAATTTGTCTTAAAGTCTCTCCGGGCATCTGCTTCACCTGGAAAATACTTCCTATAGACATTGGGGGTATGAAGGTAGCCTGAAAGTTTCTTATGAACTTCTTCCTTAATTGCTCCCAGTTTCTGATTGACCCTGGCTTTAGGGACCAAAACCACCGCAGAGCCACCCCTTCAAGAGCTAGAGGAAAACATTTGGCCATGGTGTCTCGCACTCCTCCACTGGCCTCAATTGTCAATGCATAAGAACGGGAGAACTCCCCAGGGTCCTCATCTCCAGAATATTTGCAGAGCTTCGAAGTTTTAAACTTTGGATCGAAGCGCACTTTTTGTAGCTCAGGATGTAGTGGAGACTCGCTGTCGAAAGAAGCGTTCTCCTGGGCTTCGGAATACGGAAGTTTGTCATCTTGGAGCACTTCGGTGATGACCGGGGTGGCCTGAGAACGAAGCCTATCTGCGGCTTCTTGCCGCCACCTCGCTACTTCAGCTTGGAGACTGGCCATTTGAGCGGCCATATCACCAAGACCATCTTCATCTCCTCCGGAAGGACCTTCCGGGTCTTGAGAACTGTACGCATCAGTCCGAAGTGGAATCTGAGGTGGAAGAGGGACTCCGGTTGGTCGAAGTATGGATGGAGTTGGGGGAGGAACTCCGTATGCTCGAGGAAGGGGAATCCCTTCCGGAGTCTGAGGTGGAGAAAATGCCGAATATCCTCCGACCTCAACTGTGTTCGAAGATCTTACTCCGGAGGTCCGAGGGGACCTCCGAGTAGGACTACCACCTGAACTCCGCTTGGGAGGCATGGTTTGAGAACTTGGTAGAGAACGAAGTTTTTTGGACTAAGTTCCCCACAGACGGCGCCAACTGTTGGCATAAAAGATTACGCTAACAGGTTTCTGAAGCTTAGAAACTAACAAACGAAGTGTTTGTGAAGTAAACTATTTTAAGCCTCCGAAGTGGATAATAGCTCAAAACAGTTCGGAGATGTGTATTGAATAACTCAGTATTCGATCCTCATTATAGAGTAAAACGGGGGGTATTTATAGGCCAAATCTTTAAGGAAAAGACCCTTTTACCCCTCTGTTACAACCAACATGGTGGAAACTATTGAGTACCCTTAATAGGGCTAAAACGGTAAAAGATTAATATAATGAGAAAGAAGATAAGTCTTCCATCTTAGCTGGCAAGGAAGCTCTCTGAAGAGTCAATGTTCAAAGATATACTCCGAACTAGAGTTCGCCTCTATCCTTCGAACTTGTCCTAGTACACCTCAGGAGTTAGATGTTGGAAACCTTCGACTGAATCACCTGCCTTTATCTTGTTGCAGAAGTGACCCTGAGGATAAAGTATTTTCCCCCAACAATGTCTTACCTAGGTAAGCTCTAAGAAAAATGTGGTTGGTCAGATAGCAAGTTGTGTTCATAGCTTCAGTTGAAAAACACCTAGGAGTCCTATGCTCATCGAGCATCATTCTAGACATCTCGACCAACGTGCGGTTCTTTTGTTCCACAATGCCGTTCTATGGGGGAGTGTAAGGGGCAGAAAACTGGTGCTCAAGACCTTGATCACTACAAAAACTGACGAATTGAGAATTCTTGAACTAAGAACCCTTGTTAGAGTGAATTGCTCGCATCCGACCATTATTCTCATTCTTCAACTTCAGGATCAGGTCATGAATAAACTGAAAAGTCTCATCCTTAGACTCCAAAAAGAAAACCCACGAAAATCAAGAAAAATCGTCAACTATCACAAGCGCATACCACTTCCCACTGACTGAGCGTACCTGAGCTGGACCACTAGTATCCATATGTAACAACTCTCCCGGGTATGAAGTCATCACCTGAGTCATAGGTGCGTGAAAAGCGGCAACCATCTTCCCATGATGACAAGGATGACAAACTAGATCTTTCTCCATCTTAAGCTTGGGCAATCCTCGGATGAGGTCCATAGAACTCAATCTGACTAGCAAATCAAAGCTCAAATGACCTAACCTTCTATGCCACCTCCAGAGCTCAGAGGAGGATCCATCAATCAAACAATGAGAAGGGCCAAAAGAACTAGAGAAATCAATTCAAAAAACCATACCAAAGGGTAAGATCTAGAAAAACCAAAGATCCTCTAGAATCAATAACAGAAGACACACACTTCTTAAAATGAACCTATAAGCCCTAATCAAGAAGTTGCAAAATAGAAAACAAATTAAAACTCAAATTTCTAACCAAAGCAACATTCTTCAAGGAGAAATGCTTAGAAATCTGAATTGAGCAAAAACCGTGTACCTTCCCTTGACCATTGTTCCCGAAAGTGATGTACTCCATGGAGCACGAAGAAGTGAGGCTGGAGAAGCATCTGTGTTGTCCCGTCATGTGGTGAGAGCATCCCAAATCCATAATCCATATAATCTCTAGGCCTCGATCTTGCAAAATCAATGGTCATAAGAGGGAGAAAACGGTTCAACACCAGGTTTAGCAAAAGAGCTAAACTAGTGTCGAGCCATCTGCTCAAAAGACAGAAAGTAGAAAGAAGTGTAAGAGTTTGGACCAAAGCACGGTCCTCTGTTCTGCCTAGTGTCATGGCCACGAGGTCCAAAGCCATATCCAGAATGACCTGGAGCTCTGTCAGAGCAAAAACCACCCTCCGGAGCATGGGAACGAAAGTTGTCTCCTCTATCACAACCTACATGACGCGTCCTAGCCTCTAGCCTCTCTCCATGTTGAGGGAGTCTATGTCTACCACCTTGCTGGTAGAACTTCTCCTGCCCACCTAAAACTCTCTCTTCTCTCTCAACCCGCTTCCTCCTGAAGAAAAACTCCACAAGATGTCTTGCTCTTATGGAACTCACAATGATAGATAAGCTTCTTGGGATGTGGTTGAGGCTTGAGTTTCTTGGGTTTGGTGGTGTTGGGTGTTGGCTCTTTGGTATGAGAGGGTCTAGGTAGAGAGTCAACAGAAGTGTGGAGGTGTTTGGGTTTTGGGATCCAGACAGGCTTCTTGGGTGGAGCTTTAGGTTGTTCTTGGAACACTTCATCCTTGGGCTGACTGTCCTAAAAAGACTTAGTGGAGTGAGTCTTGGGATATCTCTGCTCTGGAGTCATCTTACTCCACTCCACTGCATAGCTGAGGACACTCTCAAAATCAACCTTGGTGTAGGTGTAATCTACTCCAAACCCATCCTGCCTCTTAAACTGTTAGATCATCATGCTGAGCTGAGGCTCTCTAGCACTCACCCAACTCAGCATCTGACGGAGGTAAGAGTTCTCATTTTGAGCATCAGATAACTCCTCTCTCAAGGAAGCTATCACCTCCACCTGAGACAAGTAGATCTCACACTCTCTATCATCCCGGACATACTTTTCAGCTTTCATCTTGATGAGATCCAACCTCAGAGACAAATAGTTCTTATAGACAGTGGATGGAACTGACAATGTCTGAAGCTCAAGCTTACTCTGCTCTATCTCAGCACAAACTCTCTCCAACTCGCCCAACTACTCATCAATCTTCTCTCTCAGCTCAGCTAGATCAGATAAGTGAGATGGGCAGTCTCTACAAGGCATGATGACTGAGGCATGAGCATCTTTCAGCTCCAACTGAGCGCTTTCAAGCTCAATGGCTAAAGCGTCTCTGTCATCCACCCTCTCGGTGTACTTGGACTTTAGAGTAGTTAGGTCATACAACAACACCTCACAGTTGGGGCAATCACTGCTCTAACCGAAGTAAGGGAAAGAAGATAGACTCTCAATCTTGCTATTGGCCATAGCAAGCTCACTCTCAAGCTCATCTACCCTCTTCTTAACACTTGTCAGTAGTTTCTCCCTGATATTTCAACTCATGAAGATTTTCTTCTAGTAATTCAAAAACTTCTCGCTCATTGGAGGATATCTTCTCATCGTCGTCATCGGACTTGTTGGAGGAGCCCTTATATTCTTTATCCCCAAGAGCCATTGAGCAGTAGCTCTTGCGGGATCTTCGGCTGTGGTGCGAGCGAGTCTTCGGCTTGTCTCTAAAGGCCATGAAGCATAGGCCAGCCGGATCATCCTTGTCCTTCCCCTTTTTGATCACGATCTCCTTATCGCTTGAGCTTGATGAAGAGGAAGAAGAGGATGATCGCTTGAAGTAGCTCCTCTTCATCTCGGTGAAGAAAGACTTGCCTCGCTTCTTGTTCTCACGGCGGTAGTCCTTCAGGACCTTTCTAAAGAAATTTTTCTTCGGCTTGCCCATGGTTAAGGTGGAGCTGTCATGCTTGTTGGAGTCGTATGAGCCACCATCGGTGCCCTTCTGTAGGACTGAGAGTAGTGACCAGAGGGGGGTGAATGGGCGTATAAAAAATTCTTTCGAATCAATGGCCTTCACTTAACACCCAACGCTCCTCAAAAGACAACCAACAAAAATAAACAGATCTCAAGTACTTTAAATAAGATAGCCTTAAAAAAACTGGTGTTCTAATACAAAATACACCACCAAAGTACTTAAAGGCAGATTAAATTTATTCATAGATCAAATGACACAATTCACTGGCAATTCAATAAGTATGAAAAAATGCATTTAATTCATCAGTGATTATCAGAAATAATTTTTTGTCTGAAACAGGACTAATCATGTGATAAAAACAGATCTAAAATATTTCATTAATCATGAATACGTATTGTGATTTGCTTCAGCTTTTAACCAAGTGATGTTAGTACAAAGTTTGTGCCCCAAAAATAAAAACAGTACTCACCACTGAATGCACGGAAATCAGAATCAAGTAAAACAACACTATGTTGAGAACATTTAACAACTTCTAGCAATTTCCAGGAACACTATGTGTGCAGTAATTTTGCAACAAATAAACAGTGGCGTAAAGAAAAACTATTGCGTTAAGAGAAAACCTGGGGGTTATTGCGCCTCGAGAAATCCTGCCGCCTGCCTCCGAATCGCGTGCTCGTGCTTCGAGACTTGCAGCCTGCTGCTTTTCTTTGGCTGCCGCGCTACAGAGCTGCTACCGTGCCTGCCGGTGTGCGTTAGAAAACAGCACTTTGTCCCGCCGAACGAAATGATGTTGTGCGCTTCCCGTCCTAGCAGCCTTCCACACGCGCTCCCACTGAACAGCACCACAACCACGCCTCCACGCGACTGCGTCCACCGAAGCCCCACGCGTCACCTCAGCCAAAAATGCGCCACTGCACCCTCTGCCTGTTTTGCCGCAGTCACGCCGACGATCAGGCCAAGCTTTTACAGCTCCTTGGAAACCGTGCCCCTGCTTCCAAGCCAAAGCACCGGGCCCTTGACTACCGTGCCGACGAGCTGCAGTCTAGGCTGCGAGACAGCTGTAGCCTACCTTCTCAGGTCTTTTGCCCACACAAAGAAGCCTGCGTGCATGCGACGTAAAACGAAACGACGACCAACAAAAATTAGAGGCGGCGGGGAAAAATCTGGACTCTGGTGATTAATTGCAGAATTAGTCAACCCTAACCCTAGGGGGTTGGGACCTATTTATAGGCAGCCCAACAAAAGGGGAAAAGACAAATTTACCCCGAGAGTAAATTACACAAACACTGAAAATAAAATTGGAAATGACCGAAATGCACTTAGGGTTTTTTACTGACTCTAATAACACAGACTATGGGGCTAAAGGCAAATAATAAAATCCTAAATAAAGATAAACAGCGGTCATCAGTTTTGCGCCGAAACTGACAAAGCGTCCACCGTCTTCGCACCGGGTACCCGGATTGGACCGGCCCGATTCCGCTGCTCCCTCAGCCCGGCAAACACTCGCCGCCCGTGTACCTGAGTCAATCCCGGTCAACAGACCGGTGGATCCTCTACCGCTCCTAGCCCATGTACACGGATTGGCCAGCCCGACTCCACGGCCCCTCTGCCAGGCAGTCGCTCGCTGCCCGTGTACCTGAGTCACATGCGGCCCAGACACGGCATGTCTCATCTTCTCTTCATGTCTCCTCTTTGACTTCCATTGACAATCACTCATCACATCTGGAGCCATAAGGCCCATGCTCTTCAACATGGCTCCTAAATCTCCCCCTCGATGAGTGCATTGTCAAAACCCTCTTCAACAATTCTTCAAAACCTGCAAAACATGTGGAAACACGAAAACAAAACAAAAGAAAACAAAAAGAAGAAAATAAAATAAATTTAACCCTAATGACCAAAAGCCAAACAAGAACCAGAAAACTGTCATTGTGGTTAAACAAAAATAAAAACTCAAAAACGAGTGCAATCTCAGAATTACCAACAAGGATATCCAAAGAATAAAAGCAAAAAAAAACTAAAACTCCCCCTGAACTCTTCAAAAAATCGAGTAACCCAAAATCTCTCCCCCTTGTTGACAATTAGACTCATCAAGTAAGACTAAATACACTCTAAAAATACAGAGACTCAAACTCCCCCTGAAATGCAGCTCCCCCTCAAAATATGCAATGAATGCAACTGGGGTGCAGTTGGAGTGTAAAAAGCATGCTTATCAGATATGATTGGCTGCAATGACAACATGTAGCAAGTATAGAAAAAGAAGTACTATCTAAGACACATGGCATGATCAATGCAACAGATGATATCAAAAGAAAGTCATTAGCACACATTTTTAGATTTTTGCAAACAAAACCATCACCACATTTCCTAGTTACTAAGCAAGGTAAAGCATGAGATGCAAAGGCTAGCTGATATTTACCAAGATAAGCATTGTCCATAACAAAGTGCTTCAACAAACTTGTTATCTTTTTAATTTTCAAGCTTCTTCTTTTCCTTTTTACAATTTTTGTCGGGGGTTATTTGTAAGTCAACCTTATGCTAACCGACCAAGTAAAGCCTAGGCCAGAAATGGACCATCAGAATCTTAAGACATTGGTCTTGGCATACATTACATTGTCCTAGTTCATACCAAAGTGCTATTGTAAGTAGTCCAAAACAATGCAATGCGACAAAGCAAACCCACCTAGATCTTTTCAAATTAAGCATAAAAGGCATGGATTTTTCATTTTTATTATTTTTTATCATTTTTATAGCACATTTTCCATGTTAAAGCATATAGATGTCCAAGTTGCATATCTGCATCTAAGTAAGGATCTAGCTACAAGGTATGTAAAAGATAGCAAAAGCATTCAGCGCCACATATGCTAGTTACCAGAAGCAATGGTGATCATTTTTCAATTTTAAAGCATAAAAACCATGCATATGACAGATATCAGACATATCATGTGAACTGAAGCAAAGCATGATCATCGACAGGTATTCAAAAGCATATACAAGCTAGAACAAGTAAAGCATATCAATCATATAACAGAAGCAAGCTCAAAGTGTGATATGTGAATATGCATGATATGAACTCACACGGAAAGACTCAAGAAAAGAGTAAAGAAGAAAGAAAACTGACTCAAAATATATCCTAAAAAGGATACACAACTCCCAAATCCCCTCGCAAACGCTCAAAAGTAGACTGATCTAGGGGTTTGGTAAAAATGTCAGCCAACTGCCGATGGGTATCAACATTAACAAGATCAATGACCCCTTTCTCATATTGATCCCTCAGAAAGTGAAAGCGCACATCAATATGTTTAGTTTTTGAATGAAGACATGGGTTTTTCCCTACACTAATCGCGTTGGTGCTATCACAAAACAAAGGAACTCTGGCAGGGAAGAACAACCCAAAATCTCGCAAAGTAGAAATCATCCAAACCAACTGTGCGAAGCAGCTAGCAACAGCTACATACTCAGCCTCAATAGTAGAAAGCGCAACTCCATATTGTTTTCGAGAAGACCAAGATACAAGCGAAGAACCAAGAAACTGGCAAGTACCAGAAGTTGACTTGTGATCCAGCCGGCACCCACCAAAATCAGCGTCGAAAAAGCTAGATAAATCAAGAGATGATGATGCTGAATAGAAAAGACCTAGATCAGGCGCATAAGTAAGGTACCTGAAAATGTGCTTGATAGCCTGCCGATGAGACGCCCGTGGTGAAGACTGGAAACGCGCGCACAGTCCCATGGCAAACTGAATGTCCAGTCTCGTCGCCGTCAAGTACAACAGCGATCCGATCATCCCTCGAAATTCTCTCTCGTTGACCTTGACACCGCTCTCGCCCTTGTCTAGGCCACCAGATGTACCCATTGGGGTCATATGAGGCTTCAACTCTCCACCAAAGTCGAACTTCTTCAGCATATCCCATGTGTACTTGCTCTGTTGTATGAAGATTTCGTCCTTGGTTTGCTTGATCTAGAGCCCTAAGAAGTAATTGAGCTCACCCATGAGGCTTATCTCAAACTCGCTCTGCATCTGCTCAAAAAACTTGGACACAAGCTCATTAGTAGAACCACCAAAAATAATATCGTCCACGTAAATCTGATAAATCAATAAGTCTGAGCCATCTTTCAGAAAGAAAACAGTTTTGTCCACAGAACCAATCACAAAGCTGTTCCCCAGCAAAAACTTCTTTAAACAATCATACCAAGCCCTTGGGGCTTGCTTCAGACCATATAAAGCTTTCTGCAACTTGAAAACATCTCAAGGAAACTTAGGGTTCTCAAAACCAGGGGGTTTCCTAACATAGACCTCCTCCTCTATATACCCGTTCAGAAAAGCACTCTTGACATATCCATTTGAAAAAGATTAAAACCTTTAGAAGCAGCAAAATCCAAAAGAATATGAATGGACTCAAGATGGACAACAGGAGCGAAAGTCTCCTCAAAATCAATACCCTCTTTCTGGCAAAAACCCTGTGCAACTAGTCGAGCTTTGTTGCGCACCACAACCCCATCTTCACCTTGCTTATTCTTAAACACCCACTTGGTGCCTGTGAGGTTGCATCTAGGTGGTAGCTCAACCAGTGTCCAAACCCGATTACGAACAAAATTTTCAAGCTCCTATTGCATGGCGTTTATTCAATTTGAATCAGAAAGAGCATGAGAAACATCTTTGGGCACAAAAGAGGCAACAAAAGCAGACTCAGCAAACATAGCAAGTGAGCCAACAGAAGAACATAAGGACCTCGAAGTGAGATCACTGATGATGAGCTTTGAGGGATGATCACGCTGAACTGCTCGGGATCCTAGGTGATCTGAAGTTACCTCACCGGAGTCGGCAACTGGCACCTCTAGTCTTGGCTGAGGGGGCTCGATGAAAGTGGAAGGAGTGATCAGAGGTCTGCCCTCATCCTTAGTCGAAGTCTCAGAAGGTGTGGGGTCTGCAGGCTATGCAGAAGGCCCACCCTCATCAGCAGCAGGAGTGTCATCATCTTCCTCGAAGATGGACTCTCCAAGCTCATCATCTCTAGAAAGCTCAAAAGAAGAAGTCAGCGAAGGCATGGACTCATCAAAAGAAACCTTGTAAGTCTCAACAAGCTGCTGGGAGTCGAGGTTCCAAACACGGAAGCCTCGAGAATGCAAAGCATAACCAAGAAAGACTCCATCCCAGCAACGGGACTCAAACTTGTCCAAATGCCCTCCCTTCTTGAGCACAAAGCACTTGCAACCAAACGCTCGCAAGTGACTCACCTTGGGCTGTCTGCCAAACCGCAACTCATATGATGTCTTACCTAAGTAAGCTCTAAGAAAAATGCGGTTGGCCAGATAGCAAGTCGTGTTCATGGCTTCAGCCCAAAAGCACCTATGAGTCTATGCTCATCGAGCATCGTCCTAACAATCTCGACCAGCGTGCGGTTCTTTCGTTCCACAATGTCGTTCTGTGGGGGAGTGTTAGGGGCAGAAAACTGATGATCAAGACCCTGATCACTACAGAAGTTGACGATCTGAGAGTTCTTGAACTCAGAGCCATTGTCAGAGCAAATTGCTCGCATCTGGCCATTGTTCTCGTTCATCATCTTCAAAATTAGGACATGAACAAACTGAAAAGCCTCATCCTTTGACTCCAAAAAGAAAAATCACGAGAATCGAGAAAAATTGTCAACTATCACAAGCGCGTACCACTTCCCACCGACTGAGCGTACTCGAGCTGGGCCAACAGTATCCATATGTTACAGCTCTCTCAGGTACGAAGTCATCACCTGAGTCACAAGTGCGTGAGAAGCGGCAACCATTTTCCCATGATATAGGGATGGCAGACTAGATCCTTCTCCACCTTAAGCTTGGGCAATCCTCGGATAAGGTCCATAGAGCTTAATGTGACAAGCAGATCAAATCTCAAATGACCTAACCTCCTATGCCACTTCTAAAGCTCAGAGGAGGATCCAGCAATCAAACAGCGAGAAGGGCTAGAAAAACTAGAGAAATCAATACGAAAAACCTTACCGAAGGGTAAGATCTGGCAAACCAAAGATCCTCTAGAATCAACAACAGAAGACATGCCCTTCTTAAAGCGAACCTCTAAACCATCCTCAAGAAGTTGCGAAACAGAGATCAAATTTAAATTCAAGTTTCCAACCAAAGCAACATTCTTCAAAGAGAAATGATCAGAGATGCGAATCGACCCAATACATTGTACCTTCCCTTGACCATTGTTCCCGAAAGTGATGTACTCCTTGGAGCTCGAGGGAGTGCGGCTGGAGAACCATCTGTGATGTCCCATCATGTGGCGAGAACATCCTGAATCCATGATCCACACGTCCTCCAGTCCTCAATCCTGCAAGATCAATGGTCATGAGTGGGAGCAAACGGTCTGACAGCAGGTTTAGCAAAGGAGCTAAACCAGTATCGAGCCATCTGCTCGTACGTAGGAAAGCAGAAGGAATCATATGAGTATGGACCAAAACATGGCTCAAAGCGTGGTCCTCTGTTCTGCCTAAAGTCACAGCCATGAAGTCCAAAGCCGTATCTAGAACAACCTGAAGCTCTGTCGGAGAAAAAACCACCCTCCGGAGCACGGTCATGAAAGTCGTCTCTTCTACCACCACCTACACGACGCGGCCTGGCCTCAAGCCTCTCTCCATATCAAGGGACTCTTTGTCTACCACCCTTCTGGTAAAACTGCTCCTGCCCACCTCGAGCTCTCTCTGCTCTCTCAACCCGCTTCCTCCTGAAGCAAAACTCCTCAAGATGCTTGTCTTTTTGACAAAACTCACAGTGATAGGTAGGCTTCTTAGGGTGTGGTTAAGGCTTGGGGTTCTTAGGCTTGGTGGTGTTGGGTGTAGGCTCTTTGGTTTGAGAGGGTCTAGGTAGGGAGTCAAGAGAAGTGTGGAGATGTTTAGGATTTGGGACCCAGATAGGCTTCTTGGGTGGAGCTTTAGGTTGTTCTTGGAACACTCCATCCTTGGGCTGACTAACCTGAAAAGACTCAGTGGAATTAGTCTTGGGATATCTCTGCTCTTGAGTCATCTTACTCCACTGCACTGCACGGCTGATGGCACTCTCAAAGTCAGCCTTGGTGTAGGTGTAACCTACCCCAAACCCATCCTACCTCTTGAATTGCTGGATCATCATGTCAAGCTGTGGCTCTCTGGCACTCACCAAACTCAGGATCTGACGGAGGTAAAAGTTCTCGTTCTGAGTATCAGCTAGCTCCTCTCTCAAGGAAGCTAGCACCTCCACCTGAGACAAGCAGATCTCACACTCTCTATCAACTTCGACAGACTTCTCAACTTTTATCTTGATCAGTTCCAATCTAAAGGACAAGGAGTTCTCACAAACAGTGGGTGGAACTGACAAGGTCTCAAGCTCTAGCTTAGTCTGCTCCAGCTCAGCTCTCACTCTAGCAAACTCGCCCAACTTCTCATCACTCTTGGCTCTTAGCTCAGCTAAACAAGCTAAATGGGATGGGCAGTCTACACAGGGCACGACAACAGTAACATGAGCATCTTTCAGCTCCAGCTGAGCGCTTTCAAGCTCAGTGGCCAAATCGTCTCTCTCATCTACCCTCTCTATGTACCTAGACTTCAAAGTTGTAAGGTCACACAACAACACCTCACAGTTAGGGAACTCGTTGCTACCACCCAAGCAAGGGGAAGAAGATAGACTCTCAATCTTGCGATTGGCCAAGGCAAGCTCACTCTCAAACTCATCTATCCTTTTCTTAGCCCCTCTAAGTAGTTTCTCCCGATATCTCAACTCTTAACGGTTCTCTTCTAGCAAATTAACAATTTCTTGTTCATAGGAAGATACCTTTTCATCGTCGTCGTCATCGGAGTTGTTAGAGGAGCCCTTTTCTTCCTTATCCCCAAGAGCCATTGAGTAGAAGCTCTTGTGGGATCTTCGGCTGTGAGGCGAGTGACTCTTTGGCTTGTCCCCGAAGGCCATGAAGCAGAGGCCCACTAGATCGTCCTTGTCCTTCCCCTTCTTGATCACAATCTCTTCATCACTTGAGCTTGAAAATGAGGACCTCTTGGAGTAGCTTCTCTCCATCTCAGCGAAGAAGGTCATGTCTCGCTTCTTGTTCTCATGCCGGTAGTCCTTCATGGCCTTTCAAAAGAACCTCGTCTTGGGCTTGCCCTTTGTGAAGGTGGAGCTATCATGCTTGCCGGAGTCGTAGGAGCTCCCGTCGATTCCCTTCTTGTAACTCTTCCGCTTGGTGAGAAACCATGTTGAAAAATATGGTTTTGATATTCCAGATGTGATGAGTGATTGTCAACAGAAGTCAATGGAAGAGAGAGATGAAGACCTGTCGTGTCTGAGGCGCATGTGACTCAGGTACACGGGCAGTGAGCGACGGCCGGGCAGAGGAGCTGCGGAGTCGGGCTGGCCCAATCCGGGTACATGGCTAGGAGCGGCAGATGATCCACTGGTCTGTTGACTGGGTTTGACTCAGGTACACGGGCGACGAGCGATTGCCGGGCTGAGGAAGCTGCGGGGTCGGGTCGGCCCAATCCGGGTACTCAGTGCGAAGACGGTGGACGCTTTGTCAGTTTCGGCGTAAAACTGACAATCTATCATTAATTCATTTTTAGGATATTAATATTTAATTTTTAAGTTTAGAATATTTTTATTCGAGTCAGTTAATTTTTCTAAGAATATTTTAGTAATTTTCGGAATTTATTTTAGAGTCAGTTTATTTTACCCGAGGGTAAAGTAGTCTTTTCATGTATTACGATTTGCCTATAAATAGGCCCCTATCCCCTTGGAGATAGATGACTGTTTTTAATAGATCAATCTGCAGTCCACCAAAACTCTCTCTCCGGTTCTCGTCGCTGCCGCTCTTCTTCTCACGGCGAAAAACATTTTCGGCCGGCAAGTTTTTTTTTTTCCGGCGCAAGTAGAACTGCAGGCCAACTCATTGCGGGGCCCACGGCCATCTCGTCGTCATCACATCAGCTTGTCACACAGCCCGGCAGTAGCCTCCTGCTTTTGGCACGGCAAACGGAGGGCCCACGGGAATTAATCCGGCCGGCGTGCAGCAAGCACGGCAACGCGAAAAGCAGCACACACTTTGTCTCTTCGTGGCGCGGCGGCAGCGGGAATTTTTCCACGGAGGCAATTTCATTCGGCCCCAGCACGGCGGGATTGCCCGGCGACTTGAACGATGACGCAGGTAAGGTTCTAATCTCCTATTTTTTAGTAGATCATGTTTAGAGATAATTATCTATTAATTAATTAGCGGAAAATTCGTTTAGAAATTTTGTGTTAATTTAATCTGCTAAACTATTTTTAGACATCGCATATTTTTATTTATATCTGTTTAATCTGCTTATATAAAAAGTAAAGAAAAGTTTATTAGTCGCAGTAGTATTTTTAATTTTAATCTTTACCTGAAATATTTTTTAGGTTATTTCTGAATTAATTTTTGGATGATCTATATTTTATTCAGTTAATTAGTATTTTATTTTTAGACTGAAATCTGAACATTTTATTAAGATATTTAGTTTTTTTGTCATTAAATATTTCTATTATCCATTTTTATTTACTGCAGTGATTCTTTTTAGTTTAGCTTTAATATCATTTTAATTAAGACAACGGTTATTTTTAGGCTAGACAACTTTAATTCTAGTAATTTTCTTTGCTAATATTATTTGTCTGGTTAAATTGATTTGAGTGGTGGGATTAGAATTTAGTTTAGCGATAATTTTTTAGGCGCCCATTCACCCCCCCTCTGGTCACTACTTTCTGTCCTACAAGTGGTATCAGAGCGAGGTTAGGTTTTTTTTTAATATCTTAACCGATTCAAAACCTAGGTAGTGACCATGACGTCTTCTGGTAAAATCCCATCCCTAGAAGCTTTTGGCTACACTTATTGGAAGACTCGCATGCGAGCATACCTTATGAGCCAGAGCTCGGACATATGGGAGATTTGTGTTCATCCTAATTTCACGATAACGACTATTGCTGCGGATACTGCTGAAAATGTAATTACCCAGCATCAAAATAATAGTAAGGCGGTGAATATTTTATTTTCTGGTCTAGGTCCTAGTGAGTTTGAGCGTGTTAGTCATCTCACCACTGCTCGTGAGATCTGGGCTACCCTCCAGGCACACCATGAGGGGACAGCTCAGGTCAAGGCTAGACTATATCAGACCTACCGGCGTGAGTATGAAAATTTCTCACAGAAGCCGGTGAGACTGTTGAGGCTTTGTTTGGTCATTTTCAATCGATCATTAACAAGCTTCGCGTTAACAAGGCCGAGCGTGATCAGCTGGTCTCGGATCATGAGCAGGCGCTTAAAGTACTCCATACCTTGGACCCTAAGATCTGGGAGATCAAGGTTTCTTCTATTGTTGAGAGCGCGCTTATGATACCTTGACCGTCGCAGAGCTTTTTAGTAAGCTCAAGGCCTCAGAGGTTGATATTCAGTTGAGATCAAATCTCACTGATTCTGGCTCCAAGACTCTGGCTCTTGCGACACCGTCTACTGATCCTAATGCCATGAGTTGTACTGCTTTTTCCTTGATGTCTATCTCTGAGGAACAACTTGATACTCTAGGAGATGATGATTTGTGCCTGTTTAACAACCGGGTGCGACGTGTCTATGATAAGCGAATGTTTAAGAGACACGGTACAAAATCCAGATGCTTTGAGTGTGGTGACCCAGGTCATTTTATCGCCGACTGTCCCAAGCAGAAGAATTACAAGAAGGGAACCGGCGACAACTCCTACAACTCCGGCAAGTACGACAACTCCACGAAGGGCAAGCCCAAGACAAGATTCTTTCGAAAGGCTCTGAAGGACTACAAGCGTGAGAACAAGAAGCGAGACGAGACCTTCTTCGCCGAGATGGAGAAAAGATACTCCAAGAGATCCTCGTCTTCCTCCTCGTCTTCAAGTTCAAGTGATGAAGAGATTGTGATCAGGAAGGGGAAGGACAGGGACAATCCGGCGGGCCTCTGTTTCATGGGTTTTAGGGACAAGCCGAAGAGTCGCTCACGTCATAGCCGAAGACCCCACAAGAGCTTCTGCTCAATGGCTCTTGGGGAGAAGAAAGAGAAGGACTCCTCCGACGACTCCGACGATGACGACGATGAGAATGCATCCTCCTATGAACAAGAAGTTGTCAATTTACTAGAACAGAACAGTCAGGAGTTGAAGTATAGGGAGAAACTGCTTAGAGGGGCAAAGAAGAGGATAGATGAGCTTGCCACGGCAAATGGAACAATTGAGAGTCTGTCTTTTTCCCCTTGCTTGGGTGATAGTGGCGAGTGCCCTAACTGTGAGGTGTTGTTGTGTGACCTGACGACTCTTAAGTCCAGGTACACAGAGAGAGTAGATGAGAGAGACGCATTGGCTACTGAGTTTGAAAGCGCTCAGCAGGAGCTAAAAGATGCTCATGCCACTGTTGTCGCACCTTGTGTAGACTGCCCATCTCATTTAGCTAGTATAGCTGAGCTGAGAGCCAAGAGTGATGAGCAGTTGAGCGAGTTAGCTGGAGTGAGAGGTGAGTTGGAGCAGATTAAGCTAGAGCTTGAGACCTTGTCAGTTCCATCCACTGTTTGTGAGAACTGGTTATCCATTAGAATGGAATTGATCAAGCTAAAAGCTGAGAAGTCTGTCGAAGTTGATAAAGAGTGTGAGATCTGTTTGTCTCAGGTAGAGGTGTTAGCTACTTTGAGAGAGGAGCTAGCTGATGTTCAGAACGAGAACTTTTACCTCTGTCAGATCCTGAGTTGGATTAGTGGTAGAGAGCCACAGCTCGGCATGATGATCCAGCAATTCAAGAGACAGGATGGTTTTGGAGTAGGTTACACATATACCAAGGCTGATTTTGAGAGTGCCATTAACCGTGCAGTGGAGTGGAGTAAGATGACTCCCGAACAGAGATATCCCAAGACTCACTCCACTGAGTCTTTCCAGGCTAGTCAGCCCAAGGATGGTGTGTTCCAAGAACAGCCCAAGGCTCCACCTAAGAAGCAGATCTGGGTTCCAAAGCCTAATACTCTCCACACTTCTCTTGATTTCTTATCTGGACCTTCTCACACCAAAGATGCTTCACCTAACACCACCAAGCCTAAGAACCCTAAGCCTCAACCACATCCCAAGAAGCCTACCTATCACTGTGAGTTCTGCCAGAGAGACGGGCATCTAGAGGAGTTTTGCTTCAGGAGGAAGCGGGTTGAGCGAGCAGAGAGAGCTCAAAGTGGGCAGGAGCAGTTCTACCAACAGGATGGTAGATAGAGAGTTCCTCGACGTAGAGAGAGGCTAGAGGCCAGGGCACGTCGTGTAGGTGGTGGTAGAGGAGACGGTTTTTATGATTGTGCTCCGGAGGGTGGTTTTCGTTCCGGCAGAGTTCCAGATCGTTATGGATATGGTTTTGGACCTCGTGACCGTGATTTTAGGAAGAACAGAGGACCACGCTTTGATCCGCGTTTCGGTCCAGACTCATATGATTCCTTTTGTTTTCCTACATACGCGCAGATGGCTCGACACTGGTTCAACACTTTTACTAAACCTGGCATTGGATCGTTTGGTCCCACTCATGATTATTGATCGTGTTTTGGGAGTTGTGTATTTTTTTTGGATTTTTTGAGTCAGCTTTTCTTGGTATCAGTTTTTTATTTTCTTCTTTATTTTTTATTGAGTCTTTTTGTGTGCGTTCATATCATGCATAATCATCTATCACATTTTGAGCTTGCTTCTGTCATATGATTAATCTGTTTTACTTTCTCTAGCTAGTATATGCTTTTGATTACTTGTCGATGATCATGTTCTGGTTCAGTTCACATGATATATCTGATATTTGTCATATGCATGGCTTTTATGTTTTAAAATTTAAAAATGATCACCATTGCTTCTAGTAACTAGCATGTGTAGGCTGAATGCTTTCGCTATCTGTTACATGCCTTGTATCTAGATCCTTACTTACATGCAGATATGCAACTTGGACATTTATATGCTTTAAATATGCAAAATGTGCTTTAAAATGATAAAAATTCAGAAAAATGAAAATTTATGCATTTTATGATTATTAGAAAAGATCCAGGTGGGTTTGCTTTGTCGCATTGCATTGTTCTGGACTGCTTACCATAGCACTTTGGTATGAACTAGGACAGTGTAATGTATGTCAAGACCAATGTCTTAAGCTTCTGATGGTCAAGTTCTGGCCTAGGCTTGACTTGGTCGGTTAGCATAAGGTTTGACATGCAAATAACCCCTGGCAGAAATGAAAAAAGAAATAATCTGAAAAAATTTAAAAAGATGACAAGTTTGCTGAAGCACTTTGATTTGGACAATGCTTATCTTGGTAGATATCAGTTAGTTTTTGCATCTCATGCTTTACTGTGCTTGTCAACTAGAAAATGTGGTGATGCTTTTGTTTTTGCAAAAATCGAAAAATGCGTGCTAATGACTTTCTTAAGATATCATCTATTACACTGATCATGTCAAGTATCTTAGACAGTATATCTTTTGCTATACCTGTTAGATGTTGTAATAGCAGTCAATCATATCTAAGAAGCATGCTTTTCACACTCCACCTGCACCCCATCTGCATTCATGGCATATTTTGAGGGGGAGCTGCATTTCAGGGGGAGTTTGTGTTTATGTCTCTTTAAAGTGCATTTAGTCTCACTTGATGAGTCCAATTGTCAACAAGGGGGAGAAATTTTGGATATATTTTTGATGATATATTTTTGCACTTGTTTTTGAGGCTTTATTTTTGGTTAACCATAATGACCGTTTTCGTGCTTCTGTTTGGCTTTTGGTCATTAGGGTTAAACCTTTATTTTCTTTCTTATATTTTCTTTTGTTTTCCTGTTTCCACGTGTTTTGCAGGTTCTGGAGATGAGTTGAAGAGGGTGTTGACAATGCACTCATCAAGGGGGAGATTGAGAAACCATGTTGAAGAATATGGTTTTGATATTCCAGATGTGATGAGTGATTGTCAACGGAAGTCAATGGAAGAGAGAGATGAAGACCTGTCGTGTCTGAGGCGCATGTGACTCAGGTACACGAGCAGTGAGCGACGGCCGGGCAGAGGAGCTGCGGAGTCGGGCTGGCCCAATCCGGGTACATGGCTAGGAGCGGTAGATGATCCACTGGTCTGTTGACTGGGTTTGACTCAGGTACACGGGCGGCGAGCGATTGCCGGGCTGAGGAAGCTGCGGGGTCGGGTCGGCCCAATCCAGGTACTCAGTGCGAAGACGGTGGACGCTTTGTCAGTTTCGGCGTAAAACTGACAATCTATCATTAATTCGTTTTTAGGATATTAATATTTAGTTTTTAAGTTTAGAATATTTTTATTCGAGTCAGTTAATTTTTCTAAGAATATTTTAGTAATTTTCGGAATTTATTTTAGAGTCAGTTTATTTTACCCGAGGGTAAAGTAGTCTTTTCATGTATTAGGATTTGCCTATAAATAGGCCCCTATCCCCTTGGAGATAGATGACTGTTTTTAATAGATCAATCTGCAGTCCACCAAAACTCTCTCTCCGGTTCTCGTCGCTGCCGCTCTTCTTCTCACGGCGAAAAATATTTTCGGCCGGCAAGTTTTTTTTTTCCGGCGCAAGCAGAACTGCAGGCCAGCTCATTGCGGGGCCCACGGCCATCTCGCCGGCATCACATCAGCTTGTCACACAGCTCGGCAGTAGCTTCCTGCTTTTGGCACGGCAAACGGAGGGCCCACGGGAATTAATCCGGCCGGCGTGCAGCAAGCACGGCAACGCGAAAAGCAGCACACACTTTGTCTCTTCGTGGCGCGGCGGCAGCGGGAATTTTTCCACGGAGGCAATTTCATTCGCCCGCAGCACGGCGGGATTGCCCGGCGACTTGAACGATGACGCAGGTAAGGTTCTAATCTCCTATTTTTTAGTAGATCATGTTTAGAGATAATTATCTATTAATTAATTAGCGGAAAATTCGTTTAGAAATTTTGTGTTAATTTAATCTGCTGAACTATTTTTAGACATCGCATATTTTTATTTATATCTGTTTAATCTGCTTATATAAAAAGTTAAGAAAAGTTTATTAGTCGCAGTAGTATTTTTAATTCTAATCTTTACCTGAAATATTTTTTAGGTTATTTCTGAATTAATTTTTGGATGATCTATATTTTATTCAGTTAATTAGTATTTTATTTTTAGACTGAAATCTGAACATTTTATTAAGATATTTAGTTTTTTGTCATTAAATATTTTTATTATCCATTTTTATTTACTGCAGTGATTCTTTTTAGTTTAGCTTTAATATCATTTTAATTAAGACAACGGTTATTTTTAGGCTAGACAACTTTAATTCTAGTAATTTTCTTTGCTAATATTATTTGTCTGGTTAAGTTGATTTGAGTGGTGGGATTAGAATTTAGTTTAGCGATAATTTTTTAGGCGCCCATTCACCCCCCCTCTGGTCGCTACTTTCGGTCCTACACTTGGGGCAGTCGGTGATGAAATGACCTAGATCACCACACTCAAAGCATCATGATTTTGTGATGTGTCTTTTAAACATTAATTTATCATGGACACGATGTACCCGGTTGTTAAACAAACACAGATCATCATCTCCTAGTGAATCAAGTTGGTCCTCGCAGATAGACATCAAAGAAAACACAGCACAACTCAAAGCAGTAGGATCAGCAGAAGGTGTCGCAAGTGCCAGGGTTTTTGAGCCATAACTAGTGAGATTTGATCTCAACTGGATATCAACCTCTAAGGCCTTGAGCTTACTAAAAAGCTCTGCGACAGTCAAGGTATCATAGGAAGCGCTCTCAACAATAGAAGATACCTTGATCTCCCAGATCTTGGGGTCCAAGGTACGAAGAACCTTGAGTGCATGTTCATGATCCGAGACCATCTGATCACGATTGTCCTTGTTGACCCGAAGCTTATTAATGATAGATTGAAAGCAACCAAACAAAGCCTCAATAGTCTCTCCCGGCTTCTGTGAGAAATTTTCATACTCACGCCGGTAGGTCTGATAGAGCCTAGCCTTGACCTGAGTTGTCCCCTCATGGTGTGCCTGGAGGGTAGCCCAGATCTCTTGAGCAGTGTCGAGATGGCTAACGCTCTCAAACTCACTGGGACCTAAACCAGAAAATAAAATATTCACCGCTTTGCTATTGTTCTAATGCTGGGCGATTATATTAGGAGAAGTGCGCTCAGCAATAGGAAGCACAGAAAAAGTAGCGTGAACACAAATATCCCAAATGTCTGAGCTGTGGCTCATGAGATAGGCTCGCATGCGAGTCTTCCAATAAGTGTAGCCAAAAGCTTCTAGGGATGGGACCTTACCAGAGGAATTCATGATTGCTATCTGGGGTTAGAACTGGTTAAGGTATGGAAAAACCCTAACCAAGCTCTGATACCACTTGTAGGACCGAGAGTAGCAACAAGAGGGGGGTAAATGGGCGCCTAAAAATTCTTTCGAATCAATGGCCTTCACTTAACACCCAACGCTGCTCAAAAGTCAACCAACGAAAATAAACATATCTCAAGTACTTTAAATAATCTAGCCTTAAAAAAACCGGTGTTCTACTATAAAACACACCACCAAAGTACTTAAAGGCAGATTAAATTTATACACATATCAAATGAAACAATTCTCATGCAATTCAATAAGTATGAAAAAAATGCATTTAATTATTCACTAATTACTAGAAATAATTTTGTCTTAAACAGGACAAATCTTGTGATAAAAACAGATCTAAAATATTTCATTAATCATGAAAACGTATTGTGATTTGCTTCGGCTTTTAACCAAGTAATGTTAGTACAAAGTTTGTGCCCCAAAAATAAAAACAGTACTCTCCACTGAATGCACGGAAATCAGAATCAAGTAAAACAACACTATGTTGAGAACATTTAACAACTTCTAGCAATTTCTTGGAACACTATGTGCGCAGTAATTTTGCAACAAAAAACAGTGGCGTAAAAAAAACTATTGCGTTAAGAGAAAACCTAGGGGTTGCTACGCTTGGAGAAATCTTGCCGCCTGCCTCCGAATCGTGTGCTCATACTTCGAGACTTGCAGCCTGTTGCTTTGCTTTGGCTGCCGCGATGTAGAGCTGCTACCGTGCCTACTGGTGTGCGTCAGAAAACAACACTTCATCCCACCGACTCCGCGACCCTTCTGCTCGGCAGTCGCTTGCTTCCCGTGTACTTGAGTTACACACAGCCCATACACGGTAGGTCTCATCTTCTCTTCACATCTCCTCTTTGACTTCCGTTGACAATCACTCATCACATCTGGAGCCATAAGGCCCATGCTCTTCAACATGGCTCCACCCCTTCTTATGTGTGTTCCGCTTGGGGCAGTCAGCGATGAAATGGCCTGGATCACCACAATCAAAACAGCCAAGTTTTGTGCCATGTCGTTTAAACATCCTCGTATCATAGACATGATGAACCCGTCTATTGAACATACACCGGTCATCATCTCCTAAGAGATCCAATTGGTCCTCAGTGATAGACATCAAAGAGGACAAAGCACAACTAAAAGAAGCAAGATCAGAAGAAGGTGTCACAAGGGCCAGGGTTTTTGAGCTAGAACCAATGAGATTTGATCTCAACTAGATATCAACCTTTGAGGCATCACTACAACAAACAGAACATTTTCGTCGGCCAATTTAACTTCCCTCGTTTTTTCGAAAAACCGACGGAAGTTAAATAACTTCCATCGGCCTCAAGTGGCCGACGAAAGTTAAGTTGCATTTTTTCCCGGCCGATCAGATCCCCCTAACTTCCGTCGGCCAGCATTAAAGCCGACGGAAGCTAACTTCCGTCGGCCAGCATTAAAGCCGACGGAAGTTAACTTCCGTCGGCTTTAATGCTGGCCGACGGAAGTTAGGCGGTTTTTACCCAACCACGCGCGAGTACAGGGAGACCTAACTCCCTGTACGCACCCACTGCACACCTGCCGCCGCCTCTAGCGCCCAGCCCGCGCCGCCGCCACCGCCCTCCTCTGGCCCGCGCCACCGCCCCGGCCGTCGGCCGCCCGCCGGCCGCCCACCGCCTCCCGCCACCCCCCCGCCTCTCGCCCGCGCCACCGCCCGCCTCCGGCCCGTGCCACCGCCCCGACCGCTGGCCGCCCGCCGGCCGCCCGCCGCCTCCAGCCACCCCGGCCAACCACCGTCGGCCCACCGCCCACCCACCGCCTCTAGCCGCCCCGGCCGCCGACCTCCCGCTGTCGCCCGCCGGCCTCCGGACATCGTCGCCGCCCGTCACCGCCCATCATCGCCGCCCGTCGTCGTCCAACGAAAAAGTAATTTTATCCTTTATCTATTACATGTCATGAAAATACATAGGGAAATTAACATTCAGCAATCTTATGTAGATCAGAACATTTTCAGAGTATTTAGTTTTATTCCTTTTTACTAGTTGCTGAATCAAATTAATTTTTCTACATGTTCTGAATTGATGTTGTGTGATTGGTATATGCTGTGAGTTAACTCTTGTTAATTTCCTGACTTCTATATAGTTTGAAATTGCTAAGACTCTTTAGTATCAGATTCAAATGTTCTGAATGCTAAACTCAACTGAATACAAAAATGATTTCTGAACATCAGGTTTGAACTGAAAGTTTGAAAGGTTTTGTTGAAGTAAAACCTCCTGATTTAATTCTTCTAACTCTACTATTTTAATCTTCAAGGAGTGTTGTGGTTCAGATCTATTTTGATTAAAATGAATTATTTTTATAAGGAGAGAATTTTATCGCGTGCGCCCTAGCCCCCCTCTCGAGTCTCGACTGAGTCAACTCTCTCCCTCCCCTTCCACTTGCGCCGCCACCTCTGCCCCTTGCGCTGCCGGTCGCCGCCTCTGCTACCCCTCCCCTTGCACCACCAGTCGCCGCCTCTGCTACCCTTCCCCGTGCGCCGCGTCGCCGCCTCTACTACCCCTTCCCCTTGTGCCACCACCGCCTCTGCTACCCCTCCCCATAGCACCTCTCTCCTTTCTGCCTCTCTAATCCTCTCCCCCTCCCTCGTGGTGATGGTGCGGCGAGGGCTCGATAGGGTATGGCGAGGGCGCAGCGGGGCACTTCCGTCGGCCAAAGGATAACTTCCGTCGGCAATTGGTTGCCGGGTGTCTCTGGACGGCCGACTAGGTGAAAGTGCCTTTGACTAAGGCGTCGGCGTGTCGCCCTAGCTAGCCCCCCTCTCGAGTCTCGACTGAGTTAGGGTTTAGAAATGGGCTTTAAATGAGCTGAAATTTAAATGGGTTGTGTGGTAAAATTGAAATATATATGTGCTATTAATTATATTCTTGTGTTAATTTGTGGTTTGTTGATGATTTCATTACGGTGATTAGTATATTATATATATACTTTATTATATATATTTCTTTTCGTATGCAATTTTTTATTTGACAACAACGTAGATAGTGTAACGAAACCTATGTGTCACCCATTTCGGACCAACATGTCTCACACGTGTCATGCGTGTGAGATGTGTAGGTACAGAATTGTCCCTTTTTGGACAGCCTCGGAGTGGGCGATAGAGCGTGGTCTTTATGATGAGTCATGAGTCCGAATGGGATTTCAGTAACATAACCTTGTTGTTCTCCATTGCACCACTATCAGGTGTGCAATTGGAGAACAACAGGGTTATGCTGCTGAAATTTTGTTCGGACTCATGGCTCGTCATAAATACCACGTTTTGTCGGTCACTCTTGGGTGGGTTTAGGACCTATCTTTTCCTATAGACGTAGGCCTGTGGTACTTATGATATCGATGCATTCTCGATTGAATGCATGTTTTTCCTATAGAATGGCTGAGGACGACCGATGGTGGATGTATAGTGGTTGGATGAAAAGTGGAGCTCACACGAGGGAGTGGGTAATCAATGCTGAGAAATTTGTTGATCGTGCATTCGCTTTGACAACAAACACTGGCGCGAGGTGCCCATGCATGAAGTGCAGAAATTCTCATTGGCAAGACAAGAGGACGTTGTCATTGCATATTTGCAAATATGGTTTCATGCCAGGTTATGAAGTTTGGTCTTTTCACGGTGAGACAGGCCGTGAAAAAACAGTATTAGTAGTGGAAGAGGAAGATGATTGTGTTGCTGACGATAGGATGGATGAGATGCTTGATGTTATACGACCAGAGTTTGAATCAAAGCCTGAGGATCCTCCAACACCGGAGGTTCAAAAGTTTTTCGACATCCTTCGAGCTTCAGAAGAGCCATTGCATGTGCACACCACCGTAAGCATTCTCGCTTTCGTGACTCGTATTATGGCTATTAAGTCAAAGTTTGCATTTTCAAACAATTGTTATAAGGAGCACTTGAATCTGATCAGCGATATCCTTCGTAAAAACCATAAGGTGCCGAAAGACATGTACCTGTCAAAGAAAATGCTTTCTGCTCTCGATATGGAGTATGAGAAGATTGATGTCTGCCGAGATAATTGTATTTTGTTCTGGAAAGAACATAGTAATGAGGTGAAATGCTTAAAATGTGTTAAACCGAGATTCGTAGAGGTCATAAATGAAGACGGAGAGAAGGTGACGACAGAGGTTGCTCATAAGCAACTTCGTTAAATGCCTCTTACACCTCGGGTGAAACGATTGTTTCTCTCAAAGAAAACCGCTAGACATATGCGATGGCATAAAGAAGGTGTACGTGTCTGATGGTGAGGCATGGAAGGCTCTAGATGATTTTGATGCAAGGAATGTTCGCATCGGGTTGGCAACAGATGGATTCACGCCTTTCAATGTAACCGCATCGTCGTACTCTTGTTGGCCTGTGTTTGCTATTCCATACAACCTTCCACCTTCGTTTTGTATGAAATATGAATTTATGTTCCTGTGTCTCATTATACCCGGCCCAGAGCATCGTGGAACACGACTAAACGTGATGCTGAAGCCCTTAATTGAAGAGTTGAAACAATTGTGGAAAGGAGTTGAAGCATATGACTATGACCAGAAGCAAAAATTCAATCTTCGAGTTGCGTATCTGTGGTCGGTCCACGATTTTCCGGCATACGGTATTTTTTCTAGTTGGAGTTGTCATGGAAGGTTGACATGTCCGATATGTGCGAAGGACACAGATTGTTTCCGTATGAACTTCGGGGGAAAGATTTGTTACTTTGATTGCCATAGATGCTTTTTGCCCTTGAATCACCCATTTAGGTTACAGAGGAACAATTTCAAGAAGGACAATATTGTTGTAAAGGGACCACCAATGCGTTTAAATGGTAGAGAAATCACTGATATGTTGAATGAGTTGGTCCTTAATGAAAATGAGGATGGATTTGTAGGATTCGGAACCGAACATAATTGGACCCACATATGTGGCTTATGGGAACTGTCGTATGTCAAATCACTAATTCTGATGCACAACATTGACGTTATGCATCAGGAACGTAATGTTGGTGAAAGCATTGTAAGTACATGTATGGATTTTACTGACAGGACAAAAGATAATGTAAAGGCGAGAAGAGATTTAGCTGAGATTTGTAATCGACCAACCCTTGAGTTGACGAATAGTGGTGGCAAGCCACGTGCCCCATTTTGTTTAAAACCTAAAGAAAAAAACAAGTAATGAGGTGGTTGAAAAATTTGAAATTCCCAGATGGTTACGCCGTGGGATTTAGAAGAGTTGTGAATTTTAAGATAGGGAAATTAAATGGATTGAAAAGTCATGATTACCACATAATAATGGAAAGACTCCTTCCTGTAATGTTTCGCGGGTACCTGAATGATGATGTGTAGAAGGCGTTAGCTGAGCTGAGCCATTTTTATAGACAACTTTGTGTGAAAGAAATTAAGAAGATATGATGGAGATGCTAGAGAAAGAGATCCTGGTGCTTTTATGAAAATTAGAAAAAATATTCCCTCCAGGGTTCTTCAATCCAATGCAACATTTACTGGTTCATCTACCATATGAAGCTAAGGTAGGTGGCCCTGTGCAATATAGGTGGATGTATCATATTGAAAGGTCCCTAAAGAAGCTTAGAGCGATGGTTGGTAATAAGGCCAGAGTTGAAGGTTGCATCGCAGAAGAATTTAAATTGAAAGAGATATCATACTTCACTAGTGTATACTTCGCTGAGCATCACAATGTCAACACACCTGCTACACGGTACCATATGGATGAAGACCATCCTTGTAGTGATCTCCAAATATTTGGTTGGAAGGGCATAACTGTTGGTGTCTCCACGACATATTATGTAACTCAGGAAGAACGAACACATGCCTTGCTCTACATGTACTCAAATATGGAAGAGATGGAACAATATTTCGCGTAAGTAAAATCTTTTTACTTTTATATTTTACCTGCAAATTTTATACCCGTTTGTTTACCTATTTGTTACAATGACAGTATGTTTGATTCGAAATACTTGACGTCTGGTCGTCAACCAACGGAGAAGCAATTAGATAAATTGCGTCGAGAAGGAGTAAATGGCGGGCCTAGTTTCCTCACTTGGTTCAGAGAACATGTAAATCCTTACCTTTTGTAACATGTATTATTTTACTCTACTAGGTTAATTATCTTATAATCTCCTATGATTTGCAGTGCGTGCTCGCTGACAATGTACATATAGACTTGTGACAGCTCTCTTACGGGAGTATTAGTGCCAAAAGTTATAGTCGCTATGATGTTAATGGTTTCCGCTTCCGTTCAACTATTTTTGAAGCATATCGACCTCTAGCGGCAACAACTAATACTGGAGTTGTTACAAGGGTCGTTGATGGACAAGGACATGAAACTATGTATTATGGAATCATCAAAAATATAATCGAGTACAATTTTGTCGGGAATAAGGAGATTGAAGTAGTCTTCTTCGATTGTGATTGGTTCGACCCTAAACATGGTACTCGTGAAAACCAATTTGGGATGGTTGAAGTCAAACACGAGGAACGATTATCTGGTTGCGATAATTTTGTCCTTGCTCACCAAGTCGACCATGTGTATTATATGACGTACCCATGTGAAAAACTAAGTGCTTGGTGGGTAGTCTACAAAGTGAATCCTCGGGAATGTCTACACACCCCTGGTGATGGCGCTTATCAATTGGAGGTTGAAGAGGTCGATGAGGTTTACCAAGATGATGAATTGCCGACTTCGTTTAATGTAGAGTCAGAATCGTCGATAGATTCTTTTCTCGGTGATTCTAATGATGTGGAAGTTACTGAGAAAAGGAAACACCAACATAAGAAGAAAAAAGTGACATGGTGTGCTTTGGGGAGAAAAGGACAAATTAATCATGATTTTGATATTAATTGACAAGTAATTGTTTTCATACATGCATATGCAATATACTTCATATTACATGTTTTTTCATATGTACAAACCTTCTTTACTAATAAACGCTCGTTTGTGCTTATTTTGAGCAGGATGTCGAAAAAGGTGAGGAGTGTCACGAGGAAGCTCTTCCGCTTGTGGAGTACATCGGCGAGTACTCCGGCGAGTACACCGACGAGTCAGGAGGACACCCTATTCCAGGGTAGTTCCTCTTCTTCAAACAGACATCATCAAGAGCAGCTCCTGAGATGCATAGATCCAACATTAAATGGTCGGGCTATTGCATTTCAACTGGATGATGAGGTAACTTTCAGATTGCTTTTTATGCCAGTTATAAACTATTACTAATTGTTTCAATACTATTTTGTAGGAGGAAGAACACTTGGAGAGTGCGGGTCACGAGGATGATCCGGTGGGTGGGGGCAGGAGGGGGATGTCCTGAAGTGTGCGGCGTAGAGGGATGACCCAGAGGGTGTGGCAAGGGGGGATAACCCGGAGGGTGCGGGGCAGGGGGATGACCCAGATGGTGCGGGGCAGGGGGATGTCCCGGATGGTGCGGCTTAGGAGGAGGGGGCTGAGGCTTCCGGGGCCTCAGTATCTTTCAGGATGAGCCACCTGGTCGCCCCACCAGTAGTCTCTTCCGGTGGAGCCAAGATCGAGATTACGCCTGTAGGTGACAGGGTAAGTGTAATACTCTTCTGTTGTTTTGCTTTTTTTCAAAAAATTTCTTTCACTAAACTGACTTTATTTATTATGTATTTCTAGATCTTAGATTGACTCTCGGTTTGATGGCACTTCGAGGGTCAGGCAGGTTAACCAGATATTGGGTAACCTGTGTCGTCTGCACTACCCAGGGGTGCTGACAATGCCGACCGGTGAGCGGGTTCTATGCCAGACTTGGGACCAGTACCAGTTTGCTCCCGACGGGCGCCACGGAACTGCTCAGGGGGCGGTGTCTCATGACTTCTGGGTATGCATGTGTTTTTTCAATCTTCTTTTAGTTCTAACACAAAGCTTTTCGAGTTACAACACTTTACTAATCATGACTTTTGCAGTTACGCTTTTGCTTTCCAGAAGTCGGCAATCACCATAATCATGCCCTTCAAGTCTTCAACAACAATGCATATAAGGTGGTGAAGGACGCCATTTCGTATACCCGCATTCAAGAGAACAATGCTTACTACAAGGAGAAGCTAGGGCAATGAATTAGCAAGGCGACGGGCGCATCGTCAATATACTTGACTGAAGAACAATACCATTCGGTAAACAATTCTAACTTTTAAATCTTCGATTGTTGAGATTTGTTGTCATATAATACAAATAGCATCTCTGTTCAGGTGAGGATTCCGTGGTTTGCAAACCGCGAGGATGCATATTTCGAATTCTACAAGATTTGGTCTTCAGCTGCATTTAAGAAGACTTCCGAGCAGAAAAGACAATGTCGCGGGACGGATCCAAAGCACGGATATGGTGCCGATGGACATATTCGCCACGCTAAATGCATGGTAAGACCTCCTTCTGTCACTCTCTAGCTATAGATAAATTGTAATGCGACTAACTCATTTCTATTGTACAGGAAGCTAAATCTGGCAACGTGCCAAGTGACATAGAGGTGTATACTTCTGGTCACAGAGGAAGCGATCCTACACAACCAGATGTCTTGTGTAGCCAGACAGCCACGAACCATTTGGTGAGATGTTAGCAATGTTAAGAGTTTGCGTAATTTCATTTTTCTCCGTCTAATCGAACATGTTTTTTGTAGGCGCAGTATGGTGAACACATGGTTCGACTCCATGGAGAGGACTATGATTGGTGGAGAGAACCTGTCGACCAAATGGCCGTGTACTCCAGCGGAGGTGGCAAAAGCCATGGACGGTGAGACATTGTTTTTATTAATGTTTTGTGTATGCTATTGTGATGGTAACTAACTCATTCAATGTTGCAGGTACTCCATGTTCAATGGAGTTATTGACTCGAGAGTGGTGAGAGCTCAGAAGTCAGCTCAGTCGTCGCAGAGCTCCGTCGGAGTTCGCTCCAGCCATCGTCGCTCAGAAGAAACCCCGGAGATGGTTCGGATGAGGAAGGGAATTAGGCGGCGCGACGAGCACAACAGGAAACAACAAGAGTACTATACCGCCTGCTTAGCACAACAGCAGGCGATGATCCAAGTAAGTTTAGTTTAGAGTGTTGCAGTTAAAAAGTATTCAGAAATAGGTTTAGAACTAACTGATTACATTACAACATGTGTAGCAACTAGCCCAGCAAAATGGTTCATTTGACATGTCCATGTTCCAACCACTACCTTCCCCGCCACCACCACTATCTCCTACATCACCTGAGGTACCTCCTAGATACTTAAGTTAGCGTTTAGAAGGGTAGTTGAGTTCGTTCTCTAATTTTGTCTATTTCTTCAGAGTTTCCGTACGCCTGGTCAGGATGGAGACTCCGGGGCAAATGTGGATGAAGCGGGAGGCAGCGGCGGCACCCACGACCCAAATGTGGGCGATTAGTGAGTATATGGACAAATGTGACTTTGTATGTGGCTCTCGCTGTGTTATGTGACTTTGTATGTGAATTTCGATGTTATATGTGAATTCAGATGTGTATTGTGACTTTGGATGTGAATTCAGTTATATTATGTGATTTTGGATGTGATGTGTGAAGTTTGGATGTGAGATTGATTTTGGATGTTATATGTGACGTTTGAATCTGTTTTGGATGTTATATGTGAATGTGATTGAAATTGTGGTTGGATGGGAGTGTGAGTAGGGGAACCAGGAAAAAATAAAAAAAATACCAGCTAACTTCCGTCGGCTTTGACCATAGCCGACGGAAGTTAGCTGCTTTCAGTCACGTGGGCAGAAAGGCTAACTTCCGTCGGCTAAGGCTAAAGCCGACGGAAGTTAGGTGCCACTAACTTCCGTTGGCCTGGCTGGCCGATGGAAGTTAACGCCCCTCTGCTGACGTGGCAGAGTTCAGCGCTAACTTCCGTCGGCTTCACGTGGCCGACGGAAGTTAGCTAACTTCCATCGGTGGCCGATTATAAAAAGGGGATTGGAATTTACCTAGAACTTTTTACCGTGCCTAGCATCCGCAACTCACTTTCTTCAACCTCCAATTCTCACAACTTCCCGAGCCACCAAGCCATGGCGAGGACTAGCCACAACGTGCCGATGGCGGCAGGCACCCTGGTGCAGAGGCAAGCGTGGGCTGCTTCAGCCATAGCAGCAATGGCGGGAGCTCCGCCCGCCATCCAAGAAGAAGATCCCCCAAAGTTTCCTCATCGGCCAATCTACAAGCACTACAAAATCCATTGAAGAGGCCGTGGAAAGGAAGCTGGGGACCGGAATGAGGACTCGAGTCCCCAGACCGGAATCAAATCCGCGGCCACGAAGTGGAGAGGACGTGGTCTTTGAGGGCTTCTTCGAAGCAGGCCTGGGGCTTCCGGCTATCGACTTCTTATCCTGGAGGACCCAATGATTTTACCTCATGGTGCCTCTGAAGGTACACTTCGAATCTTTTGCCTTCGTCGATTCCTACAACAATTTTTACTCGTAAATGTTCACCAAATACCTTGATACTGCAGGTACATCGAGGGGCGATGAAGCTCCGGCTGCACACGAAGCTCCAGCTTCTTCTGGTGTTGCGGTTCCGATGGATGCCTCGGCTCCACTGTACACCCCAGCTCCGATGGCAGGGGTCGTTTCCGCCGACGCGGCTCCGGTGGCCGGGGCCATCCCTGCCGATGCGGCTTCGGTAGCAGGGGCCATCCCTGCCGACGCGGCTCCAGCCGAAGGGGCAGTCGCCGAAGGAGGAGCTACCTCCGCCAGAGTCGAGCCTCCTGCCTTCGTGCCGGGGAGGGGCAAAAGCATGTCAAGCCTCAGACTCCCTCCCGGTCCGACGACGACGCCCTCTTCCAACGAGCCTTCGACAAGCAACTCGGAGGAAGAGGCAACGACAGATGATCACCAAGCTCTATCTTGGCTTCCTCTGCTGGTTCCTTTGTTGGAGCAACGGACGGGCCTCCGGGCGCTCCTGGAGCCTTTGGCGGAGAAAAGCCAGGAAGTTTCCAACTCCGACTTGGTCTCCGCTTTGAGCGAAGCCAGGGCCCCGGAGCTCAACATGGCCCTCGAAAGGGCTGCCCTTCAGGTATAAGAAGTACCGCGAATATTTTCAATTAGTAAATGTAAATACCTAGTACTTACTTGTTCCTCTTGCAGCAATTTGCTCTTGCTAGAGTGGCAGCAACATCCAATGAAGTCGAAACTAACCGACTTAAGTGGAAGGTTACCACCTTACAAGCCGCGCTCAAGGGATCCAAAGAGAGAGCACTTCAGTTGGAGGAAGAGGTCCTCGAAGAACGGAGGGCTAGGGCCGAAGCCGACGAAGCCCTCTGACTCGCAAGGCAGGACAGCGACACACTCCGGACTTCAGCCCAAGAAGCTGGAGCCGAGTGCTTGGTGCTCCGAGCAGAGGTCGAGAAGCTCCGGCTGGCGGCGGCCACTTCGAGCACCCAACTGGTAGAGCTCCAAGGCTCTCTCAAGCAAGCGATGGCCCAGAAAAGCTCCTTGCTGTCCCAGATGGCCGAAGTGTCTGCTACTGCTGCGGGGCTACAAGCGACAGAGAAGAAAAATGCCAATGTAGCATAACGTACCTTGGATGCCCTTCAAGGCACCTTGGAATATTTTGGCACTATGTGCCCATCATCTTCGTCTGCGGCCAGCGAGCCCCTCGATCGAAAGCTAAAGAGGATTCAAGTGGCGACGTCACTGATGATAGGCTCTTGCATCTGGTATAGAGAGATCTCTGGACAATGAGATGGAATTGGAGTCCTTCGTCACCTCGAAGCCCTTCGGATTCCTATTGCTCCGGTCAGGGGTTCGACACCTGGAAGCTTCTCCTCCGAGGCCTTGTTGCATCCTTCGCCAGACGTAGCATCGGCTTGGGATGTTTTCTAGTCAACCCGGAAGACAGACCACAAGTCAGCGGCTAAAGCTTGGATCGATGAGGCCCGTTGGCAGAAGCAAGCACAGACAAGGCCACCGCTGCCTACCTCGCCGGCTCCAACACCTCCTGCCCCACCAACCGACCCACAGGTTTAGCTTATAGGGCGCTTGATCATGTATAAAAAGTCTTGTAAAGCCCCTTCCATTAACAAAAAGTTATAAACAAAGAATTTGTTTGGGTGTTTTATTCTTTTAGGTTCTGTCATGTCCTTCGGAGCCTGACTTCGAATTACTGGAAATTAACGAAGGGCTCCATCGGCAGTGGTCCATCCTTGAGAGCTTAAGGCCTTAACACCGCTCCCGCTTCTCTGTTCCTCATGGAGACAAAGGAGAGGTAACCCTCGAAGTTTTCCAAGAAGTCTTAACTTACATCAAGGAAGAGGAAAAGGAGAAGACATCTTCATCCTCCGAACATATAGATTGGTCAGACTCGGAGTATCAGGCCGAGGACCCTGCGGAGGCTAACTCCGAAAGACTTCTGACTTGGGCCGAGCTTCAAGAGGAGCAGAAGAAACTGCGAGCTTTGAAGAAGAAGAGAAGTACTCGAACCAAAAGGGCAATCTCGGTGGCTTCGAGCTCCGAAGGACAAACTAGCCGTAGAGGTAGCTCTAGAGGCCGACAGGGTCTCCGATTTTACTTAGGCTTGGATCAAAATTTCTCTTAATGTAAAAGTATGATAAATTAATATGAATTGCACCAGAAGCATCCTGTTTGTTCTTTACCCTCCTACCCCTCCTTGTGGGTGGGGGACCTTACGCATTGCAAAAAAGTTCCGTCGGTCACAATGACGTGCACAACTAACCGATGCTTCGCACAATACTTAATAACCATATTTTACCTTTTCGTAGGGTTATTCGAACATAAGTTCGTATTATGATTTTTGTAAGTTTCGGAGCTGAATCTATATTTGCAGGCTCCTACACTAGTCGCTTAGGACTTTAAAAGTGTCTCATTGGCCAGAGCCTTGAAACCTTATTGCATGGTCACCTTCGACTCTTTACAGATGCTTCAAACTCGTAGGCCAGAAATCTGTTTATCTTTAAAGTCCTTGGACTCTTCTACGGATCCTAACAAGCCGTAGCCTAGAATCCGTAGGCTGGCCACCTTCGGCTCTTTTACAGATACATCGAACCCGGAGGCCGGAAATCTGTTCTTTTAAAGTCCTTAGACTCTTCTACAGATCCTAACAAGTCGTAGCCTGGAATCCGTAGGCTGGCCACCTTCGGCTCTTTTACAGATACTTCAAACCCGTAGGACGAAAATCTGTTTATCTTTAAAGTTCTTGGACTCTTCTATGGATCCTAACAAGCCGGAGCCTGGAATCCGTAGGCTGGCCACCTTCGGCTCTTTTACAGATACTTCGAACCCAGAGGCCGGAAATCTGTTCTTTTAAAGTCATTAGACTCTTCTATAGATCCTAACAAGCCGGAGCCTGGAATCCGTAGGCTAGACACCTTCGGCTCTTTTAAGATACTTCGAACCCGGAGGCCGGAAATCTGTTCTTTTAAAGTCCTTAGACTCTTCTACAGATCCTAACAAGCTAGAGCCTGGAATCCGTAGGCTGGCCACCTTCAGCTCTTTTACAGATACTTCGAACCCGGAGGCCAGAAATCTGATCTTTTAAAGTCCTTAGACTCTTCTACAGATCCTAACAAGCTGGAGCCTGGAATCCGTAGGCTGGCCACCTTCGGCTCTTTTACAGATACTTCGAATCCGGAGGCCGGAAATCTGTTCTTTTAAAGTCCTTAGACTCTTCTATAGATCCTAACAAGTCGGAGCCTGGAATCTGTAGGCTGGCAGCGAAGCCCTTGAACCCATGGTTCGGAGGCTATTGCCCGGGTCCTTAAAAAGATGCTTGACTCCGCAAGCATCTCCGTCCTCCTGATGCGTCCACCAGGAGTAAGGGATATTCGAAGAGCAAACAAGATTCAACCCTCCACTTTATTTAGAAAAGGAAATTTTACAAGTGATTACAAGGAGCCCCTAAGCGTAGTAACGCTTAAGGTGCTCCGCATGCCATGCATGCTTCAATTCTTCCCCTTCTAAATTAGCTAATTTAAATAATCCGGGGCACCCTGAGCGTAGGATAATATATGGTTCTTCCCATTTATTTCCTAGCTTCCCCGGGGCTATTACACTTCGCAAGACTAAATGACCTGGTTTAAGATCATTCAACTTTATCTTCGGGTCATACCATGTTTTTTTTTGGCCTTGGTACTTCGTCAGATTGGCGACAGCTCGAAGCCTTGTTTCTTCTGACAAGTCCAGCGAAGTATTCCTCTCATCTTCATCTCCGGGTTGCACTGCACGAAGGATCCACCCCTGAGCTCCGTAGGAGTCATGGACTCATCTCCGAATAGTAGTCTAAATGGGGTAAAGCCTCTGGAACTGGCTTCAGTGGTTCTAATGGACCACAAGATCTTGGGAAGCTCTTCGACCCACAACCCTTTGGCCAACTCGACAATCCTTCGATTCAGACCGGAGAGAATGTTCTCGTTGGCTCGCTCGACAGCTCCGTTGGACTGTGGATGGCGCACTGCTGCGAAGCATAACTTAATGCCCAGTTCTTCACAAAATTCTTTGAATGTGTCAGCTTCGAACTGGGTTCCATTATCCACAGTTAGCTCCCTTGGCACTCCGTACCTGCATATAATATTTTGCCAGAAAATTTTTGCACATTCCTTGAAGTGATGGCAGTCAATGGTTCTACTTCGACCCACTTTGAAAAATACTCGATTGCTACCACTGCAAACTTCAAGCTGTCGTTGACCATTGGAAAAGGGCCTATGAGGTCCATTCCCCACCGAGCCATTGGCCACAGTGGGGCAATAACTTGAAGTGGTACTGGCGGACGGTGGCTTCGTCTTCCCATCAATTGGCATCCTTGGCAGGTTCGGACCAACTCCTCCGCATCTCTTACAATTGTCGGCCAGTAGAGCCCCTGCCGAAGTGTTTTGCCTGCTAGAGCACGAGGGGCTAAGTGGCTTCCACATAAACCTTTGTGAATGCCCTGAAGTACGTCTTACCCTCCGGTAGGTCCAATGCTCCGGCTGCAGCCTTTGCTAGAATGTCTGCAAGTTGATTATCTGCTCGAGGGATACTTCGAACAGAAAATCCTTTGAATGCTGCTTCAGCCTTGCGGATTTCCTCCAGGTACTTCGCTAGATGTGGGTTCTTTGCTTGAAAGCTTTTATCGACATGCCCTGCAATGACTTGGGAGTCTGTTTTAATAACTATCCTTGCTGCTCCAAGTGCCTTTGCCTTTCGGAGGCCTAGCATGTCCCCTTCGTATTCTGCAATGTTATTGGTGGTCTTAAAGTTGAGCCTCGCAGAATACATGGCCTTTTGCCCTGATGGTGATATAATGACCGCTCCTGCTCCGGCACCAGATGCCAGATAAGCTCCGTCAGAAAATATTGTCCATAAACCTTCAGAGGGCTCCTCCGGAGCCCAAACTGTAGATGGAGTCCACTATGCTACGAAGTCAGCTATGATTTGGGATTTGATAGTTGTTCTTGCCGTGAAGGAAATTCTGAAGGGGGCTAGCTCGACAGCCCATTTCCCGATCCTACTAGTAGAATCTTTGTTTCGGAGCATATCAGCAAGAGGGTATGAGGTAGGAACGATTAGGATATGCGCCAGAAAGTAATGCCTTAGCTTCCGCGAGGCCATTACCAGGGCATAGGCAAATTTCTCGACTTCCTTACAAAAACGGGGTTTGCCAACCACTCGGTATGGGCTACCTCCCTGATGATGTCAGCCTTTAACAATTTTTCTACTTCGATCTTGGCGAGGCATTCCCTTTCCGCAGACAGTTTACGGAGCCCCTGGCGCATAGGCCTAGCCTTCGGATTGACGAGCAAGCTATGCTCGATGATACTCCGATCAACCCTAGTGATGTCTTCGTCAGTCCAGGCAAAGACGTCCAAGTTTTGCTTGACGACATCTTCCAACGAGGTAGCTATCTCTGGGGATAGCCCCTTGCCGAACTGTATTGGATATTCTTTGCCATCCTTTGAAATTATCTTCATCACGACATCACCTTCTGGGCTTGGTTTAAGGAAGAGCCCCTTCGAAGAGTTCGAAGCCTCTGGAACCTCTTTTGCGCGCTCCATCACACTATGCACTTGTCGGGGGTCCAACGGCTAGCCGTGACCATACACATCCTTCGGGCTATAGCTTGGTCTCCTGAAACAGTAAGAACTCCACCTTGCGTGGGCATTTTGAGACAAAGATAGTTGTGATGCGCTATAGCTACGAATTGGTTCAGCATCCCTCGCCCGAAGATTGCATTGTAAGCATAGGGGGCATCGACGACGTCGAAGATCACCTCCTCCACCCTGGCCAAAGGCCCCTCTCCGAAAGCAACCTCGAGGCCTATTTGGCCGAGGGCATCGAGAGGCGGACCTGCGAAGCCTTGAAGTAGCCGGGCCGCTGGAAGTAGATGCTTCCGAGGTATGCACATTTGATCGAAGGCCTGGACAAAAAGTATGTTTGCGGAGCTCCCGCCGTCCACCAGGATCCTTTAGACTTCCACCCCTGCTATATCTGCGGAAATGACCAAGGGGTCAGCATGGGGAACTTCACCCCCACGGCATCACTGGCAGTAAACAAAATGGGCATATGAGACCATTCTGGCAATCCTTCCGCGGAACTCGAGGTCCCAATGTGCCCTACTTCTCAGACGTATTCACGCCGCTGCATCTTGGACATGTTACCGAGGGTCCCCCCCTCCGGAGATGGGCAGGACTACTCGCTTGCCGCGGTCTTGTGGTTCTTCCTGCTTCGGTGGTGGCATAATGTTGGCCACCAGCAGTCGCATGGGGGCTTTGGGGACACCGGCTCGGGCCACGATTTTCACAGGCTCCGACCGTGCCGCTGGAGGGTTTCGATCCGAAGTACCCCGCCCGGTACTTCATCCTAGGTATTCACCCCGAAGGGTTAACACCGACTTGCAGTCCTTCGTGCCATGGCTTCTATTATCGCCATGCACGCAGCAGAAAAAACTCTAGCGCCTGCTAGGTACTCTTTCTTGAGGCTTCGGCGCTCCAGCCCTGAAGCCTTGCGCTTGTTGATAATTGGCAGGTGCCTTCGGAATGGAGGGTGCGATGCTTAATACCTCCGAATGGAAATGCTTCTTTCCTCGCCTGTGATCGCCAAAGCGATTGTCTTGAGGGGGTTGCAGAGAAGCTGAGGCTTCGGGCTCCGTCTTCACTTCTCGCAGGGCAGGTGCGGGTGCTACGGCTCATCGAAGGCAGCCCTCCTCCACCTTGGCGTACTGTTCAAAGTTGCCATCAGCTGTTCCACAGATGACACAGGCTTCCAATGGAGCTTGCTGAGGAGATCGGGGTTCAGCACCCCTTCATGGGCGGCGTCGACTACCGAAGAGGTAGACAGGCCCTTGATCTGCGACTTGGTGTGGGCAAAGCACGTGAAGTATTCCCGAAGTGTTTCTCCCGCACGCTGCTTCACCTTGAACAAGCTCCCCGTCGACATTGGAGCCACAAAGGTAACCTGGAAGTTGCTTACAAACTTCCTATTCAACTGCTCCCATGATCTGATCGATCCTGGCTTCAAGGACCAGAACCATCGGAGCGCCACACCTTCGAGAGCAAGGGGTAAACACTTTGCCATAGTGTTGCGCACCCCTCTGCTTGCTTCTATCACCAGGGCGTATGAGGGAGCGAATTCTCCGGGGTCTGACCCGCCGGAGTACTTGTGCAACTTCGAGGCCTTGAACCTGGGATCGAAAGGCACCCTTTGCATGTCCGAATGTAGCGGAGACTCATCGTCGAAAGATGCGTTCTTAGCCTCCTCCGGGACTTGAACAGCTTCGGGAAGATTGCGAGCACCACCGTCTTCGGGCCCTTCTAGAGTCTCGGTGGAGGCTTGGGAGCAGAGGCGATCAGCAACCTCTTGCCTCCATCTAGCCACTTCCTCCTGAAGCCGGGCTATCTAAGTAGCTTCGGCCTCAAGAAGCTCTTTGTCTTCGTCGGAGGGTAGCTCCGGGTCTTGGGAACTGACATAATCAGTTTGGAGCACCGTAGGAGGAGCCCGAGGGCCTCTAGGTACTCGACGCCCCGCGGCGCCCTCGGGAACCATTGGAACAGCTGAGGGTCCGACTCCATTGGTCCGAGGGGACCTTCAGAGAGGACCCGAGGCTTGGCTTCACTTGGGAGGCATAGCTAGTAACGGAGAGGTCCGAAGACCGAGGACTTCGATTGGTCTAGGAAGGCGATGGAAGGCCTTTGAACCGCACTAGGAATCCCCTTACCGAAGGGTGCGCGGAATCTTGAGACTCTGAGGCTCCCTCCGTAAGTGCTCTTTGAAGTGCAGTCAGCAGTAGAGAACTAGCTTCTAGAACTAGGATCCCCACAGATGGAGCCAACTGTTGGCGTAAAAGATTACGCTAACAGGTTCTCTGAGATCAAGAACAGACAAACAGTGAGTTCGTGTTTAAGAACTATCTCAAGCCTCCGAATGGAAAATAGCTTAAGTAGTTCAGATATGTGTATTAGAATAGCTGAGTATTCGATCCTTATTACAAGGTAAGGAGGGGGTATTTATAGGCAAAAACATCTAAGGAAAAGACCTATTTACCCCTTGATTACAATCGACATAGTGGAAAATATTCGGTACCCTGAACAAGGTTAAAATGGTAAAATCTACTCAAAGAAAGTAGATAAGCCAAACATCTTATAAATCCTGTCGTTTGGCTCCGAAGCCTCATATCTTGCGGAGGGTTCCTTCGGATCGTAGATCGAAGCACCCTTCGGCTTAACGACTCCTCCACCTTCGAGCATGAGCCCATCAGCTCCGAAGCTGATAAGTCCTTTTGAACTATTAATCTCTAAGTCCTGAAAGTGAAGCATTTTCCCCTAACAGTGCCTAAGGTCAAAATCGTCTTCCAAACCAAGTCACCAACTTGAAACAATTTTGGTTTGACTCTTTTGTTGTAGGATCTAGCTACTCTTCTTTTGACTTTCTCTATATCTTCTAAAGCCCTCAACCTCTTATCGGTCACTTCTTCCAAATTATCCTTCAAAAGAGTCACATATTCATCGACCGATAAGCCATCTTGTTTAAGAAATCTTATAGAGCCAAGATCTACCTCTATTGGTAGAACGACTTCTTGTCCATACACTAACTCATATGTACTTACTTTGGTAGCACCGTGCTTTGCAACTCTACAAGCCCACAATGCCTCAGAAAGCACTTCATGCCACCTTTTAGGAAATTCTTCAATTTTATTCTTAATGAGCTTAACCATAGTCTTATTACTAGACTCGGCCTGACCATTGCCTGAGAATAGTATGGTGAAGAATTTATTAACTTAATACCATAAAATTCGGCAAAGTCTCTCACTTCTTTAGCAATAAATGAAGTACATTGATCTGGGGTGAGAGTTTGGGGAATACCGATTCTATGTACAATGTGCTTCAAGATGAAATCAGTTACCTCATTGTGAGTCATGTTCTTGAGAGGCAAATCTTCGGTCCATTTGGTGAAGTAGTCTGTCGCCATCAGCGCGAACCGATGCCCTTTTGAAGAGGGAGGATGAATTTGGCCGATGAAGTCTAAACCCCAACCTCGGAACGGTCATGGTTTGATAATTGGGTTAAGTAATGACGCATGAGCCAACTGAACATTACCAAACTTTTGACATGCTCCACACCCTCTATAATACTCAAAACAGTCTTCAGTCATAGTCGACCAATAAAAACCCACTCTTTTGAGCATCCAACTCATTTTTGGGCCAATTGATGAGTGCCACAAAGTCCCTCGTGAACTTCTCTTGTAGCTACCTTAGACTAATCAGCATCTAAGCACTTTAGGAGCACCCCATCAATAGTCCGGTGGTACAGTACATCGTCGAGTAGCACAAACTTGAACGCCTATCGCCGAATTTTCCAATGAACCCTTTGACTGGGATTCCTTAGGTACTGGACAATTGGAATTCTCCAATCATCCCTCTGGACCTCCAGAGGGCTCACCAATTCATTGCCTGAAGTGGCATCTAAATTATCAATTTCGAGGTGCCTCGGGTCTTTTGTGTTTTTGTCGAAGGGTTATCGGATCGGCTATGCGGAGCCGATCGGACCGAAGCCCCTCGATGGAGGGGTTCAGCGCACGAAGTCCTCCGGCGCTAGGAGGTCTTCGGCGTGAAGGGCCCGATGTGTGGAGTCCTTCATTGGATGAAGGGCTCTAGCGCAAGGGCTCCAACACGTAGCACCCTTCGTTGCATGAAGGGGTTCGGCCCGGAGGGTCTGATGGACCTCGCATCTGCCCGAAGCCTTTGGCTTCAGCAGGGAGTTCAATCATCGACTTCTCATGTACAGAAAACTTTCCTCTCCTGACTTGGTAGTCGGATGCTTGCTGAGCCAAATAATTTGCAATCGAATTGGCTTCTCTAGATACGTGGGAAATTTCGAAATCATCAAAGGTAGTAATTATGTCCAAACATTTATCCAAGTAGTAGTTTAGTAAGCCATTAAAACATTGAGCAATTTTAGCCACTTGTTGTACATTGTTGCAGAATATAGTGTGATAGGAGTCGTGCTAACTCAGGAGGTGGAGGGAAAAGAGTACATCATTATATTCTTAAGACATCGCTTGATGGACGCCGAGACTAGGTACATGTTTGTGGAACGTTTGTGTTTATCACTTTATTATGCATGTACCAAACTACGCCACTATCTTGTCCCTAGCACATGTATTATTGCTTGTCAAACCGATGTTATAAAATACATGTTGCAAAAGTCGATTCTAAGTGGTAGAATTGGGAAGTGGGGTTATGCTTTGATTGAATATGATTTGTCTTATGAACCTTTGAGAGCTATGAAAGGCCAAATTGTCGCTAACTTTATAGTCGATCACCACGTAGACGTCAATTGGTGTAGCAATGTTGATCTAATTGAAGTAGTACCATGGAAACTTTATTTTTATGGTTCATCTTGTAGAAATGGCCAAGGTATTGGAGTGGTCCTCATATCGCCTAATGGTATGCACTACGAGACCTCAGCCCGTACCACGGGCGGTGATGACAAGCACTCTTTAATTTTCTCAAAGGCACTTTGCTGACTTTCCCCCCAAGTGAACTCGGCCTCATTTTTTAGCCAGAGTATTGGGACAAAAGCATCAATTTTTCCCGACAAGTTAGATATAAAGCGACGCAAATAATTCATCTTGCCTAGCAACTTTTGCACATCTCTCTTGAATGTCGGCACTTCAAAGTTTCTAATCTTTTCAAGCCTCTTAGGATCAATCTCAATACCTCTGTCATGAATCATGAATCCTAAGAACTTGCCTGCCGACACACCGAGTGCACATTTGAGCAGGTTCATTTTTAAGCCAGACTGACGCATTCTATCAAAAGCGACCCTCAAATCGGCTAAATGGTTTCCCATGGCATCCGATTTGACTACAACATCGTCTATGTAGAATTCTAGCATAACTCCTAGCAAGTCGTGAATGATCAAATTCATAGCACATTGATATGTAGCACCAGCATTCTTTAAACCAAAAGTCATAAAGACCCACTCAAACAAGCCGACAAAACCAGGGCATCGAAAGGCTGTCTTGTAGACGTCCTCTTCGGCCATAAAAATTTGATTATAACTAGTGTTGCCATCAAGGAAACTTAATATGTTGTGTCCTGAAGCATCGTTGATCAGCATGTCGGCTATCGACATGGGATATTCATCCTTCGGAGTGTCCTTGTTCAGATCCATGAAATCAACACAAACTTGTATTTTGCTGCTCCCCTTCTTCTCTACAGGCACAATGTTAGCGACCCATTCAGCATACTTGCATGGCCTAATAAATTCAGCCTTGAGTAATCGTTCTACCTCCTCTTTAACTCAGTCATATACGACCAAATTAAAGCAACGAGGGGACTGTTTATGAGGCCTAAACCCGGGTTTTATAGGTAGCCGATGCTCCATGAGCTCACGGATTAATCCAAGCATCTCGCTATACTCCCATGCAAAACAATCAACGTACGATCAAAGTAATTTTATTACTTCGGCCTTTCCATCATCTTGTAAATTTTGGTTTACAAAGGTCAGCCTTGGAATGTTACTATCGCCTATATCAACTTCTTCTAAAGGATCGGATGACGCAAAACCTAGTCCTAACTTTTCTACTTCGCTAAAGTCTTCAATGGCTTCGGCAATACCGTCTTTAGAAGACCGATATTGCTCTACGCGAGACTTCAACCAATCAAGATTACTTTTACTAGACATGACCACTAATTTAAAAATAGTCATGCTACACCAGTCAGCTTTATAGACACGGGTACAAAACTTCCCTCGGATACACTAATGAAATCATAATTCGAGAGGTCTCTACCTAATAGACACTCCACTTTGTCATGGACGACGTCGATGGATAGATCGGACAATGCCACTTGGGCCGAAGTATCCGCTGGTACGACCTCCACATCATCGTCATCCCATTGCATTAGGCATTGGTGCAAAGTAGAAGGAATACAGTAATTTGCGTGAATCCAATCATGCCCAAGTAGCACACTGTAATTACCTTGCACGTCAATGATGAAAAATGTTGTTGGCAACGTCTTGTGACCCACTGTCAACTCTAGGGAGAGTACGCCCTTCGCTTTGGAGCTTTCGTCATTGAAGCCATTGAGCATTAGGTTGGTTTTCTTAAAGTCTTCCTCATCCCTGCCAAGCTTGTTCAAAAGAGAGTACGGCATTAAATTGACAGTGGCACCGCCGTCAACAAGCATCCTGGAGATCGACTTTCCATCAATGTGCCCCTTGACGTAGAGGGGTTTTAAGTGATGAGTCGTATACTCGGGTTTTTCGAAAATGGAATCTTACGGGCCGAGGTTCAACTGAGCGACCTCGGCCTCGTCTCGTGGTAGTGCAAACTCGGTAGGAAGCATGATGACATTGATGTCCTTCGCTTGGGGTGCGGGCCCCTCAGAGATGGGCGTGTAGTTGTCGTAGAGCATGTCATCGTCGTCACTCGGGATGGGAGCTGGGTTGTTCGTGTCAACTGGCTTGGGCTTCCATACTTGTTTCACGACTGGCCGAGGGCGTATTTCATCAAAGATGGTGTCTCGCTCATCCTCAGCCTTTTTCTCACGGATCTCCTGTGACTACATGCATTGCAGACGCCTCTTCTGTGATTTGACCATGCCCGGAGGTGCCCAAGATGGTTATGGCTTAGTACCAGACACCACTAACTTGTTTTTGTGATTTCTGGCCAAATGGGTGTCACCCAGGTCGACCTTGTATTTTCTAAGCTTGCCAGGGGCCTCTCTGCGGACCCTGTCGGTTGGACCAACCTCGTTAGGCTGATTGGACTGGGCTCCGGTAATGGCCTCGGCTGGACCAAGGGACTTACCTCTGTCGGGCTTCGGTGAGGGGGCCTTCAGGATAGACCATGCCCTGACTGTGATGGCTTCGGACTCCCTCTCCTTTGTCTCTTCGCTCCCATCTTCTTTGGCTTCATCATGTGTGAGTCGATTCGGAGGTACCACGGATAGCCCGTGGAAGGCGTCCTCCTTCGCCATGTCTGTTCGTCCCTGCCAATCATAATACTCCATAGGAAAATAGGTAGCAATGTTATTTTGCGAAGGGTACTCCGGTGGTGAGGTATAGCTCAGAGCCCACGGGGATCCTGCCCAATAGTATGGCGGAGGCATCAGCGGCTCTAGCGGCTTCGCCCATTGTGATCCTAACCCATTGTGTGGAGGGGGTTCAGCCACGTCGAAGGTGTCTCAAACCATATCAACGAGGGGTCCTACCAAGCCGGAGGTATGTTCGGCCATTGTGGGCCGAAGCCTCCCATCGAGGGGTTCGCCCAGAGTGGAGTTGGGTTCGGCCACTGGGGTCTAAACTCATCATGGGAAGGGTTCGACACTGGGGTTCAAATCCACTATGCGAAGGGTTCAGCCACTGGGGTCTAAATAAACCCATTGTGCGAAGGGTTCGGCCATTGGGGTCCGAATCCATTGTGTGAAGGGTTCGGCCAATGGGGTCCGAACCCACCCTTCGGGGGTTCGACTGCCAGGGTCTGAACTCACCTTTCGATTGTCTTGGCCCCTTCAGCTATCTTAGAATTTTTGGTTGGGGGCCTGTTTCCTTGGCTTTCTTCTAGTGTTTACACAATAGCATCTGGTATGTTACCTTTGGCTTTTTGTGAGCTTTAGACGAAGGAGATGTATTGATGTTCTTTTTCTACACCCCTACTTCAGGGTTATTTGGCATGAATGTGCGCGTGAGTGATTCTCCAATAATGACCGCTTTCCCCTTAGCTGACTCGTCATGATCTGGACGAATCAGCACCTTCTTCTCGTCGAGGTCGATGGTGTCCACAGGAAATGGGTCTTTGTCCAGCTTCATCTTTGTACTAGAGTCTATTTTCAATCATCCTTCTATGGCCGATTGAACCTACCGATGAAAAACATTGTAGTCATTAGTGTAATGAGAATGTGAATCATGCCACTTACAGTAGGGACGCTTCTTTAGTTCGTCAGCGGTCGGGATGACCTGGCCCTTGGGCAACCTGAGAAGCTGGCTCTTCAAGAGGAAATCAAATATTTTATCGCACTTAATTATATCAAACGAGTATGTAACTTCACTGGGCCGACTCTTAGTGGGAGATGGTCGTAGCACAGAACAAGTGATGGGCTTGCTCTTGGCATTCCAAACCCATTCGGCCGCGTACATGTCAGTTGAATCTTCCTCTTCCTCTTCCTCCGACTCTTCTTCGTCGGAGTGTTCCATGATGTGGACTTCAGCCCTAGGCTTGTTGAACGTTTTAATGAACCTTTTATCTTTGGCTCGGCCTTCTTGGACCAGAGCTTGCTGTAGGACTTGGCTGAATTCTAAAAAGTACTAGTTGTCTAGCCTCTCTTTAATCTAAGAACACAACCTGTTAAAAGCTAGATCCGCCAAATCCCTTTCTGAAATATTGAGACTAAAACATCGGTTTCTAGTATCTCTAAAGCGCCTGACGTATTCAGAGACACTCTCGCTGAATTTCCGTTTGACCGATGTCATGTGTGACAGGCTGAGTTCTGTCTTGCCCGTATAAAAATAGTCATGGAACCTTTGTTCTAATTGGGCCAACGTTTGGACAGAGTTCAGCGGGAGTGCCAAAAACTAAGTGAAAGTGGTGCCGGATAGTGAAAGAGAAAATAGTCTAAGTTTTAATGTGTCTGACCCACTAGCTTCTCCACACTGTGCTAAGAATTGGCTAATATGCTCTAGTGTGTCCTTTTTACCCTTACCGTCGAATTTGGTGAATCTAGGGACTATATAGCCGCGAGGGTAGGGTATGGTATCAATGTGATCGGGGTATGGCTTTCGGTAAACCCTAGCTTGATCTCTAGGTGCGAAGCCGGTGCATTCCCTAAACAGCGCACGGATCTGCTCCTCAATGTCATCCTGGCCTCCTGCCTATGCGCCTCTCTCATGTGGGGGCGCGACGCGTGGCAGTATGTCGGTCGTGGGGGTCTTCCTTGCGTGTTGGTTCGAGATACATTACGTGCTCAGGTCTATGCGTCTGTGTGGGAGCATGCGGCGTAGGCAGCGCAGGAAAAGCTGGCGCAAGCATAGGTGGAGGTGGCACATAGTAAGCAGTGTTGGCCTGTCCGTAAGCATAGTGACTAGTCTCAGCCGTAGATGTCGAGGCCAGAGGTGTGATAGCTTTGCCGGTACTACCATCAGTTCTACTATAAAAGCGATTCATCAGGGGTACGCTAGCAATCGGACCTGGAGGTACGGCCTCAATAAAGTGGAGCCTTCTAAACATTGCCTCTACTTGGGAGCTAACTGTCGAATCTAAACGGTTGGCTAGCGAAGCGCTAACGGCTTGATCTACTGATGTGGCAATCTTTTGCTCAATCTCTAAAGAAGATAAAGGAGGTGATTCTGGTGTTACCTGAGTTCAGGCAATGTCGGGGATGTTGACGTCGCGCTTGATGAAGCCCGCGCGTGTCTTGACATAGCTCCCAAGCATGAGATCATGTAGCACCTTCATCTTTGCCTTGATCTCTGCTCGACCTTCTTCTGGGATGTCTACAAGGGTGGGCAACATGATGTTGAAGTTGTCGATTTCTACGCCCCCCATGGGATCCATCGGCGATGTAGACGTAGTAGTCGCCATAGAGGTACTCGTAGCCGATGTAGATGTACTTGTCATGTTGGCGTAGCCGTCCCCAACGGAGTCGCTAAAAAGTGTGTTGACACGAAAGTGTGCCCCTGCACTTGGGTCAGTTCGATGATCCAAAAGCATGTGGATACTTAGGAATGAGCCTAAGCGTAACACAACACTGACATCGCATTCCGACTATCCTTAGCAGTGGCAAGGGGGTGGAGTCGCCAGGTAATCAGATCACACAAGAAATAATCCAATTAGCTGAAATATATAGATAAAATAATCAAATCGGCTGAACGGAGCCTGATTGGTATAGAGCATACCGTGCGAAGGGTCACCGAAGAGGCCTTCGGCATCTGGTGCGAAGGGTACGCCGAAGATAGCCTTCGGCATTCGGATTGATCTGCCCGAAGACAGGCTCCAAACAGATCGTATCATGAAATCGCCTCTGAATTAAAGGGTCCGACACGAAGCCTTTTTACATGACAAAGTCCAATGCGGAGCGCTGGCGCGATGAAGTATGGTGTGGTGTGGTCCGTTTTGACGTGACCTCGGTGCGAAGCGGCCCCGATGCGAAGTAGTTCTGGTGCGCAGGACTTGACCAGACCAAGAAAAGCATGACAGATTTGGCATGGGCGGATGAATCAGGGACTCACCGAAGGGTGCTCTGATAGCCTCCGAAACTCGCTTCCTGGCTTCGAAAACCTTCGGCGAAGGGGTCTCCGAACGTGAAACCTGCAGCAAAGTTCAGATCAAGTGCTAATTCAGCTTAGAGACCGAATTACTAAGTGTTGCAGTAGATAAATGAAGGTAGAAATATGTTACGTATATTAACGGATGGTTCACAGGCGAACCAACAAGGCTTACCACAATTACGACGTGGCCGACAAAGGGCTTCCAGGCAATCCCATGAAGGTTGTGCAAAAAAGTAAAGAAAGTAAATTACGGTTCAAAGCTAGGGCTTTGTGGTTGATTTGTTGTGCGGGGTTTTATGAACCAGCCTCACCCTTGTATTTATAGGGGAAAGTCTTCTTATCTCTAACTCTAATCTGATAAGTTTCGACCTAATCAAGATTAGAGATAAAAACAACCTGAATCTGTATCATACTCCTATCCGAAGCTTTGCTCGAAGTGGGCCTTCGGTAGGCCCACCGAAGCCTGCTCCTTGGGCCGAAGCTTTGGCGGGGCAGGCCTCCGACGGGCCTTCGGGACGAAGCTAGCAGGGCGCTAAAAGGCTTCTAAAGCCTCATGAAGATGGGTCTCCGGCACTATAAGGCTTTGGCATGTACCAAGACTTGTGTATTTTCGGCCCAAATTACCAAAATTGATATTTTGACAATCTTGACCATTAATGCCATTTTTTGCTATCAACAGGTAATGCATGTCCTGAAATCACATCACAAAAGAACGTCGTTCATCCTTGATACGACGAAAGCAAAACCCAACCAAATGACCCACCTGATGATAATAGGAATAGTGATACACTCTCTTGTGTGTGTGAGCATGGGTCTCAGGCGCAAATCTCATAGTCTTCTTAGGTTTTTGCTGAGGAGTTTCCTTTGGTGGACGAATGGATTTCTTTTTAGGTTGAGTAGGATTCTGAGCTTTTTGTGTGGTGTCTAAATAGGCTCTTTCTTTCTCAAGGGTAGTGAGTGGAGTGAACACAGTTTTGCTCGAAGTGTTTAGAGTTGTTCTCTCATAACCCAACCCTAGAGCTAACCCTGCCCTATCTGCACAAATTTTTGTTTTATCCAAAAGCAAATCCATTCTACTCTTTCCTTCAGTGCATTTTTCCACCACGGAGAGAAGATAGTCATTTTCACATTTTAATTTTCTGACTTGCTCTCTAGCAAAGTTGAGTTGGTCCTTGTTGGGGGAAAAATGCTTCACTTTGAGGACTAGAGATTAATAGTTCTAAGAGACTTATTAAGCTTCGGAGCTGATGGGTTCATACTCGAAGGTGGAGGCGTTAAGCCAAAGGTTGCCTCGATCTAAAGCCCGAAGGAGCTCTCTGCAGGATATGAAGCTCCGAAGCAGAACGATAGGATTGATAAGATGTTTGGCTTATCCATTTGCCTCGAATAGATTTTACCATTTTTACCCTATTCAGGGTACCAAATAGTTTCCACTATGTCGGTTGTAATCAAGGGGTAAATAGGTCTTTTCCTTAGACATTTTTGCCTATAAATACCCCCCTTCTTACCCTGTAACGGGGATCAAATCACTACTAGAAAACCCCCCCCTGTAGATACGCTGTAGTAGTAACGCCATTAAAAGCATCTCTACGTCGACATGTAAAGATGTTTTTTGACACGATTTTAAAAATGTGTCCGATTGTTACGATATTAGACACGCTTATAGTGTTATTAGTCATATAAAGATATTTTTTAACACGCTATTGAAGTCGTCTCAAAAGGACACGAAGTTAGACACAATTTAAAGCATCATTATCCCATAGAGACATTGTAAAGCGTATGAAACATTTGTTTATAGCTAGGTATAGATGTTTTCTAACATGATTTGAAAAACGTAGCGAATTGATACAAAGTATAACATGCTGTCAACCGCAAAAAAACATGTAACGTCACAATACTACGTAACTACATCACTATTCAGACTACTTAAGCTATTATCCATTCGGAGGCTTGAAGTTGTTCTTAAACACGAACTCACTGTTTGTCTGTTCTTGATCTCAGAGAACCTGTTAGCATAATCTTTTACGCCAACAGTTGGCGCCGTCCGTGGGGAACCAAGTTCTAGAAGCTTGTTCTCTACTGCTGACTGCACTTCGAAGAGAACTTACGGAGGTAGCCTCGGAGTCTCAAGATTCCACGCACCCTTCGGTAAGGGGCTTCCTAGTGTGGTTCGAAGGCCTTCCCTCGCCTTCCCAAACCAGTCAAAGTCCTCGGTCTTTGGACCTCTCCGTTACTAGCTATGCCTCCGAAGCGAAGCCAAGCCTTGGGTCCCCTCGAACAAACGAAGTTGGACCCTCAGCTGTTCCAACGATTCCCGAGGGTGCCGCTGGGCGTGAAGTGCCCAGGGGCCCTCGAGCTCCTCCTACGGTGCTCCGAACTGATTATGTCAGTTCCCAAGACCCGGAGCTGCCCTCCGACGAAGATGAAGACCTTCCTGGAACCGAAGCTACTCAGTTAGCAAGGCTTCAGGAGGAAGTGGCTAGGTGGAGGCAAGTGGCCGCCGATCGCCTCCACACCCAAGCCTCCACCGAGACTCCAGAAGGGCCCCAAGACGGTGGTGCTCGCAATCTTCCCAAAGTTGTTCAAGTCCCGGATGAGAAACCATGTTTAAGAATATGGTTTTGATATTCCAGATGTGATGAGTGATTGTCAACAGAAGTCAAAGGAAGGGAGATGTGAAGACCTGCCGAGTCTGAGGCACATGTGACTCAGGTACACGGGCAGTGAGCGACGGCCTGGCAGAGGAGCCGCAGAGTCGGGCTGGCCCAATCCGGGTACAGGAGCTGAAAGATGCTCATGTCACTATCATCTTACCTTGTGTAGACTGCCCATCCCATTTAGCTAGTATAGCCGAGCTAAGAGCTAATAGTGATGAGCAGTTGAGCGAGTTAGCTGGAGTGAGAGCTGAGTTGGAGCTGACTAAGCTAGAGCTTGAGACCTTGACGATTCCATCCACTGTTTGTGAGAACTGCTTATCCATTAGAATGGAGTTGATTAAGCTAAAAGCTGAGAAGTCTGTCGAAGTTGATAAAGAGTGTGAGATCTGCTTGTCTCAGGTGGAGGTGTTAGCTTCTTTGAGAGAGGAGCTAGCTTATGTTCAGAACGAGAACTTTTACCTCCATTCAATCCTGAGTTGGATCAGTGCTAAAGAGCCACAACTCAGCATGATGATCCAGCAGTTCAAGAGACAGGATGGGTTTGGGGTAGGTTACACCTAAACCAAGGCTGATTTTGAGAGCGCCATTAGCCGAGCAGTGGAGTGGAGTAAGATGACTCCCGAACAGAGATATCCCAAGACTCACTCCACTGAGTCCTTTAAGGATAGTCAGCCCAAGGATGGAGTGATCCAAGAACAACCTAAAGCTCCACCTAAGAAGCAGATCTAGGTTCCGAAGCCTAAAACTCTTCACACTTCTCTTGATTCTTTACCTGGACCCTCTCACACAAAAGATGATACAGCAAACACCACCAAGCCTAAGATTCCCAAGCCTCAACAACATCCTAAGAAGCCTACCTATCACTGTGAGTTTTGTCAGAGAGACGGGCATCTTGAGGAGTTTTGCTTTAGGAGGAAGCAGGTTGAGCGAGCAGAGAGAGCTCGAGGTGGGCAGGAACAGTTCTACCAGCAGGGTGGTAGACTGAGAGTTCCTCGATGTAGAGAGAGGCTAGAGGCCAGGCCACATCGTGTAGGTGGTGGTAGAGGAGACGGTTTTATGATCGTGCTCCGGAGGGTGGTTTCCGTTCTGGCAGAGTTCCAGATCGTTCGGTATACGGTTTTGGATCTCGCGGCCGTGATTTTAGGCAGAACAGAGGACCACGCTTTGAATCGCGTTTTGGTCCAGCCTCATATGATTCCTTCTGCTTTCCTACATACGAGCAGATGGCTCGACACTGGTTTAGCACTTTTGCTAAACCTGGCATTGGACCGGTTGGTCCCACTCATGATTATTGATCTTGATTTGGGAATTATGTGTCTTTTTTGGATATTTTGAGTCAATTTTTTTCTTTTCTTATTTAATTTTTTATTGAGTCTTTTTGTGTGTGTTCATATCATGCATAATCATAAATCACATTTTGAGCTTGCTTTTGTTATATGATTAATCTGCTTACTTTCTCTAGCTAGTATATGTTTTTTATTAACTATCGATGATCATGTTCTGGTTCAGTTCACATGATATATCTGATATTTGTCATATGCATGGCTTTTATGCTTTAAAATTGAAAAATGATCACCATTGCTTCTAGTAACTAGCATGTGTAGGCTGAATGCTTTCGCTATCTTTTATATGCCTTGTAGCTAGATCCTTACTTAGATGCAGATATGCAACTTGGACATTTATATGCTTTAAAGTTGAAAAATGTGTATTAAAAATGATAAAAAAATCAGAAAATTGAAAAATTTATGCATTTTTATGATTATTAGAAAAGATCCAGGTGGGTTTGCTTTGTCACATTGCAATTTTCTAGACCGCCTACCATAGCAGTTTGGTATGAACTAGGACGATGTAATGTATGCCAAGACCAATGTCTTAAGCTTCTGATGGTCCAGTTCTGGCCTAGGCTTGACTTGGTCGGTTAGCATAAGGTTTGACATGCAAATAACCCCTGGCATAAATGAAAAAATAAAATGGAAAAAGAAAAAGTCTGAAATTTTTTTTAAAAAAATATGACAAGTTTGCTGAAGCACCTTGTTTTGGACAATGCTTATCTTTGTAGATATTAGTTAGCTTTTGCATCTCATGCTTTACTTTGCTTGTCAACTAGAAAATGTGGTGATGCTTTTGTTTGCAAAAATCGAAAAATGCGTGCTAATGAATTTCTTAAGATATCATTTATTGCACTGATCATGTCATGTATCTTAGATAGTATATCTTTCGCTATACGTGTTAGATGTTGTAATTGCAGTCAATCATATCTAAGAAGCATGCTTTTCACACTTCACCTGCACCCCATCTGCATTCATAGCATATTTTGAGGGGGAGCTGCATTTCAGGGGGGAGTTTGTGTCTATGTCTCTTTAAAGTGCATTTAGTCTCACTTGATGAGTCCATTTGTCAACAAGGGGGAGAAATTTTGGAAATTTTTTAGCTTTCTCTGGGATTTATTTCAAGGGGAGTTCCTTGTTGGTAATTCTGAGATTTGCACTTGTTTTTGAGGCTTTATTTTTGGTTAACCATTATGATCGTTTTTCTTGCTTCTGTTTGGCTTTTGGTCATTAGGGTTAAACTTTTATTTTCTCTCTTCTATTTTCTTTTGTTTTTGTTTTCCTGTTTCCACATATTTTGCAGGTTCTGGAGATTGAGAAACCATGTTGAAGAATATGGTTTTGATATTCCAGATATGATGAGTGATTGTCAACGGAAGTCAAAGGAAGGGAGATGTGAAGACCTGCCGAGTCTGAGGCGCATGTGACTCAGGTACACGGGCAGTGAGCGACGGCCGGACAGAGGAGCCGCGGAGTCGGGCTGGCCCAATCCGGGTACATGGCTAGGAGCGGCAGATGATCCACTGGTCTGTTGACTGGGTTTGACTCAGGTACACGGGCGGCGAGCGATTGCCGGGCTGAGGAAGCTGCGGGGTCAGGTCGGCCCAATCCGGGTACCCGATGCGAAGACGGTGGACGCTTTGTCAGTTTCGGCGTAAAACTGACAATCTATGTTTAATTAGTTCTTAGGATATTAATATTTAGTTTTTAAGTTTAGAATATTTTTATTTGAGTCAGGTGATTTTTCTAAGAATATTTTAGTAATTTTCGGAATTTATTTTAGGATTCGCCTATAAATAGGCCCCTATCCCCTTGGGGATAGATGAATGTTTTTGTTTTAGATCAATCTCGAGATTATTTTGCAGTCCACCACAAATAATTCATCTGCTATTTTTCTTCATATTTGACCACCTTCGGTTACATTTCTCCTCGCCGTCGATTTGTTTCAATCTTCATCTTCAGCACGGCGTGACAGTTTATTCGCAGCTAGGCGGGGGGACAATTTTCCGTGGCAGGAGGATAAGCCGGCAGCAGCAACCAACGTGGGCCCCACGGTGGCTTTGCCACGGCCAGCAGGCTGATAGCGGCAGCGCTAGCGCATGCGCAAGCCAAGCGCGCAGCGGGAAATCTCTCGACGGCATCCTGCGGGACCCGCCAGCGCCAGGGCTTTCTGTCGTGCGCACAGAACTCCTGCAGTGGCTGCTGCTTCTCTGCTGTTTGCTTCTCTGCTGCACGGGAATCAACAACCATCGTGGGGCCCACACGCACACAGCTCGGCAATTGTGCACACTGCGTTCGGTTTCCACGGCATCCGCAAGCGACGCGGATTAGTTTTTTTTAATCTACTATTTTCAGCGTTTTAATTAAATCAACTTTTTATTCTTGATTAGATTAAATCTGATTAAGTATTTCGTAGTATTTTTATCTGTTAGTTTTTATTGTATTAGCATAAAAATTAATCTTGCAGTTAAAATTTTAATCTATTAAATTTCTATTACTTATCTCGTATTATTTATTTAAGTATTTTTAATCTGCTCGTTTAAAAAGAAAAATTTATTATTAGTTGCAGTAATATCTTTATTCTAGATTTACATGTTATATTTTAGGTTTATTTCTAAATTAATTTCTGGATGATCCATGTTTTTATTCATTTGATTACTATTTTAGTTCTAGACTACAATATAAATATTTCGTGATATATCTAGGTATTTTTATTTACTGCAGTATTTTTAGTTATCTTTAATATCATTTTAATTAGTATACCGATTATTCTTAGTCTAGACAACTTTAAATTCAGTAATTTGCTTTGCAAATATTATTTTTCTGATTTAGTTTATTTGGGTGTTGGGATTAAAATATAGTTTAGCAAGAAATTTTTAGGCGCCCATTCACCCCCCCTCTGGTCGCTACTTTCGATCCTACACCGGAGGAGGCTGAGAACGCATCTTTTGATGATGAGTCTCCGCTACATTTGGACTTACAAAGAGTGCCCTTCGATCCCAGGTTCAAGGCCTCGAAGTTGCACAAGTACTCCGGCGGGTCAGACCCCGGAGAGTTTGCTCGTTCATACGCCCCGGCGATAGAAGCAAGCAGAGGGGTGCGCAACTATGGAAAAGTGTTTCCCCCTCGCTCTCGAAGGTGTGGCTCTCCGATGGTTCTGGTCCTTGAAGCCAGGATCGATCAGATCTTGGGAGCAGCTGAAGAGGATGTTTGTAAGCAACTTTCAGGGTACCTTTGTGGCTCCGATGTCGACAGGGAGCTTGTTCCAGGTGAAGCAGCGAGCGGGAGAAACACTTCGGGAGTACTTCACGCGCTTCGCCCACACCAAGTCACAGATTAAGGGCTTGTCTACCTCTTCGGTAGTCGACGCCGCCCACGAAGGGGTGCTAAACCCCGACCTCCTCAGCAAGCTCCATCGGAAGCCTGTGACGTTTGTGGCACAGCTGATGGCATACTTCGAAAAGTATACCAAGGCAGAGGAAGGCTGCCTTCGGTGAGCCGGAGCACCCGCACCTGCCCTCCGAGAAGTAAAGACGGAGCCCAAAGCCTCAGCTCCTCTACAACCCCCTCAAGACAATCGCTTCAATGAGCACAGGCGAGGGAAGAAACATTTCCATTTGGAGGTGCTAAGCATCGCACTCTCCGTTCCGAAGGCACCTGCCAGTTATCAGCAGGTACAAGGCTTCAAGGCTGGAGCGCCAAAGCCTCAAGAAAGAGTACCTGGCAGGTGCCAGGGTTTTTTCTGCTGCGTGCATGGCGACAATAGAAGCCATGACACGAAGGACTGCAAGGCAGTGTTGGCCCTTCGGGGCGACTACCTAGGGCGAAGTACCGGGCGGGGTACTTCAGATCGAGCCCCACCAGCGGCACGGTCGGAGCCTGTGAAAATTGTGGGCCGAGCTGGTGTCCCCGAAGCCCCCATGCGACTTTCGGTGGCCAATATTATTCCACCACCAAAGCAGGAAGACCCACAAGACCGCGGCAAGCAAGTGGTCCTGCCCATCTCTGGAGGGGGACCCTCGGAAACATGTCCAAAAGGCAGCGGCGTGAATACGTCCGCGAAGTAGGGCACATTGGGAATTCGAGCTCTACGGAGGGAATGCCAGAATGGTCCCATGTGCCCATCTCTTTTACTGCCAATGATGCCGCGAGGGTAAAGTTCCCCCATGCTGACCCCTTGGTCATTTCCGCAGACATAGCAGGGGTGGAAGTCCGAAAGATCCTGGTGGACGGCGGGAGCTCCGCAGACATACTTTTTGTCCAGGCCTTCGATCAAATATGCATACCTCGGAAACATCTACTTCCAGCGGCCCGGCCACTTCAAGGTTTCTCAGGACCGCCTCTCGATGCCCTCGGCCAGATAGGCCTCGAGGTTGCTTTCGGAGAGGGGCCTTTGGCCAGGGTAGAAGAGGTGATCTTCGACGTTGTCGACGCCCCCTATGCTTACAACGCAATCTTCGGGCGAGGGATGTTGAACCAATTCGGAGCTATAGCGCATCACAACTATCACAACCAATTCGGGCGTGGGTACTCTCAAAATGCCCACGCAAGGTGTGGTTCTTAGTATTTCAGGAGTCCAAGCTATAGCCGGAGAATGGAGTATGGCCACGGCCAGCCGTTGGACCCCCAGCAAGTGCACAGCGTGACGGAGCGCATTGAAGAAGTTCTGGAGGCTTCAAACTCTTCGAAGGGGCTCTCCCTCAAGACAAGCCCGGAAGGTGATGTATAAACGAAGATAATTTCAAAGGATGGCAAAGAGTACCCAGTACAGTTTGGCAAGGGGCTATCCCGAGAAATAGCTGCCTCGTTGGAAGAGTCGTCAAGCAAAATCTGGACGTCTTTGCCTGGACTGACGAAGACATCACCGAGGTTGATCGGAGTATCATCAAGCACAGCCTGCTCGTCAACCCGAAGGCTAGGCCAGTGCACCAGGGGCTTCACAAGCTATCTGCAGAAAGGGCAGGCCTCACCAAGACCGAAGTAGAAAAATTATTAACGGCTGGCATCATCACGGAGGTAGCCCATACCGAGTTGTTGGCGAACCCTGTTTTTGTAAGGAAGAAGGACTCGAACAAGTGGCGCATATGTATTGAATTTACTTCATTAAATAAAGCATGCCCACGAGACCCCTACCTGATGCCCCGAATAGACCAGCTGGTGGATTCCACAGCCGGTTCTGAATTGTTAAGCTTCCTCGATGCTTACTCCGGGTATCATCAAGTCTGGCTAAAGCGTGAAGACGAAGCCAAGACAAGTTTCATAACTCCTTCCGGGGTTTTTTGTTATGTAAGAATGCCTTTTGGCTTGCGGAATGCCGGAGCCACTTTTTCACGTTTAATATATAAGGCTCTAGGTCACCAAATAGGCCGAAATGTCGAAGCCTGTATGGACGACATTGTAATAAAAAGTGCTCAAAAGCACGAGCATAGCCTAGACCTAGCTGAAACGTTTGAGAGCCTCCGAGCATGTGGAGTACGCCTCAACCCTGAAAAATGTATATTCGGAGCGCAAGCAGGAAAACTGCTAGGGTACTTAGTTTCGAGCAGGGGAATCGAAGCTAGCCCAATGCAGATAAGTGCATTGCAAAGAATGGCTCCGCTAGGGAATTTGAAGCAAGTCCAGAAGCTAGCAGGAAGCCTCGCAGCTCTTAGCAGATTCCCGACCAGGTCAGCAGAACAAAGCCTCCCAATTTTCAAAGCCCTAAAGGGGTCTGAAAGCTTCAGTTGGACGCCGGAGTGCCAGAAGAGCTTCGACGATATAAAAGCATACCTCGGAAGCCTGTCAACACTTACTGTGCCCCTCCCAGAAGAAACGCTCCTCCTTTATCTTGCAGCAACAGGATACGTAGTAAGTGCAGTACTGGTCTGGGAAGTTGAGCTTAAGGGAAAGCTGGTGCAGAACCCAGTTTATTTTGTTTCAGAAGCTTTGTCCGGAGCTAAGATAAGATACTCCGAGCTTGAGAAATTTGCTTATGCCCCGGTAATGGCCTCGCGGAAGCTAAGGCATTACTTTCTGGCGCATAACCTAATCGTTCCTACCCCGTACCCTCTTGGTGATATGCTCCGAAGCAAAGATTCTACGGGTAGGATTGGAAAATGGGCTGTCGAGCTAGCCCCCTTAGGAATCTGGTGTTGGAGCTGGAGCAGTCATCATATCACTGTCAGGGCAAAAGGCCATGTATTCTACGAGGCTCAACTTTAAGACCACCAATAATATCGCAGAATACGAAGGAGTTCTGCTAGGCCTCCAAAAGGCAAAGGCACTTGGAGCAGCAAGGATAATAATTAAAACAGATTCCCAAGTCGTCGCGGGGCATGTCGATAAGAGCTTTCAAGAAAAGAACCCGCATCTAGCGCAATACCTTGAAGAAATCCGCAAGACTGAAGCAACATTCAAAGGATTTTCTGTTCGAAGTATCCCTCAGGCAGATAATCAACTCGCATATATTCTAGCAAAAGCTCAGTTGGAGCATTGGATCTCCCGGAGGGTGCTTTCTACGAAGAACTAGTCAAGCCTGCAGTCAATCAATTACCCTCCACAGAAATACTTTGCATTCCAGCTGCAGATCGGCGGGCTCTGATAATGAATACCTTGCAAGGTGGCACAGATTCTTCAGAAGGTCCAGATGCCCGAAGATTGTAAGCAAGGGCTTGAAATTACAAGCTTGTCAACGGAATATTATACAAAGCCGGAGTGTGTTCCCCCTACTCCAATGCATCTCACAACCCGAAGGCCAAGACATACTTCGTGACATTCATGAAGGTTTGTGCGGAAGCCACCTGGCCCCTCGTGCTCTAGCAGGCAAGACACTTCGGCAGGGGCTCTACTGGCCGACAATTGTAAGAGATGCGGAGGAGTTGGTTCGAACCTGCCAGGGATGCCAATGGATGGGAAGACGAAGCCACCGTCTGCCAGTTCCACATCAAGTTATTGCACTGGTATGGCCAATGGCTCGGTGGGGAATGGACCTCATAGGCCCTTTTCCAATGGCAAAAGGCATCTTGAAGTTTGCGGTGGTAGCAATCGAATATTTTTCAAAGTGGGTCGAAGCAGAACCATTGACCGCTATCACTTCAAGGAATGTGCAAAAGTTTTTCTGGAAAAATATTATATGCATGTTCGGAGTGCCAAGGGAGCTAACCGTGGATAATGGAACCCAGTTCGAAGCTGACACATTCAAAGAATTTTGTGAAGAACTGGGCATTATGTTGTGCTTCGCTACAGTGCACCATCCACATTCCAACAGAGCTATCGAGCGAGCCAACGGGAACATTCTCTTCGGTCTGAATCGACGAATTGTCGGGTTGGCCAAGGGCTGTGGGTCGATGAGCTTCCCAAGATCTTGTGGTCCATTCGAACCACTCAATCTAGGTCCACAGGCTTTACCCCATTTAGACTACTATTCGGAGATGAGGCCATGACTCCTACGGAGCTTAGGGGTGGATCCCTTTGTGTAGTGCAGCCCGGAGATGAAGATGAAAGAAACACTTCGCTGGACTTGTCAGAAGAAACAATTCTTCGAGTTGTCGCCAATCTGACGAAGTACCAAGGCCAAACAAAAACATGGTATGACCCGAAGATAAAGTTGAACGAGCTTAGACTAGGTCATCTAGTTTTGTGGTGTAATAGCCCCGGGGAAGCTAGGAAATAAATGGGAAGGACCATATATTATCCTACGCTCAGGACGCCCCGAATCGTCTAAATTAGCTAATTTAGAAGCGGAAGAATTGAAACATGCATGGCATACGAAGCACCTTAAGCGTTACTACGCTTAGGGGCTCCTTGTAATCACTTGTAAAGAATTCCTTTTCTAAATAAAGTGGAGGGTCGAATTTTGTTTGCTCTTCGAATATCCCTTACTCCTGATGGACGCATTGGGAGGACGGAAATGCTTGCGGAGTCAAGCATCTTTCCCAAGACCCGAGCAACAGCCTACGAACCATGGGTTCAGGGGCTTCGCTGTCAGCCTATGGATTCCAGGCTCCGGCTTGTTAGGATCCATAGAAGAGTCTAAGGACTTTAAAAAACAGATTTCCGGCCTCCGGGTTCGAAGTATCTGTAAAAGAGCCGATGGTGGCTAGCCTACGGATTCCAGGCTCCGGCTTGTTATGATCTGTAGAAGAGTCTAAGGACTTTCAAAAAACAGATTTCCGGCCTCCGTGTTCGAAGTATCTATAAAAGAGCCGAAGGTGGCCACCCTATGGATTCCAGGCTCCAGCTTGTTAGGATCCGTAGAAGAGTCTAAGGACTTTAAAAGAACAGATTTTCGGCCTCCGGGTTCGAAGTATCTGTAAAAGAGCCGAAGGTGGCCAGCCTACGGATTCCAGGCTCCGGCTTGTTAGGATCCGTAGAAGAGTCTAAGGACTTTAAAAGAACAGATTTTCGGCCTCCGGGTTCGAAGTATCTGTAAAAGAGCCGAAGGTGGCCACCCTACGGATTCCAGGCCTAAGCTTGTCAGGATCCATAGAAGAGTCCAAGGACTTTAAAAGATAAACAAATTTACGGCCTACGGGTTCGAAGCATCTGTAAAAGAGTCGAAGGTGACCAAGTAATAAGGTTTCAAGGCTCCGACCAATGAGACACTTTTAAAGTCCTAAGCGACCAGTATAAAACCCTGTAAAGGTAGATTCAACTTCGAAACTTAGAAAATCATAATATGAAACTATGTTCGAAGAACCCTACGAAAAGATAGAATAGGGATATTAAGTGTTGTGCGAAGCATCGGTTTGTTCTGCGCATAATTGTGTCCGGCGAACCTTTTTGCAATACAGAAGGCCCCCCACCCACAAGGAGGGGTAGGAGGGTAAAGAACAAACAAGATGCTTAGGGTGCAATTCACATTAATTCATCATACTCTTACATCAAGAAAAATTTTGGTCCAAGCCTAAGAAAAATCAGAGACACTGTCGGCCTCTAGAGCTACCTCTCCGGCTACTCCGTCCTTCAGAGCTCGAAGCCACCGGGATTGTCCTTTTTGTTCGAATGCTTCTATTTGTCTTCGAGGCTCGCATTTTCTTCTGCTCCTCTTGAAGCTCGGCCCAAGTCAGAAGTCTTTCGGAGTTAGCCTCTGAAGGCTCTTCGGCCTGGTACTCTGAATCAGATGAATCCATATGTTCGGAGGATAAGATGCCTTCTCTTTTTCCTCTTCCTTGATATAAGCTAAGACTTCTTGAAAAACCTCGAGGGTTATCTCCCCTTTGTCTCCGCGAGGAATAGAGAAGCGAGAGCGGCGGTAAGGCCTTAAGCTCTCGAGGCTTGCCCACTCCTTCCTGAGCCCTTCGTTAAAATCCAGTATTTCGAAGTCAGGTTCCGAAGGGCATGACAGAACCTGAAAGAGTAAAACACCCAAACAAGCTTTTCGTTTATAAACTTTTCATTAATGCAAGGGGCTTTACAAGATTTCTTATACATAATTGTCCTATGAGCTAGACCTGCGGGTCGGTTGGTGGAGCAGGAGGTGCCGGAGCTGGCGAGGTTGGAAGCGGCGGCCTTGTCTACGCTTGCTTCTGCCGACGGGCCTCATCGATCCAAACTTTAGCTGCGGCCTTGTGGTCCGTCTTCCAGGTTGACCGGAAAACTTCCCAAGCCGAGGCTACATTCGGCGAAGGATGCAACAAGTCCTCGGAGGCAAAGCTTCCGGGTGTCGAACCCCCGACCGGAGCGATAGGAATCTGAAGGGCTTCGAGGTGGCGAAGAACTCCAATTCCGGCACACTGTCCGGAGATCTCTCCGTACCGGACACCGGAGTTCATCATCAGCGACGCCGCCACTTGGAACCTCTTAAGCATCCGGTCGAGGGACTCGCTGGCCACAGCAGAAGACGAAGGGCACATGGTGCCAAAATATTCCAAGGTACCCTGAAGGGCATCCAAGGTACATTCTGCTACATTAGCATTCTTCTTCTCTACCGTCTCCAGCCCCGCAGCGGTAGCAGACACTTCGGCCATCTGGGATAGCAAGGAGCTCTTCTGGGCCATCGCTTGCTTGAGATAGCCTTGGAGCTCTACCAGCTGGGTGCTCGAAGTAGCCGCCGCCTGCCAGAGCTTCTCAACCTCAGCCCGGAGCACTAAGCACTCGGCTTCAACTTCTTGGGCTGAAGTTCGGAGTGCGTCGCTGTCCTGCCTTGCGATTCAGAGGGCTTCGTTGGCTTCGACCCTAGCCCTCCGCTCTTCAAGGACTTCTTCCTCCAACCGAAGTGCTCTCTCTTCGGAGCCCTTGAGCGTGGCTTGGAGTGTGATAACCTTTCGTTTGAGTCGATTGGTTTCAACCTCATTGGAAGTCGATGCCGCTCTAGCAAGGACAAATTGCTGCAAAAGAAACAAGTATGTTCCAAGTATTTACAATTACTAATCAAAAATGGTTGCGGTGCTTTTCATACCTGAAGGGCAGCCCTTTCGAGGGCCATGTTGAGCCCCGGGGCCCTGTCTTCGCTTAGAACGGAGACCAAGTCGGAGTTGGCAACTTCCTGGCTTTTCTCCGACAAAGGCTCCAGGAGCGCCCGGAGACCCGTTCGTTGCTCCAGAAACGGAGCCAGCAGAGGAAGCCAAGACAAAGCTTGGTGATCGTCCGTCGTGGCCTCTTCCTCCGAGTTGCTAGCCAAAGGCTCGTTGGAAGAGGCTGCCGTCGTTGGGCTCGGAAGGAGTCCGAAGCTTGACATACTCTTGCCCCTCCACGACACGAAGACAGGCGGCTCGACTCCGGTGGAGGTAGCTCCTCCTTCGGTGGTTACCCCTTCGGCTGGAGCTGTGTCGGTAGGAATGTCCCCAGCCACTAGAGCCGCGTCAGAGGGGATGGCCTCGGCCACCGGAGCTGAGTCGGTGGAAACGGCCCCTGCCACCGGGGCCGGGGCGTCTAGTGGAGTCGAGGTGCCCATCAGAACCACAACCCCAGAAGAAGACGGAGCTTCGTGCGCCGCCGGGGCTTCGTTGCCCTTCGATGTACCTGCAGTATCAAGGTATTTGGTGAGCATTTACAAGTAAAAATTGTTGCAGGAATCGACCAAGGCAAAGGATTCGAAGTATACCTTCGGAGGCACCATGAGGCAAAATCGTCGGGTCCTCCAGAACTTCGTACATCTGAAGGATCTCATCGATATCGTCTCCCGAAGTCCTCTCTGGTGTATTTTCCGCTGGAACCTCGACCTCCGTCGTGATCACCCCAGCTACGGGCGAGTTGGGGGCGACAGGGTTCGGCTCTGAGTTCACGGCAGTGGGCACAGGTGTGCGTGCCGAGTCTACCTCCGCAACCTCCCGAGCTGAAGCTTCGGTTGAGACCCTTGCCGCATCGTCATCACCCTCCAAGAGATAGTTCTCGAAGGCCCTCGCCATTTGGGCACTGAAGTATTCATTCCCGGAATCCTCCAAAGCTGAGCTCCAAACATCCAAGGATGAAGTAGATGAAGCAGGGGCCAGTTGCGGAGGGATCTTCGCCACTTTCTTCTTCTTAGGAGGGGTCTTGCCGGCCTTCTTCGGAGGCTCGGCGACGACTTTCCTTTTCCGAGGAGCCACTCTGGCCAGGTTAAAATCTGGCAGAGGAGGGGGCACCACCCTCTGCCTTTCAGCCACCGTAGGGGCTCTGATGACCCTTTTGGTGGCCCGAGCTATCTAATCCGGGGCTAATGCCAGTGGAGCCGCTGAAAAAAGGGTAACATATTATAAGTATGTTATTTTCATCATCTAACATATTATTGCAGGACTCAAAGTCTTACCTAGAGTTCGGAGCTCACCCTTCGAAGCTTATTGAAATGCTATCGACCAGGTGGCCCCGAGGGGTGGAATCCGAAGAGCAATGAACTCTTTGGCGAGGTCACGCATGCTCATGCGACTGGCCACCAAAGTCAGCAGCCCTAGCCACGTCGAGAGCAGGCTAGGGTTCAGAGTAACCTCCGCCTCCTTCCGGAACCAGATCTCCTGAAGGGGTCCAGCGAGAGGGGAGTCCTCTCCAACTTCGGTGTAGAACCACCGAAGGATCCAGTTGGTGTACCACCGGTCATTAATGGCCTTTGCTGGAAAGTGTTGGGCGTGCTCCCTCCACAGCTGGAAGTTGACGCTGTCGAAGGCTGTTATCACCTTCATGTCCCCGGGGCCATCTTGCGGCTTCGGCTGGCAGATGGCTTCGTGGGTGGCAGCGAAGACCTCCGATCGCCCCTCGCACCCTTCGTCCTGGAGTGCCCATTCGAAGATAGCCAGGCGGGCAATGGCATTGGGAGACAGTTGAGGTAAGGTGATGTGAAACATATCCAATACCTCCGCCAGGAAGTCGATGGCCGGAAGCCCCAAGCCCGCCTCAAAAAAGGCCTCGAAAACAACGACCTCTCCGCTCCGTGGCCTCGGGGTTGATTCCGACCCGGGAACTCGAGTCCTCAGTCCAGTCCTCAGCTTCCTTGCCACGGCCTCTTCAATGGACTCAGCGGTGCTCGTGGACTAGCCGGTGAGGAAGCTCTAAGGGATCTTCTTCTTGGATGGCGGGCGGAGCTCCCAGGGGTTCTTGGGCCAGGCGTCGCCCGGAGCTCTCGCCATTGCTGCTACGGCTAAGGCGGCCCATGCTTGCCTCTGTGCTAGGGTGCCTGATGAGGACATCAATACATCTACACCAGCAGCACCTTCTTCGGCACCATCTCCTTCTGGGATAATCACGAGGGCCCGTGCAAGAGAGCTGAACTTCGTCATACTACTAAAGAATGAAGGCCCAGAAGAATAAACACAGGCCTGCATAGATTCTGCCTTCCTAGGGGCGCCCCCCCCCTCTTTGGTCGTCCACATTAGGGGGCTCCACCCACCTTCCCCCCTCTATTTAAATAGAGTCTTGTCATTCCTATAGACTCGAGTTTTGATTTACAATTAGCTTTTGCTACTTTCGACACGCGCCAAACAGCGCTGTCCTCGTGTGATTCAGAACTCCACCTTGAGTGATATTCATATTGCTCGCATCTCTTTCTTGTTCGTTCTTCGATTGCGAACAGGAAATGATCTTCGTGATCAGGCTGATCTTGCATCCACAAGGTCGGTAACCACAGGGAGTTCGTTCAGCGATTGCATTGGCGCTTCGGGTTCGCTCGTCGTAGTCGGATCGTGAGGGTCTTCTTCCACCAAATCGAAGTTATCTCCACTCACCGAAAGATCGGGCACTTCAGCTCTATCAAGTGGTATCAGATTTTCCGGGTTGATCAGTGAGTTTATCGAGTGTTTGTCCCTTCCTACAGTCCACAAAACCACAACACAAAAATATATTTCAGGTTAGATCCTTGTCCCAGCACCTTTTTGAGCCTTGCACTATCTTTCAATAATTTGCTTTGTTGAATTTGTGTGCTTACGCGTGTCAATTGTTGCTGGTTACTTGTGCATCTTCATCTGCATATCACGCAAACCCCCTTGGCCATGCGCCCCTCCCTTCCCTGCCTTGTGTGTCATTTGGAAAGTTACAACAAAAAATATAGGTTGCCTCATTCTGCTCAACCTCATTTGAGAAAGTTTTGGTTGCCTTCCATACAAAGGGTAGTCAATTATTGCTGGTTGCCTAATATTGATCACACTCATTTGAGAAAGTTTTGGTTGCCTTCCATACAAAGGGCAGTCAATTATTGCTGGTTGCCTAATATTGATCACACTCATTTAAGAAAGTTTTGGCCGCCTACCATACAAAGGGCAGATTGCTTCATTTCCGAAATTCTTGATCACCTACCATACAAAGGGCCGTCCATTATTGCTGGTTGCCTAATTTTACTTGCAAGTTTCTCCGGATAAAAAAACGAAAAAAAGAAAAAAAAGAAAAAAAAGAGAAGAAAAAAAAAGAAAGGAGAAAAACAGCAAGGAGGCAACCCCCCTGGCCGTGCGCCCCTCCCCCTCTTCCATCCCTACTCACCTCTTCGGTTTCCCTTTTCGTGTGACGCCTTTTGCACTTTGTTTCCAGCAGCTTTTGGTTACGTCTTTGGCACTATAATTCAACCTCGCATTATTGTTTGATTGTGCTAATCCTTGTTTTGAGTGCAGCCTACCTAGAACCCCACATAGTTCTACAACGAGCAGATTTTGTTTCTCCAAGCAATCGCTGCTCCAATCTTTCGCCGGTTCCACCTGTTGGTTGCAGGTCACCCCTGTGTGCTTGGTAAGAACGGATAAGAATTTGATAACAGCACGTCTGTGAGCGACCAATCCACATCCGTGTTGTCGTAGGTTTTTGCTTTGTGTTTGCACTAACTATGGCAGGCAACGACGAACTGAAGGATGCGCAACTGCTAGACGTACGGGCACAGGTTGATGGCCTTGCTGCGGACATGACAATGATGCACGAGCGGTTTGATTCTACGATCACTTCGTCGACTGAGCGGTTCGACCAGATCGACCTCGCTCAGACGGCCATGGTGACCACGCTCGACACCATCATGTCACGACTCGATGCGTTAACTACGTCGCTCACCGAATTACAAAAGGATTATGGCGGCGATACGGAGCAGGATGATGGACCTCGCCACGGTCGTGCACGTCGCGTGGTACATCATCTCCCTCACGATTCATTTGCTAAGATTAAATTTAAAATTCCATCTTTTAATGGAAAATATGATCCTGCTGCTTATCTTGATTGGGAACTAGAGCTCGATCAGAAATTTTCATGCCATGATATTCCTGCTCATTCTAAAGTTAAAGCTGCTATTAGCGAATTTACTGATTTTGCTTTAATATGGTGGCGTGAATATAAACTAACACATCCTACTGCCACACCCATCACTTGGACTCAATTAAAAGCTGCTATGCAACACAGATTTGTTCCTTCATATTTTGCGCGAGATTTGCTAAAGAAAATGCAGAGTTTTCGACAAGGACAGCAATCTGTCGAGGACTACAATCAAGAGCTCCAAAAAGGTATGATTCGTTGTGGTTTGTTTGAGACAGATGAAGCTGCGATGGCCCGTTTTCATGGTGGTTTGAATAGAGAAATTCAGGACATCCTTGATTATAAGGAATATTCTGATATGGCCACATTGTTTGCATATGCTTGCAAAGCTGAACGTGAAGTGCAGGGATGCCGCTCGAAGACATATCCTAACTCTTTTGCAGGTAGAGGCGCAGCAATCAATTCAGCGTCTACTCCGCCTACACCATCCACGATCAGCACTCCATCGCGCGAAACGACGGCCAAGCCTACCGCATCCTCGTCCCCAGGCGCTGCTCCTTCCATAGGACGTACACGGGATATTCAGTGCTATCGTTGCCATGGACTTGGACACGTGAGTCAGGACTGTCCAAACAAGCGTATTTTGCTCATACGTGACAATGGTGAGTATTCATCCGCTAGTGTTTCCGAGGAAACCCAACATACTATGCTTGCCACTGACCATGCAGCTAAAACGGAGGTACATGTCGATCCCGGCGACGCCGATAAGTATGAGAGTCTTGTTGTGCAGCGTGTTCTTAGCACCCAGGTCACCACGTCTGAGAAAAACCAATGGCACACACTTTTTCCGTAACAAAGGTGTTGTACAAGAACGGTCGATTCGCATCATCATCGACAGTGGCAGCTGCAACTACTTGGCAAGCACAGCTTTGGTCGAGAAGTTGTCCCTGCCCACTCATTTACCCTTGGGTCTCCCTCCACTCCGTGGTATTGAGCACCAGATTGACCTCATCCCCGGCGCCCAACTACCTAACCGCGCCCCATACCGCACAAATCCGGATGAGACGAAGGAGATCCAGCACCAGGTGCAGGTGTTGCTTGATAAGGGGTACATTCATGAATCTCTTAGCCCTTGCTCGGTTCCTGTTTTACTTGTGCCGAAGAAAGATGGGTCATGGCGTATGTGTGTAGACTGTCGCGCTATTAATAACATCACCATTCGTTATCGATATCCTATACCACGCCTTGATGATATGCTAGATGAACTTAGTGGTGCCATGATTTTCACTAAGATTGATTTATGTAGTGGCTACCATCAGATTCGCATGAAATTAGGAGATGAATGGAAAACGGCTTTTAAAACAAAATTTGGGTTATATGAATGGTTGGTTATGCCATTTGGATTGACTAATGCTCCCAGCACCTTTATGCGCTTGATGAATGAAGTTCTTAGACCCTTCATAGGACTGTTTGTTGTTGTCTACTTCGATGATATCCTTATTTACACCAAGACTATGGTAGAGCAGTTAGAACATTTGAGTGTTGTTTTTGATGCCTTGCGTGCTGCCCGCTTGTTTGCTAATATGGAAAAATGCATCTTTTGCACACAACGCGTCTCGTTTCTTGGTTATGTTGTTACCCCACAGGGCATCGAGGTGGATAGCAGCAAGGTTGATGCAATTCGGGAATGGCCCACGCCGACGACGGTCACACAGATTCGGAGTTTTCTTGGACTTGCAGGTTTTTACCGTCGGTTCGTACGTGATTTTAGCTCCATTGCAGCACCTCTACATGAGCTTACAAAGAAAGGTGTGCCATTTGCTTGGGGCGACTCGCAGGAGGTAGCGTTCAGCACTTTGAAAGATAAGTTAACACATGCCCCCCTCTTGCAATTGCCTGATTTTACTAAAGTATTTTAGTGAAAAATTAAGCGGTGTTAGCTTGCGATATTCTACTTATGATAAGGAGCTTTATGCTTTAGTCTGTACTTTGCACACATGGCAGCACTATCTTTGGCATCGCGAGTTCATAATTCATTCTGATCATGAGGCCTTGAAACATATTCGTACCCAAACAAATCTGAACCGTCGTCATGCTAGTTGGGTAGAATTCATCGAGTCTTTTCCTTATATTATTAAACACAAGAACGGGAAGGAGAATGTCATTGCTGATGCGTTGTCTCGTAGATATACCATGCTTTCACAGCTCGATTTTCAAATTTTTGGTTTGCAAACTGTGAAGGATCAATATGTCAACGATGCTAATTTTAAAGATGTTCTAACTCATTGCATGCCTGGCAAACCTTGGGGTCAATTCCACATGCAGGATGGGTTCCTGTTTCGCGCTAACAAGCTGTGTATTCCAGCAAGCTCGGTTCGTCTTTTGTTGTTACAGGAGGCACATGGTGGTGGTCTCATGGGACATTTTGGTGTCCACAAGACACACGAGGTGCTAGCCGCACATTTCTTTTGGCCCCGTGATGGGGGAGTGGTCCCGATCTTCCGCTAGGTAAAGGATAAACTTGGGTTAGTGGAGAATCTCGACGTTGGCGATCCAAGGCTCCGGTCCGGCGGATCAAAACCTTGCAATCGTTACACCACTGTCTCCGTTGGTTATCAACCACGCAGAACGCGATTGACCTCGCCACGAAGGCTAATTCCTGCAAGCGAACCCAAAAACACAAGCAAGAACAGGAAGGATACAAATCGAATGCCAAAACACAGACAAACGAAGATAGGGTGAGGTTTCACAAACGCCAATGCAGCAGCCAATCGGTCCGGTGCAAGAGGCGGGATCTAAACACAACAGTGTAGATGCAACAAAGCAAAACCTAACCCTAGAGGCGGCTGACGTGAGTTTATAAAGGGTGGGCAGCCTGTGGAAGGCGAACAGACACGGGCTGTGGGCTAGAAGGCGAACAGACATGCACTATGGGCCAACACGGTCCAGTTCTGTCACGCAGGACGGTTTCGGTCACACAGAACGACTCGAGACTCCAAACGATGTGAAACCAACGGCAAACGATCCGTCGTCTCCTCAGCTTTCCAAAAAGTCAAAGAACGCGCCAATCGGACTTCGTATGAGGAAGTTATGGCCATTTTGGTGCAGGGTGGTCGATGTAGTCCGAACCAGCGAAATCTTGACTTCAAACATCCGTGCGGCTCCGTCTTCAAGTCCAACTCTTCTATTCCATCTCCCATGTTCCTAAGCAACAAAATATCACTAGTATTCAGTAGCATCCCATCCAAACAAATATTGAAATAGTTGCTAAGGAAAGAATTAACCTCATGGTTCAAGCGACGGGCACGGGCGCGTGTGATTCGTCCTAGTAACTGAATTGTAAGTGGAGGCTTCATGTGTGTATCATGTGAAGTGATGTTCTCATCATCCTCCCCCTCTTGAATTGGAGTCGTCCTTGACTCAAGCTCATCGTCAGCTCCCAAATAGGGTTTTAAATCATCAGCACGGGGCATCAATTTAAACTTTCTCAAATCAGGAAAACGATCCTTGCGCAAGTATAACCAAACAAGATCTCCTGGTTTGAAAAACATCTTCTTTCTTCCTTTATTTGTCCTTTGAGCAAAATAGCGTGCCTTCTTTTCTATAACTTCCTTGGTCTTCAGATGCATAGCTTTCACAAACTCTGCACGCTTAGTTGCCTCCATGTTTGCCCTCTGTTGAAAAGGAAGTGGCAGCAAATCAAGTGGTGTGATTGGCTTAAAACCATCCATCACTTCAGACAAGCACAATTGTGTTGTTGAGTGGACAGCTCTATTGTATGTAAATTCAACATGTGGAAGACAGTCCTCCCATTCTTTCCAGTTCTTCTTAATCATCGTTCGCAGCAACATGGAGAGTGTACGGTTTACCACCTCTGTTTGACCATCAGTTTGCGGGTGACAAGTTGTTGAAAACAGCAATTTTGTGCCAAGCTTGGCCCACGTTGTCTTCCAAAAGTAACTCATAAACTTCTCATCACGATCTGAAACAGTGGTTCTGGGCATCCCGTGCAATCTCACAATTTCCCTGAAAAATAAATCAGCAATATGTGAAGCATCGTTGGTCTTGTGACAGGGAATAAAGTGTGCCATTTTAGAAAACCTATCCACTCTTACAAATATGGAGTCTCTCCCCCTCTTTGTCCTAGGAAATCCCACAATAAAGTCCATGCTAATATCTTCCCAAGGTGCACTAGAAACAGGAAGTGGAGTATACAAACCATATGGATTAAGTTTGGACTTAGCTTTATGGTATGTGGCACAACGCTGCACAAATCGTTCAACATCTCTCCGCATCTTTAGCCAATAAAAATTATTGGACAGCAGGGCCAAAGTCTTTTCTCTCCCAAAATGTTCCATTAATCCACCGCCATGTGATTCCTGCAACAACAGCAAATGTACGGACGAATCTGGAACACATAGCTTGTTAGCATGGGACAAGAAACCGTCATAAACATGAAATGTTTTCCAGTCTTTCCCATCATTACATTTAGTGAATGGTTCAGCAATTTTTTTATCTACAACATACAAATCTTTCAAACTTTCCAAATCTGGAACGTTAATATCAAGTTGAGATAAAAGAACAACCATGCGAGACAATGCATCAACAACCACATTTTCTTTGCCATTCTTGTATTTCACAATGTATGGGAAAGGTTCATTAAATTCAACCCATTTAACATGTCTACGGTTCAGTTTAGCTTGCCCTCTCAAATATTTTAGTGCTTCATGATCAGAATGTATATTAAACTCCTTAGGCAAAAGGTAATGTTGCCAAGTTTCAAGCACACGCACTAAGGCATATAATTCCTTATCATAGGTAAAATAATTCAATTGTGGACCATGCAATTTCTCACTAGAATAGGTCACGGGTTTACCTCCTTGTAGCAGTACATCTCCTATGCCAAAATCACTAGCATCACATTCTAACTCAAAAGGCTTACTAAAATCGGGTAGCTGAAGTAGAGGTGCATGTGTAATGCGATCCTTGAGTGTGGCAAGAGCTTGTTCTTGTGCTGACTCCCAAGTAGAAATAACTCCCTTCTTGGTCAACTCAGGTAAAGGACCAGCTATGGTGCTGAAATCTTTCACAAAACGCCGGTAGAAACCTGCAAGACCAAGAAAACTACGTACTGCAAGGTTAGTTTTAGTGGCATGCATGACACATCCTTTCAGATTAATAACTTGTGATGAGGAAGGAGAAACAACTTTTTCTTTTGTTGCCTCGAAAGTGTTTTAGCTACTTGCTGATTTTCAGAAAGTTGTTTGCTCTTTTGTGCGTCCCTAGCACGTTTTTCTTGTTCAAATTTCACAATTTCAGCAGGAGTCATAGGAAGCAATGTAACTTTCTTTCCTTTATACATAAATGTGTACTTATTGCTCCTACCATAGTGTGTAGCATCAGTATCATATACCCAAGGTCTACCAAGTAATAGAGAACATGCTTGCATTGGTACTACATCAAAATCAGCACTTCCAAAGTATGTACCAATGGAAAATTCGATGTGAACAGTTTGTGTTACCTTGACCTTACCGCTGTCGTTGAGCCATTGCACATGGTAAGGGTGTGGATGTGCACGTGTGGGAAGTTGAAGCTTAGTTACCACGTCGAGGCTCACCAAATTGTTGCAACTACCGCTGTCGATGATGACACGCGCACGACGGTTATTGACGAGGAAGATGGTCTGAAATATATTGTTCCGTTGTGCCTGGTCGTCCTGGTCCATGTGAGTGCTCAAGTCACGTTGTACAATAAGTGCTGCCATGTTAGTGAAAAGATAAAACAACAAAGAATAATCCTATGTAAAACAGCTAGGTGGGTGCTGGATGTGTGGTGGAAGCAATTCGTCAAGCACCTTACCCACGCTTGCAAGTGTTCTTACCACGCCGCAGTGAGGTCACCGGCCTACAGGTGATGAACCAAGTGGAGGTGGTGTGCAATTGCAAGAATTGATCCTGCCCTGACCAAGAGAGGAATGTGTAGCTTGGAAGGCAAAGTGAGTAGCAAGGATTAGCGATAATAATAACAGTTAAACCAAGTTCAATAAGTGTTCCCTAATACTCGTCAAAGTTGCTGGCCTTAGTGCTCCCACGGTGAAAATTCAAACAACAGAGGGAAACTATGTGCCCAACTCAAATGGAAGCAAAAACAGGCCAAATTCAGCTCTCTACAGATCGGACAAGGGATCGGACAAGAGATCGGACAAGGGTTCGGACAAGCAAAAGGCTGCCAAGGCCTGCCTCAGATCGGACAACAGTTCGGACAAGAGTTCGGACAAGAGATCGGACAAGCAAATAGCTGCCAAGGCCTGCCTCAGATTGGACAACAGTTCGGACAAGAGTTCGGACAAGAGTTCGGACAAGCAACAACAGCCAATGCCTTCCTCAGATCGGACAAGTGTTCGGACAGGAGTTTGGACAAGAGTTCGGACAAGCAAATAACAGGACCGCTTCTCTTTTTTTTATATATTTTTTTTTCTCCTTTTTTTTCACTCTATTTTTTTTTGAACAAGGATGACCAGAGATGCAACCACAAAAATTGGCACCTACAACTGAGGTGGGATGTGGCTCACAAAAATTCAAACAAGTTCGCTGTCCGGCGAGAAAAAACTTTGACCAATTTTTTTCTTTATCTTCCTGATTTTTTTTGGCGATTTTGGTGAGGGCTAACCGGGTCAGGAACACGCTCAAAAAATTTCAGATTTTTCTGCCAAACGAGCGAAAAGTTATGCCTGTTTTACTGAAGGGGGGTCACAAGAGACTGGATGTGGAAAACAAAATAGGGTTGCGGAAGGGGGGTTTTTCGGTGGGGAAATTTTTTCTGAGACACAAGAACAACTAATACTCAAACGACACAGAGGGATGACTAAACCAGCAACAAGACTCGACCAAGAACACGAACTCAACAAAGTTAAAACTGAAATTAAAATCGCAAGGCACAAAGGGGTTCTCGGTGGGGAATTTTTTTTTGGTGCGGTTTTCTGGACTCTAGGTAAAAACAAAAGTAGATCGAAATTACCTAACGGGAAATCTGAGCTCTGATACCAGCTGATGGGGGAGTGGTCCCGATCTTCCGCTAGGTAAAGGATAAACTTGGGTTGGTGGAGAATCTCGACGTTGGCGATCCAAGGCTCCGGTCCGGCGGATCAAAACCTTGCAATCATTACACCACTGTCTCCGTTGGTTATCAACCACGCAGAACGCGATTGACCTCGCCACGAAGGCTAATTCCTGCAAGCAAACCCAAGAACACAAGCAAGAACAGGAAGGATACAAATCGAATGCCAAATCACCGACAAACGAAGATAAGGTGAGGTTTCACAAACGCCAATGCAGCAGCCAATCGGTCCGGTGCAAGAGGCGGGATCTAAACACAACAGTGTAGATGCAACAAAGCAAAACCTAACCCTAGAGGTGGCTGGCGTGAGAATATATAGGGCGGCGGCTTGTGGAAGGCGAACAGACATGGGCTGTGGGCTAGAAGACGAACAGACATGCACTATGGGCCAACACGGTCCAGTTCTGTCACGCAGGACAGTTTCGGTCACACAGAACGACTCGAGACTCCAAACGATGTGAAACCAACGGCAAACGATCCGTCTTCTCCTCAGCTTTCTAAAAAGTCAAAGAACGCGCCAATCGGACTTCGTATGAGGAAGTTATGGCCATTTTGGTGCAGGGTGGTCGATGTAGTCCGAACCAGCGAAATCTTGACTTCAAACATCCGTGCGGCTCCGTCTTCAAGTCCAACTCTTCTATTCCATCTCCCATGTTCCTAAGCAACAAAATATCACTAGTATTCAGTAGCATCCCATCCAAACAAATATTGAAATAGTTGCTAAGGAAAGAATTAACCTCATGGTTCAAGCGACGGGTACGGGCGCGTGTGATTCGTCCTAGTAACTGAATTGTAAGTGGAGGCTTCATGTGTGTATCATGTGAAGTGATGTCCTCATCACCCCGGATGCGCCGTGATGTCAAGCGCCTTGTTGCACGCTGCACTACATGTCAAAAAGCTATGTCCCGGTTGAACAACCATGGTTTGTATATGCCTTTGCCTATCCCTACTTCCCCTTGGCTTGATATTTCTATGGACTTTGTTTTGGGATTGCCTAGAACTAAGAAGGGGAGGGATAGCATTTTTGTGGTTGTTGATAGATTTTCCAAAATGGCGCATTTTATACCTTGTCATAAAACTGATGATGCTCGCACTGTTGCTGAATTGTTCTTTCGAGAGATTATTCGTTTGCATGGCATTCCAAACACAATAGTCTCTGATCGTGATGCTAAGTTTCTCAGTCATTTTTGGAGATCTTTGTGGAATAAAGTGGGAACTAAATTGCTGTTTAGCACAACTTGTCATCCTCAAACTGATGGGCAAACTGAGGTAGTTAATAGAACCTTGTCAACCATGCTTAGGGCTGTTTTGGATAAAAATTTGCGACGTTGGGAGGATTGCTTGCCTCATATTGAATTTGCTTATAATCATGCCACACACTCTTCTACAAAGATGTGCCCTTTTCAGATTGTTTATGGTTACATTCCTCGAGCACCTATTGATTTGTTCGCCCTTGATGCTGCGGAAGCTCCACATCTCGATGCAGTTGCCCATGTTGAACAAATGATTGACCTTCATGCACAAACACACCAAAACAGTGCTGCTGCTAATGCTAAAAATCAGGTTGCTGGTAGTAAAGGAAGAAAACATGTTACTTTTGCACCTGGTGATTTGGTTTGGTTGCATTTACGAAAGGATCGTTTCCCTAATTTGCGCCGTTCTAAATTGATGCCTCGTGCTGCTGGCCCTTTTAAAGTGCTAGCCAAGATTAATGATAATGCTTATATCCTTGACCTACCTACGGAGTTTGGTGTTTCCACTAGTTTTAATGTTGCAGATTTGAGACCATATGCGGGCGAGGATGAGGAGTTGCCGTCGAGGACGACTTCGATTCTAGAAGGGGAGGATGATGAGGACATCAATACATCTACACCAGCAGCACCTTCTTCGGCGCCATCTCCTTCTGGGATAATCACGAGGGCCCGTGCAAGAGAGCTGAACTTCGTCATACTACTAAAGAATGAAGGCCCAGAAGAATAAACACAGGCCTGCATAGATTCGGCCTTCCTAGGGGCGCCCCATCCTCTTTGGTCGTCCACATTAGGGGGCTGCACCAGCCTTCCCCCCTCTATTTAAATAGAGTCTTGTCATTCATATAGACTCGAGTTTTGATTTACAATTAGCTTTTGCTACTTTCGACACGCGCCAAACAGCGCTGTCCTCGTGTGATTCAGAACTCCACCTTGAGTGATATTCATATTGCTCGCATCTCTTTCTTGTTCGTTCTTCGATTGCGAACAGGAAACGATCTTCGTGATCAGGCTGAGTTGGTTCAGCGATTGCATTGGCGCTTCGGGTTCGCTCGTCGTAGTCGGATCGTGAGGGTCTTCTTCCACCAAATCGAAGTTATCTCCACTAACTGAAAGATCGGGCACTTCAGCTCTATCAGTGCCCGCTACTGCCGGAACGGTGCGGCAGGTCCTCGCCATGGCTCGGAGGATTGAAAGATTGTGAGAATGGAAAATTGAAGGAGGTGAATCACATATGCTAGGCACGGTAAAAAAGTCTTGGGTAAATTCTAATCCCCTTTTATAACCGTCCGCTAGTTGTTGTGCTTCGAGCGCATTCACACTGCAGGTTCGACTTCCGTCGCTGGCAGGTGGGTCCAGAAAGTGGAACGGCGAGAGATTGTCGTAAATTTCGACCGTTACCTTTTACAGAGCATAACGGCTACTTGCGCAGTAACGGTTATAATCAAATGGTTCCTCACGACGTTTGGGCTTCGTAACGGTTCTATTTCCCACGAAGCGTTCGCACGGCGGTTAGGGGCTCGAAGCCATGGTCCGAATGCTTTGGTTCAGAGCCCTTCGAAAGACTGTAATGTATTCAAACTTTCTCTAAGTCTCAGAATATGAAAATATTCCTTGCGTATACTGCCTCCCTTCTACACAGGTTAAATTCGGAGAAGCGTATTTGAGGGGCTATTGTTGGGGGGAAATGCTTCACTTTGAGGACTTAGAGATTAACAGTTCAAAGAGACTTATTAATCTTCGGAGCTAATGGGTTCATACTTGAAGGTGGAGGCGTTAAGCTGAAGGGTGCCTCGATCTGAAGCCCGAAGGAGCTCTCCACAGGATATGAAGCTCCGAAGCAGAACGACAGGATTGATAAGACGTTTGGCTTATCCATTTGCCTCGAATAGATTTTACCATTTTACCCTATTGAGGGTACCGAATAGTTTCCACTATGTCGGTTGTAATCAAGGGGTAAATAGGTCTTTTCCTTAGACATTTTTGCCTATAAATACCCCCCTTCTTACCCTGTAACAGGGATCGAATACTCAGCTATTCTAATACACATATTCGGACTACTTAAGCTATTATCCATTCGGAGGCTTGAAGTAGTTCTTAAACATGAACTCACTGTTTGTCTGTTCTTGATCTCAGAGAACCTGTTAGCCTAATCTTTTACGCCAACAGTCCTTAAGGGTGATGCAGGTGGGACAAGTCGGCTGCACATCCTTAGAACACTCAGCACTCTCCAATCTAGCCTTAAGTTCATTAACATGCTTATCTCTCAAATTAATGCTTTCAACAAGTAAAGAATAGTTCATGCATCCGTTGATGACAACAAGACTAGACTCCACCTCCAAAAGCTACTTCTAAGAAATTTCAAAATTTTCAACAATTTGAGCATGTGTAGAACGCAGATGAACTAGTTCACTCATAACAACAAGACATGACTCACATTCAGCATCATCAGACTTAGATTTTAAAATTGCAAGTTCAGTGGAAATAGATTCAAGTCTGAATTTTAGTTCTTTTAGTTCTTTAGCAGCAAGTTTTAGTAATTTATCCTGAGAACAGACAACATCATGTAATTCATCATTTTGAACAAGGAGATGGTCATGGGATAGATATATCTCAGATATGTCGAAGCTCGTCGCTACTATGGATGCTGTCGGCCATGAAGCAAAGGCCGTTGAAGTCAATTTTCTTCTTCTCCTTCATTTCTTCATTATTGGATGGATCCTCTTCATCCGAGCCTGGCTCCTCACTTGATGTACTGTCGATGTCACTGAGGGCGGCCACAAATGCTCTGGTTACCTTCCTAGCCACTTTGTCGCGCTTCCCCTTAAAGAAGGATTTCTTGTTCCACTTCTAGTGCTTGTGCTCGTTTTCATTTTTAGTTTAGGGCAATTCGCTTTTATTTGAGAAAGATCTCCACACTCAAAACATCCTCGAGACCCTCCTTTCCTTTGATCTCGTCTATCATTGTAGAAGCGGGTGAACTTCTTGACAATGAGAGCTAGCTCCTCATCATCTAGAGTGTCCACCTGTTCTTTTGTGACAGAGACCAGGGATGATAAGTCAAAACCACCAGAAAAAGTACACACTCCAGAACCACCAGAAAAATTACCTCCAGATGAGGTACCACTGCCAGGACCGGAAACTAAAGCAATAGAAGGCAACAAAGAGTTTCCAAATCCTGGACGAGATGCCTTGGCAATCTCGGTGGACTTGAGCTTACTAAAGAGCTCGTCGCAACTCAACGTGTCGTAACTTGCCAACTCCTCGATACTAGAGATCTTCACCTCCCATATGCTTTGGTCGAGAGCATAAATAAGTTTGATTTTTCTATCATGATCAGAATAAGATAAAGTCCCAGTGGAACGCAAGCTGCTCACAATCCCATCAAATTGAGCAAACATGGCATCTACAGATTCGTTGGGCCTTGCACAAACATTTGATATTCTTGATTATATGTGCTTTTCCGCCTAGCCTTAATCTGAGTAGTGCCCTCATGAAAAGTTTTCAAAGTTTTCCAAATTTCTCGTGCAATACGTAGGTGCTGGACCCTGTCAAACTCATTGCGACTCAAACTGATGAACATTATATTTCTTGCCTTGCTATTACAATCGTATTGTTCCTTCTCGGCCTGAGTGGTGTGAGTTTCAGGGATCACATATCGGGAATCAACAATGTCCCATATAGCACTTCCTTGGCTTAGTAGATAAGCCTCCATGCACACCTTCCAAAAGAGACAATCTCGACCATCAAACATCGAAATCTTAGAATTCTTGTCCATATCGCCAAAAGGATCACAAACCGGTTAAGGTCAACTTGTGATCTAATCGGCTCTGATACCAATTGTGGGATCGGAATAGAGACTAGAGGGGAGGTGAATAGACGCCTCGACAAATTTTCGCAAATCTGATGGCATTTTCAATCACCCTACGCACCTCTAAAAGAACAAGAACACTTAAATTTAAATCAGTAAACTTTTTCTTCATGGTCGGTCTTTGAAGCACCGAATTGTTGTAGTTGGAGTTTGAGTTGTCGATTACTTCTGTTAATCGGAGAATGAAATGCTGAACTTATCAATTCATACTATGAAGCTCCGACTAAAACAACCACATTACAGATTGAAGCAAAGTTCAGATTGATAGCAAATATTCACGAATTATAAGAACTTTGAGCTTCAAACAGATTTAAAAAGGAACAGAGCTTTTCAGAAAAGATGAATTCTCAATCACTGATTTTTATCAAACTGTGTCACACATCATATGTTAATCACAACATTTAGATGAACACACTTTCATTCAGCAGCAAACTTAACCGTAGTATTTGCTTTTAGGTCAGCAATGCACTTGTGCTTTTGCAACACTGATATCTTGCATTGATTACTTCAATTATCAGTAATGGAAGATGAACAGTAGTGCCTCAGGATTAAATCAGAGAGGCAATAGCAGATTTGATCAACCACTTCTATGGCAAAAACTTGGATGGCAAATCAAGATGTATACAGAATAAAAAACAAGCAAGTGATCTTGAGAATTAATCACAAGTTTAACTGTCCTAGCAATCTCTGTCTTAAGTCAATAAAACAACATGCAATTACTTAAGTAACCAGGACATAAGATGATGGAAATCTCTAAAGAATTCAAACGATCCGTCTTCTCCTCAGCTTTCTAAAAAGTCAAAGAACGCGCCAATCGGACTTCGTATGAGGAAGTTATGGCCATTTTGGTGCAGGGTGGTCGATGTAGTCCGAACCAGCGAAATCTTGACTTCAAACATCCGTGCGGCTCCGTCTTCAAGTCCAACTCTTCTATTCCATCTCCCATGTTCCTAAGCAACAAAATATCACTAGTATTCAGTAGCATCCCATCCAAACAAATATTGAAATAGTTGCTAAGGAAAGAATTAACCTCATGGTTCAAGCGACGGGTACGGGCGCGTGTGATTCGTCCTAGTAACTGAATTGTAAGTGGAGGCTTCATGTGTGTATCATGTGAAGTGATGTCCTCATCACCCCGGATGCGCCGTGATGTCAAGCGCCTTGTTGCACGCTGCACTACATGTCAAAAAGCTATGTCCCGGTTGAACAACCATGGTTTGTATATGCCTTTGCCTATCCCTACTTCCCCTTGGCTTGATATTTCTATGGACTTTGTTTTGGGATTGCCTAGAACTAAGAAGGGGAGGGATAGCATTTTTGTGGTTGTTGATAGATTTTCCAAAATGGCGCATTTTATACCTTGTCATAAAACTGATGATGCTCGCACTGTTGCTGAATTGTTCTTTCGAGAGATTATTCGTTTGCATGGCATTCCAAACACAATAGTCTCTGATCGTGATGCTAAGTTTCTCAGTCATTTTTGGAGATCTTTGTGGAATAAAGTGGGAACTAAATTGCTGTTTAGCACAACTTGTCATCCTCAAACTGATGGGCAAACTGAGGTAGTTAATAGAACCTTGTCAACCATGCTTAGGGCTGTTTTGGATAAAAATTTACGACGTTGGGAGGATTGCTTGCCTCATATTGAATTTGCTTATAATCATGCCACACACTCTTCTACAAAGATGTGCCCTTTTCAGATTGTTTATGGTTACATTCCTCGAGCACCTATTGATTTGTTCGCCCTTGATGCTGCGGAAGCTCCACATCTCGATGCAGTTGCCCATGTTGAACAAATGATTGACCTTCATGCACAAACACACCAAAACAGTGCTGCTGCTAATGCTAAAAATCAGGTTGCTGGTAGTAAAGGAAGAAAACATGTTACTTTTGCACCTGGTGATTTGGTTTGGTTGCATTTACGAAAGGATCGTTTCCCTAATTTGCGTCGTTCTAAATTGATGCCTCGTGCTGCTGGTCCTTTTAAAGTGCTAGCCAAGATTAATGATAATGCTTATATCCTTGACCTACCTACGGAGTTTGGTGTTTCCACTAGTTTTAATGTTGCAGATTTGAGACCATATGCGGGCGAGGATGAGGAGTTGCCGTCGAGGACGACTTCGATTCTAGAAGGGGAGGATGATGAGGACATCAATACATCTACACCAGCAGCACCTTCTTCGGCGCCATCTCCTTCTGGGATAATCACGAGGGCCCGTGCAAGAGAGCTGAACTTCGTCATACTACTAAAGAATGAAGGCCCAGAAGAATAAACACAGGCCTGCATAGATTCGGCCATTCCTAGGGGCGCCCCATCCTCTTTGGTCGTCCACATTAGGGGGCTGCACCAACCTTCCCCCCCTCTATTTAAATAGAGTCTTGTCATTCCTATAGACTCGAGTTTTGATTTACAATTAGCTTTTGCTACTTTCGACACGCGCCAAACAGCGCTGTCCTCGTGTGATTCAGAACTCCACCTTGAGTGATATTCATATTGCTCGCATCTCTTTCTTGTTCGTTCTTCGATTGCGAACAGGAAACGATCTTCGTGATCAGGCTGAGTTGGTTCAGCGATTGCATTGGCGCTTCGGGTTCGCTCGTCGTAGTCGGATCGTGAGGGTCTTCTTCCACCAAATCGAAGTTATCTCCACTAACTGAAAGATCGGGCACTTCAGCTCTATCAGTGCCCGCTACTGCCGGAACGGTGCGGTAGGTCCTCGCCATGGCTCGGAGGATTGAAAGATTGTGAGAATGGAAAATTGAAGGAGGTGAATCACATATGCTAGGCACGGTAAAAAAGTCTTGGGTAAATTCTAATCCCCTTTTTATAACCGTCCGCTAGTTGTTGTGCTTCGAGCGCATTCACACTGCAGGTTCGACTTCCGTCGCTGGCAGGTGGGTCCAGAAAGTGGAACGGCGAGAGATTGTCGTAAATTTCGACCGTTACCTTTTACAGAGCATAACGGCTACTTGCGCAGTAACGGTTATAATCAAATGGTTCCTCACGACGTTTGGGCTTCGTAACGGTTCTATTTCCCACGAAGCGTTCGCACGGCGGTTAGGGGCTCGAAGCCATGGTCCGAATGCTTTGGTTCAGAGCCCTTCGAAAGACTGTAATGTATTCAAACTTTCTCTAAGTCTCAGAATATGAAAATATTCCTTGCGTATACTGCCTCCCTTCTACACAGGTTAAATTCGGAGAAGCGTATTTGAGGGGCTATTGTTGGGGGGAAATGCTTCACTTTGAGGACTTAGAGATTAACAGTTCAAAGAGACTTATTAATCTTTGGAGCTAATGGGTTCATACTTGAAGGTGGAGGCGTTAAGCTGAAGGGTGCCTCGATCTGAAGCCCGAAGGAGCTCTCCACAGGATATGAAGCTCCGAAGCAGAACGACAGGATTGATAAGACGTTTGGCTTATCCATTTGCCTCGAATAGATTTTACCATTTTTACCCTATTGAGGGTACCGAATAGTTTCCACTATGTCGGTTGTAATCAAGGGGTAAATAGGTCTTTTCCTTAGACATTTTTGCCTATAAATACCCCCCTTCTTACCCTGTAACAGGGATCGAATACTCAGCTATTCTAATACACATATTCGGACTACTTAAGCTATTATCCATTCGGAGGCTTGAAGTAGTTCTTAAACATGAACTCACTGTTTGTCTGTTCTTGATCTCAGAGAACCTGTTAGCCTAATCTTTTACGCCAACAGTCCTTAAGGGTGATGCAGGTGGGACAAGTCGGCTGCACATCCTTAGAACACTCAGCACTCTCCAATCTAGCCTTAAGTTCATTAACATGCTTATCTCTCAAATTAATGCTTTCAACAAGTAAAGAATAGTTCATGCATCCGTTGATGACAACAAGACTAGACTCCACCTCCAAAAGCTACTTCTAAGAAATTTCAAAATTTTCAACAATTTGAGCATGTGTAGAACGCAGATGAACTAGTTCACTCATAACAACAAGACATGACTCACATTCAGCATCATCAGACTTAGATTTTAAAATTGCAAGTTCAGTGGAAATAGATTCAAGTCTGAATTTTAGTTCTTTTAGTTCTTTAGCAGCAAGTTTTAGTAATTTATCCTGAGAACAGACAACATCATGTAATTCATCATTTTGAACAAGGAGATGGTCATGGGATAGATATATCTCAGATATGTCGAGCTCGTCGCTACTATGGATGCTGTCGGCCATGAAGCAAAGGCCGTTGAAGTCAATTTTCTTCTTCTCCTTCATTTCTTCATTATTGGATGGATCCTCTTCATCCGAGCCTGGCTCCTCACTTGATGTACTGTCGATGTCACTGAGGGCGGCCACAAATGCTCTGGTTACCTTCCTAGCCACTTTGTCGCGCTTCCCCTTAAAGAAGGATTTCTTGTTCCACTTCTAGTGCTTGTGCTCGTTTTCATTTTTAGTTTAGGGCAATTCGCTTTTATTTGAGAAAGATCTCCACACTCAAAACATCCTCGAGACCCTCCTTTCCTTTGATCTCGTCTATCATTGTAGAAGCGGGTGAACTTCTTGACAATGAGAGCTAGCTCCTCATCATCTAGAGTGTCCACCTGTTCTTTTGTGACAGAGACCAGGGATGATAAGTCAAAACCACCAGAAAAAGTACACACTCCAGAACCACCAGAAAAATTACCTCCAGATGAGGTACCACTGCCAGGACCGGAAACTAAAGCAATAGAAGGCAACAAAGAGTTTCCAAATCCTGGACGAGATGCCTTGGCAATCTCGGTGGACTTGAGCTTACTAAAGAGCTCGTCGCAACTCAACGTGTCGTAACTTGCCAACTCCTCGATACTAGAGATCTTCACCTCCCATATGCTTTGGTCGAGAGCATAAATAAGTTTGATTTTTCTATCATGATCAGAATAAGATAAAGTCCCAGTGGAACGCAAGCTGCTCACAATCCCATCAAATTGAGCAAACATGGCATCTACAGATTCGTTGGGCCTTGCACAAACATTTGATATTCTTGATTATATGTGCTTTTCCGCCTAGCCTTAATCTGAGTAGTGCCCTCATGAAAAGTTTTCAAAGTTTTCCAAATTTCTCGTGCAATACGTAGGTGCTGGACCCTGTCAAACTCATTGCGACTCAAACTGATGAACATTATATTTCTTGCCTTGCTATTACAATCGTATTGTTCCTTCTCGGCCTGAGTGGTGTGAGTTTCAGGGATCACATATCGGGAATCAACAATGTCCCATATAGCACTTCCTTGGCTTAGTAGATAAGCCTCCATGCACACCTTCCAAAAGAGACAATCTCGACCATCAAACATCGAAATCTTAGAATTCTTGTCCATATCGCCAAAAGGATCACAAACCGGTTAAGGTCAACTTGTGATCTAATCGGCTCTGATACCAATTGTGGGATCGGAATAGAGACTAGAGGGGAGGTGAATAGACGCCTCGACAAATTTTCGCAAATCTGATGGCATTTTCAATCACCCTACGCACCTCTAAAAGAACAAGAACACTTAAATTTAAATCAGTAAACTTTTTCTTCATGGTCGGTCTTTGAAGCACCGAATTGTTGTAGTTGGAGTTTGAGTTGTCGATTACTTCTGTTAATCGGAGAATGAAATGCTGAACTTATCAATTCATACTATGAAGCTCCGACTAAAACAACCACATTACAGATTGAAGCAAAGTTCAGATTGATAGCAAATATTCACGAATTATAAGAACTTTGAGCTTCAAACAGATTTAAAAAGGAACAGAGCTTTTCAGAAAAGATGAATTCTCAATCACTGATTTTTATCAAACTGTGTCACACATCATATGTTAATCACAACATTTAGATGAACACACTTTCATTCAGCAGCAAACTTAACCGTAGTATTTTCTTTTAGGTCAGCAATGCACTTGTGCTTTTGCAACACTGATATCTTGCATTGATTACTTCAATTATCAGTAATGGAAGATGAACAGTAGTGCCTCAGGATTAAATCAGAGAGGCAATAGCAGATTTGATCAACCACTTCTATGGCAAAAACTTGGATGGCAAATCAAGATGTATACAGAATAAAAAACAAGCAAGTGATCTTGAGAATTAATCACAAGTTTAACTGTCCTAGCAATCTCTGTCTTAAGTCAATAAAACAACATGCAATTACTTAAGTAACCAGGACATAAGATGATGGAAATCTCTAAAGAATTCAAAACAACTTAACACTTGAATTCAACACAACCGACGGTATTGTATCAAATCTAGTAATCAAACTTAGCAGAACTCTGATAATCTTGCAGTAATTGATCTGATGATTTGCTATAGAGTCTACTGCATGTTGCTGTCAAAGAATTTTCTCAGCATCTGAAAAGAGGTGCTTCCGACAGAAAAAGATGTGGCGCTGTATCAAATCTAGGACAGTAGACTACAGGCGCTCGGCTGAGAGAAGAAAGAAAGAGTACTTGCAAACAGTATTTAATTGAGACTAGTGCTCAGAAATCCTATAGTGAATCTAGCAGAACTTCATGACAAGAACATCAAATTTGATTTCAAGTCAGAGAAAAACCGATCAATCACTTTGAATAGGAATTATGATTATATGCACCTGAAAAGAACTTTTGAGAATAGTTGCTTGGATAACAATGCCACCAGCAATCTCTTCCGGTGAACATGCACTCGGCGATGAACTTAGATCAGATTTTATCCAATCAGTAAACACAATTAATCAGAAGAAAAATAAGATATAAACTCTCTTCCAAACAGACCAAACTGAAACTGAAATCAGAGAGACATCCTGGGAACTTAGAGGCTTTGCAACAGAAATTGCTCGGAATTAAACCAGCGAATTAAACCAGAAAAAAAACAAATCCAGGAGAAAAATAAACCGAATAGTAACTCCTCTTGAAAACAGATTTCAGTTTTTGAATCGAACACGATGCCGATGCTATAGTGCAGTTGACTCCTACACGCATGTGTCGCTCACCGCCCGTTTACCTGAGTCAAACCCAGTCATCAGACCAGCGGATCCCCTGCCGTTCCTAGCCCATATACCCAGATTGGGCCAGCCTGACTCCACGGCCCCGCTGCCCGGTAGTCGCTCACCACCCGTGTACTTGAGTCACACACAACCGAAGACACGAAATGTCTCATCTCCTCTTCATCTCTTCTCTCTCTTAACTTTGACTTCCATTGACAATCACTCATCACTTATGGAGCCATGAGGCCCAAGATCTTCAACATGGCTCCTCACGGGTGCCCTCCTTGGTGGCACGAGGTTAGGCATCATATTCCTCGCAACTCCGTACATGGGGTGGGGTACTTCTAGCCTAATCGATACTTGTGGTGCAGTCGAAGGCTAGGATGGCAGTGTGTCCCTCCCAAAGATATACGAGTTCTATGATGGGTCCTGTCTGTCTAGCCCTTAGGTCACAAGGGTAGGTAGTGGGCCATCATGTTCCCTTTGACACCAAACGAAGTGTTCGGTGGTTCTTGCCTCATTGGCCCCTATGGCGGTGGCGTTGGACAAGGGTGTTGACGATTCTGCAGTATACGAGGATGATTGACGGGGAAGTATATCGGGTCTTGCACCGGCTCATGAGCTTCTGTGTCATCAATAGTATTCTTGAATAGTCCATGCAAGGTATTGACCAACACCTTAGACTAATTTATGAGAGTGTGATGGAGAGTGTTATCGACGGTTTCTTGAAACTGATATGAGGATTTTTAGTCCTTTGGACGATCTCCCTGGCCAAGGATGGTGTTGGCGTAAAAGATTACGCTAACAGGTTTCTGAAGCTTAGAAACTAACAAACAAAGTGTTTGTGAAGTAAACTATTTTAAGCCTCCGAAGTGGATAATAGCTCAAACAGTTCGAAGATGTGTATTGAATACCTCAGTATTCGATCCTTATTACAGGGTGAAATGGGGGTATTTATAGGCCCAAACATTAAGGAAAAGACCATTTTACCCCTCTATTACAACCGACATAGTGGAAACTATTCGGTACCCTTAATAGGGCTAAAACGGTAAAAGGCTAATCTAATGAGAAATAAGATAATTCTTCCATCCTAGCTGGCAAAGAAGCTCTCTGAAGAGTCCATGTTCGAAGATATACTTCGAACTAGAATTCGCCCTCATCCTTCGAACTTGATCCCATGTATCCCCGGAGTTAGACCCTGGAATGCTTTGATTAAATCACCTACCTTTTGTCTTGTTGCAGCAATGACTCCGAGGATGAAATATTTTCCCCAACAGTAGCCCCTCGAATACGCTTCTCCGCTAGATCTGTAACGTTAGGAGAGTAGTATACGCAAGAAAAATAATCATGCGCAGAGGTTAACAGATTTAATCAACCTCTGAAATATGCGGATATTCAAAACTTCGAATCAACCTCTAAGAAAATTATACCCGGAGTATTTTAGAATTAACTTAAGAAGTCCGAAAGCCTCTTTTTTTTACTCAGAAGAAATAGTCGTTGGCTTTTTCTTCCAACGGAAGTTACGCGAGGCGTTAACTTCGCAAAGGGTAATGGTCAGGAATGCGAAACGGCAAACACAAACGGTAAAAAATCGTGGCCTGGGCTATAAATAGAGGGCCCAGCCCCTTCTCGAGTACTCTTCTCACCGCTTTAGTGCAAACAAATCCTAACCTCCATCGTTCTTCTTGAGCAACCAGAGTGATTCCATGGCGAAGACAAGTTTCAAAGTGCGCGGGGCGGCTTCGGCCCTAGCCCGACAGCATGCTGCGGTCGTGGCGGCAGCAGCAACAGTGGCAACACCTTCAGATGTGGTGGCTCCGATAGTAGCAGCAGCAAGAATGGCGGCGCCACTAAGGAATCCCCCAAATGCTAGTCCTCATGATCTTCTTCCGGCGTCATCGAAGTATTCTGACCAATCTTACCAACTGGGACCGTCAACCTGCAAGAGGGAGTCGCTCGCAGCAGCAATAGAAGGAAAGATTAGCTCGGAGATCGTAATCCGCAAACCTGGAAAGGAGGCCATTCCTTCGCCAAGGCCCAGAGAAGTGGTAGTCTTCGAAGCCTTCTTCGAAGCTGGATTAGGGCTTCCGGCAGTCGACTTCCTGTCGGAGGTATTGAATCTATTCCACGTCACCCTTCCTCAGCTTTCAAAAAACGCAGTAGCATGCCTTGCCATCTTCGAATGGACGTTGCGAGCCGAAGGTTGCGAAGGAAGAGCTGAGATCTTTGCAGCACTGCACAGAGCATCTTGCCAACCCAAGACCTACGTAGGCTCCAGAGGTGAGAAGATCGTGGTGGCCTTCGGGAGCATTAACTTCTGACTTCGAGATGAATATGCTCTACGATTTCTAGCTAAGGCCATCAATGACAGATGGTACACAGACTAGATCCTCCGGTGGTTTTATGCCGAAGTTGGAGCAGGGAGCCGTCTGGCCGGACCCCTATAGGACATAAACTTCCGAAGAGAATCACTTGTTCACCCGGATCCAGGCCAGCTCAAAGCTCGCCTCAGCCTGCTTCAAAGAATCAGTCATCGCCTGAGTATGCAGGACCTAGCGGAGGAGTTCATCTGACTTCAGATTCCTCCTTTGATGGCCAATTGGCCTATCACCTTCGAAGAAGATCTGGAGGGCGGCCTCCGAAAGATCTCTTCGAACTCGAGCCCTACAGGTGACTTCGAAAACGACATGTTTCATATATATTTGTTTGATGAAATAACTAATGCCAACTTATCTTTCAGCTTCTCTAACTCCTATGACTTCGGAGCAAATTGTTCGAGCTTCGGAGAAGATTCTGGGAGTTCTAACTCCGGCCGATAAGGAATGGAGGGAGAAGCTAGTGGGCACTTGGGAGCGGTTCAACCGAGTATGGGGGGTACTCGGAATTGCTCCCCCTCCTCTTCCGGATTTGGTGCCTTCAGAGCAAGGGCCAAAAAAGAGGAAAGCGGAAGCCGAAACTTTGGCTCCTGTTAAAACTTCGTCCAAGAAGGTAGCCCGAAAGCCAAAAAACGTGGCGCCTTTAAGTCCGGTGGCTTCAGTCTCGGATTCTTCTGAGGATAAAGGAAGAATCCTCGTTAACCTGATTGATGGGGATGAAAACTAGGCAGATGCAAACACTGGCCCCACCGCAAATGCGCCAGATGTTTTGAGTAGCTCCAGGCAGGCTGGGACTTCGGCTATCCAGCCGGACTTGCCGCGTGAGGGAGCCCCTATGACTGAAGGTAGATTCGAAGTTGCTGCTGAGCCAACTCCGATTTCGGACGAAGTGACGACTGTAGCTCCCAGAAAGGCTCCGACAATCGAACCTTCGGTCCTGAACTATGAGTCCGACGAAGACTTCGGGGTAGCTTTTGACCCTCCAAGCAGCCCGATGCTCACCCGCCGACAAGACTTCAGAGGTCAACTTCGCTCAATCCCTTTGTTCCTTTTCCCTGCAAAATTATGCAATATATAATACCTTTGTCTCAGCAGGGTCCGCTCCTATGGAAGTGGTTCTTCCCGAAGATACGGTTCCTGGGACCTCAACAACTCCGGAGCCAGTTCCAGAAGTCACCCAAATGGGACCTGGAAAAGGTAAAGGCAAAATGGACCCCTTCCCTGCTCCGAATTCAGGATTAACTCCGTCTGAATCAACAGAGGGGGGTCAATCTACGGAGGGGGCCAATCTACCGAAGTCTTTGAGGATGCAGCCCAGTGCTCCGACCCCTCGCCGAACGAGGACGACCAGAGGGCTCTGTCTATGCTCCCTCTTCTAGCTCCTTTCTCGGAGCGAAGGACCGGACTTCGGACTTTGCTCGAGCCTTTGGATCGAGCTAACCGCGAAGTCGGGGAGACAGACTTAGTAGCCATCCTGAGCGAAGCTGAGGGTTCGGAGCTCAACGCCGCCTTGGAGCGTGCAGCGTACAAGGTATGAAGTATCTGCAAAACAAAATTAATCTCACCTACAAATAATTTCTCACCTTGCTTTTTCCTCTTCGCAACAAATAGTTTTGGCCCGAGCTGCGGCTGTCTCGAATGAGCGCGGAAGACTTCGCCTTCAGGAGGAAATTACTGCTCTCCAGAGGAATCTTAACATCTCCGAAGGTCGGGTTTCCCACTTAGACGAAATGGTTTCAGCGGAGCGGAGGGCCAGACAAAACTTGTAGGCTGCGAATAAAAAGCTCGAAGCAGAACAAATTGTGCTTCGGGCAGAGATAGAAAAGATGCGGGCAGAGCACGCTATGGCGGGGGCTGAGCTTGTCAGGCTCCAGGAAGAAAAGGCTAAAGCTATGGAGGAGGCTAGAAACTTGCTTAGTCAGAAGAGTTCTCTAGCTATGGAGGCAGCTAGGCTCTCCGCTGTGGTGGATGAGCTGACTTCATCGAAGGACGCTTTAATTGAAGATAAGTTGAAATCGGAGAAGGTAGCTACGGAAGTCATGAACAATCTCGTAGGTGTTCTAGAGTACTTCGGTACTACTGGGACACTTCCTTCGAATGACAACGTCTCCCTACTGCGATGGCTAAAAATGATCCAAGGAGCTGCGAAGACGATGAAGACAGCAGGCATTCGGTATGGAGAGATCTCCGGCCAAGTGGCTACTCTCGGAGTACTTCACTACTACGAAGATCTAGGGTTATCGATAACGCCAGACTCAGGGGCGGCTCCCATTACCTTCGACGAAAATCGGCTTCTCAATCCTTCTGAAGACGTGGCCGCAGCTTGGCAAGCCTTCCAAGCTTCATGGAGAGCCGAAGGTCGCATTGCGATCAAGGCTTGGATCGATGAAGGGCAACGCCAGAAGCAAGCTCGGTCGCAAGCCTCGAGCAGCCAGCCTCCACCGAACCCGCTGGTATAGCTTTGTTCTAGGATCCAACTATGTAAAAAATCATGTTTTCATACATTATGAATGAAAATTTACTTATCATGTTTTTAGGCTTCTCAACCTCATATGGATGATGTCGAAGTGTTAAACATTACTGAAGAACTCTGCCTGCTATGGGCTACCTTCGATCTTTTAAAACTTCATAAACTACCTCGATTTTTAATTCCTTGAGATAGCTCCGGTGCAATTGCGCTCGAAATATGTAAAGATATACTATCTTATATTAAAGAGGAAGAAAAATAGGTTAACTTGGAAACTTCATCTTCTGAAGACATTGCATGGTCTGAGGATGAAGGTATTGCTGAAGATCAAGGGAAAAAACCTGAAGAACTTCGAAGCTGGGAAAGGAGCCCCGAACGACTTCGAACTTGGGCTGAACTTCAACAAGAACAGAAAGATTTTAGAGCTTAGAAGGGAGGTAGAAGAGTTAAACGCAAAGTTAATAGAACTCCCGGCTCTGGAACTAGTCGTTCCAACCTTAGCAGTAGCTCTAGAGATTGAAGGGGTCTTCGATTCCTTCTCGGCATAGACACCGATTTTTCATGATGTAATTGTAATTTGTTCGAATGATAAATATCGATTTTTAAAATTGTCTCCCTACTTCCCAGCCCCTCTTTGGGCATAAGCAACTTCGCGTTATACTCGAAGATGGTTAGGCGCAAAGAAAAACTTAGGAGTACAATTTTGGGAGGTCGGAGCCCCTCAACAACTTAAAGATTAATTAAAATCTTACAAAACGTTTTCGACTACTTGGGGTCTAAAAACTGGTAACTTAGTACCTTTTGTTTTGAAAGAAGTCTCCTCGGACAACTTTTCGGACACTTTAGTGTCCCAAACGATTGGTCACTTTGGACTCTTTTTACAGATATTCGAAGCTTATCAGCTCAAACTCTGTTTTGTTTTGGCCTCCTTCGGCTCTTTTTGCAAATGCTATCAAACCGGTGGTTTGGAATTCGCAGTGGTCTCCTTGGACTCTTTTTACGGATGCTTTCAAGCCGGAGCTTGGAATCCGCATTATTTGGTCTCCTTCGACTCTTTTTACGGATGCTTTCAAGACGGTGGCTTGGAATCCGTTTTTCAGTTACTCTCCCACCTCGTCGGAAGCTTCGAACCAGTGGTCCAAAGTCCGAAAAAATGATTCAAATTAATGACACTTCCCTCCCAACCAACTTCGTTCTTCCAATGCGTCCACTAGAAGTAGGAAGTGTTTGGGGGGGTAGGCATTATCTGAACCATGAACTTTATTAATTCGGAAGGTGTTTACAAATGATTACAAGGAGTCCCTATGCGAAATATCGCTTTAAGTGCTCCACATGCCATGTATGCGTTAGCTCTTCACCTTCTAAAGTAGCTAACTTAAAAGAACCAGGGCGTCCTGAACGGAGAATTATATATGGACCTTCCCACTTATTCCCTAGTTTCCCTGGTGCTATAACACTTCGCACAACAAGATGACCCGGCTTAAGCTCATTAAGCTTGACCTTCGGATCAAACCAAGTCTTCATCTGCTGATGATACTTCGACAAATTGGCGACAGCTCGAAGTCTTGTTTCCTCTGTTAAATCAAGCGAAGTTTGCCTTTCTGCTTCTATTTCCGGTTCGGTGCTACGAAGGGATCCTTCTTTAAGCTCCGTCGGCGTCATGGCTTCATCTCCGAATAATAGTCTAAAAGGATTGAAACCCGTGGACCTCGTTTGAGTGGTCCGAATGGACCATAGAATCTTCAGGAGCTCTTCGGTCCACAATCCTTTTGCCAGTCCAACTATTCTTTGATTCAGCCCTGACAAGATATTACCATTGGCTCTTTCCACAGCTCCGTTAGACTGAGGATGTCGCACTGCAGCAAAGCATAATTGGAAGCCAAGATCTTCACAAAATTTCCTAAAGGGTTCTGCATCGAATTGTGTTCCATTGTCAACTTTGAGTTGTCGAGGCACTCCAAACCGACAAATGATATTTTTCCAGAAAATTTTTTGTACATTATTCGAAGTGATAGCTGTTAGGGGCTCTGCTTCGACCCACTTGGAAAAATACTCAATTGCTACCACTACGAATTTCAAATTTCCTTTTGCTACCGGGAAGGGGCCAATCAGATCCATGCCCCATCTGACCATGGGCCATACTGGAGAAATGACTTGAAGAGTTGTTGGTGGGCGATGACTTCTTCGTCCCATCCACTGACATCCTTGGCAGGTGCGGACTAAGTTCTCCGCATCAGCTACTATTGTAGGCCAATAAAGCCCTTGGCGAAGTATTTTTGCTACCAAAGCTCAAGGGGCCAGATGGCTACCGCATAGTCCTTCATGAATTTCTCGAAGAATTTCTTGACCTTCGTCTTGAGATATACATCGGAGCAGAGGGGAACATACTCCGGCCTTGTACAAAATACCGTTGATTATATGATAATTCCGAATTCTAAGTTTCAACCTCGAAAGTTGTGGCCCTTCAGACAAATTTGCTTTTCCTTGCAACAATTCCATAATTGAACTTCGCCAATCTGTACTTGGAATGCAAAGGACTTCCGTAGAAGGAATTTGTGGCACCGAAGGTGTACTGAGTTCTTCGTAAAAAGCCTCTTCTGGAATGTCCATAGCTCCGGCTGTAGCTTTTGCCAAGATATCAGCTTGCGCATTTTCTGCTCTAGGTATACTTCGAATGGAAATCCCTTTAAATGCTGCTTTAATCTTACGGATCTCTTCCAAATATTTTGCAAGTTGTGGATGTCGAACTTGAAAACTCTTGTCTACGTGCCCTGCTACAATTTGAGAATCTGTCTTAATAACAACTCTTGTAGCCCCTAGAGCATGTGCCTTTCGAAGTCCTAGCAAAATTCCTTCATACTCCGCTGTATTATTGGTATATTTAAAGTTGAGTCTTACGGAGTACATTGCCTTTTGCCCTGAAGGCGAAATTATCACTGCTCCGACACCTGCTCCAGATGCTTGGAAAGCTCCATCAGAGTAAATGGTCCAAATTCCTTCACTTGGCTTCTCCGGAGCCCATGTTGCAGGGGGAGTCCATTCTGCCACGAAGTCCGCCAAGGGATATGAAGTTGGTACAATTACATTATGCGCCAAGAAATAATGCCTTAACTTCCTCGAAGCCATTATCAGAGCATAAGTGAACTTCTCAAGCTCGGAATATCTTGTTTTTGCTTCGGACAATGCTTCGGATACAAAATAGACTGGATTCTATACCAACTTTCTGTTGAAATCAACCTCTCTAACAAGGACTGCACCGACAGCAGGGCCAGTAGCTGCAAGGTAGAGGAGTAGGGTTTCGTCCGCAATAGGCACCATGAGTGTAGCGAGGTTACTGAGATAATTCTTAATATCTTCGAAGCTTTTTTGACACTCTGGTGTCCATGCAAAATCTTCGGACCCCTTCAATGCTTTGAAAATGGGCAAACTTCTCTCCGCAGACCTTGCCAAAAATCTGCTAAGTGCTGCAAGACGACCAGTCAGCTTTTGTACTTGCTTTAAATTCTCCAAAGGGGTCATCCTTTGCAACGCAGTTATTTGAGTGGGGCTAGCTTTGATCCCTCCGCTTGAAACTAGATACCCTAACAATTTTCCAGCCTGCGCCCCGAAGATACAGTTTTCGGGGTTAAAACGGATCCCACATGCCCGAAGGCTATTGAATGTTTCTGCTAAGTATAGGCTATGTTGGTGTTTTAAAGCACTCTTTATTACAATATCATCCATATAGGCCTCTACATTGCGGCCTAGTTGATGACCTAGAGCCTTAGCAATTAACCTCAAAAAAGTAGCCCTGGCATTTCTTAAGCCAAAGGGCATTCTTACATAACAGAAGACTCCCGAAGGAGTAACAAAGCTTGTCTTGATTTCATCTTCGCGCTTTAGCCAAATTTGATGATAGCCGGAATACGCATCGAGGAAGCTTAATAACTCCAAACCAGCAGTAGAGTCAACCAATTGATCAATTCGGGGCATGGGGTAGGGGTCACGGGGGCATGCTTTATTCAAAGATGTAAAATCAATACACATGCGCCACTTCCCGGAAGATTTCTTCCTAACGAAGACTGGGTTGGCTAGCCACTCCGTATGAGCTACCTCTATGATAATCCCAGCTTTCAGCAGCTTTTCAACTTCATCTTTAGCAAGAATAGCCCTCTCCGTAGACATCTTCCGGAGTCCTTGCCGAACAGGCCAAGCCTTTGGGTTCACAAGTAAATTGTGCTCAATAATATCCCGACTGACTCTGGTGATGTCTTCATCAGACCAAGCAAAGACATCTAAATTCTCCTCAACTACTTTCTCTAACGAAGTAGCGACTTCTGGAGGCAAGTCCTTGCCAAACTGAAATGAATATTCCTTGCCATCTTTGACAATAACCTTTGTTGCAATCTCTCCTTCAGGGCTTGGCCTTGGGAAGGACTTCTTCGAAGATTTGCCCGGAGCAGAAAAAACCTCCGGGTTATCTTGCACGCTGTTCACCTGTCTCGGGTCAAGAGGAGGGCCATGACCATACTCCGCTCTTCGCGCAGTGGCCTGATCTCTGAAAACAGTGAGCACTCCCGCCTGTGTGGGCATCTTCATACATAGGTAATTATGATGCGCCACAGCTCCGAATTGATTCAACATGCCCCTCCCGAAGATAACATTGTATGCATATGGGGCATCCACAACATCAAAAATCACTTCCTCCGTCCTGGCCAGTAGCCCCTCTCTGAAAGTAACTTCCAGGCCAATTTGGCCGAGGGCATCGAGAGGAGGTCCTGCGAAGCCTTGCAAAGGACGGGCTGTTGGGAGAAGATGCTTCCTGGAGATGCAGAGTTGATCAAAAGCTTGGACAAAGATAATATCTGCCGAACTCTCTCCATTGATTAGCACTCTCCGGACCTCAGTCCCTGCTATGTCGGCAGTGATGACAAGTGGGTCTGCATGTGGAAACTTTATGCCAGCTGCATCATCTGTAGAAAAGATATCGACACATGGGACCATTCAGGCATAGCAGTGGCAGATGAAGAAGTTCCAATATGGCACACTTCTCGGACATATTATCTTCTCTGCCTCTTTGACATACTTCCGAGGGTCCCTCCTCCGGAGATGGGGAGGACTACTATTTTCCCTCGATCTTGACCATCTTCCTGCTTCGGAGGTGGCATAACATTGACCACCGGAGGCCGTCTTGCAGGGTCGAAGTTCTCTATACGCGCCATAGCCTGGACAGGCTCCAGACGCACCTCAGTCGGAACTTGGTCAGTAGTGCCTCGACCCGAAGTTCTTTCCAAGTACTCGCCTCTTAAAGAGAGTATAGATTTACACGCATCAGTCGTGTGACTTCGATTCTCACCATGGACACAGCAGAAAAAGGCCTGGGTTTTGCCAGCCAGTTTCGCTGACGGCCTCCAGCCACTGGTCTTGCTTCCCGAAGGCTGCGAAGTCCTTGGGGAAAATTTATGCGGGGGTGCAATGTTCAAGACTTCTGAACGAGGATGCTTTTGCCCCAACGCCTATCGTGCTAAGCTTCAAAGCTAGGCCCCTGCGGCTGTGTTAAAGTCTTCACTTCCAGCTTGACTTCTTGCATGACTAACGGAGTTGCGGCAGTTCTCCGAAGCCACCCCTCTTCTAACCATGCATACTCTTCGAAGTAAGACATCAACTGAGCAACAGAAGATATCTTCTTCTGGTGAAGTTTATCAAGGAGGCCTGCGTGGGTAACTCCCTCTCGAGCTGCGTCAACTACAAAAGATGTAGTTAAACCTCGAATTTGCGACTTCGTATGGGCGAAGCGCTTGAAATATTGCCTTAAAGTCTCTCCAGGAAGCCGCTTCACCTGGAAAAGACTTCCTGTTGACATTGGGGGTACAAAGGTGCCCTGAAAATTGCTTATGAACTTCTTCCTTAATTGCTCCCAGGTTCCGATTGACCCTGGTTTCAAAGACCAGAACCACCGCAGCGCCACTCCTTCAAGAGCAAGAGGAAAACATTTGGCCATGGTGTCTCGCACCCCTCCGCTGGCCTCAATTGCTAATGCATAAGAACAGGAGAACTCCCCAGGGTCTTCGTCTCCAGCATACTTGCAAAGCTTCGAAGTTTTAAACTTAGGATCGAAGCACACTTTCTATAGTTCTGGATGCAGCGGAGATTCAGTATCGAAGGACGCGTTCTCCGGGGCTTCGGGATAATGAACTTCGTCGTCTTCGGGCACTTCGGGAATGACTAGGGTGGCCTGAGGGAGAAGCCTATCTGTGGCTTCTTGCCGCCACCTTGCTACTTTAGCTTGGAGACTGGCCATTT